>VDFB02193867.1:243756320-244110279 GCA_007258455.2 Sequoia sempervirens | reverse complement strand
AAAAGGGCGCTTTTACCTTTTGGCCTGATCATCTTCATCTGAAAAGTTGCCTACTTTGATCTGGATTATCCGTTGAATGCTTAGTCAGATGTTGGTGCTTGCAGTTGCGTTTCCGAGATCTACTTGGGCTGAAAAGATTATCCTGGGAAGCCTTTTGTCATTTATCAGCATCTGGAGGTCAAGAAAGAAGGGCGCCTTTCTTTTGGAAAGGCTCTTTTTTCTTAGAACTTCGCCGTTAACTGTGGTTTCCTGACATTTCCTCAACTGCCTCTTTTTGCTTTGTCAGCAGCTGCTTGTGATCTATTCATCGGATGATCTAGATGTTTGTTTCACTGTTGAGCCAGCAATCAAACGTCAAGAATGACTGCTTTGGTGATCTTACTGACTGCATTTGACCCTCAAAGATCATGGGCGTCCCTGCTTGAAAAAGGCTCTTTTCAGCATTTTGAGTTTTGTCCTTCGTAACGTTTCCAGAGTTAGTCAAATTTTGACCTTTTTTACTTTCAGGAATCTCCTTCATCAAACAGCATCATTTTTGACCTTTTCCACCATGGTTGTGTCGTTGAAGCTTTTGAAGCTTAGCTTTCAGCACCTGGTACTGGCCAATCTGCCATTAATGGCTGTGGAGGTTCTAACTTTGTTCCTGAAAAATAGAAATAGACCCACCAGAGTAAAACATGCCTTTTGATGATTCTGACTTGACCAATGTGATCGTGAAGCCTTTTAATCCTATCAAAATCATTTTCAATCATTTCTGGGAAGGTCCTATTTTCGGGGGTTTCCCTGAAAATAGGGGCAAAAAACCCTAATTTTCAAATTTTCAGAATTTTGCACGTGTGTTCTTTGATAGTAACCCACCAAGATTCTATGATTGGTTTGACCTAAAACTAACTTAACATGGCATTTTAACAAGATTTAGCTCAATTTATACAAAATGCCAAATTTTTTATTTTGGGTACAACAATTATAACCTTTATAACTTAAATAATTAATATCTCCCAAAAATTGCACCTCCAAGCCAAAACCAAAAATATTCATTGCATTGCTTGAAGTGGAAAGCCCTCTGTGTTGTTGGCAACCAAAACACTGCTATAAAAAATAGTAAACTCTGGAAAGTTGCCCCAAATGCCCTGCAAATTATATCATTGTGAAGCTCTTTGAAAACCCAGAAAGAATCCGCAATCCGCAATCCAAAACTCCAAATGCAAGCCTCTTGAAAATGCAGAAACATCCTCTTAGATGGTGGGAAACCCTAATCTCTGTTTCCGACTAGCCTACGGGCTTCCGGGATAGGCTAACGGCTAACTGCACTGATCACTGCTGAGAAGGGGACATTACAATCATCATAATGACTTACAACCAATCTTGGATAAACATAGTCTAGTTTTTGGAGACATACCACCAAGGAGGCCACCAAATAGAGGGTTTGAACACACCATCGAGTTAGAAGAAGGTGCAAAGCCTGTCATCACCACACCATACCGGCATCCCAAGAAGTTTAAGGATGAAATTGAGAAATGTATCAAGGAGTTACTAGAGATGGGACATATACGACCTAACTCTAGTCCATTTGCATCTTCCGTGGTGTTCGTAAAGAAAAAGGATGGAACTCTCCGAATGTGCATTGACTACTGGGCCTTAAACAAGAAAAAATATCAAAAGTCGGTATCCAATCCCTAGGATCAATGAACTATTGGATGAATTGCATGTTGCAGTTATTTCTCAAAGATAGACTTAAGGTCGGGCTACCACCAAATAGGACTTCGAGAACAAGACATCCATAAGACCGATTTTTGTTGTCATTATGGCCATTATGAGTTTTTGGTGATGCCTTTTGGTTTGACCAATGCACTAGCCACATTTCAATCTTGTATGAATCACATATTTAATAAGCAACTACGAAAATTTTTGCTCGTGTTATTTGATGACATACTCATATATTAAGACATGTGAAGATCATTTAAAGAACTTGGATGAAGTTTTGGGAATCATGGAAGCACAATCCTTATACGCCAAAGCATCTAACTGTGAGTTCGGTATGACCAAAATTTTATACTTGAGCCACATTATTAGTGCAAAAGGAGTTCAAGTGCACCAAGAGAAGATTCAAGCCATTCTAGATTGACCCCCATCAAAAACCCTCACAAAATTATGTGGTTTCTATGGGTTGTGTAGTTATTGTAGAAGGTTTGTTAAAGGGTTTTCCCAATTGGGGACCCCCTTAACAAGTCTAACCAAGAAGGGAGCATTTAAATGGACAAATGAGGCACAATGAGTGTTTGATAAGTCGAGGCACTTGTCTAGTTGTTGCCCTACCAAATTTCAATAAGTCCTTTGTACTAGAATGCGATGCATTGAGAGAAGGCATTGGGACAGTCTTGAAACAAAATGGTCATCCTATCACTTTTGAAAGTAGGAAATTGAAAGACAATGAAAGATTATACTCTCTATATGACAAGGAAATGCTTGCCATAATGCATGCATTGAACAAGTTTGTAGTATGAATGAACCATAATAGTTTGAAATACTTCTTGGAGCAAAAAGACCTAAGTGAATGACAACAAAAATGGGTTAGTAAGATCCAAGCATACGATTTTTATATTGAATATATAAAAGGAAAGAGGAATGTGTTGGCCGATGCCCAATCTCGAAAACCAACCATTTGCTCTTTATCCGAAATCTCAACTGATTGGAAAGCACATCTACTAGTAGAATATTCAAAAAACACTTTTGCACGTGAACTAATGGAGGGACGAGTTCAAGATGACCAATACAAGGTGGTTGATGACATCATTTATTACAAAAAATGAATCTACTTAGTACCTGAATCAAAACTAAAGAAGAAGATCTTGAGGGCCATTCATGAGACACCATTGGCAACATACCCAGGATATTTTAAAACCTACAAGCAAGTTAGAGAAAGGTTCTCTTGGAAGGGCCTCAAAAATGATGTCCTTCGTTTTGTTAGGGTGTCATGTCCCCATTTTAGCGAGGACCTAAACTTGCATTAGGCGGCAAATAGTGTTTGTAAACACTTAATTTAAATTAAAAATAATATTAAAATAACAATTATTAAATAATAAAATAAATTTAAATATTTGAACAATAACATTTAAATTTGAATATTCCTCTAGTCGATTGAATTTGAAAAGGCATCCTTGAGTAGTATTTATATGCAAGCATTTGTTGGTCTTTGGCATCGAATCACAAATGGACAAATGAGTCTGTGGCAAGTTGAGACGTAGCCCTCTATTGCCCATGCCTAGGTGAGATGAAATCCTCGCCTTGACATTTGTGTTTCCTGCTACAGTCACATTCAATCTCATAAAGCTAATCTACTTGTAATAACTCTAGGCTTCCAGCGACAAAGGAGGGTGATATTCATTTAGTAAGCAGCGGAGCCTGGCTCCCAACTCAAGTTCATCCTCTGCGGTTGGCAGCGCATCCGGTCATCAACAAATCTTGTGGGTCCTGGCGGGGGTCTCATCTCCTAAATCGCCCGAGCATTTGAGCTACGGTCGGGCTATTGGCACCGTACAAGAGGTCATCATCGCTCATTGTAGACAGTCGGCCCAACTTGGGAAGAACCGAGTCACGGAGGCACATAGCGAATTGGTGATTCCTCTAGTAGATAGGGGTATTGAGTGTTTCCAGCAATCAAAGGCCTTGTTCATTATAACGGATGAAGTCCTTGTCCAAGCAACATGACGAATATATCTTATCGGACTTGTATATGTCTCTCTGATTTCCAATCGAGAGACTTGAATATTGGTTGGGGATTCGTAAGTGATCTTGATTCCCACTCCCTCTAGATTCGCGTGCAACCTTACTAGTTCTGGGAGTTAGTAATTTGTGATGTCACTATGAATGATTTGCATTTTGAGTATTCATTCTGTGTGGAACTGTCCCTGTATTGCTACTTGAATCAAACCATGGTTGTGTTGAGCATGCATTGGGTTTATATCCTTTTCATATATGTATTTATATAGATCAGTGACAATTTCTTGTGTTATTGTTTATCGAGCCTGTGTTGGAAGTTTCGTGTGGTTATGCTTTGCTGTTGATTACAACTCGGGGTATATGTATAGATCAGTAACTCGCCTTCATTGCTGTTGCTGATCTGGGGTTCTTATGAGTCAAATTGCTATTCAAGTCTAATTAAAGCTGGACATTGAATGTCCGGGATTAACAATTGTTGTTGCTGAACATAATCAGGGACTAGCATTTTACATAGGGAATGTACATGTCAACAAAATAAGGCAAAACATACTTTCCCAATAGGATTGTTACAACCTCTTCCCATTCCAAAACAAAAATGGGAGAGCATCTCAATGGACTTTATCACAAGACTCCCTAAGGTCCATGGTAAAGATTGTATCTTTGTGATTGTCAATTGGCTAACCAACTATGCACGCCTTTTTGCAATCCCTTTTGAGTACAAAGCACCAAAAGTTGCAGAATTGTTCTTCAAGGAAATATTCAGGCTCCATGGACTTCCAAAAAACATAGTGAGTGACCATGATAGCAGATTTCTTAGTATCTTTTGGACTAAGTTTTTCAAACTATTAGGCACGAAGTTAACACCCAGCATCGGCTACCACCTGCAAATAGATGAGCAAACCAAAATTGTAAATATATAGGTGGAAGGTTATTTGCATAACTATGTGGTAGGCTAGTAGAGGACATGGATTAAGTGGCTTCATTTGGGAGAATATTGTTATAACACTAATTATCACATGCCAATTGGAATGACACCATTCAAAGCATTATACGGATATGACGTGTCATTGTTCTTAGATATGGCATTTGGAGAAAGTAAGGCACCTAAGGCCAAGGAATGGGTACAAGAATGCCAAGATATTCTTATGTCCCTTACGAATAATGTACAACGCACCCAAAATCAGCAAAGGATCTATGCGGGTAAACATCGGGTTGAACGAAGTTTTGAGATTTGGGGTTTGGTTTACCTCCTCCTAGAACAATATATACAATCATCCTTGAAGAAGAGTGGCGTCGAGAAGTTGAAACCCCGATTCTATGGACCTTATAAGGTGATTAAATGAATAGGGGAGGTGGCATTTGAACTAGAGCTTCTAGAAAGCAGCAAAATACATAACGTATTCCATGTGTCATGCTTCAAAAGGGCTCTAGGACAACAAGTTACCGCCTCCACTGAACTTTCACCCTTGAACGAAGAAGGCAAGTTGGTCCTGGTTCCTGATGAAGTTATAAACATAAGGGAGAAAGGTTGAGGAACTGGGTCATCAAAGAATACCTCATCAAATGGAAGGATTTACTTGTGGCAGATGCTACATGGGAGAATGAGCATGTCCTCTAGCATCCTAACCTAAGAGTGCTTGTGGAAAGCAATTCCAAGGAGGGGAGACTGTAATAATCCCATTTGAATGCTAACAAAATCACACAAGGCATGCCTTGATGTGGGGAACATTAATTATGTCATCGCTGTGCAAAGGAAAAATCAGTTGATCAAGCATTGGCCTTGACGTGAGAATCATAAAGTCATCGCTATATAAAGGAAGGGCAATCGGGTCGATGAATCACTTGCACTAATTAATTAGTTAATGGTATTTAAAATGTGATTAATTATGTTATGTGCAAGAGAGATGTTTTGAGAAGATACAACTCCTCACATCATGCCCATTCGAATTCTATTTGAGGAGGTTCATAGATCTGCAATGCTCTTTAGAGCCTGCGATCAGGCTGTTAATGTTATAGCAGCTTCGGTAGTTCCTTCCAGCTCAGCTCTTTCGGGGAAGACATAAATTGAATGATAGCCGTTGGCTATTCAATTTATATTCATTGTTTTGTATTATACTCATTTCATATTATGGCCGACATAAAAGAATTCGAGTTGATCTTTTATTAGAAGATATTTAATATTTATTTGAGGCCGACTATCATTAAAAGGATATTCACAATTCCATTAGTGGCCGACATGAAGGATTTTAAGAGAGGCGTCTCTCCCATTCACTTGTATATATTCACCTTGACTCGCCCATTGTAATCATCTAAAAAAAAGCTCGATTGTTCACAACAGTTCTGCATGATCAAGTGCGAATGTATGTTCAAGTGCGAATGCATGTTCAAGTGCGAATAGATCAGACAATAAGGTGCGAATATATCATAGTGCAGTTCGAGCAGATCACAGAGCTAACATCTCACAGATGATAAGTTCATGAAGGTGCGAATTTCAGTAAATCCGTATTCTGTCTCTGCCAGGTGCGAATTTCTATAGGTCTATGCTATGTCAAGAGTGAGTTCTTCTCTGCACCTCAATATCAGATTGTGAATTGTTTTAGTGCCAGTTTGATACTTGCTACTGCATCTGTCAAGAGTACTGAACATTGGTCTTGAGTTAGACCTAATTGTAAAGTGATCTGTTGTCATTGTTTATATATATATAAGAGAGATCTTTGTTGCTGGGTTTTTCTCCCTCAAGAGGAGGGTTTTCCCAGGGTATATGCTGTGTTATTTTGTCTGATTTCGAATTATTTTCTGTGCATTTAATCTGTTCACATAAATTTAACATGGTATCAGAGCGGGTTTGAGGATCGTGATCAGATTATTGCACTCAGATTATCTCATTTGTTCAGTTTGTCAAGATGGTGTATGATTTGAAGGTTGAGGACTCAAGTGAATATCTGTCTCATTCAGCATTATCAAGCTGTGTACCTTCCGACACCAACACTTGGATAATCGACAGTGGTGCCTCTCGTCACATAACCGGCTTCAAGGATCACTTATCGAGTTTGGTGGAAAAGGAATCTTCTGAACAAGTCATCATTGGAGATGATGCCAGCTACTCCGTAAAAAGAATTGGGACCTCCACACTTCACTTGAATTCCGGCATATCGTTTAATTTGGGTAATGTTCTTTATGTTCCTGGAATCAAGCGTAATCTTATTTCTATTTCAGCCTTGGAAGATAAAGGATATCGAGTTTCCTTCTCCAAAGGCAAAGTTCTAGTGTGGATGCAGAACTCTAGCTTCAAGGATGCTCAAGTAATTGGAGTTAGATATGATAATCTCTACAAGGTCTGCTCACATCCTCTTCAAGCGTTGGATCATGACTCTTCTAGTCTTTGTGATCTTTGGCATCGGAGATTGGCTCACTTACACTTCCGAGCCTTACCTATTATGGAGAAGATGGTGACGGGCCTTCCTAAATTCAACCAGGAGCATGAAGGTACATGCAAGGGCTGCGCATTAGGTAAGAATATAAAAGCCCCTTTTCATAGTAGAGAAAATAGATCTAAGTGTATTTTAGATCTAATTCATTCTGATTTATGTGGTCCTATGTCTGTTCCTTCTTCGAGTGGTTTTTTGTATTATGTTCTTTTCATTGATGATCACTCTAGGAAGACTTGGATTTATTTTTTGAAATCTAAAGAATTTGAGGAAGTTCTGGATAGGTTTAAAGAATTTAAAGCTTTAGTAGAAAATCTTTCTGGTAAACGAATTAAGGTTCTCAGATCTAACAATGGTGGAGAATACACCTCTGGTAGTTTTCGAAACTTTTGTATTGATGCAGGGATTAAGAGGGAGCTCTGTGTTCCCTATAATCCTCAACAAAATGGTGTTGCAGAAAGGAAGAACAGAACGATTGTGGAAGTAGCAAAGGCCATGATCCATGATCAAGATTTGCAAACTTTCCTATGGGCAGAAGCTTCCAGGACAGCTGTATATGTTCAGAACAGAAGTCCTCACAAGATCTTAGAGAATATGACTCCAGAAGAAGCCTTTATAGGGAAGAACCCTGAAGTCAGTCACTTGAGGATCTTTGGTTGTCCCGTCTATGTTCATGTTCCCAAAGAAAAGAGAACCAAGCTGGAGCCTTCTGGCAGGAAGGGAATATTTGTGGGCTACAGTGAGACATCAAAAGCTTACAAAATTTACATTCTAGGTCAGAAGTTGATAGAGATCAGTAGGGATGTCACATTTGAAGAAGATGTCGCATTCAGGAGATCCAAAGGGATTCATATGGAGATTGATAATGAAGAGTCTCCTCAGGACATGGAAGTTGACCATACTCCTGAGATTCAGAGGGAGACAATGGAACCAAAGGAAGATCTTGATCCAGTTGAACCCTTGGAACCTACTGATGGGCCTACTGACATTGTTATTGGGAGAAAGAGACCTCTATGGGCTAGTCGCACTATGCAAGAGGCTGAAAGCTTTGCAACTCCTAGAGGCACATTCAGAGAAAGCAAAAGGCCACATAAGTTCTCCAGTTATGTTGCCTTGATGAGTCAGATTATAGAATCTGAGCCTTCCTGTGTTGAGGAAGCATCTAGTCTGCAAGTTTGGAGAGATGCTATGACAGAGGATTATCAGTCAATTCTTAAAAATGATGTTTGGGATATCGTTCCTAGACTCGAGGGCAAGTCTGTGGTATCTTCTTAATGGCTATTCAAGATTAAGCATGCTGCAGATGGAAGCATTGAGAAGTACAAGGCAAGATTTGTGGCTCGTGGGTTTTCTTAGAAAGAGGGAGTTGATTATGATGAGACTTTTGCTCCTGTTGCTCGCTACACTTCTGTCAGAACCATCATTTCTATTGCTGCATCTAGAAGATGGAAGATTCACCAGATGGATGTGAAGATAGCCTTTCTCAATGGAGTGATTGAGGAAGAGGTTTACATAGAGCAACCTGATGGATTTGAGATTCATGGGAAGGAGTCTCATGTTTGCAAGTTGAAGAAGGCCTTGTATGGTCTTAAGCAGGCTCCTCGTGCATGGTACGAAAGGATTGATCAGTATCTATCAAGCTTGGGTTTATTGAAGAATGATGCTGATTCAAATCTCTACTTCAAGGTAATCAATGGTGATGCATTAATTTTGGTTTTATATGTTGATGATCTAATCCTCACTGGAGAAGATCACCTGATTCTTGAATGTAAGAAGGATTTAACTTCTGAATTTGAGATGAAGGACCTTGGGCTCATGCATTACTTCCTTGGTTTAGAAGTCTGGCAGAAGTCAGATGGTATGATTCTAAGTCAAGGGAAGTACACCATTGATATACTTAAGAGATTTGGCATGATGGATTGCAAATCCATGTCTACTCCCATGGAGACCAATCTTCATAAATTGAAGGAGGCTGCAGCTAGTTCAGATTTGGTGGATCCTACGTTGTACAGACAGCTGATTGGATCCTTGATGTATCTAGTTAACACTAGACCTGATATTTGCTATGCAGTGAGTGCACTTAGCCAGTTTATGTGTGATCCGAGACAGATACATCTTGTTGCAGCTAAACATATCCTGAGATACTTGCGTGGCACAGTTGGATATGGGTTGAAGTATACTTCAAATGCAGACTTGGAGTTACTTGGTTTCACTGATTCTGATTGGGCAGGTTGTGTCACAGATCGGAAGAGCACCTCTGGATGTTGCTTCAGTTTGGGTTCTGCTATGATCTCCTGGTGCAGCAAGAAGCAGTCTTCTGTAGCATTGAGTACAACAGAGGTTGATTACATTGCAGCTTGCATGGCAACTCGGGAAGCAGTGTGGCTTCGTAAGCTCCTTGCAGGATTGTTTGGACAATCAATGGAGCCTACTATTATTCATTGTGATAATCAGAGTTGTGTGAAGCTTTCTGTCAATCCTGTGTTTTATGACAGATCCAAGCATGTTGAGATCAAGTACCACTATATCAGAGATATTGTACTGCGGAAGGCTGTACAGTTGAGGTACATTAGCACTGATGAGCAAACGGCAGATATTCTCACCAAGCCTCTCGCCAGGATAAAGTTTGTATACTTCCAAGATAAGCTTGGTATGGTGGAGAATCCAGCCTTGACTGAGCATGAGTCTCAGTATCAGTGAGCCTTCTTAATGCATTTTCTTCTGTGACAGAAGAATTTGAGGTGAAAGCCTTTGTTTCCACCCTCTGAGCTGAGTCATGGTGGATGTCATGTGTGCGACTCCATGACATGTTGTACTTGTGTTTCACCCTCTGAGAGAGTCATGGTGAAAGTCACGTTGAGGTGACAACATCACGCAAGTGATGAACACTTGTACTTACTATTGCATCTTCTTCTGTGACGGAAGAATTTGAGGTGAAAGCCCTTGTTTCCACCCTCTGAGCTGAGTCATGGTGGATGCCATGTGTGCGACTCCATGACAACATCACGTGAGAGAGTCCGTGATGATCTTCTTGTACTTGTGTTTCACCCTCTGGGAGAGCCATGGTGAAAGTCACGTTGAGGTGACAACATCACGCAAGTGATGAACACTAGTACTTACCATGTGATGGTTGATATCGAGACTATATCTAATATCACATTGAGGTGATATTTCTCTCTTTATATCTGATTGCAGGCAATGATGGCAGATGGACCTCATATGGAGATGATTCGTTTTATGCAGCTGGAAGTTCTCTCCCTAGCTGAGAGGGAGTGTTAATGTTATAGCAGCTTCGGTAGTTCCTTCTAGCTCAGCTCTTTCGTGGAAGACGTAAATTGAATGATAGCCGTTGGCTATTCAATTTATATTCATTGTTGTGTATTATACTCATTTCATATTATGGTCGACATAAAAGAATTCGAGTTGATCTTTTATTAGAAGATATTTAATATTTATTTGAGGCCGACTATCATCAAAAGGATATTCGCAATTCCATTAGAGGCCGACATGAAGGATTTTACGAGAGGCGTCTCTCCCATTCACTTGTATATATTCACCTTGACTCACCCATTGTAATCATCTAAAAAAAAGCTTGATTGTTCACAACAGTTCTGCATGATCAAGTGCGAATGTATGTTCAAGTGCGAATGCATGTTCAAGTGCGAACAGATCAGACAATAAGGTGCGAATATATCACAGTGCAGTTCGAGCAGACCACAGAGCTAACATCTCACAGATGATAAGTTCATGAAGGTGCGAATTTCAGTAAATCCGTATTCTGTCTCTGCCAGGTGCGAATTTCTGTAGGTCTATGCTATGTCAAGAGTGAGTTCTTCTCTGCACCTCAATATCAGATTGCGAATTGTTTTAGTGCCAGTTTGATACTTGCTACTGCATCTTGCAAGAGTACTGAACATTGGTCTTGAGTTAGACCTAATTGTAAAGTGATCTGTTGTCATTGTTTATATATATATAAGAGAGATCTTTGTTGCTGGGTTTTTCTCCCTCAAGAGGAGGGTTTTCCCAGGGTATATGCTGTGTTATTTTGTCTGATTTCAAATTATTTTCTGTGCATTTAATCTGTTCACATAAATTTAACACAGGCAACTAAGGGTGGCTTCTAGTCAACCTATTACAAGGCCGATGGATGCATGAGCATTCATTCAACATTCAAACACAGTGCCAAGAGAAATTTGCATGAGTATAAAGATTAATTCAAGGACAGCGATCAGATAGAGGTCTAAGTCTCTTATACATTCAACGCATGATCTTAAAGCAATAAATCAGGAACAACAATTATACTTTCTTTTCAATTTTCCTTTATTGAACTAATAATCGAATGTAACTTCATTATTCAGAATTCATATCAAAAATATATAAGTTAATCAGTTAAGTTAGAATTATTCTCTAAGTGAATCATGGGTGCATAGTAGAGATTCATAAACATTTCTTAAAAGCATTGGTTCTTTGACATATTTGATATCTTAATCTATAAGATTGAAGGAAAAATTTAGAGTAACTCTATAAGGGGATATTACAGCAATCCTTAACACCTTCAAAAAGGTGCCAACCCATTTTAGCACTAAGGGCTTTATTAAAAAGTTTTAATCTTCTTATACCAAGACCTTCATCTTGTTTAGGAGCACACACTTTTTCCTATCCTACTAAAGCAATTCTATTACGCTCTTCAGTCCCCGTCCATAAAAGTCTCCTTTGGATATGTTCAATCTTATTTGCTATAAAAGCAGGAATCTTAGAAAGAGAAAGATAGTAAACAAGAATCTTCTGTAATGAAGGTTTAAGCTATTGTAATTTCCTAGCTTGACTAAGAAGTTTACCCTTCCACCCCACCAACTTCTTTTGAACTCTTTCTATGATGTAATTCCAATAATTGTTATTTGGTTACTTAGAAATTAAAGGTAGCCCAAGGTAGGCAGGATGAAGAACGACATCCTAACATCCGAGAATTCTCATGACCCTTTCTTTCACAATCTGATCCGCATTAAAGAAATAAATTTTGCTTTTGTTATAATTTATATGCTGACCAAATGCCTTAGCATAATCACTCAAAATTGATTTCCAGTACCCAACTTCAATAACAGAAGCTCCCCCAAAAAGAATAGTATCATCAACGAACTATTGGTGCGAAGTAGGAGAAAGAGAAGAAGCAGCCTTAAACCTTTAAACAATCTCTGATCCAAACACTTTTGAATATTTCTTCCAAGGACTTCTACCACAATAATAAATAGGTAGGGAGACAAGGGATCTCCTTGTCTTAAGCCACACCCACAAGAAAAATACCCTTTTGGGACACCATTAACCAAAATCGAGCACTTAGGAGTAGTAATACAAGTGGTTATTAACTTTAGAAATCTTCCTTGAAAACCATATTTCTTCAACACAACAATTAGAAAAGGCCAAGACACTCTGTCATATGCCTTGGAGATTTCCAATTTCAAAGCTATCCCCGGTTTCTTACTGAGCTCCATGGAATGAAAAATTTCATGGGTAGAGATAGCAACATCCAAAATGTGTCTACCTTTTACGAAGCCTTTTTGATTCTCAACAGTCATCTTGTTAAGAACAATTTTGAGTCTATTGACCATAATCTTAGAGAAGATTTTTTATGTCATGTTACATAAGCTTATAGGTCTAAAATCTTTCATTGAAGAAACATTTTCCTTTTTAGGAATAAGAGCAATTAAAGTAGAATCGATTTTGTTTAACAGTCTACCAGATCGGAAAAAGTCCCGAACAACATTCAAAAGATTGAGGTAGACAACATCCCAAAACTCTTGAAAGAAAGCAAGGGGAAAACCATCTAGCCCCAAGGCTTTAAAAGCACCAAAAGAGAAAACAACAGATTTAATTTCCTGAGGAGAAACAGATTTAGAAAGATCTTTTAAGTCTTGATCGGTTATAACTTGAGGAATGACTTAAAGGAGATCCTCAAACTCCAAAGAACAAGTGTTGGAATCCTTCTGAAAATTAGTTTAGAAGGAGACAACCTCATCTGCAATCTCATTCTCCCCAGAAAGAGTAGTGCCATCCTCTTTAACTAAACACCTTATTCTGTTTCTACTTCTGTGCTTCATAGTAGACTGATGGAAAAACTTAGTATTTCTGTCCCCTTCAGTTAACCACTGAATTTGGGATTTTTGTTTCCAAAAAAATTCCTCCTTATTACAAACGACCTCATTCACATCACCTTCCTCCATGTTATTCTGAACCTCTTTGAGATTATCCACAATGGTCTTCTTTTTCAGGAAAATGTTATGAAAAGAAAACTTATTCCAGCCTTTAACCTTATCTTTTAGCCTTTTTAATTTTAGGTTAAACAGTGCATAGGGGTTCCAAAACGAGGCTCCCTCCACCAGTTTTCTAAAATATCTTTAAAATCAGGATGATGAGTCCACATTATTTCATATCTGAAAGGAAATGGGCCTTTGCTAGCATTATCTTCTCGACAAAGAAAAAGAGCATTATGATCCGATCCAGTTCTAGGAAGAGCAGATAAAGTTAGATTAGGTAATATTTTCCAATTACTGAAAATTAGGAAATGATCCAACTTAACTTGTATAAGGTGATTACCCTGCCTTCTATTTGACCAAGTAAACAAGGAGCCTTGTAGAGAAAATCTATAAGACCAACTGAAGATAGAAATTTAGGAAGATCCATCATACTGTTTGAAAAATCCTCCAAACCTCCAAGCTTTTTAGAAGGAAACAAAGGAGAGTTAAAATCACCACCAAGCATCCAACAATCCCCATGGCAGCCAATAATTTAATTTTTTGAAGTATCCCACAAAACGGCTCTGACTCCTCTAGAATTAGGAGCATAAATATCGATCAAATTCCAATGTTTAGAGGTGATCAAATATTTCATAGAAACCATGAAGCTATTTCTACAGAAAAACCTTTAGTCCCCTTAAATCTTGATGGGTTCCACAAGGTAGCAATACACCCAGAGGCACCTTCAGCATCACTAAAAAAAAAATTTGCACTAGGCTAGATATTCTTGACAATCTTTGCAAAAGTTTCCTCCATTTTAGTTTCTTGAATTAGGAGAATGTCCACTTTATAATCTGCCAAGCAAGTCTTTAGCAGATGTTGTTTATAAGGGCTATTAAGGCCCTGAATATTCCAGGAAATCATCTTCATAATGAAAAGACAAAACATAAACAACACCACCTTGGTACTATGAAGAGGAGGAGCCTCCTCCCACCTTACTTCTTATTCTTAAGCCCTGAAGGATTGTTGAGGGTCTTTTGTCTACCAATTGCTACATCTCTGACGGTATCTCTATTCCTAGTATCCCTTTGTGAAGGTCTACCAACTTTATTTTCTCCCCCAACATCAGGTTTCTTCTTCCTTTTTGATTTACTATTAGCCTGAATCCAGTCTTCATCTACCACGCTCTTAGTGTTGGCTTGTTTCCATATAGACCAAGTTTGGTTATTGACCATGCTAGAAAGTGCCTTTGAACCTTCACAAGTTATCACAGGATTATTGTATTGGAGGCAAAATGGGTATCAACAACCCATTCAAAAATAACAATAAATTGTCAAATAAATAAAAACAAATTTCAAAGAAGAAAACATAATTAAATTAAGTTTTAAAAAATAAAATTTTAAGTAACTAAAGTGAAATATAAAATTTTATATTGATTCGCATATCTTCAGCAGCTTCAGTTTTGAAATTGTTGTAAATATACCTTGTGACATGTTGTGGTTGGTGATGAACATTCAGAGCTTGTCAGCCTTTGCATACATCTTCTTGATTCAATCAATTTTGATTCTAGTTTTTTGTACATAAGGTGTTTAAAAAGACATGTTAATAACGTTTCTCAACCAACAAAACCAGCTGCTATGCATTATTTATTATGACTTAAACAATATTATCGTCTCCTTTTCTCAATTGTTGTGGAGGATATTAGCAATAAATTGGCCATCCTTCACCACTTGCTCACAATCCACAATTCTCTAAAATGTTGCCCCTTATAGGACATTGCAATCCCATTAATCAAGGGCCAATTTTTAGTATCCTTCTATCTGTTGAATACAATGGACACCCTTGTCTCGGTCCATGAATCTATTAAGGGATTCAATCAATCTTCAAGTTTGATCTCCTTTTCCAACAAGGTGCCACACACCTTCTCATAACCTTTTGGAGCTTCATTAACTTTTTTCACCATTTCTTGCCAATATGGGGAGCGGACAATATTGAAAGACAACCCATTTGTATAGATACGTCTTGCTATTTATTGATTGGCAATCTTTGGACAATCACTTTGAAATGCCATTTTTAGATTTCCCTTTGATCTCTTATTTGTAAAGGGTTGTCCATGAGGGGAGGCCAAAATAGATAGCTCTCTACCACGACACTAGCATTAGATGGGGGTAAAGGGGGCTTCATTCCTTGAGATCTTTTATTTGCTAAAGGATGATTTGCTCTTTGGGTTGGTGCTTCATTTGCTTGCTCCTACGCATGAATATATATTATCGCCTGCTCTGATGGCACAAGTACACTGTTCTTTTTAGGGCAAGATTTGATGTCTTGTCCAAGAATACCACACAAATGAACTTTCATCTAATTGTATGAGCTTGAATACTGGACACCACACCCCTTGCAAATCCAAATAGAACCCCACTACTTAGAATTTGTTGTATCATATCAACATATATCCATAAAAGAAAATTTGAGTATGTTTTGAAATGGGATTGGTCCACGGAGCTAGAACTAGCTGCCATTGTAATTCCTATGGCAACAAGTTTGATAAACAATACATTTGAAATGATATATATATATATATGGGAGTATTGGGTGCTTCATTCCAATAGTGCAAAATTGTGCATGCAGACCAAGGTGGCCAACAGGGCTTGGTCAAATGAAGAATGGCTGCAGTGAGGCATTGTAGTGGGTGCATTAGAGAATGGTGCTAGGGTTTGAGGTCAATCTGACGAGGGAGAAGGGTAGTATGTTCGTGGCCAAGTTCCTATGGTGGAGCGTAGTGGGTAAAATCTTGTGCATTAGGAGCCTCATTGTTTAGTGGGAGCCAGTAGGCGAGGTGCAAGTCAGTGTTGAGCAGAAGTTAAGTACTATGAATGGGCAGTTCCGGGAGTGAATGCTAAGTTGATGCATGAGTGCCAGTGAGTGGACTCAAATGTGGGGGCCATGAAAGTGGTGCCTCACAAGCAAAAGTGAAGTTTTGGTGCATTAGCACAAGAGGTTTGTGCACTACAGCCTCTTGTTGGGAACTCAATCAAAGGAAGTCTAGGAGAGAGACGTGGTCGTAGTGACTTGTCTAGGGGATGGGATTGCCTTGGAAGTCATGAAAGTCGACTGTGTGCAAAGAAGGTGGGTTGTGTCTTTGGTTGGATGCAAGTTCACATGTAGTAGAATGGGAAACTTGGGTTCTCACAATAGGTGGGACTCAATGTTTAGGGTGTAGGATCTTGTCTGGGACATTGGATCTGAGGTGAAATCGAAGTGGCGTTGGAGGCCTCAGGTGAAGGATACCAAGATGGGGCCGGGTCAAAAGAGGTAGAAGAACTTGTCACATGGTGTTGGCAAGGGTAGGCATAGTAGATGTCTGGGAGATGAAGCAGAATGTGGTGTTCATGCGGAGTCATGTCGACAGAAAGAGGCAACAAAGGTATATCAAAGAACTTTGGAATAAGAAGATGGTTTGTTGGAGGATGTTGGATAGTGGTTTGCGGTGCAGTGTTGCAGGAAAGGAATGGGTGCTGGGCATGCCATGAGGTAGTGCAGTGGGCAGAAAAATTAACCCAATGGATTTTGGTGGGCAGACTAAGTGTGTTCAAAGCATTTTAGGGTGGGTGTCTTTAGGGAAGTGCACCAAGGCAAACTCAAAATGGGTTTGTTAGTACACCGGAATGGTGGAAGTGAACTTAGACGAAGTATTGAGAGAGCACTGGAGATGGGAAGTGTATCGGTGGGAAAATGTTGGGTGGTCTATTGGGTTGAGTTGTTGGGGGACAGGAATGGGTGCAGGACATGCCATGAGGTCAGTCAACAGGCAAGGGGAGTGACTTAGTTGACTTAGGAAGTCCTGTACTAGTACAAGGGAGTAGCTCAAGAGGAGCAAGTCGGAGTAAAGTCGCAAGGTGCTGAGAGGGACTCATGGGAGCAAGTTTATCAACGTGGGTATGTTGGAAGCTTGGAGTGAGGGTGTTGTGGGAGCATGCGTAGGACCCAAGGTGGAGTGCCGAGTTGGACGTGGACTTGGAGTTCTGTTGGAACAAGACATAACCAAGTAACCCAGGTCTTATGGGGGACATAAAGGTGAAAGTTTGGAGTACCATGGAAGACTGTACAGGGTGTAGCAAGGACACCCTAGAGTTGGAGAGAGCTCACGAGAAGAGCTGCATGTGTGCTATTTTGTGGTGCATGTGCAAAAGTCGAAGTCCTTAAGTGGAACGGTAGAGTTGGGGGAAGGCGTAGTCTGTAGGCAGGAAAGGGCTTGTCCGAAGAGGGAGCCGTGAGTATGGTTTGTCAGTGCCGCATGAGGGTTGGATGTTTTGAAGAAAAAAAGTTCAGCCAATCTAGCCTATATATATACATATATTACCTATTTCATTTAATACTTTAAGCATATTGATACATTCATAGATGAATGAAGTAAAACAAGAAGTTGAAAACAAAACAAGAAAGTTCATTTGTAAAACAAGAATATAGAGAAAAAATGAAGCAAGAGAGTATTGACAAGGTTTACTCACTGAGTTTTTGGCGAGTACTTGTTGAGACTTGCTAAAAAATTGACGAGTTTTTCCACTTGACTCACCATGCCAACAACACACCAAAATCATGGGAAAAAGTTTGGGTTGAACACTTCAAAAACTCTATTTTTTTTGGCTTTATAAGCATTTATTTTCCTTTTAAAAAATTATGAAAATGGTGTGTGCCATGAAGGTTTGTGTGGTTTTGAAGGTCTTCATTTGGTCTTTGTGGTGGGGGCTTCGCCCCTTGACCTTGCTGCGGGCATTGCCTCCAGAGCCCCATGAGGGGCGTTGCCTTAGACTCCCTCGATGCATTTTCCCTAGATTTCCACCAAGCTCATTTGATACATTTTGTGGTTGTTTGTAATGTTAAAAAAAAAAAACTATCTTCTTTTAAAAAATATAAGTGTTTTTTGAGTTGTTGAGTTTTGTTGAGTACTCTCCAAGTTTGAGTTTGCGAACTATGCCTTCAATGACCAATCTTCAACTCTATTAGTGTAATGACAAGCATAAATGAATGTTCAACAATGAATGGTTTTTGTTTTTGATATCAAAATGAGGTAAAATGAGTTTATTTTAGTTTTTCAAATGGTTTAGATAGCACTTTTAGGGTTAGGGGATCATTTTGGTTTGTTATGGTCAAAGCCAAAGTATTAATAGGCAAAACAAATCAGTCGAAATGTGCTAGGTTCTTCCCTAGTTCATAGTTATTCTCCTAGGTTTTGTCTATGTTTGTTTGGGACAAACTCATATAAACATTTATGTGCCCTAGCCGAATTTGAAATTGAACTAGTTTGGACCTCGAGTGTAGTACAAACCAAACCCAAATTTAGGAGCAAAACCCAACAAACTGGTAACAGAGATTGTGGTCATTCTCGTCCCTATGATGTTGGTTCGTTTGCTTTCTTGGCGAATCTTACATGGCATTAGAGCTTTTTTTGGTGATTCAAGGCATGCCCATTTCCATTGAGGATCAAGAGTTCTATTTTGAGGAACCGTCTTGCAAGCTTATTTTAGTAATTAGTGGAGGAGATTTGAGCTAACCATAATTTCCAAAAGATTTGGAATATTCAAAATTACCTTCTTCTGCATCCCAATTGGACATTGAAGGTAAGATTTATGAGGGTTTGAAGTGGGGAGGTGCTTGCAAGCTTCTACATGTCACACTATTTTCAAAGCAATTTGGGTCAACTTTGACCATGCGATCATGTTTGGAGCACCCTAAAACCCTATAATAGATTGCCGATTTGTTGGTTTTGATGACATCCAAAGCATGGTCAAATTTTATATAGCTCTAGGCATGTTGTCCATGGTCATTTGGATTGTTGCATATGTTTGTGCGGTACCATTCTTTTCAAAAGTTTTTGACTTTTCAAGATAAACAAAAAACATGATATTTTTATAGTGCCTAACATGTTCATTTGTTTGTACCTCTTTGGAGTCCATAGTACCCCTATTGCCATCATGACCATGCCTTGGCTATGGCAAGCATACCAACAATTAGCTTTTCCACCAAGGCCCTAACCTATAAATAGTCTGACCTGCAATTTTTTCATCCAACACCAACTAATGGATGACCAGTAGTCCACTCCACCTCAATCATTGCCACATCTAGTGGTGCTCTAGCTTTTTGCTATTTTGTTGCCTTACCAAAGCTTTGCCTAAGGGCTATAGGCCACGTACATGATTGTTGCCCAGGTGTCACAGACCAGCCACATGATTGCAGCCCACTTGCTACCAAGGACTCCCCTTCATTAATCATTTCGGTTTCAATATCAAACTTTGAAGGTGTTATTGAGCAATTCTTGTTTCAAGAACTTCTGGTGTCCATTTGAGCTCATATGGACTCATATTCAAGGTTCTTTTTCTTGAAAGTGCACAATTTTTCGGGTGCTTCTCATTGTGCATTTTGATATTTTTTCCATTTTGTTTGGAAATGTAGTTTCAACATGTTGATCCTATTTGGCATTTGGAAAGTATTAACATCAAGACCTCTTCTTTAATTTTGGAAAATGGCAATTTAACTCACTATTTATAAAGTGCCACCTTCCTGTTTGGTTGGGGGGTCTCTTGATTGAATGTAATGGGGGTGTCCTTTGATTGATTCAATTGTAGGCAAACTATTTATAAAGTGTCAGCATTATGTTTTGTTTTGGGGAGGTTGCAGGGGGGGGGGTGTTCTCTTGATTGGTCTATTGTTTATCATAAGTTTTCAAGATCTACTCTAGCTTGCTCCTGTTCAATTTCTACATTATGATTATAAGAATTGGTGAGAAGTGATTCAAAAACATCTCGAGTGGAAGGAACTTTGCCCTATCTCTATGTAATCATTCTTGAACCTAATGATATTGAAGATAAGGAAGCTTGAAAATACTACAAAAGAAAAGTCCTTTATTCGATTGGCATGGCATTTGATCTTGATGAGATTGAGTGGGATGTTTGATGTATATTGCTCTTGAGTTGTCTAGAGCAAAATTTGGGAAGATTAAGGGGATCTTGGTGATCCTTCAATCCTAGATGATGCCTTCTTAAGCTGTTTTGCACCTGTAGATGCTCTTGATTCTTCCTGTCCTCCTCCTACAAAGACATGATGATTCTTTAGCTTCACCTTCTTGATTCTTTTCATCCTCCTACAAAGACATGATTCTTTAGGTTCACCTTCTTCTATTGTAGTTTCAAAGGGTTCACCTCTTTTCACTTTGAGTCACCATTCTGATGTTGAGGACTCTTCTCCTCCAATACCTACTGATTTGACATTGTTCTTGGCTTCTTTGAATGCTTCTTCACATTTTATTTAGAAGGTTCATATATGTCTACAAGATCCACCTCATTGGGATGTCTACTTATAAGACATTCATCATTTGTTTGTGAAATTTCATCTTTGGGATCTTAATAATACAATTGAGGACATTTCTCTCCTCTTTGATGACAACTCACATGGAGTTGTATCTCTTTACTTGGATATAATGAAGGTACATTTTGATCCTCTTATTCTCTCTCCACCTCTACATACTTCCATGGTTACAAAACTTGTAGTCCATCATAAGTCCATTAATTTGACTCAGCCATTGTTCATGTTGACACCTTTTTTAGGGGTGCCTAATCTTATTGGTTCAGATCTCTTATCTATTTTGAGAGACATGGTTTCTATACTTGAATTTTGCTTGGCACTTGATATTGGTCAACATCTGTCATAGTTTAGCATTGGCTCAAAGAAGTTTGAGTAGATTCTAGAGACCTTCATCTTGATACCTCATTTCCATGGTTGCTTTGAGAATTCAATAGATTTGTAGGTCAAGTTTTTTTCTTTTCAAAGGAAGTTTGTTTGATTCAAAGTGACCTACTACAACACTCACTATGTGACTATTTGTGTCTATATACTCTCTCTTCTATGTGAAGGTATTCATGGACCAATTTTAGAGGGATTTCAAAAGGCTATTCCATCGTCTCTCTATTGGAGGGGTGGGGGAAGGATTTTCTCTTACTGCGGCGCAAGCGGAAGTGTTTTCTCCTTTCTCTTCTTTCGGGAGAGAACATTTTGTACATTGGTACCTAACATGGCTACACATTTTACATGATCCATCCATACCACCTAAGCTATGCTTATGGGGGGTTTTGGTGCATATTTTTCTTTTCTTGCATTTAGGTATTTGTTTTAAGTTGAATCTATGGGTTAATCCTTTGGTTATGAATAATAAACTATAATTTAAATCTGATCTTAATGACTGAAATAAATGAAAAATAATAATAGTAAACTGAAAATGATCTTACAAAGAGCATCAATAAAAATACTATAAGAAGATTTACATAATATAAAGCATGGGAAACTCTTTCGAGAAAAAAACCCACCACAAAAAGAGAGATCTAGAAATTTTTTAATCCAAAATGGATGTACAAATACACTCAGCTGATCAGGACCTCTTCTACAGCTGAAAACTCTCACTCCCTAGAGTATTCAAGCAGCCCAACAATGCTCATCCAACTTGTGTGTAAAATTCCTTGCTGAAGCCTTGCTTATGTAGACTAAAGGCAAACATTGAAACCACTAGTAGTTTGCAAGACCATGGGCTATGCCATAGCTATCTCCATGGGATAACACAAATCCCAAAGCCTCCTTTTTTAGTCTATTTCAAAATTTCATACAATTGCTGGTTGCACATTATAGAAACCTCCAAAGAAATAGGAGATTCTCTCTATCTACATCTTCAACAACTGCTGAATATGATGGGGTTTTGAAAATTTGATAATGGCCAATTAAGTACTCTATTCTCATCCTATACAACATGCCTAGTATCTCAAGATGACCCTATCCAAGTGGGATACTCATAGGATTACAAGCTACCAATATGGTAAGAGAACTAAAAAATGCTAACCCCAAACCCACTATAATAAAATATTTCATAGATGCAAGGCGCACAACACATTCTCAACATTTTATTGCATATTATGCATCTAGGGTAAGTTTGCTTAAGTAAATATTTGCTTAGGTAGGTTGCATTTGCTTAGTTAAGCTAATAATGATGTGTCAACCTGGGATTGAGGTCAACTACCACTTGGACATGTGTTATCCTCACTCATGCAACTAAGGGGCCTATAATTTGTACTTCATGCATCTATTGGATGCTTGAAATGGTTGATTATTATTCTTTTTGTGTCCTCTTTATTGTATGTAAGTTTACTTAAGTAAATATTTGCTTAGGTAGGCTGCATTTGCTTAGTTAAGCTAATAATGACGTGTCAACCTGGAATTGAGGTCAACTACCACTTGGACAGGTGTTATCCTTACTCATGCAACTAAGGGGCCTATATATTTGTACTTCATGCATCTATTGGACACTTGAAATGGTTGATTATTATTCTTTTTGTGTCCTCTTTATTGGAATAGCTAATACATTGCATTTTGATATGTGTTTGTTTGTTATTACTATTGTGGTCGTAATTGTCACTAAAATCTTGGTTTTGTTTTCTTTCTTGGAAAATCTTACATTTGGGGATTCTTATAGTCCTAGTTGTGTGGAGATATTCCAATGTATTGATAGCATGCATGGCTAGATGTAGGTTGCCATTCGTGAGGGAGACCCACCTTATAGTTATACACTAAGCATATTCACCCCATCATCTAGAGATGGTGAGAGAAGTTGAACATCACTCTACACATGGCTGCATATTCTTCAAACCAAAGCAATATGCAAAATCACTTGGCAAACTTCTTGCCATTAACGACCACAAGATGAGGAATGGCCTCATGAAGGATTTCAAGAAATCTTATGCTCTAGAGGAAGCTTCACTGATCAAAGTTAACTTGATTAAGTTTGCATACCTAGATGGCTACAAGACTTTGACAAAGATTAACATGCACACTTTGGCATAGGCTGAGTTAGTTAGTTGTTGGCGAATCTATGGATCTCCAAGATCACTATGCACACTTGCCATTCCTCTTTCCTTATAGGTTTACAATTCCTTTGTTGTTGGGAGGAACTAGTCCACTTATAGCTTATCCACTCTCTAAAGATGAATAGACTTACCTTTGCAAGAGCATAAAAGGCTTGTTGCAGTGAATATTGCTTTGTGTCTCATTGATCACAAAACACTCAAGCATATGCAGAGGCCATGAAATGATAATTGATATTTGTTATTCGTTATTTACAAAGGAGAGGGATACTCCTTATATAAAGAATTACAAGATGATGTTTCAAAAAGAAACAATTGTTAACTAAAGCAAACTAGAGTAGATAACTGAAAGTTGCTAAAACAAACTAAAGTAGAAACAAAAGTTACAAAAGCTAATTGAAGCAAACTAAGTTAACTAAAAGTAAACTATTGACTAACTAAAAGCTAAGATGACCATTAAATATTACAATATAATACTTTAATACCCTCCCTTAATGGTCATTCTACTAACATAAACTAAGTCGACCCATATTCTGATGGTGTTCTGGCAGAAGGCCATGAATGCATAATATGCAGACTCCTTGTGGTTACTATACTTTACCACTTGAGCACTCTTCCGAGACTCTTCCTAGATGGACTTCTCATCGGCCAACCGCTTTCTGCAATACTTCTGCATGTGATCAATCTTCCCATAGTAATGGCATGTAAAAGACTTCTTGGAGCTCTCCTTCAAATTGCTTCATCCTTTCTGCTGAGTGGGCTTGCCTTTGCCAATGTCCTTGGTAGTAAATGCTTGTTCAACACTAGGAGACTCATTGGTCTTCCCAAATTGCTTCCTCCACCTATCCTGCTGCAAGAGCTTGTTGCACAACTCATCAAACTTTAAGTCAACATTGGTGGATGTAATGTTGAGCGTTTCGATAAAGTGCTCGAAGGATTATGGCAAGCTTTTCAGTGTAATGAACACCATATCCTCTTCTTCCATCTTGCGACCAATAGCCTCTAGTTGATCGCGAATGTCTTTGATCTTTGTGAGATGATCTTGCAAAGACACTTTGTCATCCCTCATAATGGAAAACAACATATTCTTCAGGAAGAAAGCCCTGCCCTTGTCTGAGGGCTCATGAAGATCTTTCAAATGTTTCTAGATCTCCGCAACAGACTTACTAGATGATATTTTTGGTAACATCTCATTAGTGATTGATAACTTGAGAAGCATAAGCGCCTCTCAGTTACCACCATCATGCTTGTCCTGATCCTTCCCCACAGCTGTGGGATGAACTTTTGTACCTAGAACAAGCACATCCAAACACTGATACTCAAAGATGGTAAGCATCCTCTGCTTCCATGTGTTGTAATTCTTTCCATTGAACCTTTGGGTACTTTCCAACATTATGTTGGTCAAGGTAGCCATTCCTCTTGTTTTCCAAAAACGTGAGAAATGAGGTTAAGTCTGTGATTAGTTGGCATGAAACCCTGGACAATCAGCTGGCACAACTCCCACGATTTTTAAAAGAATCGTCTAAAATATAGACTTAGAAAAAACAAGATTTGTTTAGAAGAAACCTTCAAAAACTCAAAAAAAGCAAGATTTTTTCAAAAAAAAAAAAAAACCTTGAAATTTTTTGAAGCAAGATTTTTTAAGAAAAAAACCTTAAAATTTTTTGATGATCAGCAAAAATTTTAATAGAATTTTTTTCAAAAATTTCTTCAAGAAAACCTCAGAAATTCTCTGGCACATTTTTCCAAAAAAATGTCAAAAAATAAATTTGCAAACCCCAGGTCGCTGCAGACCCATGAGTTGCAAAAAAGTCTTCAAAAAAAACTTTAAAAAATCTGGAAATACCTAGGAACTTCAGAAATCTGTAGAAAAATTGTAGGAAATAATGCAGACTTTTTGAGTTGCAATTGCAAATCAACGTGATTTGAACTCAACCCGAACTTAACATAGACGCGGTAGTGAAATAAATGCCAAAAAAAAAGCTTTAGTCGCACAAAAGAATGCAGAGATCCATCAAAAAGAAGTTGTGATTTTTTTTTTAAATCGCCCAGAAATAAGTCTGTCCACGAACTGCAGACATCGTGCAGAATATTAAGGGAAAAATCCATCACGATTTTCTACAGAAGAGCCACCAAAACAAATTACCAAAAAAAAAACTGTAATTTTTAGCTTAGAAAAGAGCGTCGTGATTTCTCCTTGAAACCCTCAAAAATCTGTTTAAAAAGTTGACACGATTTTCAGCTTTAACAGATCAGTGAATTTATTAGGAAAAATTCTCACGAAATCTGCTTGAAAAAACCTTAGATTTTTATTAAAAAAAATTGGCCAAATTGATTTTCCATGAATTTAATAAAATATCCGCCAAAAACCTTCCAAAATAATTTTTCAACTTTTTGGGCAAACTGTTGACATTAGATTTTTTTTAAAAAACCGAGCAAAAACATCTAAGAAATTAAAAAAATTCCTTAGGAAACCATGAGTTTTTATTGCTAAAAATTTCGCCAGAAAAGATTGAGCCTAAGCTCTGATACCATGAAATGATAATTGATATTCGTTATTTGTTATTTACAAAGGAGAGGAATACTCCTTATATAAAGAATTACAAGAGGATGTTTCTAAAAAAAAACAATCGTTAACTAAAGCAAACTCAAGTAGATAACTGAAAGTTGTTAAAACTGTTAAATTTAGTGATCAGATTAAATGCACAGAAAATTAATTCAAAATCAGACACAATAACACAGCAGATACCCTGGGAAAACCCTCCTCTTGAGGGAGAAAAACCCAGCAACAATATATCACTTATATATTGAACAATAATGAAGTCACTTTTACAATAGAGGCCGAAATGAAGGCCTAACACATGCACTACAATCTGATGCAGTGGAATATCAGATTGAAGATAAACTCAGCCAACTGTATAAATCAATCTCTTCTCAAATGATAAACTCGAACTGCCTTAGTAGAGGTTCGCACTTCAAAGAATAATATCGAACTTCTCCAATTGATGATCAACAATGTAAATGCCAACGGATATATATACAAATCAGAGATGAAGAGTTGTGTCTCTCCAAGACAAGTCGGCTTGAGTCTTAACAATAAAACATGACCAATCGCAACTCTTCAAGAGGTCGGCCTCATAGCAAATCGTGCCTCCTTAAAGAATGACGTGTCCTCCAGAATTCGCGCCTCCAGGTGAAGAGATGTCGGCCTTGATAAATAGGCGACTTTCAATAACAAATATTAGATCTTGTTTGATAAAAGACGTGACTCATCAAAGTGACTTATGTCGGCTCCAAAAGAAATATAAGTATAATTTAAATAGCCGTTTAGGCTATATTTTAATTATCTTCATACTTGGGTTTGGAAGAAGCAGCCCGTTGCTGCTAGAACATCAACAAAAACAAACTAAAGCAAAAACAAAAAACCACTAGCTTCCACTGCTGGGGCACCACCTCACCTCTACCCATCAAGCGATGCTTCTTTTTTGCAACTTTTGCACTTGCGGTCACATGGGTGACTAGGAGCCAGCTCTTGAGGGCTTATTTTTTGCTCTTGTTTAGTTTGTTTAGTCCCTAAAACAAGCCTTTTTTTCATTTTGCTATAACTTGCACTCCAAGAGGCCGTTTTTTCAAACAAGATATTGTCGGAAAGCTAGTTCTCTCAATTTTCCAATGGTGCAGGTTATTTTGCAAGATTTTGTTGTTTGATCACAGTTATTGCTGATTGAGGTCAAATCTTGTTTTTGGCTCCCAAGCTCATAACTTTTTGCCACAATCTCCGATTTTTCGCAATTCTCGCGGCGTTGGAAAGGTGTTAATGAGCTCTATCCAGCCACCCATGCACTTTTTCCTATTTTTTTCCCAGGTATATTGTGATTTCAGTTTTTGCCCAATGGGTATAGTAGAGGTTACTTGGTTGTTTTGACAGTTGGGAGGGTGTTGTTTTGATCATTGTACTTCATTTCAGCCTCTTTTTATGTATTGATCTCAGATTTTATCATTTGAGAAGTGTATTATCATTGTTATCATGGGTTATGCAACTCGTTCTTCTGTAATAATTCTAAGGACAATTATGAGTCATGGCAAAAAGGCATAATAACACATTGTAGGTGGCTAAATCTTTTGCCCCATCTTTATGGACTCATTTCTGAGCTAGAGACAACATATAAGAAACATGTTTGGAGTAATAAGAATGATAATATCAAAGGATTGATTTGTTCTACTTTTAGTGCAAGCATATTCAAAGAGACCTATCATAAGATTTCAGGAATCTCATGCCCACACATAGTTTGGACCAAGGTTTGGGATATTTTTGGAAATCCACATAAGCCTCCATTCCCAGATGATCATGCTTTAGATTGTCTCATTCCACTTGATGATGTTGACAATACTTGATGATGTTGACAATATACCCTTTGATGATAAGACCTTAGAGGAGTTTGAATATGATGTAGAACTTGAGTGTCTTGATGATCCCGAAACTTCTCCCGCAACTCCTACGTCTCCAGTTGAGATCACACATTCATCTTTTGTTGATGATTCATTGAGTACTTCTAGTGGTTCCTTGCAACAGGTATCTGTTTGTCTTCTTGATTGGGATTCCTATTTAACAGACATTGCATCTTTGTTTGTGGAGTCTCACATTTCAGATTTGGAAGATCAATTTAAATCTTTCTCTCTCCTATTTGATGACCCCCCATAGCCTTTTCAGTTTTTAAAAGACTAATCATTTTGAACATTTTTTCTGTTGGGGACATCTGACCATCCTTGAGATGGTTGAAGGACATCTCAGATGTCCCTAGACTTCTTTGGGACGACGTAATATCTTGGGGACATTCCTCTCCCATGGATGACATGCCAAGAATGTGTCCTTGGTTTCCCCAAAGATTGGCTGTCCCCTTTTGTTCTGCTGTCCTGGGGATTCCATGAGGGACAAGGACATGAGTTGGGCAGATGCTTCCCTGTGTAACCATGCAAAAGACTCAATTGCTGTTGCATGGTGACGGTAATGTTATACACTATTGTGCTTCTTAATATACACTAGATAGATACGATATAATCTGAAATTAATATTATTATTTAGGTACATAAAACTTTGGCAGAAATTCCTCTACATGTTTTTTAATTCTTTCTCCTTAAAACTCTTAGGACTTCCCATGCAAAACTATTTTCATTTCTCGATATATGTGCTTTACTGACATGTACTAATGTTGCAGGCTTCTATAATGTCAAGGCATCTTGCTAAGAGTGAAAACTCAAGGTAGTGACACTTTATTTCAAATGAATGTCTTCTGCATCATTTAATTTATGTGTTATGGTTTTAACATAATTTTCAACCATTCTTTTAGGAGAGTCATGGGCCATTTGGAGGCTGATAGGGAGTCAATTCTTTCCACACAAGTGGAGGTACATATTAAATTTTCTCTAGTCTTAGTTATTGAGCAGCTTGTATGCTGTGACTTACTTGCTTAAACAAAATCATTTCACTTTCACACTTTTCATAGCAGCTTTGTTTGAATATGCTTCAGGGAAGAACTAAGCAGATGGAGGCTGAGCGCTCAAATCCCAGAAGGATGTCTATAGAGCCTGATAAAGATTGTGCTGAGGTGATCTGTGAAACAAAAAGTCACATGTAGACTTGGGTTAGGGTGATTTTATTTTAGCTTGATGCATGTCTAGGTCATTGTGTCCTGGGAAATAACTTTCTACTTGCTTCATGTTTCATGCATCTTTGTTTGGTTTAATATACAGGATGAGCCAGAATCATGGTCGACTCCAGCAACATCATGGGCTTCAGATGTGGGAGGTTCTGCAAAATTTTCGAGAAAGGTATGCACATATTATTACCTGCTCTCTATTATAGTAGTCTGATGATAAACACATTTGGTGTCTTATCTTCCCATTTGCTTCAGAGATTTTATTGTTGTAATATGCAAGTTTTAAGAGCTATTCAAAATTTGAAGAATCTTAATCTTCGGCTACAACTATAAGGATGATATACTTGATATTTATATTTCTGGTGATTTGGACTTGGACATCCTTTAGTTGGGATCTCCATCCTTGACTACATAATTTCGAATATCCCTCCCTTTCTTTCCCATTCTCCTTGCCTTAGCCCTCCCTCACCCCCCTTTGGCTACCTCCTTGATACAAAGTTCCGTTGCATATTTATATGCTCTAGTACAAAGTGGATTAAGGAATCTGAATCAAACAGTTTTGATCATGTCTCTTAGTTTTTCTCTTGCTTTCTTGATCATTTTTTTATCTTTATGTTATGAAATTGGTAACAAACTAATTAAAGGTTAATTTTTTATTGGAATTTTCTCTGGATTCCTTTACTTTGCCTTTTATTTCCCATCATCATCTTTAAGCATTTAAACCATCCATAAGCATTTCAATAAGTCTTTGTTAGCTGACCATATTATCCTTCCTTTCTATAAAGGAAAAATAAGTCACACCAAATCCATTCATTGTGTTTAATGTTAGATTTGGACCACCAGGAACCTTAAACCATGGCAAACAAATTCATCGATTAATTACAATGATCTAGGGAAAACATTAGACACTAATGCAACCATAGAAAATACTTTCAAATATGGGCCCCCAATCAACACTCATTGATTCTGAAAAGACTTCTTTGTACACAATCTGGATCACAAGATTGCGAAAATCACCAGATTGAAGAAATCATTGAAGAAAGCCATAATCAACTTAAAATGCAGAATAAAATCCAAAATGCGCATGGCTATAAAGAAATATTGCTACATGTGTCACTTCTTTTGTCACTTGAGAAACAAATCAACACAGGGAAAATTATTTCACCAAAGGAAAAAGGAAAGAAACTTAGCACAGAGAGGAGAGGCACTAAGAGAATGTGACTTGTCGTTTCTCTGTTTACATGGAGGGTATAGGAAAGGAACAAGTTCTGCGCAACCTTTTAAAAGATCTTTGGGATAAAGTAAAACAAGAGGGTGCCAAGTGTTGAAATCTTGTATATTGTGTGAATACAAGTATTTAAAAGCTTCTAAGACATGACTTTGGGGAGGAGATCAGCAAGACAAAGATGCCTTTTGTGATCTCATGCAATGTGAAAAAATGAGAAACATAAAATTTAAAACACTTAGAAGGTGGACTTTGGGAAAACAAGAGCTGAAATGGTGACACTTGTAACAGTCATGTTTAGTCTGCGATATAAGATCACAAAGTTTAAGAATTTTCATATAAAAGTTACTCTGCAAAAAACACACACCAAGACTGTGATGGATGCCATAATCTTGTGACCCTTAAAAGACATTCGTGGTCAAAATAAATGAAATAATGCCCAGGGAAAGATGGAATGAGGGTGTACCACCTGGAACATCCTTGTTCTCTCAGAAAGAACCATTAAAAGCAAGCCCAGGAAAGCACAAAACAATAAGATAAGTTTTAGTATTTTTTATTGTTTAATATGATTGGGGGATCCCACTCTTATCAGGGTCTATTCAAACATCTCTAAATCCAAGCTGTGCATCTAAGAGAAAACACAGAGTATATGTCAGAAAATAACAGGTTTGGTCCCATAGAAATGTGTTATGCTGTGAATAACTATCAGTTCTAGATTTTTCCCTCAATTGGAGGCCATGCTTGTTTCCATGATACAAATATTTTGAAGACTTTTCAGACTGCAATTTACTAGTGTATGATAATCATCTTTGGGAAATGCGACTGTGATTAAACTTTATTTTCTCCTAAGTTCTCGTATTGGTATTCTTAATTCTATAAGCTTGATACTTTATGTTTACATATTTGTCTCTTGTATTTTGCTTGATATATTATTTATAGCAGCACAATCAAATGGTGTTTCCCTTGGGGAAATGTATATTCTTGCTATTAAGGTATGTTTTGGTTATGTTTATTCTTGAAAATGCCAGCTAGTGTATAGTTATCTTGGGTGTATGGAAGGGGACAACTGCTTTGCTTTTACTCAAATAGTTGTTGAGTCGTATGATTTAAAGCAATGAGCTATTGCAATTTATTCAGACTTGACTGTGTTCACTTCTTTGTCACGAGTAATCCTGATTGATGGGAAATTTGTTTGCTGGTTTCATTGCTCTTAATTACAAATTTGATTTTATTTTTGGCCATTTGATGTTCTGCAGATCTGATTTCTTTGTCATCCAATCAAATTTCGCTATTTCTGGCTTATGTATCCGATGATGAAAATGGAATGCACCTTGCTCCCTTGTGCTTAAAAGGAACAATTGGATGGTGAGCACTTGTGTTTGGCCACCTTAATTTTTTTCCTCGATTTCTGGACACTCTTTCATAAACTTCATCAGCTGATTAAATAGGATGGTGCTAGAAAGGATACGGTGACTGGTCCAGAGTCAGTGTGGTGGTGAGGCCCTCTACAATCAAGAGATAACTGCAATTCTGAAGCCATGCAATATACTCTGCCCTGGAATTTGGACCTTGGCATTTTCCATAAATCATTAATTTTCATCATATATTGTATAAAAAAACACAGTTGTAAATTTATCCGACCATGTGACTATTCCAAAATTCATTTGATGAGTTTTCTGCAATAGTTCAAATACAAGATATCAAGAACCTAAAACTGTTCACCAAGCTGATTATAGTGAACCGCTAGCCAGTATATGCATCTGCAATGTGATATTAAGTCTTGTCTGTAGAACATGTACCAAGATCATATGTTGATGATGTTGAATGAATACATGCAATATGTTTTGCATGGATTAGATTTGATTGACCAGAAATAGTAAATGCATTGGAATTTTAGGTTATACTTAATATAGTGTCGTAGAGTTTAAAACATACAATGTGACTCATGGTAGAGCTGGTTTTCATAGGTGATGGCTGGTTATATGTGTAAGTATCACGGAGAATCAGAATGTGTGCATTGTAATTTTAAGTTAGGTTTCTCTCACGTGGTAGAAGCAATTTTAGATAGGGATAACCGTTACTTGAAATTTCGGTTGGTATCATGTTTAGGGTGCCATCATGCATGCATGAGCGTTGCATGAAATGCTTTATGGAGTTAAAAGAAAGGCTTAAATGATTCTTATTAAAACAAACCTTATCTTCTACTGTGTTTTTGGAAGTGTGAAATCATTCCATCCTTTTGTTTAGTGTGGATGTGATGCCCAGGTTTTGGTGTCTCAAAACATTTTATAAGAGATGCATTTTGATTGTGAGGTGATTAATCACTAGATGATTAAAAGTTATGGTTGAATAAATGCTATTTAGCATCCACAACCACAAATACAAGCTACATGTTTGCAATGATAGACAAGTGTTACGTAGTGGCCAGTACATGTCTATCTAGTATTGTAATAATCATATTTGTTGCGTAGTCGATAAATTATTTGTGGAATATCAATTTAGGGGCAAGTCAGATAATAGTTTGAATTAATAGATTATTGCAAGTCATATGTATCGTAGCCACACAGTTGGAAGTACCTATTTTTGTAGGATTGTAATGTAAGTATTTGTTGTGTAGTTGATGGATGAGTCATGACAACAATTTAAAGGTAGATTACGTAATAGTTTGAGATCAACAAATTATTGCAAGTTGAATGTATCATGATTTTATTAGGTTTATGAATATTATAGTTGTTAGGGTTGACTTTGATCTTCAAGATTCATACTAGATGCAACTATAACCAACATATTTGAAGTTGTGTTTATTTATCAGAGTAAATATTTGTTAAATATTTATGAGCAAATGATTTCTTTCAAGAACCTTTGCATTTTGATTGATTGATTTGGAGTTCGATGACAAATAAAATAAAATAATGTGTCACTAGTTCTAAAATAAAATAAAATATTTTTAAATAAATAAAATTGTTTTAAAGTAGGTTATAAGAAGAAAAAACTCTTCAATAAAAAAAATAACTTAAGATTGATACCTTAGACATATATTTAAAATAACTTAAAAGAAAAATAAAAATAACTTTTCAAAATAAAATAATTATTAAATAATCTTAAAATAAAATAATATATAAATATTTTAAATAAATCTTAGTTTTAGATTTTTTAATAATAAATATGGATTTTACATTATTATTATTAAAAGTGATCATTACTTCACAATCTCTCAATGTAACTATTATATTAGATTTTTTTAATTCTATAAAAACATTACACCATTAAATCCTACCAAATATAAAGTAACAAAGATAAAGCAAGTTTTTTTTTTTATAATTTGTTTACTTGTTTAAATATTAAAATTAATAATAACATAATAATAGAGGAGTAAAATTATGTGGAAAATATTAATAAAGATATAGTAAAGTTTGAAATATGAAGTTATTAACATTATTAGTATTATGATATAAAAATGATGAGTTAATTTGTAATAAAATGTTAACACTAGATTCTAAGATTTAAAAACTATTATTATCACGTGAAAATAATATTATGATAAAATATTAGTAAAAAGTATTTTTTATTAATAATTATATATATAAAATAAGTTATAATAAGTTAGAAATATTAATAATTTTTTAAATATTTGTATTACAATATTGTTAAGAATAAATTAATTGGCTAGTATTAAAAAATCTATCATCATTTGAAAATAATTAAAAATAATTATAATGTAAAATTTTAGAAAGTAGTCAATTAATAATTATAATAATTATAATATTTTTAATAATTATATTATTTAAGTGCATATTTTAATTGTAAAGTATGGGTTTTTTATGGTTGTTTTCGTTCTTGATTTAGGGATGATGGGTAGTAGAATAACTACTCTTTTTCAATTTTTTTTTTTCTAATGTAAAAACAATGAATAAGTATTCGACGGCTCATGTAGACATATCATCCCATGGAGCTAGCGGATTTGACTGGATGATAAAACACCCTAAGTTGCCATCAAAACAAAGAAAGGTGAATTGAGTAGAATCAGGGCTACACGTTTTTTCTTTGCCAAAAGTGAGGGCCTTTTGCTAAAAAGATGGCAAAGTGAGGATAATCTATTGATCCCGATAGCCAAAGCTGATATCGTTAGAGGCCGCGATGATGAGGACATTTTCATTAATGTAAGTGTGCCATCGAGGCAGGATACTCAAGGGAGGTGTCTGTGGGGGAAAGAAGGTAGATATTGGAAATTGCACTCGCATAAATATAGCAACTACGATCTATAGTGGCAGATCTTAAATCACTGGCGGCTTGTGCAACCATATCATCCCAAAGAGCAAACAAATGTGACATCTTGGTACGTAACCCTATGTCGTCATCATAACAAAGGCGGAGAGGATGAGCTTAAATTGAGATTGTAGTGGGAATAGGCTTTGAAGAAATCAAAATTGAAACGATTCGTGCCTTGCTCGACTCTCTACAATGGAGACTTCGATTTTCTTGAACAACTCCAAGCAGTAGCAATCTTTCTACGAGGAAATCATAAACAGGAGGCTGAAAGGACTACTGTCTTCGACGCACCCGCTGATCCTATGGGCTACAGAGAGAGTTCTAGGCAAAGAATTCCTCTTGGCTTGACAAAGGTTCAGGGCCAATGTTGAGATTCTGACCTGTTCTTGGCCGTGCTCCTCTACATGGGGCTTACAAAGGCGAGGAGCAAGAAACTGTGCCAAAAGGTTTTCCAACATGCTTGGCTCGGTGAAATTGATGAGGCGTTGGATAATGTTGATGGCAACCTGCTTGCCCTGTTGCCCCAACATTATTATATGTCTTTTGGCAACTGCTTTGAGGTACCAAAGTTCACGGTGGTGCACACTCTTTGCCCTCAAGAACTGGAGAAACACTGGGGAGAGATTGATAGAAGTCTCTTTCCTTCTGTGGGCGACGGGCATGAACAATACTTCGGCGAAGGGCTGGGTCAGAGCGTATTTGTAGGCTAAAGGATTGGACGGCAAATATGCTCGCGGGTGACGATGAAGATTGGGAGCTTGGTGGTGGAGACGAATGGTGAGAGGAGGACTCCCAAGACATAAAAGAGAAAGCCAGTAACCCGACACACAACACATGTGGACCCAAGTGCCCGGTGGTAGTTGATGCGATGGAAATAAGGAAAATGCGTGCAACCATGGAAGATAAAGACTAGGTTTGGGGTAGTGGGTATTCTCTTTTTGGTTTTTGTATAGTTGAAGAATGTATATGCTTTCTGTCTATGAGGGACATTTTGATAGCACAGGAGCAGCAATGCCCTCGGTTTTGTAATGTCTGTAATGGGTTGGGATGGAGATCAGACGGATATGCCTCTATGCATAAACTTCCTTAGTAGCATGTAAAGGGTAGGTGATGAAAACTCTGGACATATAATGCAAGTCTCCAGAACAGCTGATGTAAAATCTTTTTTAAATTAATATAAAGGGTGTTGCCCCTAGCAGCTATTTATCGATAATAAATAAATAATTATAAAATATGGACTAATGCATTAAAAAATATTCTGTTTTTTCATCTTTGCTCTAGTTTTCTATTTTGCCAAAGGATGCTATGGTGTTCTTTATTATGGATGTAGCTACTTCTCTTCGGTTTTTTCAGCTATGGTCTTCTTTGGAGGCGGAGACCGCTCCTTCAGAGGTGGAGCCCTCTTCTATTGAGGTGGAGAGGTATGTTGTGCATTGGGTGGGAAGTTCTATTTTCTGTGGTTTTGGGACTCATCTCATCCTCTCCTATAGAGGGGAGCCCCTTCCTATTGAGGTGGAGGTTGGGTTGGTGATACGAGCTGACTGGTGCTGGGTGTTTGCTGAGGCTCTTCAGTGTTTTTCTTTGATTCCTAATTCTCCTATTGAGGTGGGGAGTTTGGTTTCGTTGGATGGAAATGTCAAGTGTTGTGATGTTGTCTGGTTGGTTCAAGCTGACGGTTACCTGGCCGTCCCAGGTTCTTTGCTATTGGTTGGTGTTGATTAGTGTTGTGATGCAGTCTGGTTGATTCAGATTGATGGTTACCTATCCATCTTAGGTTGTTCTTGGGTTCAAGTTCCTTTGTAATCCTTGGTTGTATTGGGTCTAAGGTTCCGTTAAAACTATTAGTTTTCAGATCAAAAATGCAAATAAGCAGAAAATACAACACATATAACAATGAACATAGTATTTTACCTTGGGAAAACCCACCTACTCGAGGGAGAAAAACCCAACAAGATATTCTCTTATAATAAAAAAAATAAGTGCAAAAATAGCACTCAAAATCAGGCCCTAGAAAGGCCGAAACTTATACAATGGATTTGCACTTGTATATAGTGTGATTTCTTGAATACACAAAATATTTGACTCTTCTCCTTGAGTCGAAACTGCTGCTATTGAAAGTAGACGTGCTGCTGAAGGAATTCGAACTTGGAATGAATTGAATTGATGATAAAATGAGACACCTCCTTTATATAGCAAGACTAGGTGACCTTTCTTCTAGGGCCAACCTAGAAAGTATAATATTTATTTTACAAAAAGAAAGGCCAACTTGCCTTTGATTAATTTGTTTAGGGAAATACCTCCCGCAACTATAAAACAATAACACTCCCTCTTAACTAGGGAGGTATTCTCAAATATCCTTGTCATGGTCTTGCAACATGACATCCACAATGGATACACCCAATTGTGGAGAGAAAAACTTAGTCTTAGAGATGCGATCTTGTACAAGGGCTTTCACCTCATATTTCTCAGTCTTAGAGAAATATACACTTCAAGGGCTTACACCTCATATTTCTCTGTCTTAGAGAAATATACACTACAAGGGCTTTCACCTCATATTTCTTCGTCTCAAAGAAATATACACTACAAGGGCTTTCACCTCATATTTCTCCATCTTAGATAAATATACACTACAAGGGCTTTCACCTCATATTTCTTCGTCTTAGAGAAATATACATTACAACAAATCTTCATGATGATGTGACTCCCTCTAGAGCTCCAAGTACCCGCATCAACCTCTTGACCTCCTCGTCCAAGATTGCCTATAATGCTTGCCTTAGAGGAACGATTTCCAATGCACACCTTTGGTACTATTGACTTGCGAGAGTCTAAGACTTAGTCCTTCTCAACCTCATCCCAGGTCACCCTATTCTGAATAGGTTTGCGGTGCTACCAATTTCAAAATAAGGTTGACTTCCTTATGCAATTATGTTCTCTGCAGCTGAAGAGGCCTTCCAAAGACTTAGCACTTGGCCTTGCAACACTGCAACCCACTTAGCTGACACCTTCACTTCTTCTCAGTGAGTCACTCTAGTTCCTTGAGACATAGGACTCCATTTTGCTGAACAAAGAACTCCCTTTTGATCCTTGCCTCAATACAGAGATTGCAAAAATCCTCTGGAAGTGAACCCCTCCATTGATTGATCTTAGAACCTTAAATCCTCTTCCTTGACATGATCTCAACTCGTCCCTGGAATTTAACTCCCTCTGAATGGTAGGAGTGTAATTGAGGGATGAATCTATATCCATTGGAGCCTCTTGCTCCTCACTGACTAATCTCCAAGAATCGTCACCTCAAATAATGAGGTCTTCAATATATCTTCAAATAATCCAACATCTTTTTGCTCCTCGATCCATCCTGGTCTAGGCTGGGCACCGAGATTATATCCGCTTGACCAACACACAAATGAGAAATCCCTCCAATGCATATCATATATTGATCGATCATACAACCCGAAAAGTGATGATGGTTTGAGACGCCATGTATAAATCGACAAATTTGAATGCTTTATTTTCTTCACTGCCCATGACTTCCTTGATAATGACTTCAGTACCTGTGGCATATATTTGCGATGCTAATAGGAAATATTTGGTAGCTCGATTGTAGTATTTGTCTCATAAATTGCATCGAATATGAAAAACTCCTACTCCCATGGTTATAGATAAATATTCAAATATTACCAACTTCAATTATATATCCGATTATCTTTAATACAATTTGCAAGATATTTCGATTTTGTGGATCATTCAATATGAAGGCTCCTATATTGGAATACCTACACCAATGATGCTAGACCGCTTCTATAGGCATATAGTTTTCAACCAGAAATAATGACTTCCATGAATGAAAGTTATCTGCCATAAAATGAATGAAGAAGGCCACAAACAATGTATATCCTAATAAAATTCAATTCCAACAATACATTTTCTCCCTTCACACTGAATCACATCCTAGATCAATTACGATTTCTCTTGTGGCGGTAGATATATCCTGATAATAATATTTCCACTGCATTGAGCATCAAATGATTCACGACTTCTTTAGATGCTTATTAATATTTGTCTGTAACAAGCAGGACTCGATAGCACCTCCAAGATATCGATCAATTATACCTTAACTTTTTTGTCTTTGCAAGCAATATCCGATTTGAATAATATTTTTTTATTTCTCATATTCTCTGTCATTCCAGTCAGTCTTAATTGTTTGAAAATTAACGCCAGGTCGATTACTCCCTAGGTTTGTCTTATGTGTGTTGACTGGCTCAAATTTGTCTTTTCCTAAATGATATATATATTCAACCTCGATTATGTCCTTTCTGCAATTTGTCTTTTCCACACCCTCTAAGTTTTGTTGAAATTGACTATTCTGATTTCTTTATATCAAAGAGCCTCTCTAGTATCAACTTTCCAGAATTGATAGAATTATCAAATATGAGATAAAATCACACTGAAGATTTCCACAATAAAACCCCAATCTGTAATAATTCACCTTCAAGATCTACAATAATTCACCTTCAAGGTTTTCCCTAGTTCACCTTCAAGATCCGCCCTTAGGTCTGCTTCGAATGGGAATGATATTCAATGAAGAATGCTTAGACAAATTTGATCAAATCTTCCCTAAACCCGCTTTGATACCATGTTAGTTTTCAGATCCGAAATGCAAATAAGCAGAAAATACAACACATAGAACAATGAACAATATTTTACCCTAGGAAAACCCTCCTACTCGAGGGAGAAAAACACAAGAAGATATTCTCTTATATATAAAAAAAAAGTGTAGAAATAACACTTAAAATCAGGCCCTAGAAAGGTCGAAACTGATACAATGGATCTGCACTTGTTTATAGTGCAATTTCTTGAATACACAAAATATTTGACTCTTTTCCTTGAGTCAAAACTACTGCTATTGAAAGTAGACCCGCTGCTAAAGGAATTCAAACTTGGAATGAATTGAATTGATGATAAAATGAGGAGACACCTTCTCCTTTATATAGCAAGACTAGGTGACCTTTCTTCTAGGGCCGACCTAGAAAGTATAATATTTGTTTTACAAAAAGGTTGACTCGCCTTTGATTAATTTGCTTAGGGAAATACCTCCCACGGCTATTAAACACTAACAAAAACCTTTCTTCTTGGTGCAGATTTGAGTTTTTATGCTAATCTTTTATAATTTGCTTCTAGTCTACTGCTGGCGCTCTTTGTTTTTTTCTTTTGCAGCTTTGTCTCTCTGTGTGGGTTTTGGGTCCCTGTCAAAACCTGCTTGTTAATGGTTTCAGGTCCATTCAAAACCTGTTGTTAATGGTTTTGGGTTCATTCAAAACCTGTTTTTCCCCCTTAATCAAAACACATTAAAAAATATTAGTAAATTTTAAAAATATGAGAATAATATTAATATAAATTTAATATTAAATTACAAGATTCTTAATGAAATAATATAAAGTTATATTTAAAAATAATATGATGCTAAAATTAAAAATTAAAATATATTGTTAGAATTGTAATATTAGATTATAAGAATATTAATAATCCTAATAATTCATAATCAATTATAAATAAGATATTGAATGTGTTTAATATTATGCAAATGAACTTCAATATTAGAAATAAAAAATAATTAGAAAAATAATATTTTTTTAATATTTTACAATATTATAAAAGAATAAATTAATTGGTAAGTATTATATTATGTTAACGCTCTGCAACTTTTGTGATCCTAAAGGAGGGGAAGAAGGAAGAAACAAAGGAAGATTCTATCCCTTATTAGAAGAATAAATTGGGAAAAGTGGCCCTCCCAAAATGCTTTAACTACTTTAGGAGCTTGGATGATGGACCTCAAACAATGGAATCAGATGACACTTAACTGTATATCCTAGAATATTAGGGGACTTGAGTCCCTAGATAGAAAATATAATGTAAGGAGATTTTTAAACCAAGCCAAGCAAAAGGACATTGTGTTGCTCCAAGAGGTCAAAGCAGTAAACTTCCAACTAGAGACAAGTCTAAATTTTATCTGGAAATAATCCATCCACTTTGCTACAAAACATGAAAAGGGGAAAGGGGGTGTTACAATTTTGATTGCAAATAAGTGGGCCAAATGGGTTATTAACTAGGGCCTCTCACCCTGTAACAAAATTGTATGGATCTTGATTGAAAGAGATAATTTAAAATTTGGCATTTGCTCAGTATATGCCCCCAGTGATTATAGACAAAGATGCATACTCTGGGATTGGTTAAGTGAACCACAAGATGTCCCTTGGATCATTGGTGGGGACTTCAATATGATAGAAAACACAAAGGATAAATCGGGTGGGAGTGATATGGGTTGGAAGGGCAATGGGAAATTCTTCTAGTATAAAATGAAAAATAAACTTCAGCCCTTTGATACCATTGAAGGGCTAAGGAAAGAGAAGAAGAATATATGGTTAACATGGTGCAACTACCAAAGAGGTGAAAGAAGAATATAATGTAGGCTTGATAGATTTTATGCAATTAAGGAAGCTTTCCAATTTGACAAAGTGGATGAATCCAATACTAGAGTCAAAGTGACCGCATGGACTCTCTTAGACCACCACCCAGTCTCAGTCAAAGTGGTTCTGGAGAAAGATCAACCTCCCAAAGCAAAAAAAGCAAAAGAAAAATTGTGGCTGAATACAAGGTATTGGATGATTAAGATTGTTGTGATGCATTTTTACGGTCAAGGAAATCAACAAATGGGTGCACAAGGGGCTTTCCTACATTGAAAGATGGAATGCAAATGTGGAAGCCTAGAGAAAAATCTTCCAAATAATTGGGCAGCAAAAGGCAAAAGGCCTAAGTAGAAAAGAGAATCTACTGCAAGGGAATCTCTTAAAAGTTGAAACTACCCTATAAGAAGATCCAAAGAGTATATCTCTAAATGAGGTGCTAGTACCTATGAAGGGTGAATTGAGGAAGATTTAGCTATTGAAAGAACAGGGCACCAAGATTAGGGCAAGGTTGAATTGGTCTATCCAAGGGGATAGGGGTACTAAATATTTCTTTAAGTTTCTAAAAAGCAAAGAAGCAAAAGAAAAAATTAATGTGGTTTGGAACAATGACAACCTGAGTAAGGATCCTAAGGACATCCAAAGTTTCTTCCTCCAATTCTATAAAGACTTCTTTACTGGTGTATTAGACCTCCAAGATGTGCTTACACTAACCAACTAGAAGACCTTTCTCTCTGTCTTCACTCAAGAACCTGATGGCTTCAGGGTTCTAAACTGGGTTAGATCATTAACTAAGCCCTCCTCTAACTCTATCACAAGAGTTACTCTCCTTGTGCTTCACCTTGGAGGATTCAACACTCTTTGAAACTGCATTCCTCTTCACAACACCTAGAAGGATCTAAGTGCTAGCATCATCATTTGTCTTGAACTCGTTGCAGGGGAGTTAGAAACATTGTTTTCTTGCAATTCACATTCACTTGAATGCATCTTAAAGGTTCTTTCACCTTCAACTTACCTGATCTCAAGACCTTTCCTTGGTGAGGCCTATCTTCTACTAGCCCTTACTAGTTGGTTTTTGGCCTTTCTTGCTCACACTTTCCAAATGACCTAACAAAAAAATGACATTTCCTGACACCCTTTTCAGACTTTTAAATCTTTCATAAGTTTTCAAGCCTTTGTCAGTACCATACAGGTGATTCCTATACTCTTGGAGAGAAGGGCCAATTGGCCTATTTTCTAGGGTTTCCCTTATTTTTGAGTCAAATCAACCACCAATGGATTGTTTGCTGCTTCAATACTATTGGCATGTGAGAATCTTAACTAACCCCACCTGGAGCCGTACAATACCGTATAGTGGTACCTTTCCCCTGCCTAAGTTCTTCACTTTTTAGATCTCAAACACCTAACGATGCATTCCTAGCTCACCTAGGGTTTGAGATATCAAATTTATGCTACATTCCCCAAACTACCTATTGCTAAATATTTACAAAAGTGTGGCTCCCCTTTCATATTTTGCTAGTCTTAGGGAAATCCCGTAGACAGAGTTTATGGGAGAGCCATTCCTAATCTTTATTGCTCAAAACAAAAATAAACACCCTACAATCTAATTTGTAACTTCAAAGCAATAATCCTACACTGATCAACCTGATTACCAAATGAAAAATGCTCTAATCTATGCTAAGAACACAAATACAATGACAAAACAATATACACAAACTCTTTGTTACCACTGTTTCTCAAAATACACAGGCAGATACAGAAAATGCAGAATAATCTCTATTCATTCACATCAAAACTTGATTACAAAAGTATCTAACTGGTAACTACGAGTCTTCACCCTTATTTGGATTCCTTTTCCACATTCAAAGGAAGTTGATCGAGCACTTACTCCTACTTTCTAGGGATTCCAATCCCACTAAGTTACATGCAACTCCACAACTGCGGTTATGCAACTTCCACAACAACATTTTGCAACTTATCTCTATGTTAGGATCCTAATTTTTAGGACCTCAATCTCCTTGCCTCGAACCATCAACTTCCTCAACTGCCTCTTGGCATCTTCTTAACAATGAGGATGTAGTTTTAACACACTAAATGCTTTGTATCCTAACACATGCTGTCCAAAGTTTAATAAAGCAAAATTTAACAACTTTGATAACCTAATGATGACTTTAGTCCTAGTGACTAACTCATCCCACACTAACAAGACCTTCTAAGGTCCAAAGAAAACACATCAACATCCCTAACTTGGCTAAGGTTAGTACAAGCCAAAATTGTTAACAAACAAGGTGGAGGTCAGCCTAGGTGCTCCTGCACCATCCTCCCCAAAACAGAAAACTTCAATCCACCCTTGGATTGAGCAAGTTGAGATCAACTCCCAACTTCTTGAACTCTGCCTCCTTGATCCATACTGCATCAACTTCAGGCTGGCCTTGTCTTTGGATCATATGTTCCTTGTACTCCTTGGTTCTTGTTCTCTTGTAGACCCTGGTATCCAAGATCTTATCAGCTTGTTTGACTGTGACAGGGGGCAGTTTGAGTTCTCCTACATCTTGACTAACTTCATGGAGTGTCTGATCCAAATCTTGGGGTGGCCCTTTGTAATGCACTAGATTTGCAACATTAAAAACAGGGGACAGTCCACTGTCATTTGGCAATTGCACTTTGAAAGCATTTTTGCCATACTTCTCTAAGATAGGACAGGGACCTATCCTCTTCATTTGCAACTTATGAGGAACTCCTTTCTGCAGTCTAGCCTTGTTGAAGTGCACCATTACTAGGTCTCCAACATTGAATTGGACTTCTTTCCTATGCTCATCCACCTTGATCTTATGCTTCATGGTATTTTCTGCCAAGGTTTTCCTGACTGTCTCATGAATCTCCTACATTGCATAAGAAAAATCATCAGCTTATCCACTTCCCTTGACTCCATCCTTCAACTCTCTCAACTCATAAACACCTCTGGGATGTAGACCATACACAATTTCAAAGGGACTCTTCCTTGTTGATCTATTTACTGTGTCATTATAGGCATATTCAGCTTGCCCAATAATCTGATCCCACTGCTGACCATACTCCTTGGTCAAGCATCTCAAGAGGTTTCCAAGTGTTCTATTTACCACTTTGGTCTGACCATCAGTTTGGGGATGGTGTGCAGATCCAAAGGATAAATTGGTGCCTATTCTTTGGCAAAGAGTCTTCCAAAAATGACTCATAAACTTAGCATCTCTGTCTGATACAATGCTGATTGGTAAGCCATGAATTCTTACTATCTCCTTAAAGAAAAGAGAGGCTATTTGATTGGCATCATTGGTTGTTGTGTAGGGCACAAAGTGAGCCATCTTGCTGAATCTATCTACAACAACATAAATATTGTCCATACCTTGCCTTGTCTTGGGTAAACCAACTACAAAGTCCATGCTCAAGCATTCCCATGGTCTAGAAGGGATAGGTAGTGGTTGGTATAGGCCTACATTTGAAGAAGTGCCTTTGGCCTTTTGACATACCACACAACTCTCCACATACCTTCTGATATCTAAGTTCATTCTTGGCCAATAATAAAACCTTTGAACCAGTTCTTGAGTTTTGGTGATCCCAAAATGACCACTCAATGCACCATTATGTTTCTCTTGTATTAAGTTTTCCCTAATAGAACCTCTAGGAACACAAAGCTGATTTCCTTTAAACAAAAGACCACTTTGCAAGGTATATTCAACATATTTGCTATGGAAATGATTCTTGTACTCAAGACATATCTTATAAATATCTGCAAAGTCTTCATCATCTGCATATAGATCTTTGAAGTGATCTATTCCCATGCTCTTCAACTGAATTTCCTAAATTGTGAGGACTCTTCTGCTCAATGCATCAGCCACTTTATTGAGAGCTCCTTTCTTGTGCTTGATATTGAAGGTGTAAGCTTGCAAATACTCCACCCATTTCATGTGCCTGTGACTCAACTTCTCTTGTGAATTTAGGAAACTGAGTGCTTGGTTGTCTGAATACACAATGAATTCCTTGGGAAGCAAGTAGTGCCTCCACTTCCTTAGAGCTTGGACCAATGCATATATTTCAAGGTCATAAGAAGAATACTTCTTCTTGGCTTCACTTAGCTTCTCAGAGTGAAAAGCCACCGGTTTTCCCTCTTGACTGAGAACAACTCCAATAGCTACATTGCTTGCATCACATTCAATGGTGAATAGCTTCTCAAAGCTTGGTAACACCAAAACAGGTTGGGTAGCTATCTTTTCCTTCAGCAACTCAAAACTCTTGTTAGCTTGCTCATTCCATACAAACTTGGTTTTCATTCCTCCTTTAATGGTATCCAACATAGGAGCACAAATAGCACTAAACTGCCTTATAAATTTTCTATAGTATTGAGCAAGACCATGGAAGCTTCTTACCTTTGTTGCTGTCTTTGGAGTAGGCCAATTAAGAATGGCTTCTACCTTGCTGCTGTCCATCTTCAAGTTGCCATGTGATAGTACAAATCCAAGGAACACTAGCTCTGTTTTGATGAACTCACACTTTTCCAGATTGATCATTAGCTTCTCCTCCTGTAGCTTCTTGAAAATCATCTCAATATGTTGGAGGTGCTCTTCTCTGGTTCTGCTATAGATTAGTATATCATCAAGATACACTACTACAAACTTGCCAATATAGTCTTTGAGGATTTCATTCATGAGTCTCATGAATGTGGAGGGGGCATTAGACAAGCCAAATGGCATAACTAGCCACTCATAGAGACCCTCATTGGTTTTAAAGGCTGTTTTCCACTCATCACCCTCATGTATTCTAATTTGGTGGTAACCACTCTTTAAATCTATCTTGGTATAGTACCTAGCTTCACCTAGACAATCCATGAGATCTTCAATCCTAGGGATAGGGAACCTATACCTGATGGTTATCTTGTTGATTGCCCTGGAATCAGTACAAAGCCTCCATTCTCCTCCCTTTTTAGGTGCTAAGATAGTGGGTACTGCACATGGACTAATACTTTTCCTAATGAGACCTTGGTCAAGAAGTTCTTGAATCTTCCTGGCTATTTCCTCATTTTTTTGAGGTGTCATCTTGTAAACTGCTTTTTTTGGAAGGGTGGCTCCTGGTATCAAGTCTATCCTATGACTTATAGCTCTTTTAGGAGGTAATGTTGCTGGTTGACCACTACTTACAATCCCTTCATAGGTTTGCAACAATTCTTGTATCTCCTTGGGTAACTCTTGCTTTTCAGCTGCTTTCTCTTTGCTCACCTCTCTTGGCTTGATCATCACTGCATAGCCAACTCCTTCTCCTTCTTCCAAGGCTTTTAAGAACTCCTTTTCACCAGCTATGAGCAGTTTAGAACCTGCTGTCTGCACCTATGTATCTTCTAGCAAAGACTGAATCTTGAAGGTTACATTGTCTTTCTTGAAGGTATATGAATTCTTAGCTCCATCATGCACAACTTGGTGGTCAAATTGCCATGGTCTACCTAGGAGCAAGTGGCATGCATCCATAGGTAACACATCACACAAAACTTTGTCCTTGTACTTTCCAATTGAGAACTCCACCCATGCTTGTTCATTCACCAAGACATGCTGACCCTTATTGAGCCATGTGACCTTGTAAGGATTATTGTGGGGTATCCTTGTCAACTTTAGCTTGCTTACTGCCTCCTTTGACACAATATTGTCAGTAGAACCTGAGTCTATAATGACCTTACACACTTTCCGCATCATCTTGCATTTTATCCTAAACAAAAACCTCCTTTGGCTTGGTTCTTCTTTAACTAGTTCCTTGATCAAAATCCTTCTCATCATGAGGTTCTCACCTTCCTCTGAGTTCAGAGGCACCTCAGGATGCTTGTCTGCTACAATAGTCTCATCTTGAATCAGATTAGTCCTCTTATCTCCTCCATGAGAAGTGCTACCTTTCTTTGGACATCTATAGGCCGGGTGTCCCAATTGGTTGCAATGATAACATTTCATGTTGGTGAAGTACTTGCCTCTTCCTTGTCCACCACTTCTTCCTCTGGAGCTGAAACCTCTTCCTCTACCACCTCTACTAGAGCTTCCTTCTTGTTGTTCAGAAAATCTGACTTCTCCTTGGGCTCTTGGTTCTGAACTTCTCCCACTATAACTTCCTCTTTGTCCTCTGCTGTCTTTTCCTTTCCCTCTACTTTTGGGATTTTTCTCTTGCTTCTTTTTTCCTTTCTCCTCTATTTTCAAAGCCATTTGATAGCATTGGCAGACTGTTTTGAAGTTTACTAAGCTCATGTCTTCTTGGATAGACCACTTGAGCCCATTCAAGTACCTTGCTAACCTAATACTCTCATCTTCAACCACTTTTGACCTAAGGCACAATTTTTGAAACTCCTCTGTATATGTTTGGACATCCATATCCTTTTGCCTCAGATTCTATCTTCTCCTATGCAACTAGACTTCATAATCATTAGGGAGATAGGTCTGCCTTATCTTGGTTACCATCCCTTTCCATGAAACTATGGGACCTTTGCCTTCTTTCTCTCTTTCTGATTGTACAAACTTCCACCATGTGAGAGCTGCTCCTCTCAATGTTGACTTGGCCACCTTGACCTTTTGGGCCTCTGTTATGCCATCACACTCAAAGTGATTCTCAATGCTCTCAATCTAGTCTACAACTGAATTAGGGTCCATTTGTCCACTGAAAAGTGGCACACCCTCCAATGCTTTACCACTCAAAGATTGCAATGCCTTCAAGAATGGTTCCTCTGTAAGAATAGGATCAGGCTTTGGAGCTTCCTCCTCCAATTCCTCTTCTTTTTCCTTGTCTTCCTACTCTTCCTTCTGCTTTATCTTGTCCTTCACAGTATTTGCTATCTCATGGACTTCATCCAAGAGTTTCTCCATTTGAGATATCCTTTCTCTGAGCAACCGGTTGTCTTCCTCTTGCTCTTCTACCTTTTTAGCTAGCTCTGCATTTGTCACCATGGTTCCTTCCTCTGGTGTGTTCTCTCCTACTGACTCAATGGGCTGAAACATCAATCACAAGCCTTGAATCCAACTTGCTCTGATACCAATATGGTGTATTAAACCTCCAAGATGTGCTTGCACTAACCAACTAGAAGACCTTTCTCTCTGTCTTCACTCAAGAACCTGATGGCTTCAGGGTTCTAAACTGACTTAGATCATTAACTAAGCCCTCCTCTAACTCTGTCACAAGAGTTACTCTCCTTGTGCTTCACCTTGGAGGATTCAACACTCTTTGAAACTGCATTCCTCTTCACAACACCTAGAAGGATCTAAGTGCTAGCATCATCATTTGTCTTGAACTCATTGCAGGGGAGTTAGAAACATTGTTTTCTTGCAATTCACATTCACTTGAATGCATCTTAAAGGTTCTTTCACCTTCAACTTACCTGATCTCAAGACCTTTCCTTGGTGAGGCCTATCTTCTACTAGCCCTTACCAGTCGGTTTTTGGCCTTTCTTGCTCACACTTTCCAAATGACCTAACAAAAAAATGACATTTCCTGACACCCTTTTCAGACTTTTAAATCTTTCATAAGTTTTCAAGCCTCTGTCAGTACCATATAGGTGATTCCTATACTCTTGGAGAGAAGGGCTAATTGGCCTATTTTCGAGGGTTTCACTAGTTTTTGAGTCAAATCAACCACCAATGGATTGTTTGCTGCTTCAATACTATTGGCATGTGAGAATCTTAACTAACCCCACATGGAGTCATAAAATACCGTACAGTGGTACCTTTCCCCTGCCTAAGTTCTTCACTTTTTAGCTCTCAAACACCTAACCATGCATTCCTAGCTCGCCTAGGGTTTGAGATATCAAATTTCTACTGCATTCTCCAAGCTACCTATTGCTAAATATTTACAAAAGTGTGGCTCCCCTTTCATATTCTGCTGGTGTTAGGGAAATCCCGTAGATAGAGTTTATGGGGGAGCCATTCCTAATCTTTACTGCTCAAAACAGAAATAAACACCCTACAATCTAATTTGTAACTTCAAAGCAATAATCCTACACTGATCAACCTGATTACCAAATGAAAAATGCTCTAATCTATGCTAAGAACACAAATACAATGACAAAATAGTATACACAAACTATTTGTTACCACTGTTTCTCAAAATACACGGGAAGATACAGAAAATGTAGAATAATCTCTATTCATTCACATCAAAACTTGATTACAAAAGTCTCTAACTGGTAACTACGAGTCTTCACCCTTATTTGGATGCCTTTTCCACATTTAAAGGAAGCTGATCGAGCACTTACTCCTGCTTTCTAGGGATTCTAATCCCACTAAGTTACATGCAACTCCACAACTGCGGTTATGCAACTTCCACAACATTTTGCAACTTATCTCTATGTTAGGATCCTAATTTTTAGGACCTCAATCTCCTTGCCTCGAACCATCAACTTCCTCAACTACCTCTTGGAATCTTCTTAACAATGAGGATCTAGTTTTAACACACTAAATGCTTTGTATCCTAACACATGATGTCCAAAGTTTAATAAAGCAAAATTTAACAACTTTGATAAACTAATGATGACTTTAGTCCTAGTGACTAACTCATCCCACACTAACAAGACCTTCTAAGGTCCAAAGCAAACACATCAACATCCCTGACTTGGCTAAGGTCAGTACAAGCCAAAATTGTTAACAAACAAGGTGGAGGTCAGCCTAGGTGCTCCTGCACTATTTACCTTAGAAGGAAATAATTCACAAGGCCAAAAGGCAAGAGAGGATTGCAAAAAAACTAATTCGAAAAAAAGTCTTTGAGCAAGAGGCTAGCATGCTAAAAGACATCTTTCCCTTGAAGAGTTCAAGGCTACAATCTTGGCCCTGAATAATGACAACGCTCTGGGGTGGATGGAATGCCCATTGATTTTTATAAGAAGAATATAGATTGGGTGAGTGAGGAACTCCTCAATGTATACATAGAGGCAACTGACTCAGGCTCTCTAGGTAGCAGAACAAACAAAGGCAATATAAAGATGATCCCTAAAGAGGGGGACAAGGCACTTGTTAAAAAATGGAGATCTATAAGGCAAGGCTACCCCTTAGCCCCCTCACTATTTGTGATAGTTGTTGATGCTCTACACTATATTCTCAAAGATAACCACCTAAGCCCCAAAGTAAATGGACCAATCCTTCCAAATAAAGAGGAATTAATGAACCTCTAGTTTGCAGATGATACAACCCTTATCATAAAGCTAGAAGAAGAGAATGTGGGACACCTCATGGCCAAACTAGAACTCTTGGAAAAAGCAGCAAGTTAGAGGATCTCAAAAGCTAAGTCTATCATGCTCAATTGGGAGGAAAATTGGCTTCTTTGGTTTGAAAGACCGGGACTGCAATGGGGGACCAAGTATAATAGTAAGATACTTGGGGATTCCATTTGCAGTCAGCCCCAACCTGAAGGACATGTGGGAGTGGGTGAAGGGTAAGATTTAGGAAAAATTAAATAGTTGGAATAAAAAGTACCTCTCACTGCCAGGGAGGGTCCAAGTCTTCTGAAAAAATCCTAGCCTCTTATAACATATACTAATCCTCAACATGGTTCTTCAATAGCTATCAAGTGGAGAAGATCCAAAAGAAAATAAGACAGTTCTTATGGTCAGATAGCAAAGGAAATAGGAAAATGCATGCAATAAAGTGGGAAATTTTTTGTATGGAAAAACAAATGTGGGGCTTAGGACTCAAGAACCTAAAGCAACAAGGCATAGCCCTAGATGAAAAGTGGATTTTCAAGTCTCTCACAAGTGATGAGCCCTGGAAAGTCTTGGTCAGAAATAACATTAAGCATGTTATACCAAAAACATCCAAAACTTGGAAACACATGCCTCTTTGTGACTTGATCTTTGGAAATTTTGCAATAGCCCTTCCTGGGTCCAATGTATTTAAAAGCTTATGGAAAGCCTGGGATCCTCCAAAGATAAAATTATTATGAAGTGTCAAATTGGGATGGACATTAATAAGATATTTTTGGAAAGATCCATATGGTGGAATGTACTCCACAATAACAAACTACTGGCATTATTACAAGGGTGCTTTGCTAAATCTTGGAATCAAAAAGGACTATCTTGCTTTGAACAGATGTTTGAAGAGGGTAAGCTGAAAAAATGGGAAACCCTAAGAATAGAGTTTGAATTTCCATAAACACATAAAAGAACGTTTGAAACTATTAAAAAAATGTGGTAATACCCACGAATAACATGATTGTCAATAAGAATAATGTGTAGGATTTTGAATGGATAGAAAATAACAACATTGTAGGTTTAAAAGAAAAGGAGATTTATGGACTCCTGGACAACAATCCAAACCTTGAGGAAGGCCTAAAACAAAAGTGGAAGGTAAACTTAAGCTATAAAAAATGAAACCAAATCTTTAGGCATAACTGGAATAATACCTTGAAACCTAGGCTACATTTAGATGGATGCTTTTAATGTAGAGATTAGCAAATGTGGACTCCAATAATAATCCACTTGTCTACAACATCTATAAAAAAATTGACTCTATAATGCATATTTTTTTTTATTGTTTCTTTGCGAAGGAAATTTGGAATATATTCAAAATTGATATGTTAAAAGATGGGCAAATAAGAGAAATAAAATTAGAAGTTATTACAGGAAAATGCCATGGTTTTGAAAAAACTAATAATCTATTCTGGCAGATTCTATCAACTGAAATATTGTGGTTTATATGGAAAACAAGGAACAAGGAAATCTATTAGGAGTATAGAAGAGATCTTACTGAGTCTTTTAGAAAAATCACTCTCTACTCTGTCTATGTGCAGGTATCTATCACTATCCAAGTATCCAAGGAGAAGTTCAAATAACTGATGGAGGAAGGTAGGATAGTAATTGATAAACAAGAAGTGGCATATGCAAAGCAGTGGTTGTATCATAGAGACCCCTACAATCCTAAGAAAAGTGGCTATTTGAACAACAAAATTCCAAATCCTAGAAGAATTGGCAACAAAAGGAAAAAGAAAGAAGATTAGGAGGGGGGATCCTACTGCCCTCTCCCATTCCTTTTTGTATAAAACAATATATATTTAGATATAATATCATTTTTTGTAATGAACTAGGCTTGTAAGAATTTAATTACTATAGAAAGATAGCAAATAGTAGATATGTAATGGACTAATATACTAACATGGACTAATATACTAGCAACATCACCCTAGATGTTATATACTATTGTACCTTCAACTATAATGAATACAAAAAAACTTTTGTGATCCTTGTTTTTTTGAATTTCTATTGGCTTTTAGGGTTTGATTGATTAATGGGTTGGTCAGGCAGGGGCCCAACAAGGCTCTCCTATCCAGGAATGTTGTTCCCAAGTCTGGCATTGTTCCTATTTCCACTGCTTCTAAAAATGTTATTCCCAAACATGGTACAACTTTTTCTTTCACTGCTCCTCCTTCAATGGGACTGGCAGTTGGTACAACTAGCACATCACCTTTGTCGCCCCCTCTTAGTTTGGAGTCCTTTTTCCTAGAAGAAGACCCCATCTCATTCATGGATAAGCTAGTTGGTGGAGGTTTGCCAACTACATGGCTAGGATGAATATAGATTTTGTATCCTATTCAGTAGATGGTTGGGAAGTTGATGTTCCTAAAGCACTTATGATGTAAGCTATGGATGGTTTCAAGTTGTCCCTAGTTGGTAAATTCTTGGTGTACTATCCAAATATTGAACAAGTAAGGCAATGGGCTGACTTTGTCTAGAATTTAAAAGGTAGTGTTATTATTAGTGCTATGCCCAAAGGTATTTTCCACTTTAGTTTTGTTGTGTATGAAGACATGATTAAGATTCTCATGGGAAGACCTTGGGCCTATGATATTGGGTTTAAGAATTTCATGTCACTTTGCAAGTGGAAACTTGGGTTTGATCCAATGGCTGACTTGGATTCGGTTACCCCAACCTGGGTGCGTCTTCCAAGGCTACCCCTAAAATTTTGGAACTTAGGTATCTTCAAGGGAATTTCCAATTCCTTCAGAAGTCTTCTAACAGTGGATAAAGTCACCCAAGATAAGTCCAGATTGGTCTAATCTAGGATGTGTGTTAACATGGCAGTTAATATTGTTCTTCCAACTTCAGTTGTTTGGATGTCCAAGTTTGGGAACTAGTCTCAAACTCTAGAATATGAAAATGCTAGAGTTTATTGTCAAGATTGCAAGAAATTAAATCATCTTCAAGATACTTGCAATCAGAGACTTCAAAAATTGAAAAGTGAGGTGGGTGCTTTGAAAATGCTTTATGATCAATCCATTGATAAAGTTGTGCCTGAGAATGCTATTTTTTCTCAGACTGTTCTTAAGAAGGAACTAATTGCAAGTAAAAAGCTAGTCATTATGAGCTTTTCTTCTGGGACTCACCCTAAGAAATTATGTTGTGATAAGGAAGTACAAGTTGCCCCCTTGGTGGTCTTCTTCACAACCCCCTAAAGATTGATATTGAAACAACTGATTCTACAGATGGCCTTAAACATAATAGAGTTGAGGTGTCTAAGGATGAGAAAGGAGAAGCAAGAGAGGCAAAATTGGTAGAAGAATCCCCTACAAGACTAGAATAAAAAATGGACTTGTAAGGAAATCCAACTTGTCCCTTTGAAGATAATTATGATTTAATAGAGGAAGGGGAGATTGTCTCTCAAATTGGCTAGAATAAGGACCCTCTATCTCTGGCTTCTTCTCTAGAGAAACATTCTGGAGATGGAATGGCCCTTTATAGTCAAAAAGAAGGAAAGAATATGAAGGAATTTGTGGATTTGTTAGGCTTCTTGTCCTCCCCTAGAGAGGAGGCTGTTGATGAGGATTGGACCCAGGCAATCGATAAGTCCAAGAAGAAGAAGAAACCAGATGTTGGAGGAGGGAATAAGGTTGGTCAACCATCTTAGAAGGAAACCAAAAACAAAGATATTGTTCGTGATGTTGCTTCTGGAGGAAAAAAGACCTTGGACTCACTATCGAGGCCAAATTATAAGAAGAAGGAGAGTTGCTCCCTCTACTTTAACAAAATCAAGATGATTTTGTTCTTTTGCTATTTTGTGTTTATGAAGATATTATCTTGGAATACAAGGGGCCTTAATAGCTTATAAACAACACTTGGTTAAAACTTGTTTGGATGATAACGAAATTGACATTCTTCTACTTTGAGAAACTAAAATGAATAAGGAAATATTTGAGAAGGATGTTAAAAACTTCTAGCCTAGTGCTAATTATGTCCTAAGTGATGCTGAAGGAGCTTCTGGGGGTATTGCCACTTTGTGGAATCCCTCTAGATTCAAGGGTACTATGGGTTTCTTTGTCAAACACTGTCTTATGGTTTCCTTTGAAGACCTTATCACTTTGGAGAAATAGAAGTTGATAAATATATATGGTCGAAATTCTCGCTTGGATAGATTGGTCCTTTGGGACTTCTTGGCAGATAACATAAGCAACATGGAGGATTTTTGGATGCTCAGTGGAGACTTCAACTCTCTGTTGCTACGCTCAAAGAAGCTAGGGAGCCTGGAGGACTTTTTAGACATTATGATGGATTTGATAGGATTCCTTAATTCAGTTGGGCTCTTTGATAGTCCCTTACTTGGTGCTCTATACAGTTGGTCCAATAGATGAATGGGTAACCATCCGATTCAAGTGAAACTTGAATGGTTCCTAGTTTTTGCTAACTAGATTTTTTTTTCAAAACCTCACCTTAACTACATTTCCTAGAACCAGGTCTGATCACAATGCTATCTACCTGAGTAGAAATGATAATGCTGCTAAAGGTCCCTTCCCCTTTAGATTTGAAATTTTGTGGACTCTCCACCCTAAATTCAAATCCTTAGTGGAAAAATGGTGGAATGAAGCTATTGTTGGCACCCCTATATTTTTCCTTGCTAATAAACTGAAAAGGATAAAAGAAAGAGTGAAAGGTTGGAACAAGTTCTCCTTTGGAAACCTCTTCTTAACAAAAAGGTCTATTGGAGATAGCCTAAAGGAGGTGCATAATTTGATGGAGACAAGAGTGGTTGATGAATTCATTTTCAATAAGGAACGTGACCTAAGGGCTCAATGGTTTAAGGTCAACAAACAAGAGATTTTCTAGAAACAAAAATATCAAATTCAATGGATAAATAAAGGGGATAACAATACCAAATTCTTTCACCAATCCACTATGAAACATAGAAGTAGAAATAGGATCAGACAACTTCTAAAAGATTATGGCAATATGGTGAAGAATGAAAAAGAAATTGTTGATGAAGTTGTGTCTTTTTTCACTACTTTCTAGAAGGAACCTGATGCTGCCCAACATGAGTTTGATGATATCCTCCAAGTTATTCCTAAGGTGATAAATAATCAAGATCTTAAAGAACTGACAACAGTTGTTTCTATTCAAGAAGTGAAGCTGGCTATTTTCTCTTTTGGAGCCTACAAGGCCCTTGGGCCTAATGGGTTCCCTCTAGCTTTCTTTGAAGACTTCTAGGATATAGTGTACAAAGACCTTCTAAATGCTACTAGAGACCTTCCATTCGGGTAGACTTCTAAACCAACTTAATGCTACTCTTACTACTCTCATTTGGAAAAAGGATATTATTTCCTCCATGAATGATTTCAGACCTATTAGTCTATGCAATACTATATATAAAATATTTTCTAAGATCATTGTGATCAAATTGAAAGTCGTTCTAAATAAAATGATAGCTGAAAATCAAAAAGATTTTGTTCAAGGAAGAAATGTTCTAGATGTATCTATATCTACTCATGAGATTCTCCATTCCATGGAACATAGTAAAAATTTAGGGATGGCCTTGAAACTGGACATCTCTAAAGCTTATGATAGAGTTTCCCGGCCTTTCCTGTTTGTTGTCCTCAAACAATTTGGGTTCAATGGAAAATTTCTCAAACTTATCACTACTTGTGTTACCAGTTTGAAACGCTCTATCTTGGTAAATGGGGTTCCTAAAGGTTTTTTCTCCTGTGGTCATGGCCTTAGGAAAGGGGACCCTCTCTCACCTTATCTATTTATAATTATGGCTAAAGTCCTAGGAAGAAATATTCAAAAACTTTTGGACATGAGGGTGCTAAAGGGATTTTAAGGCTGCGTCAACTCTCCTTCCTACTTCTCACCAATAGTTTGTTGATAACACTATCATTTTTGGAGAATCTTCATTTGTGGAAGTAGGCCATTGGAAATATGTTTTGAATGTATATTCCAAAGCTTCAGGTCAACATATTAATTACAACAAGAGCATGATATAATTTTTCAACTCGAAATAGATTGTGAAAGACAGAGTTGTCTATATCCTAAGATGTTAAGAAGTTGTTATTCTAGCTACCTACCTAGGCCCGCCTCTTATTTCTAAAAGACCTGAAAGTAATTACTAGAACTACATAATTGAGAGAATCCAAAAGAAGTTGGTGGGTTGGAAGGTTAAACTCTTAAGTTAAGCCAAAAAGCTGTAACTACTAAAAGCCTCACTTCAAAACATTCCAGTTTACTACCTATCCCTTTTCAATATCCCTAATTTTATTGCTAACAAGATTGAAAAAATCCAAAAAATATTTTTGTGGTCAGGGACTGAGGAGAGAAACAAAATGGCACTGGTGGGTTGGGAAAAATTTATTGTTCCTAAAAGTGCTAGAGGTGTTGGTATAATAAGAATCAAACTATTCAACAAAGCCCTTGTAACCAAAGTAGGATGGTGTTTGTTGGAAGGAGTCAAAGACTGGGTGATGATTCTTAAAGCTAATTATCTTAAGAAACAAAGATCATGGGTGTTTCTTAAGTGCCTCTAACCTACCTTAAGGTTCTATTTTTTGGAACAATCTCCCCAAAATTAGAAGTGTGGTTAAAATAGGAGTAAGCAAAAGAATTGGTAATGGAAATGACATGGATTTTTGAGAGGATAGTTGGAAAAATGGTCCCCCTTTTCTTCCTTTGATCACCTCCATCCAATTAAACAAAGATTGATTAGGATCTGTGGTAAATAGGTTGTTGGTTATATTAACTAGGAGGGGTTGGAGCCTCACTGGCTCAACTTTAACAACCTGCTAACAGGTGTTAACTTGAGGGGAGGGAGACAAAAAAATTGGGATGTAGCAGTGCAAAGACTATACCAAAGAATTGGAAAGGAAATATTCTTCTCAAAAGACAGGAAGGATGAATGGATATGGACGAAGATTCCTTTAGGTTTTTTTCTATAAAAATAGCCTATGCTGAGCTAGGAAAATCTCTATTTTCCAATAATGGCTTCCAATGGAATCATGTCTGGTTAGAAAACCTTATACCTAAAGTTAACTACTTCTGGTGGGTGGCTACCCATGGAAAAATCCCCACTATTGATAATTTGATCAAGAGAGTGTTCCAATTTGTTAACAGATGCTTCCTTTGCAAAGAGGAGGAGGAGACCATAATGCATATGTTCTTTCGTTGTTTGTATTCCAGAGATATATGGTCTTTCTTTTTCCCCTTCTTAATGATTGAATGGGTCTCCCATCCCTCAATGAATATGTTTATTAAAAACTAGTCTATTTGTCCTTACTCTCAAAAAATTATTAAGGATCTATGGTGTCAAGTGCCCCCTCATAACTTGGGGGATATGGAAGGAGAGAAACAACAATATTTTTTGGGAGACAACAAGAAACAACAAAGAATTATGTATGGCTATGAAGAACCAAATTCAGGAAAATGTGGAAGCAAGAGGGTATTCCCTCTCAAAGGTAATGCCTTCTTACATGGAGATTCGAATTAAGCAAATTTGGGGCCTCAAAAAGGACCTCACGAAAGTCAATTGGTCCAATTATATCACTTGAAGAAACACTATTAGATCTCCTCTTGAGATGGATTGGGTTAAGTGCAACTTCAATGGTTGCTTTAAAGGCAACCCTGGTGTAGCAGAGGCTGGAGGTATTTTAAGAAACCACCAAGGAAATTGTATAGTGGGTTATGGGAAAATCCTTGGGATCTTGTCTAAAAATATGGAAGAGGCAATGGCTACTTGGGGAGGTATCAATCAATTGAAAGAGCTCGATTATGAAAAGGTCATCTTGGAAGGAGACTCCAAACTTATCAGTGATAGTATGAAAGGTAATTGTGCCATCCCTTGGAAAATAAGAGATATTATTGATAATTGCAAACTTCTCATGAAAACATTCACCTTTTGTGAAGTTCAACATGTTTATAGAGAAGTTAACTATTATGCGGACGCTGTGGCTAATGAAGCTCTAAGGTGTTAAAATTGGACACGTTGGGAGTATGGGACATTGCCAAGGTAGATAAAAGATACTTTATTAAAGGAAAAATATCAAAATGTTTATAATATCTAAGTATTAGATTTGGGGACTTGTGAGTATGAAAGATCTCATTATATTGAAAGGTGACATGATAGACTCAAATGCTAATTATAGCAGGCTTGGAATGTTTTCCTTTAGGGTTCAAACCTCTAGACTCTTTTTGGATCTCTCTGGTTGATAGGTTTAATAGGAAATTGGTTAGATGGAAAGGGGCCCTTTTGATTCAAGTTGGAAAAGATCTGTTACTTAAGGCTTCTCTTTAGAATCTGCCTGTCTACGCCCTTAGTTTGTTCAAGATCCCTGCTAAGTTTGCTGATATTATTGAAAAGATCTAGAAACGGTTTCTTTGGTCGCGGGTTGAGGAGAAGAAGAGGATTTCGTTGGTGGCCTGGAAGAGTGTGTGCAGACCTAGGAAGTTTGGAGGCCTAGGTTTGAGGAATATCAGTGTTTAATAAAGCTCTTCTTGCGAAGCAGGTTTGGAGAAATTTTGCGGATACTAGGGAATGGAATACTATTTGGCGTAGCAAATACTTGTAGGAGGTTGACTCCTTTCAAGAATTTCTCAACTCTCAAAACCTTCCCTTTGGTTCTTCTCTATGGAACAATATCATTAAATCCAGGGACCTGGTTGGTAAAGAAGCTTTTTGGATGGTGGGTGATGGTAAGAAAATCCAGTTCTGGGAAGATAAGTGGATTGGTAATGAGTGTCTTTGCAATATTTTGACCTATAGAATTCATATGGAGGACTGCAAGTCCAGGTTTGGTTGGTTGGTTGGGGATTATTGGAGGAATAATCAGTGGGTTGAGATTTCTTCAGTTAGTCATGACCTCCAACCTCTGCAGGCCCTTCTTAATCCAGTTAGGCTCAGTTCACAGGAGCAGGAGGACACTATGGTTTGGAAGCTATCTTCCTCTGGAACCTACTCTGTATCTTCTGTAGTGGCATCCTGTTACTCTTGCCTCAATGACCTTGTCTGGGCTAAGGTGTGAGTGTGCAACCTCACTCTGAAAGTCAATTTGTTTGTTTGGATTCTTGTTCAAAACAAACAATTGACCAATGATAATCTTTATAAGAGGGGGTTCTCTTTTCCTAATAGGTGTTATTTGTGTTGTGCTGAGGCTGAGACTTCCTCACATATGTTTCTCCTTTGTCCTTTTACTTATTCCATATGGTGTAGGATTCTACAAATGTGGGATCTTAGTTGGGTTTTTCTAGGAACTATTGTGGATTTTTATAATCAATGGAAGGCCCCCTCAAAGAATTGGGCCCCGAATTTTCTCTAGAACTATATCTTTCCTCACCTTGCCTGGGGTATCTGGACAGAACGCAATAACAAAATCTTCAGGGATGTGGCTCTCTCAGAGGAAGCGGTCTTTGGAAAGATAACTAGAGCAGTGGTTGAAAACTTTAATTTGCTTAATAACAGGTATAAAGGTAAAGGTAAGGTTAGAATGCAGGAGTATGATTGTAGAATGGTGGGAGCTTGGAAAATTAATGTGGATATGTTCAATATGTCCAAAAGTATCAATGATCCTAGAGATGGCATATTCTGGAGTCTCCCTCCCCCTGGTTGGGTCAAAATCAACTTTGATGGCGGGACCAAGGGAAATCCTGAGCCTACTAGGAGTGGAGGGGTGATAAGGGATGAGAATGGGTGTTTTATTGTGGATGTGGTGGTCCCTTTAGGCACTCAGACCAACCATGTTGCCGAAGCCTTTGGTGTTTTTCATACCTCAAAGCTGGCTAGCCAATTGAAGTTTGAAAATGTGTGGATTGAATGGGATTCAAACAATATAATACAATACCTAAAGGGCCATTAGAAACCTTCATGGTCTATACAAAATTGGATAGACCTTTCTAAGGAAATTATAAATAACTTTGAGAAAATTTATATTTCGCATGCTTATAGGGAAATAAACATGGTGGCAGATTTCTTCGCCAACAAAGGTGTCAAAGCTCAGAAAAAGATGATTTGACAGGGGCAGGATGAGTTGGAGGCTGACGTTAAGGTCCTAATGACGTATGGCCATGTTCACAGGAAGGTGAAATTTCCCATTCCATTGAATGATGGCTGAGTGCCCTCCCCTACAGTCTCGGGACTATGATTTAATGATTATTCCTAGTTGGCCGAGGAGTAATTAATTTATCTCCCATTTGCATGCAATTAGTTTCACACGCTTTCTGGGCATTTTAGGACCTTGTTTCTACAAGGTTCTGGACTATTCTATTCCTGCTGGCAATACAATGGGTGGAAAAAGTTGCAGGGTGGAGTTGATAAGCAATGCTCAGTTAAAGAGCAATCTGAAGCTCTGGAAGAAGTTGGATAATGGTGGCATTGCTGTTTTCATTGAGAAACTCCGTGGATGGGACCCGAAGGTGACTAGGGTTTTTGTGAAAGATTGGAAGGATGGTGAGATCAACCTGTTTGGTAGAAAAGTGATCATCAATGAACAATTTATTGCTGAGGTTACAAGCCTCTCGATGGAGGGTATCAAATTCTACAAGGACAAGAAGCAATCTAATGAAGCAGTCAACAAATTTCCTAAGTCGGACGCTGAGAGGGAGGAGTTACGAAGGACTTCCAGAAGCTACTATGACTTGAACATAATTGTATTGCATTGGAGGAGGGTTTTGAATGTGTTGATGGAATACATCACTTTGAATGGTCATTACATCACAGTCTTTGGGTATCATTTTGTCCTTCTAAATCATTTTAGGCACCAGGTCAAGATTTCTTTTCCTTTTTATCTTGGGTCTTCTCTGAATACCAGTTTGAAAATCCATAGACAAAACCCTACCAGGTACTCTATTCTTCATGAAGGATTGCTTGTCCTTATTTATGACCATTTTAAAGCAATGTTAGCTTTTCCTTACCAGACACCATCACCTAAGGATAAGGTTGTTAACAAGGATAAAGGAAAATATAGGGATTCTCCTTAGAAGAAGGGTAAGAGAAAGGTGTTGGAGGACCCCTCCTATGATGTGAATGAAGAGGATTCACAGTCGGTGTCATTGTCTGAGTATTCCAGCCATCCTATGACCGATAGAGAAGAGAGACCCCACTTCCCTATGGACCTCAAGGTGGGGGATCATTATTTTAAGGAGGAACATGAATTTACCACTGATGTTCTTGCTATAGCCCGCAATGGGGCGGTGGATAATTTTAGGTTAATGAGATGGGTGTTCTTTGAAATTAAGGAAATTAAGTTGAACTAGAGAGCCATGAATAATAAAATGGAGAAAGTTGATGATGCCAATAACAGAGGTAGTGGGAGTGGTTAGGCTACTAACTTATGGACTAAGGAAGAGAAGAAGTATATGGTTGAGTGCCTCAAGAAAAAAGTGGAGGAATTACAGGATTTTAAATGCAATCATGATGGCAAGTAGGCGGACATGGAGGAGCAGTTGAGGAACATCAAAAAATCTCTCCACAAAGTGCTGGTAATGAACCATAAGATTTTAAAATCTACTACACAGACCATGAATACCATGGTGGAGAACCTAGAAAAATCCTATCAGGTTAAGACTGTTGTGTTTCTTGATTTGGACAAGGGGGAAGGGCAACCGGAGAGTGGGGGGCCGAGTAATAGGACTGAAGAAAATTTGAAAAGGAAGGCAGGCCAAGCTTTAGTCAACATCCAGGAGATCAAGAAGTCTGCACTTAATATGAACAATTTGAAGCAAGAAGCAGTAGAGATCCTTAGGAACCTAGCCTAGGGGCTGGCTGTTTTGCAATTTTTTGTTAGTTTTTTGGTTGTGCTGCCCTAGTTTCTTGTGTTCTCTTTGTGGGAAGCTTTTTTTTTTTGTGCTCTGTTAATGTGGATAGAGTTGAATCCAAAAGCTTAAATATTAGCAACTTCATGGACTATGGAAAACTCATACCAACTAATGTTATATCATTCGCTATTTGATTGTTAAAGGGTTTTGGGACCCCTCTAAAACCTATTTGTTCCTTAATAAAAAATGAGGCGGTTATTAGTGATACCATGATTTTCAAGTACCTCCCATATCAAAATATTATTACTAAAGGTATAGCCTTGATCTTCTCAAATTTAATGGGCATGTCATATGTCTCTTTACACCTCATTTCCAAGGCTAGGCTTGCTATTTATAATCTAGAAAGATCTTATAAAGTGAGGGATAATCATATTTTGATTATCCTTGGGCTCATGAGTCTGTCAACTATTATCTGGAAGATTTATCAAAGTATCATTAGCAACTTTTTAATTCTTGCTATCAACATTTTCTCTTTCTGCAAGTTTAAGGGTTGCATTCTTTCTACATGAGTGTTGAAGTGACGCCCTTAAGCAAAATGTTGAGCTATGGAGGATTTTTAGAAATGCTTGCATGGCTTCATTCTTTGAAGCCATGTGTGGCTACAATGAGAAGATAACCTCCAAGTTCACCAATTCTTGGAAGGATGGCCATGTTTCAATTGGTGCAGTGAAGTTTGAAATGACGTCTCGACTTAATACAGAGGCCATGGGCTTGGAAAATGAAGGCAGGAGGGTGGTGAAAAAAATTAATGGGGAATATCAAGTCTTTATTGACAAATTCCTTCATGAGAGAGGTGTTGATGAGATTCCAAAACAATTATGTTTGGCTTGATCTTCCTCCGCCTTTTTCTATGGTCAATATGTTCATCATGTGTTATTTCACTCTTGAAGGAAGGTACATGACTGTGCATGCCTACCACTTCCCCATTTTGAATCACATTAGGCACAATGATAGAATAGATTTTCATTATTATTTTCTTTATTCTTTGCAACAAAATACTAAGAAGGATGCTTCACATCCCCTGCACCAAGGGCTTATAATGTCCCTTTACAAGTTTTTTTTGGATAACAATCCACACAACAACCCCTTAATCATTAGTTAGGAAGATCCTCTCAAAAATGATGATGAGAACAATGCTATTCCTATGGAAAATGTTCAACCTATTCTTGAGATTAACCATAGGATCCTTGGCCCAAGGATTGAGCTTATGGAAGGTAGCCCCTCAGCCGCTGCTAAAAACCCTACTCCCCATTCCAAAAAGTTTTCCTCTAAGCCTAAGCTTATTTTTGAAGAGAGATCACTTGAGCTTGAGATGTTAAAAGCCACAATAGAAAAAAGAAAGCACTCCCCTCTTTTACTGTAAACTCATAAAATCAAAAAGACGAATAAGAACCAAAAGCATGGAAATGTTATTACTATCTCTGAAGATTCTGAAGGTCTTTAGAAGGAGGAGAATGAAGAGGGGTTTGGAGGACCTTTAAGAGGTGGAAAAAGATTAGCTAGGTTGGAAAAGGTGGCCTCCTCGGATAAAAAAGGAAAAAGGAAAAGGGAAATCAATAGCGGAAGAAGAGGAGGACCCGCTAACTATTGAGGAGTTTGAACCGAAGTTGGAAGAGGACAGTGACAAAATGGGAAGTGATGATATTGAAAATGAGGTGGAGGAAGAGGAGAATAACAAGGAGGAGGAGGACATGGATGGGGACAAGGCTATTAAGGTTGTTGGGATGGACACCCAGGAGGATGAAGATAATGTCCCTACTACTACTTCTACAAATGATACTAACATTAATGTTTGAAAAAGAAAAATTTCTTTTTTGCAGGTACAGGTGGAGGATATGGAGAAAGCTATCACCATTCTCATGAAGGTTACTAATGGACTGTTATGTAGAGCTATGGTTGGTACGGTTTTGAGCCAAACCAAAATCAGGAAACAACTTAAGAAGGTTGGCAAGAAGGAAGAGACTAAGGACTTGTCTAGTGAAGGTATCCTTGATTGGAGAGATTTTGTCTCCCGAATTAGGGAAAATTGGGAGTTAATTATGAAAGACAAATAATGGCCCCCTATCTTGTGGTTCTGGTTTTTGTTGTTATGTCCTTTAGGTACTTTATTTCTATGATTTTCTTTAAACTATGGTTTTTTTACATTTATCTTGGACTACTATTTTTTGATCAGTATGAATAGTTATGTGACCTGCGAGCCTATGGTTAATCTTAATTCTAGCCTGCACGCCCCTAGATGGGATAGTTTTAATATTGTCTCTAATATTTTTTATTATACTATGTATGGTTAAGTGGTCTGCTAGACTTGGGTTTCTATTACTCTAGCTAGTGTGCCCTCATGTGGATGCTAAACAATAATTAGTTTGATTTTGTTGTTTCTATTGGTTCAACTGGTGTTGTTTTCTAGTTTGTTATTTTGTTGTTGTTTCAACATTTTTTTTGTATCTAGTGGGATCAGGGCCCTTTTCCTTGTTTATATAATGAAAAATAAGAAATTATGAAAAAAATCTTATATCATTTAGAAATAAATAAAAATAATCATAATATAAAATTTAAATGAAAAAATAATAAATTATTATATTATTTAAGTTTATTTGTGAAGTATGACTTGTTTATGGCTACTTTTTCTTCTTGATTTAGGGATCATGGGTATTAGAATAACTAATTTTTCTCTTTAATTTTCAAATTTTACAATAAGATCTCAAATATTTCAACCAATAGAATTGTATAAAAGTAAATTTTAAGATATTTTTGCTTAATTTTTTTTATAACCAATTATGATTGCAATAGTTGGTGGAAAAAATATGTAAAAAATGGCAAAAAAATTTCACGTTTATGCTTTGTAAAAATTTTCCCTTAACACCCAAAAAATTTTAGCCAATCATTTTGACAACTTGTTAATAACTAATTAAACAATTAAAAACAACATTGATTGCAATAGTACTGACTAACGACAAGTACTAATAAGAGATTGTATACAATGTGTTGCAAGTATGAAGGTGTTTTCATTGTTGTCAATAGGATGTCTATTGACTGGTGTTGTCATTGATGTCAACTGTGTTGTTGCATGAAGAAAATGTCGAGGATATTGAGAAAATTGAGAAGAGGAAAACAAGTTGTTGCATGTTGTGCATGTGTAGTTGAGATATTGAGGAAGTGTTGTGAGTACATGTAGCTATATTTTTGTGACAATATTTGGAGATAAGTTGGAATGAAGTAATGAGATAAGATGATGTCTCTAGTACTTGATTTCCAAGTGCTTTTGAGAAAATTTGATAAACAGAGAAAACAATGTTGTACAAGTGTTTAGAATGTGCTCTTCATTTCTTCTGTATTGATGTTGTGCCTGCATGGATTTAGTATGTTGGTTGAGGTTGTCAAAGGTTTCTATATTGATAATTTTAGGTTCTCGATCGTTGGTAAGAGAAAGTTGTGGTTACCAATATGAAAATTGGTTTTGCAGTGTTCTACAGAGGTTTCAGGGAGAAATGTATTTGCTCCAAATTTCTCCATAGTTGCTTGTGGTTTTGAAGGAGATTTAATGGTGTTGTTCTCTTGTTTGTGTCAAGAGGATTTGTGGTTAGGTGTATCAGAAGTTTCAAAAGCTTGTACTTAATGTTTAAATGAGTTTTCATGGGTAACGACCAACCTGATGTCTACACTACATTCGAATATGTTCAAGTATTAATCGATGCATAACATGGCTCGTGAGACTTAATTTTGGGTCTTGATTAAGTGTTGTTTTGGTCCCCTTTCATTCCTATCCATTGCGGGAATGTTCAGTTGTTGACCTAATTTGAATTTATAAATACAATGGATAGAATTTCGACCTTGGAGAAGATGTTTAAGGTTGAGGTTGATATAAATAAGAGTGGAATTGTTGAGTTGTGTGTGCATGAAGAGAGAAGCAAGGTATATGCAAGATTAATGCAAGTGATGTGTGATTGATGTGAATTTGAGTAGAGCAGTGCGAACTTCAAAGTATTGGATTCCTGAATGCAGTGAGTTGAAGGTATCTGAAATCTTTCAAACAGGGCTATGGAAGTGTTGGAGCATTGTGGTGGATTCCTTGTTGCATTGAGAAAGTGTTATCTATGTAAAATTTCTCTTCTATCTTCTTGTATTTCTTTTTGTGGTAGTGAGCCCTAGTTGTGAGCCTTTTTGGACAATGTGTCCTATTCTAGTAGTGAGCCCTTTTGTACCAATTTTTCAATTACTTATATTGTGAGCTAATCCCCATCATGGTTTTTCCCTCATTGGATTTTCCACATAAATTTGGTGTTCTCTTGTGTATGGTGTTGTTATTTTAGTTTCTATTATCTGCATTTCATGATTAATAATTATAATAAAATAAGGGTTTATTGAATGCATGTGGATCTAATTACTGTTGTGGGTATTGATGTTTTAGTTTGCTACAACTAATTCACCCCCCCTCTTAGTTGTCTTGTTCATTCAACAATTGGTATTAGAGTGAGGTTCCTTGGAGAAGAGATTAACCGCTTGAGGTAGATTTAGGATGATGAACAAGGTTACTTTGGAATGCCTAGATTTGATAGCACGAATTATGCATTCTAGAAGACAAAGATGGAAGGATATTTGTTAGCTTAGGGATTTGAGGTTGAAAATACTTATCAAACTACCTATATTCCACCTCCAAATGGTCCAAGTACAAGTGCAAAGATTAAGGTGCATGAGGTCAATGCTAAGGAAAGATTTATTATTGTGAAAAGTCTTTCAAATACTAAATTGGTAAAAGTTATGAGTTTGAAGACTGCTAAAGAGGTTTGAGATAAGCTGGAAAGAATTTATGAAGGAGATGAGAAATTCAAACAAGAAATGTTGCAAAATTTTAAGGCACAATTTGAGACCCTACATATGTTTGAAGATGAAACAATCAAAATCTACATGCAAAGATTTGATGAGTTGGTGAGCATAATGAGAGGTCTTGGTGCACAAGTCAAAGAATCTAAAGTGGTAAAGAAAGCTCTCAAATATCTTCCTGATTCTTATAGTGAAAAGGTGTCTACTATTGAGGAAATTGCAAATCTTGATACTTATTCTAGATATCAAATGATTGGTACACTAACTTCTTTTGAAATGAGGAAAAAATTGGTTTGAAAAATTGTATAACTATAGAGATTGCTTTAAAAGATGGAGTATTAGAAAAGGTTGAAGATTCAGATAAGGAAGATCTTGATGATGTGGAAGCTAACTTTGTAAGAATAATGAAGAAGGGCACTAATAAGTACCAAGGTAAACTGCCTTTTAAATGTTTTAGCTGTGGTGGTATAGGTCATTATGCTTCTAGATGTCCAAGGAGAGTTGTAAACAATAAGAGCAAGGAGAATAAAGGAAAGATGATTAAGAAAGCTTATTATGTTAGAGAAGATGTTGGTATTTTTGATGATGAATATGATTATGGATAATTTGATGACAATGAAAGCTTGTTCACTACTATTAAAGAAGGATCTAGTTCTACTAGCTCTGAAAGTTGTGTGAAGGAATGTATTTCAGAGAAGGATAAGGTTGAAGGTACTTTGGTATCTGCTTTTCATGCTAAAGAGGATAATAATTACTGGTTTGTTGATAGTGGCTCCTCTAATCACATGATCAAAGACAAGAGTAAGTTTGTTAAACTTGAGAAATATGATGGAGGGACTAGTTAAATTTGGAGATGATTCAGGAGATGGGATTTGTGGAATAGGTTCAATCAGTTTTGATGGAAAGAATAACACTGATAATGTTTACTATGTTAAGGGTTTAAGGCATAACCTTTTGAGTGTTGGAAAAATGTGTAGCAAGGGAGATGATATTGTGTTTAAGGATGAAACATGTGAGATCATGAAAGGGTCCAAAATTGTGATTGATGTTGGTAAGAGAACATATGGAAACATTTATCAACTTAAGGGTGTTGATGGACATTGCTTTAAGTTGCAAATTAGTGATACTTGGTTATGGCATCAGAGGATGTGTCATATGAATTTTGATAATTTGGTGAGAATTAGTTTAGTTCATGTAGTGAGAGACCTACCTAGAATTACGAAGCCTATCAATGTTGTTTGCAGAGATTGTTATTTTGGAAAGAAAGTAAGGAGTAGTTTCGAGGGGAAGGAACAATCTGCTACCAAACTGTTGGAATTAGTTCATATAGATATTTATGGTCCTACAAGGGTGAGAAGTCTACAAGGTTACAGGTACTTTATGCTTTTGATTGATGATTATTCTAGAATGACATGGGTTACATTTCTTAGAGAGAATTTTGATGCACTAGATAAATTCAAGGCATATAAAGCTATGGTTGAGAATGAAATGGATCTAAAAAAAAAATGTTTAAGGTCTGATAGAGGTGGTGAATTCACCTCCAATGAGTTAAACATGTTTTGTGAAGTTCATGGAATAAAGAGGCATTTCTCTACCCCTAGAACTCCTTAGCATAATGGAGTAGTTGAAAGGAAAAACCTAAAAATTCAAGAAGTTGTTAGGACTATGATGAAAGAGGAAAATCTACTAAAATTTTAATTGGAGAGAAGCTATTCATGTTGTTGTTTACATACTTAATAGATTTCAAGTTAAAGCTAACACCATAAAGACCCCCTATGAGTTATGGTTTGGAAGGATTCCTACTGTGAAGTACTTTAGAGTATTTGGAAGCACATGTTATATCAAAAGAGAAGAAGAAAACTTAAGAAAGTTTGATGCAAGGTTTGATGAAGGTATCTTCCTTGGATATTCTACTAAAATCAAAGCTTATAGATGTTACAACAAAAGGCTGAGAAAGATAGTCGAAAGTGCAAATGTCAAGGTTGATGAAAATTTGCAGAATTCAATTGCAGTGGATGGATATATTTCAGATGAACCTGATTATAGAGAAATAGAAGAAGAAAAAATTGATGAAGAAGAAGTGCAGAATGAAGAGGAAGAAACTTTGGAGAAGACCCCTAAGTATGTACAAAAGAATTATTTCGAAGAAAAAATAATTGGAGACAAAAGGAAAGGTGTATTGCCAAGAAGCAAAGCTACTGAAGTTAGGGTAAATCTGTGTTTACTTTCTAAAGTTGAACCTAAAACAGTGAGTGAAGCATGCAAGGATGAACATTAGATGAAGGCAATGAAAGAACTTATGAAAATTGAGAAAAATCAAACTTTGGAATTGGTTCCTACATCGGCAAATAAGAATATAATTGGAACTAAGTGGGTATTCTAAAAAAAGTTGAATGAGAATGGAGAAGTGGTAAAGAATAAGGAAATACTTGTGTAAGGATTAATCACAAGTGGAAGGAATAGAATTTGAGGAGACATTTGCTCCTGTGGCTAGGATGGAAGCGATCATAATGTTTTTGACATTTGCAACATACAAAGACTTTAAAATTTATTAGATGGATGCAAAGTCTACTTTTTTGAAAAGTGAATTGGAAGAAGTTTATATGGAATAACTAGAAGGATTTCAATTATCAGATCAACCAGATATGATATGTAAATTAAAGACATTGTATGGGTTGAAGCAAGATCCTAGAGCTTGGTATGCAAGATTGGACAAATATTTGAAACGATATGAATTCAATAAGGGCACTACAAATAGTAATATTTATTTTAAAATCGAGGAAGAAAAAATCTTGATAGTGGTTATATATGTGGATGATATTATCTTTAGTGGAAATGAATCTATGTGTAAGAAATTTGTTGAAGAGATGCAAAAAGAGTTTGAAATTTCAAGTTTGGGTAGATGTTCTTCCTTGGGTTACAAATCAATCAAAAAGATAAATGGATTTTCATTTCATAGTCTATGTATGTCAAAGAGATGTTGAAGAAGTTTGGAATGGATGACTCCAAACCGGTATGCACTCCTATGGTGACTAGTTGTAAATTGAGCAAAGATTATTCAATTCACCTAAGGATAATTAGAGAAAATATAGATCTATGATTGGTGGATTTCTATATCTAATTGTTACTAGACTAGATATCATGCATGTAGTTTGTCTTGTGGCTAGATTTCAAGAAGATCCTAGAGAAAGACATGTTGCAATAGTAAAGAGAATATTCAGATATTTAAAAGGCACTCCAGATTATGGCTTATGGTATCATAAGGATATTGATTTCACATTAAGTGTTTATACAAATGCTGATTGGGTTGGTTGTGTTGATGACCGAAAAAGTACAAGTGGTGGCACATTCTTTCTTGGATGTAGATTGGTGTCATGGTTGAGTGAGAAGCAAGATTTAGTTTCTTTTTCTATTGTAGAGTCTAAGTATATTGCAACAAAATCATGTTGTACACAGGTTTTGTGGATGAGGCATACAATGAAGGACATCAGAGTTGTATATGACAAGCCCATATCTATCTTTTGTGACAATATAAGTGCAATTAACATTTCAAAGAATTTAGTGATGCATTCAAGGACAAAGCATATATCTATTAGGTATTACTTTATGAGAGAGAAGGTTATGGAGAATGAGGTGAAACTTGAGTATGTACCTACAAAGGATCAGATTGCTGACATATTTACTAAGGCTCTTCCTAAGGATACTTTTGAATATCTTCGAGAGAGATTGTGGGTTATTACCCCTCCATTGAATTAGATGCATATGGAGGTACATTAGTCTAGTGGATCTATGGATCTATTCCTTGTTTGGATTGATGTTGGTGGCTACCTCTCAAAGGGAGTAGGTAGTTTCATGTGTTGTCATTGAGTTGCTGATTTGATTGGGTATACTCCTAAGGAGGATTATTTAGAGCAGGCATGTTGGTTCAGTGTCAAAGGGGGAGAATAATGCAAATTTTTTATCCTTTTCCATTGATCTCAAAGGGGGAGAAAGTATCATGTGAAAAAGTGTAAGGTATTAGTGGAGAAATTTGTGCGCATTTTCAAATCATTTAGGGAGAAAAGAAAGTGCATTTAGAGTTGGTGTGTTTTCTTTGATGGGTTTTCACATCATGTGTTGCCATAAATGACAAAGGGGGAGATTGTTGCAAGTATGAAGGTGTTGTCATTGATGTCAACTGGATGTCTCCTGACTTGTGTTGTCATTGATGCCAATTATGTTGTTGCATGAAGAAAATGTCAAGGATATTGAGAAAATTGAGAAGAAGAGAAAAACAAGTTGTTGCAGGTTGTACATGTGTAGTTGAGATATTGAGGAAGTGTTGAGAGTACATGGAGCTATATTTTTGTTGCAGTATTTGAAGATGAGTTGGAATGAAGTAATGAGCTGAGATGATGTCTCTGGTACTTGATTTCCAAGTGATTTTGAGGAAATTTGATAAACAGAGAAAATAGTGTTGTGCAAGTGTTTAGAATGTGCTCTAGATCGTTGGTGCAAGAGCACCCTGTTAAATGAATGCCTTCAAAAGGAAAATTTGTAAGAGTTTGAATATTCAAATGTAAAAAAAATTGTAATAGGTCATGAGAGGTCATATTTGATGTATTTACAATCTAAAATAGGTCTAAGGTGGTCAAAATATTGGAAAAAGCAAAAACTTGCAAAAATTGCTAAAGTTGACAATGCAATATTGTAAAATGCAACAAAAAGCAAAAATTGGGAATGTGAAGAGTCATATGTGGAAAAGGAAAGGATTGGTCAAAGAAGTTGATGGGGGCAGTTACAAAATTGATTGGAAACATCTATATAAGCATTTGTAAGGTGAGTACATGATCATCTTTTGTATTCTTGAAGAATTGTTACCAATAAAAGTACCCTGTTAGTAATTTTTAGAGTTTCTTTCTATTATTTTTCAATTTGCACGGTCTGTATAGAAGTTTAGGTCTTTAAATATTATTTTTCTTGATAGGAAAAAGAGTTAGCATTCATTTAAATCCAATTGGGAGAGATTTTATTGAGTAAATCAATTGTTTGAGTGCATTCTTTGTAGTACAATTTTTAACATTAGAATAGGGCTTTTTAGAGTCTTCTAAGGAATTATTCCTCCATCCCATCAATGTAGGTTTAGTTGGTCAATGGGATGGATTGATTAGGGTCTATTTTTTATGTGAATTTTGTGTGTGTGTGTTAATAAATTTAGGGGAAGCCAAGAAATCAAGGCTAAAGCTATTTTTCCTACATCAAAACAAAATTTTCTTCATAAAAAGCATGGCTCCAAGGTGGTATTTGATGCAAAATCCTATGTGAAGGTTTGGAATCAGTTTCAATAGTTTGTGCAGACCTTTTGGGGGATTTTTGAAGTAGGGGATAAGTAAAATATCATTTGGAAGGTTAATTTCCCTTAAAGCCCTGTTTGCTAGTGTTAGAATGGCAAGAAATAAGGGTTTTGATAATTCATGCTATTAAGAGATTTCTAATCTGTAAAAGTGGTTGATTTGAAGGTTTTGAGATTTTAATCAATGCTTCCCAAGGTTAATTCATGATTTGGAGTTGTTTTTTTGTTGGTTGCTTCACAAAAGTGACCTAATTTTGTGCATTTCCAGCGATACAGTCATGTTTTCAAACATTCTTTCCAAAATGAGTGCTATTGCTTTTAAAGTATGTTAAATTTGAGAAAAATGGGTTTCTGGATCTGTAAATAGCTTATGGGGCTTTGTTGTGGGCTTGATGATATACCCATTTTAGTTATTTTGCAAGGCTAGTAAAATATTGGTGTTTGCATGCAGGAAATTGAGATTTTGATGGAACAATGATTTCAGTGATGGATTTTGTTTGGAAACTGCCTAATTGATGTTTTCAAGGATGTCCCAATGCTTGGACAGTGTTTAGAAAGCAATTTTGTTGTCTTGGTGATTTGAACTATGTGAAGTCATGGTGCAAAGTGATGGTTTGAGGATGCATGTTGATCAATTCAAGTGTTTGAGAGGTTTCTATCAAGGTAATTATTTTGGATCAGCCAATTTGATGATGGTAACAGTGAATCAGTGTCAGATAAAGGATTAGAATTAAGATTGAGTGAAGGTAGCCCTTTTCCTTATTTGGATCATAGTTGCAAAGAGATGTTATTTGGTGAATGTTGGTTTTGCTGGTTGGTTAAGCGTTCTTTATTTAGGTTTATGCAATGTTTTAGTTAATCTGATAAAGGATTAATTTGTATTTGAGTCTAATGAAATTCTTGAATAATGGTTTGGTGATTTGGCTTATTGGTAGCCTTATGAAAGTTAAAGGAATTGATGGCTTTTGTTGAAAAGTTAAGTGAACCAATGGTGATTGTTCAATTTGATCTTCTTAGTTTGAGTTTGGGTCTGAAGTACCTTGCTGGTTGATTGTTTTGGTAGATGCTCTTGCATCAATTGGTATCAGAGCTAGCTAATTCTATGGATTTTTTGAATTGGTAGTTTGTTGAAGTTGGTTTGTTGAGTTTGGTTGCAGGTGCTTGATCCATTTAAGTTGCAGAGAGAGTTAAGTGGTTTGTGTTTATGAGTTTGTGTAGATTAAGAGAGAACTTGGTTGCTATTTTCCAAGAGACTGGGCAGAGAAAAATAGAGACACCTAGGTGAGGCAAAAAAGTTTGCTGAGTTGTTGAGTTGTGTGGTGAGGCTGTAAGAAAGATGGATACCTATCTAAAGAAGCACTTGAGGTTGCAGCCTGAAGAGTACTCCACTGATGGGATTAGATGAGAAGATGGAAAGATGATTGGTCAGAGAAGGTCAAGGATGAATTGTGAAAAAAGAGGAAAGATGGCTTGGAAAAGAAAAGTGGAAGGACATTCCTATGTCCTTTGGTTGAGGAAAAGTTAGTGGAAAGTTGAGAGTGATGAAAGGGCAGTCTTGTGTCCTTTTGAAAGAGAAGATGATTGAGAACTTGATGAGTAGAGAAAGATAAAGTGTTAGCAAAAGATAGAGATGAAGACAAAGTTGAAGACAAAGCTAAAGGAAAGGTTGAGACAAGAAAATAAGTTGTCCAAGGTACATTTGAAGTTGTTTTTTAGGTACAAGCAAAGTTGATACAATATGTTTCCAAGGGACTTGGAAAGTTTTTGTTGGTTGGTTATATGGTGTAGGAGCACCCTGTTCAATGAATGCCTTCAAAAGTGAAATTTGTAAGAGTTTGAATATTCAAATGTAAAAAAAAATTGTAATAGGTCATGAGAGGTCATATTTGATGTATTTACAATCTAAAATAGGTCTTAGGTGGTCAAAATATTGGAAAAAGCAAAAACTTGCAAAAATTGCTAAAGTTGACAATGCAATATTGTAAAATGAAACAAAAAGCAAAAATCAGGAATATGAAGAGTCATATGTGGAAAAGGAAAGGATTGGTCAAATAAGTTGATGGGGAAGTTAAAAAACTGATTGGAAGCATCTATATAAGCATTTGTAAGGCAAGCACATGATCATCTTTTGCATTCTTGAAGATTTATTACAAATAAAAGTACCCTGTTAGTAATTTTTAGAGTTTATTTCTATTATTTTTCAATTTGCACAGTCTATACAAAAGTTCAAGGCTTTAAATATTGTTTTTCTTGATAGTACAAAGAGTTATCATTTTTTAAATCCAATTGGGAGAGATTTGATTGAGTAAAGTAACTTTTTGAGTGCATTCTTTGTAGTTCAGTCTGTAACCTTAGAATAAGGGTTTTGAGAGTCTTGTAAGGAATTATTCCTCCATCCCATCGATTTAGGTTTAGTTGGTCAATGGGATAGATTGAGTAGGGTCTATTTTTTATGTGCATGTTGTGTGTGTGTTAATAAATGCAGGGGAAGCCAATAAATCAAGGTTAAATTTGTTGTTCCTTTAGAAAAATAGAATTTTCCTCATAAAAGCATGGCTCCAAGGTTGTATTTGATGAAAAATCCTATGTGAAGGTTGGGAATTGGTTTCAATAGTTTGTGTAGACCTTTTGGGGGATTATTGAAGTAGGGGATAAGTAAAATATCATTTGGAAGGTTGATTTCCCTTAAACCCCTGTTTGCTAGTGTTAGAATGGCAAGAAATAAGGGTTTCGATAATTGATGCTATTAAGAGACTTCTAATCTATAAAAGTGGTTGATTTGAAGGTTTTGAGACTTGAATCAATGCTTCCCAAGGTTAATTCATTATTTGGAGTTGTTTTTTTGTTGGTTGCTTCAAAAAAGTGACCTAATTTTGTGCATTTCTAGCGGTACAGTCATGTTTTCAAACATTCTTTTCAAAACGAGTGCTATTGCTTTTAAAGTATGCTAAATTTGAGAAAAATGGGTTTCTAGATCTGTGAATAGATTATGGGGCTTTGATGTGGGCTTGATGATATACCCATTTTAGTTGTTTTGCAAGGCTAGTAAAATATTGGTGTTTGCATGCAGTAAATTGAGATTTTGATGGAACAATGATTTGAGTGATGGATTTTTTTTGGAAACTGCCTAATTGATGTTTTCAAGGATGTCCCAATGCTTGGAAATTTTTTAGAAAGCAATTTTTTTGTCTTGGTGATTTGAACTATGTGAAGTCATGGTGCAAAGTGATGGTTTGAGGATGCATGTTGATCAATTCAAGTGTTTGAGAGGTTTCTCTCAAGGTAATTGTTTTGTATCAGCCAATTTGATGATGGTAACAGTGAATCCATGTCAAATAAATGATTAGAATTAAGATTGAGTGAAGGTAGCCCTTTTCCTTGTTTGGATCATAGTTGCAAAGAGATGTTATTTGGTGAATGTTGGTTTTGTTGGTTGGTTAATTGTTCTTTATTCAGGTTTAAGAAATGTTTTGGTTAATTTGATGAAGGATTAATTTGTATTTGAGTATGATGAAAGTCTTGAATAATGGTTTGGTGATTTGGCTTATTGGTAGCCTTACGAAAGTTAAAGGAAATTGATGGCTTTTGTTGAAAAGTTAAGTGAACCAATGGTGATTGTTCAATTTGATCTTCTTAGTTTGAGTTTGGGTTTGAAGTACCCTGATGGTTGATTTTTTTGGTAGATGGTATTACATCAATTGTGCTCCGCATTTCTTTTGTATTGATGCTATTCCTATGCAGATTTAGTATGTTGGTTGAGGTTGTTAGAGGTTTCTATATTTAGAATTTTGGGTTCTAGATAATTGGTAAGAGAAATTTGTGGTTACCAGTATGAGAATTGGTTTTGTAGTGTTGTACATAAGTGTCAAGGAGAGATGTATTTTCTCCATATTTCTCCATAGTTTCTTTTCAAGACTTTTGGTTTTGAAGGAGAGTTAATGGTGTTATTCTCTTATTTTTTTCAAGAGGATTCGTGGTTAGGTGTATCAGAAGCATGTACTTAATGTTTAAATGTATTTTCCTGGGTAACAACCAACTTGGTGTCTACACTACATTCAGATATGTTCAAGTATTAATTGATGCGTAGCATGGCATGTGAGACTTAATTTTGGGTCTCAGTTAAATGTTGTTTTGGCTCCCTTTCATTCCTATACATCATGGAAATTTTTAGGTTCAAACCTAATTTGAATTTGTAAATACAACATATAGAATGTTGACCTTAGAGAAGATGTTTAAGGTTGAGGTTGATATAAATAAGAGTGAAATTATTGTGATTTTTGTGTGCATGAAAAGAGAAGAAAGATAGATGCGAGATCAATGCAAGTGATGTGTCATTGACGCGAATTTGAGCAGAGTAGTGTGGACTTCAAAGTATTGGATTCATGAATGCAGTGAGTCGAAGGTGTCCAAAATATTTCAAACATGATTGTGAAAGTGTTGGAGCATTGTGGTGGATTCCTTGTTGCATTGAGAAAGTGTTCTTTGTGTAAAATTTCTCTTTTATCTTCTTGTATTTCTTTCTATGGTTGTGAGCCCTTTTGGATAGTGTGTCATATTCTGGCAATGAGCCCTTTTGCACCAATTTTTCAATTACTTATATTGTGAGCTAATCCTCACTATGGTTTTTTCCTCATTGGGTTTTCCACATAAATCTAGTATTCTCTTGTGTATGGTGTTGTTATTTTAGTTTTTGTTATCTACATTTCATGATTAATCATTATAATAGAATAAGGGTTTATTGAATGCATGTGGATCTAATTACTATTGAGGGTATTGATGTTTTAAATTTCTACAACTAATTCACACCCCCTCTCAGTTGTCTTGTTCATTCAACACAATGCTCATCACAGTAAATATACTAAAGGAATCAAATTGTATTATGTTAGAGGACCTTTCTTGAATATAGGGTAAATATGTTGTGTGTTTTTTAGTAGTTATGACCTTGCTTTAAAATTACAAGTGAAATTATTTTCACTTATGCAATTCGCTTGCATTGTATTTAGGAAGAGGATTTAATAGTTGCCCACATGCCAATAATAATTATGGTATTGTGTAGTATTACTTGTAAAGTTATGTTTGTAATTAAAAATAGATAAAAAGATATCTATTTTCTCAAGTCACATTTAATTAACAGCTAATTATATGATGACTATGAGGTACTTGGTAATACATTTTTTGATGCATATGTTTTTGTCTATTTTTTATTTTTTAGATATTTTTAGATAAATAAGTGAAGATGTAGTTGATGTGGCCACAATGATACATAAAATCCTAAACAATAGCCTTAAGCTCATAACTTACCCATATGTTGACAAGTGTTTTTGCACATCACAACACAAACAAAATTCTAAGTGTTTTATTGCTCTTGAAACAAAAAATTTCATGACTCAAAAAGATTACCCCAAGGCTCCGTTTGTTAGGTCTTCACTTTGCAAAAATGACTAAGTGATTCAATGTATATTGTTTAACAAGATACCTTATATTTTCCTCACTGGAACTTGATGACAAGGGTTTGGAATGATTTTAACTTAATATGAAACCCTAAATGTATTCCCAAATTTGAAATTTGGAAACAATCTTTGACACCTGATTTTGCAATTTATGTAATGGTTTCTTCCTATAGTGACTCAATACTCAAATAAAATTCAAAATAATAGGGTAGGAGAAAACTAAGTTAAGTAACCCTAAGGACAATGGAAATAATGATTCAATGCTTTAGATAGATGAATCTCTTAGAAACCATTTCTTTCTTAATCATAGGTAAACTCACAATGCTACAAGAATAGTGCAATCTTCAATGGTAATGAAATATTTTCATATCATAAACAAACATCTAAGAACCCAATTTTGGTGCAACTCAAATAAATCTCCACAATTGAACTAATATCAAATTAGGTTTAGACTAACCATGTAAAACAACTCACAATCAACTAACAAATTGTATGAACCAAAGATCTATTAAATATCTTAGCACTTCATCATTATCATAATTGAACTTTTATCTAATATTGAAGAAATGGAACCATGCAAACATAAGAAATCACAAGTAAAGACACCAAAATCCAATGCTTTCTTGTATTAATTTCAAATATCTGGTCTCAAAAATTATAGTTTCAACAACCTTTTATAATGAGAGAATACTACCTTTTATAAGCAAGGACAACAAAACCTAGCGCATAACCAATGGTGACAATCATGTCTACACCAAGGGTCAAGATTACATGGGAATTTAATATTTGAAGCATATTAAATATTCATTACATTATATCTAATTGAATTTTGTTAAAATATTTCTTGGTAATTACAAAATTATAGTTCAAGCTACAATAACACAATGTTCATACAATCATCATTGAATTCTTGATTATCTATCCCATGAAATTTGGGACACAAGTTCCCAAAAATGTACCTTTGGACCGACCTAAAAAAGAAAAGTTGCATTGACACCTTTCACAAGCATTTCTCATCAATAATAATCCCACCCTCATATTTCTCTTTAAATACAAATTTTACAAAAGTTGTCAAAGCAGGAGTGACCTCCTCTAATTGTGGGAAAGTTAAAACATGAATTATGTAACATTGAGTATCATATTGCTCAATTAATTGATTGTGTGAAGTCATCCACACTGGTTATTGATCAACGAAGTTTTTTATTCTAACCTAAATTTTGAAATATTCATCTAAATAATCTAGAGGTAATTCATAATTCTACTCTTTGCAAATATGCAATTTCCATTGTTGCTTCAACTCCTGAAAATCTAAGTCTTTACTTGGATCAATTTCCATCTTAATTAACTCCTTAAAAAATAAGCCACATGAATCCAAAACTTCCTTTATTTAGACATTGATTTTATTTACCTCCCTCTCCACTTGACACATACTTTCTATTCTAAAGCTCATTGCATGTGTCCAAAAGTGGGGCTCTTTGAGTTTATCCCTACTCAAAATACCTTTCTTTAACAAAACATCATTAGGAAGCCTCTTCATGGTTTCTAACTTTGGGAATATCATATCATGAAATATCCCATTATCTATGCAATCCTCAAACAATTTGTTCACTTCTTCCTTAAGGAAAAGAAAAGTCTTTTGCACCTAAATGACAGTATCAATAAATTTATTCCCTTTATAAAAAATATGATCCAATCCTGTGTGAATTGGGCCCATGATTTCATCTTTTCCATCTTATCAACATCATCTTTTTATAAGACCACATGAGTCACTACTTTACCTTGCTCACTTTGAATAGGGGTTACTAAGTGATTAATAAAAGCAATAACTCTGCCACTTGAGTTCTTAATTAAAATTTATCAACCTTCTCTTTATTCATTATTTGCACAATGTTGTCAATAGACACCTAGATCTCTTTTATTTCCTGCACTCTATTGCTAGGACCCAAATTAATAGAAGAAATATTAAAATATTTAGGTGAAATTATTTTACTAACTTTGTCCATAGTAGAGGTGGCCACATGCAGGATCTTTGATCCAAATAAATCTTTGGTCATATGAGACCTTATTTTTTCCTTCTTTCTCTTTGGCCTCTCTATCATGTTAAGAAGGTTCTCTAAACTCAAATAAGGGGTTTCAATCACAAGTTTCTTATGACTCAATTGTCCTTGCAACCATTCTAGAGAAATTGTTTCCTCAACATTCTATTCATGTTGGTATGGTGGAGGAGAAACATTGACATGGATGTTTTCTACATTTACATTTATTTCCTCCATAGATATCTATTCAACTCTAGGCTTTGTATCAGGCGCCTTTTCTAATTGCATCTCATGTGAAACATGAATCTCATCCTCTAGGCTCAAATTAGCAATGATATCCTTAAAATTTCTCATCATCCTCCATCGTGGGTGGCTCAAGAACCTTCTAAGAGCCATAAGCAATGATAACTTTAAGAAACCCCCCTTAAGAAAATATATAAAATCTTGGCAAATCTTTCATTTTTTGGAAAAAATATTAATTTATATTAGAAAATATTTCCTTTTTTTCAAAAAATATATATTAATTTTATTGATGATTTTTTTAAATCACTAAAATTTTGTAGAAAATCTTGAAAAATCTTGGAAAATAATAGAGAAATGCATTAATTATGATGGGGAATCCTTCCATTTAAAAATAATAATTCTTATGGAAAAGTAGGGGCTCGAGGGTGGAAATGATCAATGAGTGTAAGGGGAAGACTCTACAATATTTAGTTTCCACCATTTATTTAAAATATAATCTAATGGTCCTCATTGTATTCCACAAGGTAAAATGCATGTGTGATCTGTAATGCTCATGGTGCCCAAAATTGCTTTTGTTTCAAGCCCCATGAGCATTACAAATTGTAGGTACATTTTACCTAAGTACAAAATACAATGAGGGCTATTAGATTATATTTTAAATAATGGAGGCAACTAAAGATTGGAAATATGGCCCTAATGAAACTAATAATTATGATATACTATAGGCAGATTGATTTAGATTTCCTCTATAACTTATAAAATTGAGGTGAAATTGATCTAATCATGTATCAAATATTGTAGCAATTTTTGGACTTAAAATTTTTAATAAAATAAATTCTTTGGCAATTTAAAAAATACTAAAATAGAATTTTGTAAAAATGTGGTGATACAGGTCCTACTACAACTTGAAATATTAGCCAAATTTGGATTCCAAAATTTCAACTATTATCCAATTGGCGAATATTAGCCACTAAAAAAATCACTAGCTAGGAGTGGGAGTATCTCCAACAATTTGACTCAATAAATTCCTATTAACTTGAGAAAGAAGTTTGGCTGCAACCTCCTTGGTCATATGAGATAAGTGAGCTATGAATGTTTGAGGGAGTTCAAGAGAAGTAGAAGGGAGAGAAATGGATGGAATGGTGGATGAGATGGTAGGAATGGTGAATTAAGGATGTGGTATGGAAGGGGAAGAGGATTGGGAAGTATGTGATGGATTAGGGGAAGAATTAATGGTTATGGGTGCAATAGGAGGAGTGATGGTAGAAATGGAGATATCTATGGAAATTCCAATAGAAGGAGAATTAGAACGATGGGTGGAGTGATGGAAACTAAAGGTGTAGGAGATGGAATGGGGTCCTCCTGACTTGTAGCAAGTTGCTCAACTGTGACTGGTTTTGTCTTTTTAGTTCTTTTCACTCAAGGTTTTACTCCTTCAATGGATTCAACTTTTCTCTTGTATACCCTAGGTTTGGCTATAGTTTTCCTAAATATTCTTCCTTTTTCTTCTTTCCATTGCCCTTAACCTTGGAGGAAGTTCTTGCCTCACCCTCTACTAGTTCCTTTTCTCCCTCAACCTCTTCTTGTTCTTATTCTTCTTCTTTGTTAGAGGAATCTTATTCCTCCTCCATTTTATCAAATATCAACTCAAGTTATTAGTCCATAAGAGCTGAAGATTGAGTTTCCACCCATCTCTTGGTGAACCTCATAATTGGTCTTGTTATTACCTTGAGGTCTATGACCTCCTCCCTAGCCCAATCTGATAGCTATATAGGATTATTTGCTATTTCATTATATTCCTTTTCCTACAACAACTTTCATTCATCTTTGATTTGATCATGAGCAACAAAAAGGCAAAGTGTTTTGATATATTCAACATGAAACCTAGAATATGTCCTTTCCTAACCTCTTGATCATCTTCAAAATTGGCCCAAAAATCTTCAATGTCTAACTTATGGCTATACTTCTTGCCCACATACTTATTCATTTTTCCATAAGGATTAAAATATCTTCTAATACTATGAAAATTGAGATGAAAGAATTATAATTCCACATTTGATCCTTTTGTTGAATAGTGAGAAGGACAAGGATTAAGTCCTCTACCAACTATCATGGGATAATGCACTGTGTCCCTATGCATATCCTTGAGTAATTTATTTGAAGTGCATAGTTTCCTTGTCATTTCTAAAAGTACCATTTTATCATTGGGGTAATTAGATAGCTTGTATGACGCACTAGAGAACTCCTCCATTTTGAGATAAATGAGCCTAGGGAATTGAATAAACCAATATCCAAATTTCTTGTTGAGGTCCATAGTAGAAGAGGATAGCCTTCTAGTAAATCCCCTTGCAATGTTCTTACAATAAGCATGATAAAGGCATCATTCACCATAATGGTTCATAGCATTGTGCATTTATAATTGAGGGAAATAATCATAAACCATATATTGATTAGGGCTATTTCCAACTGAATAAAGACATGTAAGTCCCTTGTATCTAAAATTCTTGGTTGATGTATATACAATGTAGGAGGTCATATGAAAAATCCTAGTTTATTTTACCATGAAGAAATGGTGATCGATATTTTCACTGATAATTTGTTCCCAATGGATCCTTTTAGTCCCTTTGAGGATCTCCTCCACATAGTAAAACATCCAATTTTCAAATGTAGATGAGTCAATTCCCATAATTCTACTCAACAAAGTCACCAAATCATTAACCTTGAGAATGAAGTCACTCCTATATAGGTATTTAAGTAATTTCATAGTGGAATATTTGGGAGTCTTCATCCAAAGATCATAAGCAGTCTCCATGCACTACTTAGGTCCTTGATCAAACATTGTTAGGGATTTTTCTTTAGTAGCTAAGGACATAGTTGAGAAAATTAGAATTCCAACTCTCTATAATGGTAGCACTTGAATAATCTACCAATACTCTTCCATCCATTGATATGATCTTCTTGGAGTCTTGGTAATAATTTTCTTTGCATTCTATAATCAAATTGGGACATTTAATTGAGGTGGGAAAACCGAAATGAGCAATACCATTTTGTAATATCTTCCTTGCATTGGGAATTGGATTTCTCCCAAACATCCTTTCTTTTAAATCTTCCATATCAATATGGTTGAGATTAGTTTCTCCCATAAACTTCCAATATGAAGTGATCTTTGACTCTAGATAAACACCTTTGAATTTGTACTTCATCTTGGCTACTCTAGCCATTTAGATCTATATAAGAAACCTTAGTAAATATGTTGCAAATATTTCATTTTAAAATTAATCACTTTACTTATTATGCATATTACAATAATTCCAAGAATTCATAGCAATTTGCATAAATATCAAATCTCATGGTATTTAAATGACCCAAAGCAACCCCCTTATAAATTAACATTTTCAAAATTACCAATACATTATGAAGATTTAAGGGGGGAGAAAACTGTAGAGAAGTCATATAGACACAATTGTTAGATACAAATACTAAGAGGTGGGTGAATCAACATTTAAAACTTTTTAATTTAAATCACCACATTCATAAAACCATGAAACATAATCAATGGTAATGAAAGTAATGAACACATCCACACAAGAGAACATTAGATTTATGAAACCCAGAAGGGAAAAACCATGGTGAGAAAAGATTATTGGAGCTACTATCCAAATCTATCCTCATAGAATAATAGATAACTTACAATGATTTTGCAAGAACCACCCCACAAGAATTGTGACCTTGAAGGGAGACACCAATCCCCTTGAATTCTAATTTTCAGGCACCAACCTATAGGAGACACCAATCCCCTATGACTGAGCTATAACACAATCACTGAGCAACAACTTAGATTAAGATGCTTCAACCTCACATTACAAAAGGAAATACAGATCATCTTTCACAAAATTTTCTTTGCATTACCAGGTGAACACATCCTTTTATGATATCTCAATTTCGCTCAACAATCTTGGCTTCTCTTTTTTGCTTACACATAATTTTACATATATTTTTTGCATATAGAAACACACTCCTTGATTCACAAGTCACACACACATTTTCATAAAAAATGATTTACAATATATATCCATTCCAACATGTTAACAACATATATATTTTGGCCTAGAACCCTTTAACACATTTCATAAATATCCATGTTGGCTAAGGATAAACCTTAAAACAAAAAGGTATGAAACATGTATTTGGCTTGATCCCAAATCAAATGTGTTAGTGCTAGTGTAAGATGATGTCATGTGACTCCTACCATGATCTTAAATATTCCTATTTTACCTTTACATGCTTCCTCTAGTTGGTGCATGCTTCCCTTCACTGGCACAAATACTTAGATATTATACATAGTAAACCAACAAACATAGATTTCACTCTATCACTTTTATCTTGCAACTCTATAACTGAAATCTGCTGAAACTGTAGATTAAGATACTTCATGTGTAGTGTTAACTTCCAAACCACACACCATAACAATTAACGTCAATAGAAAATGGTACCAAAAACAATGGCAGTTCAATACAAAGCATGTTCTTCTTTTGAGCACCAAACCTCATAATAGTGTTGCAAACATTTCCAGACTTCTACAAAAGTAGTAGCCAAAACAAAAACCACCAATATCATGTGAAACCAAAATTCCCATGTTGTCATTCTTCAATAATGATAACATTAACATTCTACAATATTTGCAATTGACATAATACTTTCACATGTATTTGACATCATTGACAATTCTGCAATAGGCATACAACTTTGACATCAATGACAACACTACTTTCAACAATCTCCCCCTTTGTCATTGATGGAAAATAAAGAAATGACTAATCCAAATTTGCATTATAGTTTCATCTTTCTTTCCATAGCTCATGAATACATTTCATCTCTCTCCCCTTGTATTTGTCAATTTTTTACTTTCTCCCCCTTTGACATCAATGTTAAAGGTACTCTTAAGATAGTTTGATTTAGGCTTTCTCTCCTCTATGTTATAAGTCTATCCACTGTATCTTACCATAATTTACCACAAACCATTTGTGCTATTTGTGTCAGGGAGTTCCAATACAATAGTATATTCTTTATATAAATTTTAGAGAGTTAGATGATTTTATCAAATCCTTCAACATTATCACTTTAGGGATACATGAATAGCTCATTGTTTAGCTTCCGTTGAAATTGTACTTCCTCTTATGAATTAGGAGGATGGAGATATCACTCCCAAATTCTACCTAAGATACTCAAATATTTCTTTTGGAATCTAGGTTTAGTAAATATATCTTCAATTTGTTCTTTTGTCTCAACATAATCCAATTTAACCTCTTCATTTGCAATCTTTTCTCGTAGAAAATGATGATTGATATATGATTTGTTCTAGAATGCATTACCAGATTCATCAAAATATTAATTTCACTTGTATTATCACAAAGAATTTAAATAGGTTCATCATATTCTTCAAGGTTTGTTTCATCTAAAGTACCTAAGTGCAACATAATGTTGTTGCAATGTATTAAGCTTCTATAGTAGATAAGGACACAAATTCCTATTTTTTGCTTAACCAAGATACAAGACTATCTCCAAGAAAGAATGCACCAACACTAGTGCTCTTCCTATCATCAACACTTTCGATGTAATTTGCATGTGTCTCTATTGTCAAATTGAAATTTTTGCTTCTAGGATACCACAATCCATACTCCATTGTAGCTTTCAAATATCTAAAAATTATTTTTACCGCCTTCACTTATGTCTCCTTAGGTATAGTTTGAAATCATGCAACCATACAAATGACTTATATGATGTTTGGTCTAGATGTAGTCATATACAATGGACTTCCAATCATTGATCTATACAAAGTTTTGATTTGTTGTGGAAGATGCATCATCCTTACTAATCTTACATCCAACAATCATAGGTATACTAACTAGTTTGCAATATTCCATGTTGAACTTATTTAACATCTCCTTGACATACTTTACTTGTGATATGAATATACCTTTGTCTGATTAAGAGATTTGTAAACCAAGAAAAATGAAAACTCACCAATCATAGACATTTTAAATTCTTTTTGCATTTCATCAACAAACTCCTTACACATTTTGTCTTTACTATTACCAAAACTAATATTATCAACATAAACAACAACAATCAACTAATGATCACCTTCTATTTTGACATAGAGATTACTATCAACAATACCTTTATTGAATCCTTTTTGTCGTAGATACTTGTCCAATATTGAATACCATGCCCTGGGGGCTTGTTTGATTCTATATAGTGCCTTCTTCAATTTGAAAATAAAATCCTGATCCTTAGACAACTGAAATCCTTCTAGTTGATCGATATAAAATTATTCTAAATCTCCATTTAGAAATGTTGATTTGACATCCATCTGATATCCTTTAAAATTCTTGAAAGTCTAGCTATCGGAGCCAGAGTTTCTTCAAAGTTGATACCTTCCACTTGAGCATAACCCTTAGAGACTAATCCTGCCTTATTTATGATCACCTTTCCATCTTCATTCAATTTATTTCTAAATACCCATTTTGTGCCAATAACATTTTTATCTTTATGCATTGGAATTAGTTCCCAAGTCTCATTTTTTTCAATTTATTTTGGTTCTTCTTCCATTGCTTCTATCTAATTCTCATCTTTGCTGGCTTTTGTAAAATATTTTTGTTGAATTTTGGATAACAGAGAAAATGTACCTGTTCATTCATCCTTTCTAACCTTCTTTTGGTTAGAACTCTGTTGTCTTTGTCTCCAAGAATTTCTCTTATAATTATCTCTCTGAACATATCTTTTCAGAGTTTTGTTATTTGATCTCTCAAGCTCAATCTTTGTATCTTCTTCACTAATACAAAATGATCCATTGAAATCATTGTCATCATCATTTGGTGCCAACTTATAGTGTAGTGTCTCATCAAATTTGACATTAGTACTTTCTACAATATTCTTCAATCTTTTATTGTAACATCTATATGCCTTACTTCTAGTTGGATAAACAAGAAATATACCTTTATTAGATCTTGAGTCAAACTTACCCAAGTTATCTTCATCTCTTCTGATGTAGCATCTACTTCCAAATGTTATGAAATGCTTGATTGATGTTGGTATGACTTTCCATAGGTCATAAGGTATCTTAGTATTATTCCCTCTTATTTTTCCTTTGTTAATAATGTAGACTACAGTATGAACAACTTCTCTCTAGTATACATTACATAGCTTAGCTTGATTCAACATTTTCCTCACCATCTCTTGAACTATTCTATTCTTTATTTCAACAAATTCATTTTGCTAAGGAGTCCTTGTGGTAGATTATTGTCTTCTAATTCCATGTTTCTCATAAAATTCTTTAAATTCATCACAAGTAAATTCACCGCCTCTATTAGATCTTAGAAACTTGATTGTACAACCAATATCATTTTCTACCAAAGCTTTGAATATCTTGATCTTCTTAAAAGCATCATTTTTCTCTTTTGAGAAAGTAACCCATGACATCCTAGAAAAATCATCAATGAGCATCATAAAGTACCTATCATCTTGCAAACTCTTTGTTCTCATTGGTTTGCATAGGTCATTATGGATACCTGATGCATGTGGTTATGATGTTCATGATGTGTATGATATATCTTATGTTAAATTGATGCATGTTGGTTATGTTTATGATTAACTAACCCAAAATGAGCCTATAGTGAACCTAATAAATAATGCAATAGTAACATGAATGAAAATTTAAACACCTAAAAAGGACCTAATGGATTAATACAACAAGAACATGGATGAAAATATACTTAGATTGACAAATATAAACAACTAAAATGAACCTAATGGATTCATTCATTTTGGATTAATTGGAATGATACTAAATGCTTAGACTAATAAAACTATATTAGCCCAAAATGAACTTGTAAGAGAGGGGGACCAACCACGTTCATGGCCCTAGGTCACGGAGAGCCAAGAGCGGAAGGCTACCCTAACATACCTCACTCTAAAGGGATGTTTTGAAATGAGGGACAAGAATGATGAGGACTATAAGGTCCTTCAATCACTCTGCAAATCCGAAATTATTTTTGGGGCTAGGCGAGTTGGTTTTTAGGTTCAACACTCTGCCTCAGGTAGCTCTCTACTCGAGGATGAAACCGCAGTTCTAGGATGATAGCGCAACATGTTGGCGTCTCTTAGGTGTGTTGGATTCTATACGACCAGAGGACCAAAAGTACAGTGGGAACTGCCAGAAAATAAACATAGCCAAGCTAATGGTTTCTAAGGGAACAAAATAAAACTATGAAGAGAAGTACAAGTGAATGTGACAAAGTAGATATATTAAAGCTTGGGTCATAGATGATCTCACAAAAGAGCTTGTTCACTAGCTAGCTCCAAATGCACGTCCACCTACACACAAGAAGGAGGAAAATTGTTGGGGGATGTATAGGGGCCTACCTCAGTCAGACCCCCATTTTGGTGTTTCCACCTCCACGGACAACCAAGATAGCAACAATGGAGAAAAGTATGATAAAGAAAGAATGAAAGTAAAGAACACAATAAATACTACAAAATAGTAATGTACTACTCAACCAAATCATAGAGGAGAGGAGTGAAAATTAATACCACCTCCACCAAGAGCTCACTAGCTAATGGAGGAGAAAGAGAGGACTCAAGCCCCTACTGCAATGGTGTTGTTCCACACTTGCTCTACAGAGTTGATGGAGTGTTGTTGCTACTATGGAAAGCTAGAGTGTTACTTGAAGGATGAGAATGCAAGAAGTGAATGCTAGAATTCTTAGGGAGTGCCAAAAGAAGATGGATTGAATGAGGGAAGAGTTTTTTTGAAGGTGGGATGAGAAAACATCCATATTCAGGTTGGTTGGTCGAAGAGGGGCATTACAAACCGAGCCCAATGGGAAGTGTAACACCTCTGCTAGCTTTAGATGCAGGGATTTTTTAGGGACATAAGTGCGCCACATAGATGTCTGCGCGCCGCATGGGCGTCCCCAACAAATATTCTTCTACCAATGCAAAAGATAGACACCAAGTGGAATGAACATAGTGGGCTGATGTGGAATTTCACCTTCGGATTTGGTTTTCTAAGGTGAGGAAGTGTAAAAGGGGAATTTGCATAAGGGGTGCAAATTCGTTCCCATACAAAACCTAAATGATAATAAAATGATAAATGAAATACGAAAAATATGCTTAGACTAGCAAATCTAAGCAACTAAAATGAACCTAAATGATAAATGAAATGTGAAAAATATGCTTAGGCTAACAAATCTAAATGCTCAAAATAAACCTAAATGATAAAAAATAAACAAAAAAGATGCTTATAATAGTAAATATGTATTATCCCAAAATAAAAATAAATGATAATGAAATGATAAATTTGATATTTGAAAAATATGCTTAGGCTGACAAATATAAACACCTAAAATGAACCTAAATGATAATGAAGTGATATATACAGATGTGTAGATGTTGGGGTCATTTCATAGTACATTGGACATGACAACATGATAGAGAAAAGATGGAAGATAGAATAATTAAAATGAAATAGAGGAACAAAGTGCACATGAGATCAATGATTATATGGGAAGAGAAGAATGGATAGGCTGGGTGTATGGGGGATGAGATAGGGTGGAGGATTGGATAGGAGGGAGGATTTTGAATGCAATAATTAAATTGACAATGTGGTGAGCACTTAATTTAATATTGTGTGTATGAAAATATGGTCATCTAAATGAATTCAAAACACAATCAATAAAACTTTATATCAAAGAAACTGAAAGAAGATTTAAACAAACTCTTTATGGCAGATTCTTCAAAGTCGTCTTATTGCTCTCTATCTCCAGTGTTTCATTGTTTCGAGTTGCTCTCAGATTCTATGTGCCAAGCTCAATGAAATGGACTACTAGAGAATGAGATTTAAACAAAATGCGTGCTATGCTATGATAAGATGATTATCACTATATGATTATTGCTAAAATGCTAAAGTTGTGAATGCAAAAGTGTAATTGCATGTGCGTGTGTTCGTGCGTTTATGCATATGTACATATGTAACCAATGCTTGGATTTGCACCTGTATTTAAAGAGTTTTTGAAAGAGCCTGATTGGCTGCTTTTATCGACTGTGATCGAACTTGTCAAGATGGACGGTGAGGGATTTTTGAAAGTTGAGTGAAAGATAGAAGGTTTCCTCTTCTTCATTTTTTCTCTTTCAGAATAAAAGGAAGGTTGCCATTTGAAGAATGAGTTGAGAATGAATTTCATAATTAAATAAATAAACTTATTTAATTATATGTGAAGATGAGATTAGAAGTTTACATAATTATTTAATTATGTGTGGGAGATGAATTTAGAAGTTCGCATAATTAAATAGTAATATTTAATTGTGTGAGAGATGAATTTAGAAGGTAATTAAATATTAAAAATATTTAATTATGTGTGGAGTGAGAAAACGTATTAAATTAAATATTTATATTATTTAATTTAACTATGAGATGAAGAGGGTGTTTCAAGGAATATTCCATTATTTGAATTCAAATATTCAAATTTGGAATAAGATTATAATTAATATAAATAAATTATAAAATTTATTTAATTTAATTAAGAGGAATATGGAAGGTGGTAATTAATTAAATAAACTTATTTATTTAATTAATGTAGAAGAATTATAAAAGTGAACAATATAAATAAATAATTAAATTTATTTATATGTAGATGACTTTAGAAGATTAATTAAATAATTTATATTTAATTAATTGACAAGCTTGATTAAACATGACCATTTTTAAACATATACATTTTGCCCCTCTTTGAAGTGATGTGTGAAATGCATTGCTTCAAAGAAAATAATTTTTTTTTTTTTCCGCTACCAAGATGCTTGTTTTCCAGGTTTTCACTAGGGTAACCATTTTTTTAGGACTTTTTCTGCTGTTTTTTTGTATTTCTTCAGGACTTTTTCTGATGTTTTTGTATTTCTTTAGGACTTTTTCTGCTGTTTTTGTATTTCTTTAGGACTTTTTCTACTGTTTTTGTATTTCTTCAGGACTTTTTCTACTATTTTTGTATTCCTTCAGGACTTTTTCTGTTGTTTTTATATTTCTTCAGGACTTTTTCTGATGATGATAATCGCTTCAGACATAATACTTTTTTAGGTGCATGTTGTTGATGGGTTTGTCAAACAGGTCCCCTTCTGACATTGATAGCTTGTATGCACCCGAACCGTAGACAACAATAACCACATAAAGACCTAACCAATTTGGTTCAAATTTTCTTTTCTTTTCTCTGTCTTGCTGATTGCGTGGGTTTTCTTTCAAAACCAGATCACCCACCTGAAAGGTACATGGATTTACTTTGTGATTATAGCTGTGAGACATCATCTATTGGTATGCTTTCAAATGGTCAGCTGCTCTTTGTCTCTTTTCATCTAGGAGTTCTAGCTCTTGGAGTCGAGAAACTTTGTATTCATCATCTGTTGTGAGGCCCTTCAGTGATACTCTGAGTGAGGGAATCTCGACTTCTATAGGTAGGATGGCTTCTTCTCCATAGACAAGAGAAAATGGTGTTTCTCTTGTTGGCTTGCAGATACTAGTTCTATAGGCCCATAAGGCGGGATTGAGTTGAACATGCCAATCTTTCCCTGCATCATTCACAAGCTTCTTCAAGATTTTCAATATTGTTTTATTTGAGGCTTCGGCTTGGCCATTCCCTTGTGGATAGTAAGGTGTTGAATATCTGTGCTGAATTTGAAATCTCTCACAAAGTTCATCAACATCCTGATTCTTAAAAGGTTGTTCATTATCTATAATAATGGAGCTGGGAATGCCATACCGACAAATAACATAGTTGAGTATGAACGATGATATTTGTTTGCAGGTGACTTTAGTGAGAGGTACTACCTCAATCCACTTGGTAAAATACTTTGTAGCTGTGATGATGAACTTATGCCCATTCGATGATGAAGGATGAATCTTGCCCACTAGATCCAACCCCCATTGAGAGAATGGCCAGGTTGGAGTAAAGGGATGAAGTTCTTGTGCAGGAGCATGAATGAGATTCCCATGAATCTTGCATTTTGAGCATGTTTTCAAAAAAGTGAATGATTCCCTCTCCATTGTAGTCCAGTAGTAACCCATTCTAATCAATTTCTTGGATAAGGTCAGTCCACTCGAATGAGTACCACAAATGCCACCATGAAATTCTTGTAAAGCTTTGTCAGATTCATCAGTTCAAGACATCGAAGTAGAGTACCATCAAGACCATGGTGATAAAGGGTGTAAGCGATAAGAGTGTAGTGGGAGGATTGGCGGATAAAGTTTCATTTTTGGTTACGGGATAAATCAGGTGGTAAGATATCGTCTTTGAGGTAGGCATAAATTTTTTCGTACCAAGGTGAATCAGATCCCACCAAGTGGCAAATGATTTGGCTTTCAGGGGTGTCATAAGCAAGAGTAAATGATTATTCCACCAGAAATTCATAGTGAGTCTGAGTTTCTGGGAGTTGTAACAATAATGCAATCGTAGCCATGGCATCAGCTGCTTTGTTATCAAGCCTTGGAATTTTTGTGAATTTGATGTCCACAAAGTAATTCTTGAAGTCATCATCCATCTTTTTATATGGCAACAGTTTGTCATCTTTGGTCTAATAATCATCATTGATCTGATAAATGACTAGTTGTGAGTCACCATATACTTGTAGTTCTGTAATCCTCCATTCCAATGCTATTTTAAGTCCAGTGATTAATGCTTCATATTTAGCTATGTTGTTGGTACATGGAAACATCAGCCTATATGACCGAGGAATGGTGTGTCCTTGGGGGGTGACGAAATGTATGCCTGCCCCTGATCCATGTTGAGTGAAAGAACCATCAAAATGTAAGGACCATGGTTGTTTGGATTCTATAGTAAAGACATTGGCATCTAGAAATTCAATATGCAGGGGATGGTTTGCTTGCAGTGGTGCTTTAGCTAATTGATTAGCAATAGCTTGTCCTTTGATTGCCTTGTGATCAACATAATGGATGTCAAACTCACTCAGAATCATTACCCACTTTTCTAACCTTCCTGTCAATGATGCTTTGCTTAACAGATACTTGAGTGGATCAATATTTGAAACAAGATTGATCGTATGAGTTAACATGTAATGCCAAAATTTCTATGAAGCAAAGCCTATTGCTAGACAAGCCTTCTTGATGGTAGTGTAGCTAAGCTCATGACTTGTGAGTGTTCTACTGATGTAATAAATTGCACGTTCTTTCTCCATATGGTCTTCTTGCGCTAGCAATGCACCCAAGAATGTCTCTGTTGCAGCAATATACAAGATCAATGGTTTTTCTAGCTTTGGTGGTACTAGAACTGGTGGAGTCATTAAGTACTATTTGTTTTGTTGAAAATCCAATTCACACTTGTCATCCCACTTGAAAGGAACATTCTTATGTAGTAGATGTGTGAAAGGTAGACTTTTTTTGGCCAGTTGTGCAATGAACCTTTGTATAGATTGAAGTCATTCTTGCAAGGATCTTAATTGACTGATGTTCCTTGGGGGAGGAATTTCCATGATTTCCTGTACCTTGGTGGGATCTACTTCAATTCCTTTTCCTGACACAATGTACCCTAAGAGTTTTCCAAATGTGACCCCAAAGACACATTTCTTGGGATTGAGGCGAACTTTGAATTTCTCCAATCTTGCAAATATTTTGGACAATATTTCCAAGTGTCCTTCTCTAGTGTATGAATTTTCCAATATGTCATTTACATAATCTAAAATGAATGTATGCATCATGTCATGAAAGATTGTAGTCATGGCTCTTTGGTAAGTAGCCCCAACATTCTTGAGACTGAAAGGCATGACGTTCCAACAATAAGTTCCCCATGGACATGTGAAAGTTGTTTTCTCCTAGTCTTCAGGTGCAATCTTGATTTGGTTGTAACCAGAAAAACCATCCATTAATGAATACATGGCATGGCTAGCTGTCAGATCAACTATAGTGTCGATATGTGGAAGTGGGAAATCATCTTTAGGACATGCCTTATTAAGATCCCTAAAATATGTGCACACTCTAACACTTTTATCTGGTTTGGATACAGGAACAATGTTAGAGATCCATTCTGCATAGTCAATTGATCTTATGAAGCCCACATCAAGGAGTTTTCTCAGCTCTTCCTTAACCAATAATGCAACATGGGGGTGCATTTTTCTGAGTTTTTGTTTCACAGGCTTAACTCCTGATTTGATAGACAAGTGATGCATGATAAGATCAGGATCAAGACCTGGCATGTCCACATAAGACCAAGCAAAGTTGACTTGACTTGGTCTTAGAAACTCCATGAACTCTGGTATTTCTTTCTCTATCAATGATGCAACTAATTGTAAAATCCTTGGCTTATCTAAAGTTTCAAGATTGACAACATTTGTAGGTTCAATCAAAATAGGTGATCGCTCATGGTAGTGTTTCGGGAGAGTGTTAAGATTCCCATTGTTTGGTGCCTTAAAAAGGTTTTCACCATCCGATATGCTCTTTATTTTATCTTTTGTTTGATTTAATACTGCCAGATTCTAGTTTTCACTATTAGATCTTTCTTTTTGAATTTTATTTTTGTAGCTAGGAGACTTGACACTCTCTTGATTAAAGACTTTATGCCGGAGCTCGCTAGTGGAACAATCATTGGTGTCATCTGCAGAAAGGAAGTTGACAATAGATTTGTCACTTGGAAACATAGGTATATTGATAGGTTCAGGTGAATCCCAATCAATGAGATCGAGGTGGATTAAAGATAGCGGGTCGTCGGGTTGTGTGAAATTGGCTATGGTTATTGTCATAACGGAATTGACCATAGGATCTGAGGTATGAGGTGGGTCGATGATGATACTGTTCTCATGATAATATTGTTCATTTAAATTTGACTCAGTATCACTAGAATCATAGTCACCTTGTAGTTCGGATTCTTGTGGTTGGGACCCTAACCCTTCACCTTCAATTAGAGTTGGGGCATACTGGTGTATTACATCAACCTCTTTGTCCCTCCAGAACTCATCATTGTAAATGGTGTCCCATTCATATTCAACAGAGTCTATGTCAGAGTTATTATCCATGAAGTTCTGAACTGTTGCCAAACATGCTTCTCGTGAATCTAAACCTTCTTGCAATGTGAAGACAGTGCCATGCGGTTGTTTGGATGTTCTTTCTTTGGAGTTAGTATCATAGCCTAATCTGGTTTTCTCTTTCACAGCAAGTCCGCAGAGGTGAATAGGCTCAACTACTCCTTCCTTTCTTTTTCCAATAGGACCCTTATCATAGCCCATTTTCTGCACGATGGAATATCCTTTTCCATATTTATCTGTTGGTAATTTGACATTAAAAATTGCTTCATCTTCATCTTTATAGAGCTAGTTTAGAATTTCTGTATCCTTAGGATCTTCCATGGGGAATTTTTCTTTGATGAATCGTCCATTGAACTTTGTGTTTGGCCCTGTTGGTGGTTGCATTGATGTTGATGCTGCTGATATTTGATGTTGCATGATAGACGGTTGTCCATGTGATCGAGGTGATGTAGGTAAATTGGCAAGAAAGAGAGAGTATTCCCCAACCCCATGGTCTTTAAATTTCAATTTCTTGTCAAAACTATTGGTTAATTGACTGATTTGTGTGTCAATCTTGAGAGAAGTACTAGCATGAGCTTCCCAATTGTTAGGAACCAAAGTATCTTGATTGGATTTTATGTTGGCACAAGTTTGAATATTGGAATTATTAGTTGATATCATGATTTCCTATCCATCATAAGGAAACTTAAGACATTGATGATAGGTGGATGGGACAACTTGCATTTTGTGGATCCAAGGATGACCCAACAAGATGTTGTATGCAAGATCACGATCTAATACTTGACAAAAAGTATTTTTGATAATAGGGCCCACTTTGATTGGTAGCATTATTAAACCCTTGGATGCTCATTCTTCATCATCATAAGCTTTAATGGTAATCTTCCTTCTGAGATCAATGGAATCCTTAGAAAATCCCAAAGCTTTAACCAACTTCATGGTACATATGTTTAAACCAATACCTCCATCTATTAGAACTCGTCTGACACGAAACTTGTGAACCATGACTTCTAAATATAATGAGGAATTGTGGGGATGAGTTATGGAAACACCATCTTTTTGAGAGAATGAAAGGCATGTAGGTGAGGACAAGTGTCCTACCATGGCTTGAAATTGGTCCACATCCAAATCAATGGATACATTTATTTCGACGAGGGCCTTTTGAGAATTTATTTATGGGCTGGGGAAATCTTCAAGAGTTCTAAGATTGAAATTTGAGCGGGAGTTTTTCGAAGTTGGTTAACTAAATCATATTGATGTTGAGGTGTAGGTCTAGTGGATTTTGAGGAGGCACCCTTTAAGACAACCTTGGCTTGCACCCTTGTTGTGTTGACCTCCCTATATTCCATCTTTTCCTTGACTTTTATAACATTGATCCACTCGTCATCAGTGTAGATATGATTGATTATCGAATCCTCAATATGATTTACACTTTTTCCAAAAGATTCACCTTTTTAATAGTTAGGCAAAGGATTGCGAAAAGCTTGGTGATCTTCATTTGATTGTTGATGTCCTTCTATTTTGATGGTGTTGTTTTCGATTAAGTCTTGAATGGTATTCTTCAAGGCTTAACAGTTATTTGTGCGATGACCTTTGCACCAATGATAGTCACAATAGTATGCCTCATTCCATGAAGGAGGCTTTACACTAGGTTCATAGTTTTGTTGGGGTCGCAAGGTAATGATGTTTTTAGCCAGTAATTCTTTGAACGCAGATTCCACAGATTGACCCAGTGGAGTGTAAGTTATTCTATTGGAGAAGAATGAAAATAGTTGTGGATTTGTATTTGAGGTATTCCCTAAGGAGTTGCTATTGTTAGTGGTTCCCCAGTAACCTTGATTTTTGGTAGTCCCTTGATTGGGAGTAGAATTTTGATTCAATTGTTCCTCGGAGGAGGATTGTTTCCTTGATTTGCAACTAAGTTGACATTGTTGTTGCATGGAGTATTTGGATTACTAAGGAAAAATGGCTTGGTCAAGACATGATTTGCATCAACAACACCATCATTCACCACATTCTTGTTGCGGGTCCAAAATTTAGACTTGTCCTGATTGTTGTGATGGTTGGATGAACTAGGATTGTCTTTGTCTAGTTTTATGATTCCTCTTTTGACCAAAGCACTTTCAATGGTTATAGCATCTTCAATCAATTTCTCAAAGGAGGGAGGACAATGTAAGTTCAAATGATAGCTCATCTCTAAATTCAAGATATTAATGAAGGTGACCATCTTTTTCTTTTTAGGAATAGGACGTGGATATCTAGCGAACGTTCTTCTCCATCTCTGAAGAAAAGTAATGAAAGATTCACTAGATTTTTGCACAAATTTGCAGAGATCGATCATAGTGATTTGGTGTTGGATGTTGTATGCATATTGTGATATAAACAGATTGATTAATTCTTCAAATGTCTTGACAGGAGGTGTGATTTTTGATAGCCATTCCATAGAGTGACCTCCAAGACTCCTAGGAAATAAATGCATCAGGTAAGTGTCCTCATGAGCGAACTCTAAAGTCATGTTTCAGAAGTCTCTAACATGATCAATTGGATCTGATTTCCCATTATAATGATAAAATTTTGGAATTTCACAATGTTTGGGGAATGGAATCATGTTGAGACTTCAATCGAAAGGATAGGGACAAATGTCCTCAAGATTATATTTCTTGGTTGTGGTTCCCCCTTGTAGCTCTTTGATTTGTCCTTGAAGTGCTTTAATTTGTTGGGTCAAAGCACTAAGATCAGATAGGGGTATTTCCTTAGGTTTTCTCTTCAAATTCTCAGTATCCAAGTCATGAGGCAATTTAGCTCCTTGATTAGCTAGATAGAGGAAGTATTTTTCTTTATTGCGCTATAAGATCTTTTCTATGGCTTTGTGAAATTTAGGATCTTGCTCAACTTCTCTAAGACGTTCCTCATCTCATTCATCATCACTATCTATATGGGTTTTGCTTATGTCTCTATAATGGTGGAATGGATTTTCTTCTTTGTTATCCATATCGTTGTTGAAAAGTGGATTATGGCTGATATTATAAAGAGGATTACTGCTTTCACCTTCTTCTTGAATGTTTTGGGTATGACCTTCTTGTTGGATTTCGTCCTTCAATTTATTGTATCAAGATCTTGTGGAGATAGGCATATGATTTTGAAGAATCTTTCTAAACTTAGATCACAGTTCTAATAAGTGCAATGATGATGATATCTTGATCTGATAAGATGTGAATCCTATGATATGATCAAAGAAGTTCCTAATTTTTAATTGTGGCTTCTGATGATGAAGGATGTTAGAATCCTATTGGAGAAGTTGAATCAATAATTAGACATTTTGTTTAAGAGGTGCACTCTTAAGGATTTGATCTTTGTTTTCAAAGAAAGGTTTCAAAATCACCGAAGGATTTGATTGGGACGTGAAGGATATTCTATAGAAGGTTGTGGTATATTGTCAAACTCAAGAGGTTGATTGAAATTATGCTATTGAGATAGAGCTAATCTCTGATAATAAGCTCGAGAATCCAAAGGCTCTACAACATACTCATCAGTAAATCCCCTAACAAAATCTTGGTATCTATGAAGAAATCCATGGTAATGAAGAAAGACGTGTCGACTTTTGTACAAAAAATTCCTTTTTTGCAATGTTTTCCTATACCCTAAATGTTTCTTGGGTTTCTTGATCCTAGTGGAAACTGGTTTCTTGACAAACTTTTTTGATTTCCACTTTCTAAGCATGGGAGAAGTATCAATATGCTCATTGGACCAAAGATACAAACAATTTTTGAATGATTTTAGTTGTTGTTTTTCATGTTCATTTCATATGATCTTTTATCTGAGTTAATATGAATGAAAACACAACAAACACTTTGAATTAAATGGAATGTAACCAAACACACATAAATCAAGCACATCCTATGGTAAAGCCAAGACAATATCCGCTAGATTCCATGCGGGTTTCCCCAATCGCATATCAGTAGCATGTGAATTCAGAAGCTTGGCTGCACGGGCTCCCCCTTATAGTGCACTCTCTTCTCAAGCCAACCAAGCTTCCAACCCCCATGAAACTCCCATGGCAGATTGATCACCTCTACTACAGACTGCGAAAGTGTGGATGCCTTCACACCGACTAGTGCTGCGCTAGCAAATAGAAGGTTTTTGGTTTACTAAAACAGTGGTGTTTAGTTTGAGACCCCCGTTCAAGTGGCCATACAAGGGGCACGAGATTAATCACCAATTTAGGTGACACTCCAGCCTGAAGAGGTTAACCTCAACAGGGTTTATGGGAGTACTACTCTGTCCGTATGACACATCTGCACTCGTAATCTTAGGTTTTCCCTTAAGATTCACATTTGTATACCAGTCAAGGGTAGCTTGGGCTTAGCTCCATTGTCGGTTTGAGTCGCGTTGGGGTGATGAAATCCCTAGGAAGGCCCAATTTCTAGAGACAATAATCATTTCTCTTACACCCAAGATCGCATCATTGTGTAAGGGGAGAGGATACTTTGGTTATTGTGTCAGGGTTACACAGGGATAAAGTGGGTTTGGCTTTTTGATCACTTAGTTTGCACAGGGTGAGAGCATAGTCACCTACCACTTTCAAGCACAATTAAGCAGAGTAAACAGATTCATTTTATTGCACCAAATCACAATGATTTAAGCTAAGTGAAGATATTGCTTCACAACAAACATGGGGTTTATTTTAACTGCATGATCAAAATGTGGTGACTATCCTAGATTGATTCATTTTGAACCAGAAAAGATTTTGTCTGCAGAATGCATCAGACTCATAATCCTATTTTTTGTATTACAACCCAGATGCACCAAAACAGACAGTATATGTGCCGAAATAGACCTTAAATGCGCAGAAACAGACAATATATGCACCGAAATAGATAGTATATGCACTACAAAAAAATCCTAAATGAGTTAAAACAGTCCCTAAATGTGCTAAAACAGATAATACATGTTCTGAAAAAGATAGTATATGCACTGAAACATACCCTGAATGCGCTATAGAAAAATCCTAAATGCGCTAAAACAGTCCTTAAATGTGCTAAAACAGACTACAAATCCACAGAAAATGGAACCCAGATGCACAGAAATAGACTACAGATGTGCTGAAACAGACCTTATATGCGCTAAAACAAAAATTAAATGTGCTACTCTAATAAATGCAGATTTAAATCTCTAGCAACACAACAGTTAATGCTCTAAAGTATGCCTTAAATGTGCTAATCTAACCCTTAAATGTTCTAAAATAGTCCTTAAATGCGCTACTTTAACTAAGTGCAGATTTAACTCTAAATGAAAGGAGACTATATGCACTACTCTGTCCCTCAGATGCGCTAGATTAACCCTCAGAAGTGCCAAAACATTCCTTAGATGCACTAAAAGAAACCTGCAAAACAGAAGAAATCAGACCCCCAAATGCACTACAGAAAGTATCGGATGTGCTAAAATGCGGAAACCTGTCAAAATGCTCTACAGAAAAAAATCAAAATTGGGGCATAGGCCCCACGGTGGGTGCCATTTTATGTGTGTATGAAAATATGGTCATCTAAATGAATTCAAAACACAATCAATAAAACTTTATATCAAAGAAACTGGAAGAAGATTTAAACAAACTCTTTATGGCAAATTCTTTGAAGTCGTCTTATTGCTCTCTATCTCCAGCGTTTTGTTGTTTTGAGTTGCTCTCAGATTCTGTGTGCCAAGCTCAATGAAATGGACTACTAGAGAATGAGATTTAAACAAAATGCATACTATGTTGAAATGCAAGATTATGCTATGCTATAATAAGATGATTATCATGATATGATTATTGCTAAAATGCTAAAGCTGTGAATGCAAAAGTGTAATTGCGTGTGTGTGTGTTCATGTGTTTATGCGTATGTACGTATGTAACCAATGCTTGGATTTGCACTTGTATTTAAAGAGTTTTTGAAAGAGCTTGATTGGTTGTTTTTATCAACGGTTGTGATCAAACTTGTCAAGATGGACGGTGAGGGATTTTTGAAAGTTGAGTGAAAGATAAAAGGTTTCCTCTTCTTCAATTTTTCTCTTTCAGAATAAAAGGAAGGTTGCCATTTGAAGAATGAGTTGAGAATGAATTTTATAATTAAATAAATAAACTTATTTAATTATATGTGAAGATGAGATTAGAAGTTTACATAATTATTTAACTATGTGTGGGAGATGAATTTAGAATTTCGCATAATTAAATAGTAATATTTAATTATGTGTGAGATGAATTTAGAAGGTAATTAAATATTAAAAATATTTAATTATGTGTGGAGTGAGAAAAGGTATTAAATTAAATATTTATATTATTTAATTTAACTATGAGATGAAGAGGGTGTTCGAAGGAATATTCCATTATTTGAATTCAAATATTCAAATTTGGAATAAGATGATAATTAATATAAATAAATTATAAAATTTATTTAATTTAATTAAGAGGAATATGGAAGGTGGTAATTAATTAAATAAACTTATTTATTTAATTAATGTAGAAGAATTATAAAAGCGAACAATACAAATAAATAATTAAATTTATTTATATGTAGATGACTTTAGAAGATTAATTAAATAATTTATATTTAATTAATTGACAAGCTTGATTAAACATGACCATTTTAAAATGTATACAAATATAGCATGAGATACTATGCACCAAGGTATGAGGAACCAGGGTGATATCATATCGCATGCATAGGATTGACTCAACAAACAATAAGGTTAGTCCAACATATCACAAAGTTACAAAGGAATTTGGTGGGCATGATTCTAGAAGCACCACAAACAAAAGGAATGCTCGAATGTAACATAAGGCATCATAGGGCCTTGGTGTGTACAACATGGGACAACCATGGAAACACAATGCACGAAAGCCAAGAACATTCCCCTATTTTTGCTAGTCAAAGAACACCATGATATGATGGATCATGGTAACCCTAAGTTATAGGTAAAATAGGAAGCTCAAAAGAAAGATAAGAAAAAATTGAAAAGCACCAATGGAATAGAAAAATATCTCAAGTACCTTTTCTATAAGGATTATGGATGGGGGAGATGTAGCTTGATGTAAGGAACAATATATCATGCAAATACCAATAATGGATGGATATGACTTAGGATTCTCATGAAAATAGGTAATTAAGATACCTAAAACCTAATGGGGTGAATGGATTTTTTTGTACCAATATGTAGGGGATTCTTGATGACACAAGGATAATGAACGTAAGGATGGGACATAATGACACATATATGTACAAGGATGAACCTAGATGATGATATGGGATTGACACTATGTATAGGATGTAGAATAATTATAAAGGGTGTTTTTTGTGTGGTATACCTATATTATTATTTGAGTATTGTGACCATGTATAAGGGTTATTAGGATACATCAAAAAATCCATGCATGAATCTTAGAAATGGGATAGCTATCCAAATCATCAAAATATTAATTGGGAGTACAATGAAATGGATGGATGAGTGATAAGTAATAAGAATGGGAATTGATAATAGGATAGGTGGATAGCTAATAGGTAGGTTATGTTGTATAGGTATGCCAAAGTGAACAATTCAAAAACCTAAATTGGACAACACAAAGAAAAAAGAAAATACTCAATTAGGGCATAAATAAATCCAATTAAAATTGAAGAGTGTGGAAAACATTGAAGGTAAACAAAATGGAAGATAAAGAAATACACAATCACAATACCTTCACCTAGAATATTTATTTCTCTCCTTGATTGAGTGGAAATGGGGTGCACCCTTATTCCATTTTATTTATTCTTTGATGTTGATATGTGGATTTCTCAATGCTTTGGCATAACCTTGGCATGATTTGATAATGATAGATCAAAATTATAAAATGTAGGTATGGTAGCTTAAAATTTCATGCATTAGCTAGAAATGAAGGATGAGAGCCTCTAGATATAGAGTCTTGAAGAGGAAAAATCAATGGCTAGGAATGATTTATTATGGATGGATAAGATTGAAGGATGATTAGGGTTTGGATCAAAGACATAGTCATGTGACAAGTGGCACATGATAGGTAGGATTTAAGTTTAGGATTGAGATAAGAAAACAAATGCTTATGGCAGTGGCTAGGGTTAAGAGGTTAAATGAGATGAATGGATAAGATGAAAAGTTATTTTGACTTTTGAGAAGGTGTCTAGGTTCAATGAATCTAGGCAAGGAGTTAGTTAGACATGTGAAGGGAGCACTATTTACATGAGGATAAATTTATATTATGATATATGTGAACAAGATAAAGGGCTAGGATTAGATGGAAAAGGATAAACGATAAGGGGGAATTAATTAATTAAATAAATTATTTATTCAATTAATGGAATCATGTGAAGGGAAATAATTAAATAAATGATAAATATTTATTTAATTAAAGGGTTAGGATGAATATGGGAAAGGATAGAAATAATGAAATAAATAATAAATATTTATTTAATTAATGGGCTTAGAATAGGCTAAAATTAGGTGTGGTTGGGTAAGGTCAGATTTAGGTGTCTACATTTTTCCCCTCTTTGATATGATGTTGCAAAGTGATGTTGTATTAAATAATTTTATAACATAGTGGATGATAGAGGATAAGGATCAAAGATGATGGATGAGAGAGGATAATGATCAAAGATGATTCCCCAGTCAAATGGGAGGATGGAAAATGATGAAGAAGGAAAGATTAGGTTTAGGTGATGGGATGCTCCCTTGAGAGGGCATGCAAGTTAGGAGAACACGTGTGTGCTCTTGAAATGGAAGGGAGCAATGAAAGAGGAGATGAAATGGAAGATAAAAGGGGATGAAGGAGATGAAAAGGAAAAAGAATTTGATTATGATAGATAGGTTATGCCAGTATGTATTGAGCAATCCTAATATTTGATAAAAGGTTATTATGAACAAGGTATGAGGAAGCAGGTGACAAGATAACTTGTGCATGAACTTGACACTCAAACAATGAAAAGTATGAAATACAATAGAAAAGAATACCCCATTACACACTAGTTGTGAGACACCAAAATATAGATAGATCTAGGTGTCTATAAGTAGGTGTATTCATGGGTCAAAATATAAGATAAAAAATCAAAAGATAAATTAAAACAAAAAACTCACTGCAAAACATGTCATGCATCCAACATATCTCTTTCCAAAGATAAGATAATGATGATGATGATGATTGATTGAATTTCTTACATTAGGCTTGGATAATCACATAAACAAGGCTTTGATAAAAATGATGATAATTGATTGATCGACAAAAGGTATGATTATTGGTTAATGTTTTACAGCTAGGAATATGATATGATTTCAATAAGGATTGATTTTTTGGATGTAATTATTGGATTGATTGAATGTCAAGCCTTAGGAGCACAAGACTTTGATTTTAATTTTTTGAATTATGGACAAGATTTGGGATGATGATTTTTTATGTTTGAGATGGGATGGATATGATATGGAATTGGGATGGGTTGATGGGTGATTTTTGATTTATTATGGATGACTTTTTTATTGATGGAAAGAGGATGGACTCCAAATTCATGAGAATTGAAGCCAATGCATTATAAACTAAGGATATAGAAGGTCAAACCCTTGACAAAATGTAAATGTGAATTTTACATCTAATGCATGGGAAAGGATAGGGAAGGATGGAAAAATCATATAGGATGGATGATCAGATAATGTTAATCAAGGATCTTGACAAGCCATGATAGGTTTATTATGGGTGGATGGATGGGCGATATGCTTTATTATGATATGGATAAGAGTGATGGTAGATGGGAGCGATGAAATCCTAGGAGATGGTGGATAAGAGACTAATACACATGGTGCTTATTTACAAGTTTTCACCATGGTACTTATCCAGGCACCATTGAAGTGGTTTTCACCATAGGAAAAATTATTTCTCTATACTATTTTTTATTTTTTAGAATTTTTTCTTTTTTTGGATTTTCTTTTCTTTGGATAAATGAGACTTGATTATGTTGCAATCAAGGTGGAAACTCTTTGATAGATGGATGAATATGATGGATGGATGGATGTAGATGATTCTTCAACAAAGATGAATGATAGCTTGTACGACAAATGTAAGGAGTTAAGGTATGATCACTAATGTGCACACTATGAGGGATTTCATGCTTCACACATAAAGGGGTTTAGGAAAACTTCATATTAAAGCACATCAAGGGGTTTTATCAAAGGTTAGTCGAGATAAATTTTCATGGGTAATGGAGGATTGATGTATGGATATAGGTGAATTAGGTGAAGTGTAAGGATTGCATGAATAATGAGGATGAAGACTTAGGATCAATAGGTTATTTATTGACGTAGACACTGAAAAATGTCCTAATCGATGTCATACACTCAAATCAAATTTATTAACATCATTTCCTCTTTACCCATCCTCTTTTCACTTAATTAATTTAATTAGCCTAGCTAATTAATTAATTACATCATTTTCATCCATTTGGCCTAATTAATTAAATTGGGTTAATTCATCTCTTTTCACACTAACACTTCATCTAATTAAATTAAATAAATCAAAATATTTTATTTAATTTCCTATGTCATCTTATTTAATTAAATAACCCTAAGTTATTTAATTAAATATCATTTCATCCCTTCCCCTATTTATTAAATCATCTAATTTAATAAATATCTCTTAATTCTTCTAATTCCTTAATTGCATAAATGAAACCTCATTTAATTAGCAATTAAACCTCGTTTAATTAGCAATTAAACCTCATTTAATTAGCAATTAAACCTCATTTAATTAGCAATTAAACTAATTTTCCTCTAATCAAAAGGGAATATTCCCATGGAATATTCTTTATCCTTTTTGCACAATTAAAACTTTGTTTTAATTTGTAAAATCCCTTTTTCCTCACCCTAAAGGAATATTCTCTTTCCTCCAATCAACTCACTTAGCTTCAAATGCAAGTTAACCCTTTAACCTCTTAAGCAAGTTACCTTTGACTTGTGTGAGTAGGTCAAAAGTGTGTTTGTTTGAGGCAAGTGTGAGCCTTTGATTAACTTTCATCATGCATTATCATCCGTTGATGAGAATCCATGATCCATGCCTCTCATCCCCTTCATCTTGAACCGTTGATTAAGCTTTTTGATCTCAGCCATCCATTCCTCATTTTTTCTCCTATAAATAGACCACTATTTGGAGACAAATGTATCCATCTTTTATTGCAAAATTATGTTGTTGAATTTACTCACATACTTTCTTATCTTTTGCTCACTTTTTAGCTTGTTTTAGTTTATTTTCATTGCATAATAGCTTATAGCATCCATCCTAGTTTGTAAATAAATTAGGCTTTCCATCTTTTAGCATCAAATTAGCTTAGATTAGCCTAGCAATTGCATAATTAGATCATTTATAGCATAAAATTATGGTAAATTAGCTTGCTTCATGTTCATTTTTACATAATTTAGGTTTTCATACATCAAACACCATGGTTTCATTGATTCTCTTCCATAGAATCAACTCAAACAAGCTCACTTATCATGGATGTCTGCCTCCTACAATGATTCAACAACTAGGCCTTCACAGCCGTGATTCAAAGATTGGACATCTAACTTGAATAGCTATTTCAATCATCATGAAGGTGCATTTAACTTGTCAACCCAGGAACGTGAACTTGAAATGGGTCAACACAGTATGTGCACTAGGAACCCAAAGTAGCCATTTTCATTCTACAGCTAGGAAAAACACAATGTTGAAAGTAAATTGCTTAAAAATGAATAACATGAATGATAACCATCAATCAACAATTACACCAAGCTAAAATGCATGACAGTAATGAAGATATGAACAAACAAACAGGACACTACTCTACTGCTTTGGCTACAAGAATAGCCATAGAATGGAATTCTAGTGGCTGCAGGAACAGTGAGTGCCAGATTTTTAACTAATTACTAAACAAGTAATACTAAACTAATACTAAACTAAAGGACAAATTACTCACCAAGTGGCCCCCCTTGGATAAGTATCCTCTAAAACTAATGAGAAATTAGATACTCACTCAAAACTTTATTTTATTCACTGTAAATCATGAGTACAAAAGAGTAATATATTTGTATTACTAAAAACTAAAGAATGCAAGTACAATATCAAATTGTGCAACCTTTAGAAAAGGAGCATCAGATCCTTAATTATGCTACCAACTAAATGAGGCAGTCAACTCCACAAACTAGGAGGACACCATTTAGGGAAAATAGAGAAAGTGGAGCAACGGTTATGCATGCATGGAATCTAGTCAAACTTCATGTCCAACCGTAGATTTAGTGTTGCAGTAATGCACACATTTGCTCAACATCAATAATGACCACTACAAGGTGGTTACATTCAGTTTGCATGAGGAATCTCCTACCATCAACCTCCTTTGACCTTTGAATGATTCCTTTGTTGGATGTTATGGTGCATGCCCAGCCGGCGGTGTCTTCCTCAATTTAGCATCCTCAAATTAAATTTGCATGGCAATGTTAGTACGCACAATAATTACATATTTGTAACCACCTTAAGGAACATTCATTAACCACATGCAAAATTAATATAGACATTCCATTTAACATTCCATTTTGTCATTAAAGGTTTGTAAAAATAAGATTAAGCCCAATGTCTATAGTTTGAGAAAAATATCTTAAAAGTATCAACACTTAATGTCAGAGTCCATGATAACTTCAACAACAAAGTAAAAAATTCTACCCAAAAATGAGACCATAAACTAGACTCATCACTCCCCCCAACCTAAGATCTTGTTGGTCCTCCAGCAGGGGAAGGGTTGTTCTTTTGCTTGGTCAATGCTCTGAAATTTGCAACTAACAACTATCCCACATCAGAGTTGTGTTGTGCATGAATCAAGATCCCAATAGAATCCTCCCAATTTTCTAATCTGCTCCATCTTTGTTTCTCTGTAGCAATATCATATTGGTAGAACCTGAAGTTCGGTACAGGCCACATTAGGATGGGTGGTTGAAAAGTCAGGGGAAGCCAAAATCACTCCTTTTTCCTAGCAATGTGAATATATCTATCAATCCTTTTAAGAGTTGCTACATAGTTCTGGATGGAATGAGGCTCAGCCTGCTTGAGATCATCAATTACGTTGTTCCATCTTTGTGAGAGGTATCTCTTCATGGTTTCCTCTTTTACTTTTTCCTTTGCCTCATATTCACTATAAACTACTTTTATCCAAGGCATAATCCTATTACCATAGCTAGGTCTGAAAAACATTCTATGCCATTCCCTAAAAATATCCTCTGGATTCCTTGATTCAGCTCTAATGGGCAGAGGGATGTTAGAATCCAATTGCTTATAAGCCCCTTATTGTTGTCCCCAAATAATCTCATTTTGTACCCAAGACATAAATGCCCTTAATTGGACATCCCCAACATACAACAGTGGATTCCAATCATGGTCTTGAGTTACAACATAATTATGTAAATAAAACTCACATAACAAATTCTTCATTTCAGGGGAAGCAATTCGATAAGCATTGAAAAATTCAACATGGGTCTCAATAGAGGGGTTCAAACCTGAGACAATTCTTGCTAGTCTAAAAGAGATATATTTCTCCTTTAAATGCATAGCATAGACACTTGGAGGGGTCCTACATTCCAAAATCTATGGTACCAAAACTACCATATCATCCACCTTCTTCTTCAAGGTGGTAATTTTGCATCTTTATCTTCAATTTCCTCATCTCTCTTTTGAATTTCCTTCTTCAATCTATGTTTTTCCTCCTTCCATTCCTCTTCTTTTCTTTGCATCTCTTTCCATAAATGCATGGCAACCTCGTGCATTGAAAAATCAAGGGGGTTATGTATTCCTACTAGCATCTTCTTTGGCACTAATGCTAATTGCAAGGATTCAAGTTTTTCCATCAATTCTGGCTGTAGGTATATCGATTGTTCTCCCAATTCAAGTTGTTGTTGTAGGGACTCTTGCTCCTATTCTAGATTTTTCTATAGGAAATATTGATTTTCCTCATACTCCTAATTTTTGACTTGTTCTAAAATATTGACAAGATCAACCAATGTTATGTTTTTTGTTTCCTTGAATATATCCTCTTCCTTGACAATCTCCTGCCCCATTGGAGCTTCTATGTCCCCTTGTGATACTTCTCTAGACTTAGGGATTTCCTACAAAGGCATACCAAAGGTTGGCCCAGTTGGTCTTGCTTTTCTAGGATGGCTCTCATGTTTTTCTTTGGTTGTAGGATGAACAATGTCAGCCTTTCTCTTCTTAGAGCTTGGCATCTCTTTTTCTACCAGTTATCGTTTGGCCTGTCCTTTTCTCATTTCTACTTCCCTCTTTTGTGCCCTAGTTTTCATTAGAATTCCAAGTGGAATGTCATCATCAAAGTCAGGGGAAGAACTTTCTTTGTCTGAGTGCTTTGTCCCAGAAGAGCTAACTTTTATGGTTTCTTCAGCTATAGGAGGGTTTACACTTAGGCCTGTGCCAGAGGTTGAAGCACCAAGAGTGGCTTCAGTCATGCTCAATCTCCTACTAGAATACGGGGTTGAGGTAAAACCCTCGGTTGCAAATGCTCACGTCTAATTTGATCAATTTTTATGAATTCTTCCCATGTCATTCCAGATACATCATGCAAAGACTTCTCAACTAGCAATTTAATTAGACAATGGTGGGAAACAAAATTGTCCCTACCTTTTTGGGTCTCGACTACCATGATTGAGAGAAGGTTGTATAACACATTCGACACATTCATCCTCCTTCCGTGCCTCATATGATTCAAAAGCTTGAAGTGCACAGAATGCAAATTTTACTTGCGACCTTCATAGGTGATGTATTTTATGACATAAACAGCTATCTGCTTCCATAGCTTGGGTAGAGACATTCTCTTCACACCCTTTTTATCTATGCTCAATGGAGGGTCATTCGGCTCTGTAAATTCAGCCCTAGTCGATTTGGCATCTCTGGAAGCAGGGTAATTTTCACCATTAGCAGGTAACCCTGTAACTTCTACAATTCTTGCTTCAGTTGCTATGACCTCTAGCCCTTTCACCATGACCTCTAGTGAAATGTCTTCATTGAAATCATCTAGCTTCAAGAAGTAGTCAATCCATCCATAATTTTTGAATTCAGCCAGGCAGGGTGCATCCTACAATAATACATCTTGCACCATGGGTTCATTCCGAATTAACCCACCTCCCATTGTCTTCAATCAAACAAGCACTCTACGGTTTCCTTCCTACACTTTCGTCTAAAAAGAAAATTCACCTTCCTGCAATACTTGCTAAATTTCCAATGCCAATGTCGGTTGGATTTTCCCTTTTCTAACTTGCCTTTTGTTTGCAACACAGCTTGAGATATGACAGGGTCAATAATGGAAAGGAAGGAGTAATAAAAGAAAGCTATAATGAAGAGAAATGGCAGCAATAGTTGGTGTCACTTCACACATGTGAGCCATCCTCTCACTCAGATTTCAAATCGGCTCAATTTAAATTTTGCTGACATAGACTAGCATGGACTAACATGTGGGAAAAATATTCACATCTTTTTCGTTCCCCACAACCTAAATTTGGGCATGCGTCCACACATGCAAAATGATGATTTGACAAGATAGGGAATATTGGCATGCTATAGTGAACATCCATACTAACGTACAACAATTAAATGAATGCACTTAAAGACAATTAAGATATAGCAACTAATGCGCACATACCTGAATGTGTCGAGGATTTTTTGCAAAGATCGTGGAGAAAGTATTGCTCGCCTTTTAAAGAAATAAGTTGAGCAATTAATGAAGATAAGGTGGATTGAGGTGGAGTGAAGTGAAGTGATGGAAGAGAGAGAAATGTGGAAATGGATGGGTGGATGGGCGGATGGGTGAAGAAATGGACTCCCACAAAAGTGGAAGTCTTTATTATGAAAAGTGTGTACCTTAATTAGCCAGAAGGAGGGACATTAGGTCAACTTCCTTTGGCTGTAGGAAGCTTGAATGCTGCATGCTGAGTGAATTGTTGTAGGAACTCCTCCTTGGAAGTTGGCTTGTGATACAATTTGAGGCAATGACCATTGACAAGTAACTTAAATCTGACTAGGTCAATAGTAATGATTTGTACAACACCATTAGGGAATACTTCGGCAACTTCATATGGCCCTAGCGACCTTGTCTACAATTTTCTTGCATTGTCCTGATATCTTGAATCATAGAGCAAGGCCCAATCTCCTGGTTTGAATTTCTCATCCTTGATGAATTTTTCATGCCACTTGATTCTTTGATTTTGCACTACCTCTGTGTGATGCATGGTTTCTCTTCTCATCTCATCCAAAGCATTTAGCTGCATGATTCTTTCTCTTTGTGCCTCAAAAATATCCATCCCCAAATCTACTACAATCGTAAGATTCTTGTGTTCAAATTCAATGGGCATCATGGTTGTCTTTCCATACAACAACTCAAATGGAGTGAAGCTCGTAGTTGTTTTCCAGGTAGTTATGTAGGCCCAAATAACTTATGGTAATTTGTTTTCCCAATCCTTTATGTGGATAGCTATTGTCTTGGTTAGAATAGCTTCAATTTCTCTGCTAGTCACCTCAACTTGGCCATTAGCTTGGGGTGATAAGGAGTAAAATTTTTGTGCCTTATGTTGTACTCATTAACTAGTGTTGCAACAAGGGTTGATGTGAATTGAGCCCTTTGATCAGTCACTATCTCTCGTGGAACTCCATACCTTGTGAAAATCTCCTCATAAAGAAATTTTGCAATCTTGTTATATCTTGCATGCTTCATGACCTTAACTTCTACCCACTTTGTGACATAATCAGTGCATACCAAGATATAAGAATTACCATTTGATGGAGGGTCAATGGGTCCTACAAAATCCAATCCCCACTTTTCAAAGGGAGTGATTACTACCTGAGGATAAAGTGGAATCTCATTGGATTTGGTTGGTATGCCCATTCTTTGGCATTTGTCACATTTTCTTGTATACCTTCCTACATCCTTGTGGAGTGTTGGCCAGTAATAGCATGTGTTCAAAATCTTCATTATTGTCCTCTTGGCTGCAAAATGTCCTCAACATGGTTCATTGTGGCATACATGCAAAATGTCATATGTCTCATCTTCTCTCACACATGTCCTCATGACATGGTCTGGTCCAATATAAAACAAACATCCAACAATCCATGAAAAAGGAAAAGATTTTTCAATGAGTACCCTTCTCTCTTTTGGAGAGAAGTAAGGAGAAACTCTACCTGTGACTAGATAATTAGCTATGTCAGCATACCAGGGTGTTTGTAGACTGATAGAGAATAGATGCTCATCAGGAAAAGAGTCATCTATGGCTTGTTTATCTCCTGATGTAGTTAACCTTGAAAGAAAATCTGCAACAACATTGGCCTTCCCTAGTTTATCCACAATGGTTATGTCAAACTCTTGCATCAACAATAACCATCTTGCCATTCTACCTATGATCAAAGGTTTATTCATGATATACCTAATGGCTACATGATCAATGTGCACAAAGATTTGGTAACCTGTTATGTAATGCCTAAATTTGTTCAGGGAATAAATCACTGCCAACATTTCTTTTTGTCACGGTATAGTTGAATTCAGCTCCTTGCAAATTTTTGTTGACAAAATAAATGGCATTTTCAATAGCTCCTTCTTTATGTCCTAAGAATACTCCTATGGAATAATCTGATGCATCAGTATGGATGTGAAAAGGAAGCTCCCAATTAGGTGCTTTGAGTACAGGAGCATGATTCAAAGCTACCTTTAGGTTAGAAAATGCCTTGTCACAAGGTTCAATCCACTAGAATTCAGCATCTTTAGTGAGAAGAGTATACAATGGTGCTGCTATCTTGCTGAAATCCTTGATGAAACACCTATAATATCCTACATGGCCCAAGAAACTCCTAACATCCTTTTGTTCTGCAGGTGTGGGAAGATTGTGATCACCTCAATCTTTGTAGGATCTACTTGAATTCCCTTGTGGGAGATGTAGTGGCCAAGAAATACACCTTCATGCATCATCATGAAACACTTTTCACTATTTAAGGACAAGTTTTGGTCTTCACATCTCTGTAGGACTCTCTTGATATTTTCCAATGCTTGATTAAAATCAGCACCATAAGTGGTAAAGTCATCCATATAAATTTCCATGCAATCATGAGAAATGTCTGAAAAATGCTAATGACTGCCCTCTGAAAAGTTGCAGGTGCATTGCATAAGCAAAATGGAATACCAAGTAGACATAGATCCCGCATGCATAGGTAAATTTTCTCTTCTCCTAGTCCTCTAGTGCAATCTGAATCTAGTTGTAGCCGTTGAATCCATCTAGAAAAGAGAAGTATTGCTTTCCTGCAAGTGTGTCCAATACTTGATCTATGAAGGGTAAGGAAAAATGGTCCTTCTTGGTGTCAGCATTAAGTTCCCTGTAATCAACACAAACTCACTATTTCCCTCCTTTCTTGGGCACAATCACTAATGGAGACACCCACTAGCTCTCTGAAATGGGGTAGATAAATCCTGCATCTAGCAATTTCTACAATTCCCCTTTTACAATTTCTCTTAGTGCAGGGTTAATTCTTCTTTGTGACTACCTCATTGGGGTGCAATCATCTCTGATGTAAATTCTGTGTGTACAAATTTTAGGGTCCAATCCCTTCATATCATGATAATCCCATGCAAATGCATGTTGATGGGTCCTTAATAAGTTTTCCAATAACAATTGTTGTTCTTCACTCAGTTTGTTGTTAACATTCATATACTTTCCTTTTGACACCTGTACTTGTGTTGTTGAATCTATCGTGGATGCTTCATTAACACATGGTACCTTTAGTTCATATGGCAACAATGTATGAGACATACCTATTGCTACAGGAAGTCTGTCTACAGGAAGAGTGGTTGTAGGAAGAACGTTTGTAGGAATAGTGGATGTAGGAAGAGCAAGCAAAAGTGTCTTGATTGGAGTAGCAGAATGAGAAGGTGATGCTTCCTCCACTTCAAAATGGTTCTGAAAGATGTTAGCCAATACTTCATCCTCATCTTGAAGCTACATGAAAGAGCTTCTACCTAACATCATAAGTTGTTCCATAGAATTAACTTCCTTGGCCTCTTCACCAACATGTGGCCATATGTGATCATCTTCATCATGATATGGCTAAGCAGAAGGGTAAAGAACAAACTTTTTAGTGCTCTTCCCATATGAAATGTTCATGTCACCTAACCGACATCTAATATATGCATCTGTAGTTGCTATCCATGCTCTTCCAAGAATAATGGGATACCCACCTAGTGTGGCCTTAGGAGAAAGAATCATGAAGTTTGTTGGGTACTCCTAGGAGTCTAAAACTACCACAAGATCCTCCACTATACCATCAGGATTAATAGTAGAACTATCAACAAGTTGCAGGACAGTGGGAGTAGATCTCATGCTTGCAACATTTAGTTGTTGTAGGATGTCCTTGGTCATTACATTTATTGTTTCCCCTAAATCAATCAAAGCATTCTTAATTTTAATCCCGTTTATAACAACTTCTACCATAAGACTACTTGGGTCATTGTACTTGGGGATAGTCACTTTTCCAAGCATGATTTCAGCTATTTGTCCCACCACATGAACTGTAGTTGGGTCTTTCTTTTTCCTACCTGGCTTCTTGAGGCATGCTTCCTTGATTGCCTTTACATAGACTAGAACATCCTTTATGGCCTAGAATAGAAGGATCTAGACACATATATGCTTCAGCTGATCCAAGATATCAAAGGTTGTGTCCTCCTTTTCTTCCTTCTTGGCAACTTCCAATCTCTGAGGAAATGGTGGTTCTTGTTCAGTCTGCTTGACTTGGACTAGTTCAAGATTTTTAGGTGCACTTGGTTGAATGGGATCATTCAATGGTTCCTCCTCCTATTCCACAGGAAGCTTAGTGATAATGGGCTTGTAAGGGGTTGTTAGATTAGTTCTTGAATGCAAGTGAATGTCACTTACACTCACAACATATGTAGTGAATTGATTTGAATCAATAGAGTATGCAGGCTACTACTATGGTTTGTTATTTGGATTGGGTGTGGGCTGAGCTGGTAGTTGAGTAGGTTTAGGTACATTTGAGCTTGAATTAGTAGGTGGAAGAATTATAGCAGGCTACTAGGGCTAAGAAGGTGGTTGCATGTAATTGGTTATCTGGGTTGGCCATTGTTGTCCTCCCCTCCATTGATTTGTTTGCTACCAATTTATTGGAGGTGGTTGTCAATGCCCTTGAAATTGCTGCCAATTCCCCTAAGGTTGTTACCACTGGGGTGGAGAGTTTTGATGATTGGGCCAAGCATTTGGAGGGTTAATCCAAGGTTGTGGTGGATATCCTCCATAGGTCGATGGATATGGGGGCTGCCATTGGTTGCTAGATGAATAGGAATTGAAATATGGTCCAACATAAGAGAGTGGATCTGGTGGCATACCTTGTCTTGGAGCCCAAGGCCTTCTTTGTGCAACATAGTAGACTTGGTCTTCTTCAATCTGGATTGGCTTGAACTTGAGTGCAATCTGCTTTCCTTCAATATTGGCTACCATCTTGCATTTGCAATCCTTCTTTTTTCTGCAATGGGGGCAATACTTGGCCAACATTGCCTCTTCCTCCTCTTGCTTCTTAGCCTAAAGTGTATCTAGCTGAGAAGCTAGACTATTTATAATGTCTTGCTTGAAGTTTTCCAACAAATGAGTAATCTCCATTATTGAAACTCCATCGGTAGTTGACTTACGCATGGAAGATTGGTAATCTCTCCCTTTCTTTGAAGTTTCCCTAGAGTAGTTCTAACATATTTTCTTGATTTCTTCCCAAGGAACTTGGGAGATATCTCCTCATCCCATCAAGTCCAAGTCATCAATGTAGTTGTCATTGATTCCTCTCAGGAAAAGCAACTTTTACGAGTCTTCATTGAGTGTATGGTGTGGATATTTTTGTAGGAAAAATAAAAACCTTGCAATATAATATTTCAAGCTCTCATCTTCCTTTTGTTGCATCCTAAAAATGTCACCTCCTCTCATGTCACTACCCTTGCAATATTCCTTGTATTTCTCAAGGAATTTTGTTTTCATGTCTTCCCAAGTTTCCATAGTATCTCTGCCTAGTCTCATGAACCATCTTAATGTAACTTCTTTCAAAGTGGTAGGAAATAGCTTAATCCTATGGGAATTGATGGTATAATTATAACTCCTGCAGAGTATGTCAAACTCAAACAAAAAGGTATCAGGATCTTTTGTGTCAAGTCCATAAAACTTGGGGAGTGCTAAAGTAGGGATGTTTTTGATGTTGTCAACTTCATTCTGATGGGCAATGGGGAAAGGAAAATCTAGTTGGTTAGGTCTATTCCTATGTGCATCACCCATGGCTGCCTGATGTAGTTCCAAAGCAAAGGGGTTCTCAAGCTGATTTTGGTCTTCAAAGGAGACTTCAGAGCTAGTTAGATTAGGAAATGCATCAGAAAAGGGGTGTGGATCTTCTTCCTCTTCTTCTATTGGAAAGTTCTAATATTCAACTAGCTAGAATGGATTAGGATTGTTAGGAAGGAATCTCCCATAAGCATCCCTTCTCCTTCCTCTATGCATGCGGTATCACTCACTATCATCCAACTCACACAAAGAATTGGTAAAGAATAAGGGGGTTGTCATTACTTCCTAAATGAAGGTATACTAAGAACAACTTCTAGAAACACTACAGTAAGAAAAACTACCAATGAATCCAAAGAACTCCCTAGTTTGACACCATCCCCGGCAACAATGCCAAAAATGTTTGCCTCCTACAATGATTCAACAACTAGGCCTTCACAGCTATAATTCATAGATTGGACATCTAACCTGAATAGCTATTTCAATCATCATGAAGGTGCATTTAACTTGTCAACCCAGGGATGTGAACTTGAAATGGGTCAGCATAGTATGTGCACTAGGAACCCAAAGTAGCCATTTTCATTATACAGCTAGGAAAAACACAATGCTGAAAGTAAATTACTTAAAAAGGAATAACATGAATGCTAACCATCAATCCACAATTACACCAAGTTGAAATGCATGATGAAAATGAAAATATGAGCAAACAAATAGGACACTACTATGTCTACTTTGGCTGCAATAATAGTCACAGAATGGAATTCTAGTGGCCATAGGAATAGTCGGTGCCATATTTTTAACTAATTACTAAACAACAAGTAATACTAAACTAAAGGATGGATTACTCACCAAATGGGCCCCCATGGATAAGTATCCTCTAAAAATAATGAGAACTCAAATGCTCGAACTCAAAACTTTATTTTATTCACTATAAATCATGAGTACAAAAGAGTAATATATTTGTATTACTAAAAACTCAAGAATGCAAGCACAATATCAAATCATGCAACCTTCAAAAAAGGAGCATAAAATCCTTATTTATACTACCAACTAAATGAGGCAGTCAACTCCACGAACTAGGAGGACGCCATTCATGGAAAATAGAGAAAGTGGAGCGGTGGTTATGCATGCATGGAATCCAGTTAGACATGCATGGAATCCGGTTAGACATGCATGTCGAACCATAGATTTAGTGTTGTAGTAATGCGTACATTTGCTAAAAATCAATAATGACCACTACAAGGTGGTTACATTTAGTTTGAATGAGGAATCTCTTGCCATCAACCTCCTTTGACCTTTGAATGATTCCTTTGTTGGGCATTATAGTGCATGCCCAGTTGGCGGTGTCTTCCTCAATTTAGCATCCTCAAATTAAATCTGCATGGTAATGTTAGTACGCACAATAATTGAATATTTGTAACCACCTTAAGGAACATTCATTAACCACATGCAAAATTAATAGAGACATTCCATTTAACATGCCATTTATCATTAAAGGTTTGCAGAAATGAGATTAAGCCCAATGTCTATAGTTTGATGATAATATCATAAAAGTATCAACACTTAATGTCAAAGTCCATGATAACTTCAACAACTACGTCACAAATTCTACCAAAAAATGAGAGCATAAACTAGACTCATCAATGAGATTGAGAAAGGTTCGTCGATCCACATCAATGCGACACTAATTCCACAACAAGATAAATTTCAAATGGATTAGAGTAGATGTTTTGATAGCTTTCATATTTCAGTATGTTAGGTTTTGATAAAATGTTTGGTTCTAATTTTGTATGATTGATCTTTTTGAGATTCGAGTATTGGAAGCTTCATTGTGCTTCAATTCCTCATGGATCAAGCATAATCTAGCCCATACTGGTATCCTCGCATCAAAATTATTGCACTAGAAGGAGGGAAAATTGATCATTTAACCATTTTTTAGCTCAAAATCCATGTTCATGCTATTTTGCAAGTTGCAGTGACTCTCAAACCACAAATATCAACGCTATTTGAATAGCGTCACCATATAGTGACATCCAAGAAATTTGATATAGTGACGCATATTTAATTGGCCAACACCGATTTAAATATAGTGACATGTATTTAAATTTAAAATATCATGGAATGAAAATGGCGACTCTCAAATTCATCAAACTGACACTTCCAAAGTTCAAACAGTGACGCATTCATTAACGACACCCATCAAATAGTGATGTAATCATGCTCACTGGTCTTGCTACAAAGGAACACTCAAATTCACCAAAGTGATGCCCAAATTTCAAATTGTGACACCATCGTGTGCAACGACGCTCAACCAGGGTAAGAAACTTTACGCTTTTTTTGATATGTGACTTAATTTCTTTGGATTATCTAATCACTGATGGATGTTTGATTGTGTTTTCATTGCTAGAATAATAGGGTTTTGTAAGTTTAAAGGCATAGAGTGAAATTGAAAGCATTCTGTTCTATCTTAACATTTTATCATTGTAACAAACGTTTAATGCTTTGGGGCAATTATAACCCACTTTCATGCTTTTTTACTTTTAGTTTTAGGAAATGCACTAGTTTTCAATTGGGTTTAAAATGAACGTTCAAAGTTGGAAAAAAATGAACCCTCACATCACATCTTTAAATTGGACTTAAATTTGAACAAGGCAAACTCATCTTTCAATTGGTGCTTAAAATTAACTCATCATTGCTTCAAAGGATAAAATTGACAACTGTTTGTTTTGTTTTGTGGTTTTCAACTTTTCTAGTGAATGCATATGCAATTCTCTCATGTCGTTTGGTGATCTTGAGAAATAGAGACATTCTCTAACATGTTGTAAAATCACCTCCATCTTTCAATTTGGGTTTAAAATTGAACAACCATGCTAGTGTGATAAAAGGCATAATGTGTGTTCTCTCTTTGTGCATGCAAGGGAAGATGATCAAATTACGGATGGACTTAATCACTATTGTTCACCTTTAGAGGGCCTGCCTTGGTGGGAAAAAGTACTCACCCCAAGGGAACAACCCAAGCAGTAACAGGCATAAGCCAAGCTCTTCCAAACTGCTATATAAATTTTTGGTTTTGATGAAAATCGTAATCAATGGGAAGTGGTACATGATAGCTCTCCCCTAGTATCTTTATGATGCATAAATCCCTTGTTATAAGGGTTGGGAGACCTCTTAGAAGTATTTTATCATTGCATCCCCTAAACTGGATGCCCTTATTATGAACCCTTTTTTAGTAGCCAAAAATACCTAATATTTGTTGATGTCAGGAGGTTGGACCTCTGAAGTTGTCCCACATATTTGTAGTTCTTAGTAGAAATGAAAATTTTGTCATGGGAAATTCATGAGAACTTGAAGCTTGGATGACCCATAGAAGTGAGTTTTGTGGAGGGGAGCCAGTGTGCTCAAGATTCTAATCATCCATTGTGAATAAGCACAATTAGATAAATTCAAGTGGGAATACAAAAAATATAGCCATTTCTATCCTAGGATTGTAATGCTTGTGAGTCAATTTAACACTTTGCTTGATTTCAAAATGATCCAAAAACAAACATTCACTATCCAAATTTCAAACACTTTGGCTCAAATATGGACTTCTTGAGTTACCCTTCATATTATTGCTTTTCCTAAGGATTTATCCTTAGCAATTTCTAAATATCTTGACATTAATCTCAAACCCATATTTACCAAAGAAAACATAGGAAATTATGGCTTTAACCTCATGATTTTCACGAAATGGACATTGTGAAAGTTATGATGTTTTGGACATAAACATCTAGTTTGGAAACATAATCAAAGACAAGTGTTTGTGGTAAAATCAATTCACTTAAGCAAAGCTAAATTGACAAATGAACCCCACATGACTATTTGGAGACTGATTGCTCCCATTGAACAACTTGATCTTCCAGGTGCTATAATTCAACCAAACATTGAACTCATAAATGGTGAACAAACATATCTTATTAGCAATTTGAGAGCATTCACTTTTGAAAAGAAGGAAAAAAAACACAGTGGAGAAATGAATCAACCATTCTAGATGAAGAAGAGGAACACATTGATATTAAGGCTGGAAGGCCCCTATCACCACCACCTGCATGGCAATAAATATCTCCCTTTCTTCTATAAACTTAAAACCATTTTCACACGATTTCACAAAAAATCAGGATTCCTAAGCCAAAGTCTACAAGTCCTCATTTTAGACTTAGGCATCTCACTCCAAAAGCTCTTAAGAAACACCTTCAATCAATTCACAAAAACATAAACAAATTGGTAGAAAACATTTATAGACATGCTTCAAGGTATAGTCCAAAATTGTTTGCATTCTTTTGGAGTCAAAATCCTGGTCTTTTTCATGATACACAACTCCTCTAAATGATTCATCAAACAGATAAAATCTGTAGGGGAAAATCACCAGCACTCCACTTCAGACGTAGGAATCGTAGAACAAAGTATAGTCAAAAGTGGGCATCCATATTTTACTGCAATCGTTACACTTTGTTGAGAAACTTTTATGCCCGAGCTAGGAGAGCTTGAACAGGTTTGAACATTCCCATCCATCCTCTCATTTTCTAGGATTTGAAAATTTTAGAGGTCTAACATCATTCTCACTACCTTGGTCTTGTAATAAAAAAGGTTCACTTTAGGTCAACATTGGTTCCAACATTTCACTCACCCCTTCATCAAAATTTCATCCTTCACCTCATTTATCTTTACAAAATTTCAAAATACACCAACACTTTGGGACTTAAACATCAAACCAACATGCTACCTTAGCTATTTTGTAAGTGAAATGTATGTTTTTCCATGCACTTGGCTGAGATAGTTATCATCTTTGAACTATTTTATATTGAAGGTCACAAGTTTACCCTAAAGATTTCCAAGTTCATTAACATCCTTTATCCCAACATCAAAACATCAAACTTAAGTCAAAAGTGTAGTCCCAAAACATTTGCAAAGATCACTTCCCACATCACCCATCTTTTCATCCCACATTTTCATCATTTCTCCCAAAATACTTAGAGCATCCCTTTTACCTAGGTTTGAGTCAACTAGAGAGTTCAAACATTACAAAACTCAACACAACTCTCCCATAGCTAACACCAAATTTATGGTAAAGATGAGATCACAACACAAGAGAATCATGGAAAAATAAAAGTTACATTTACCTCAAGAGATCCAAATCCTTTATAATTTGATCCTAGGAGTCAAGTTACACCATCACAACAACCATCATCTGCTTCAAGACCATACGAAATTGAAGATATCACAAATAACCCATTTGAGCTCACTAGAGAATAACTTTTAGAACGTCAACATTTTAAAAGTGTAGCTCCTATCTCCCTGACATTTGTAGCAAAAATTTTAACACAAGATTTCACAACTCCATCACAAGGGCTAAGTCAAATGTACATACCTAGTCTTGCAACCAGTCTTGCTAAATATTTTGGTCACACCTTACCATTTGAAAGTAGTATACTTTTGGTACTCTTGAAACTAATCCTCCACCTCCTACCACCATTTGGACACCTACCTTTAGTGCTCCTCCCATTCCTGAGGATCCAAAATAGCTACACAATCCACTTGAACTTCAATATTCCACCATCACTTTGACATTTCAGGGACACCCTTCTTCATCCACACCCATGAGTATCACAAGTATGCCTACCATCATGCAGAGTGGTACAAACCAAAAATATCAAAACAACACACTTGTACATATCACATCACAAATTCAACCCTCAATGCAAATAGGGACATCTTTATCCAACCCTCCAGTGGGTTCATCCATTCCATCTACCATTACCACATCATCCACTATCAACCCATCTCAAAGCAATCCCTTGGTTACAAATTCTATCAATCCTAGGAGTTCCTTGATCACAAATCCTTTTTTTATATCTTTTTCACAAGGAAATCCTCAAAATGTAGGACAAGGGAATCTTTTAAATAAGTGGACTCAAGGTCTTAGTGTGTCATTTCCATTACAAAATTTAATGGCATCATCTTTTCCAACAACTCCCTTTTATATGCCAAATCAATCCAAACCTCAAACATACATTCCTCCACCTCATTCTACCATATTGCAAGGAATTTTAAACTAAGGGAATCCTCTACCTTTCACTAGCAATCCACCAACCACTCAAAACATCAATGTCCCTATTTCTTCATATATAGATGAATCAACAACTACGTGATCACACATTGCAAGCACATGCCTTAGGTTTACAGCAAGCACAAAAAACTTATCAACAAGTCATACAACATCAGCAACAATAGCAAGCAGCTTGAGCACAACAACAACAACCACAACAAGCATCCTTAGCAGTGCAACAAACAGTTTTAACACAACAACAACATCAAGCTCAACAAGCAACCTTAGCACAACAACAACATCAAGCTCAACAAGCATCCTTAGCACAACAAAAACATCAAGCTCAACAAGCAGCCTTAACACAAAAACAACAACAACAAGCAACCATTACCCATCAAGCTTAGCAAGCAGCCTTAGCAACACAACAACAAGCACAACAAGCAATTTTATTAGCACAACAACAACAATAGGCCCAACAACAACAACAAGCTCAATAGAAAGCCTTACTAGCTCAACAATACGCCCAACAACAACAACAACAAGGTTCCTATTTTCCTCATACGAACCTCATCAATCCAAACGCATTAGGAACATATTCATCACTTTTACAAAAATCTCACACCTTCATACACCCCATATAATTCATTTCTCATCCCACCATATGTTTTTGCACCCAATCCACAAGATGATCTAGCATCACAATTAAAAGCACTCTCACAGGAAATGCATGACCTTCACGTGGAAAAGACAAAGAAACCTCATACATAAAATTTGTGGCCTTACCCATTTGATCGAAACATAGCAATGATACCATTCCCTCCTAGTTTTAAAATCCCTAATTTTGAAAAATACAGAGGGAGAAGAAGTCATGTTGACCATATCAAAGAATTCAACATCATGTGCATGGAAGTGGCTTACAACAATTCATATCTAATGCACCTCTTCCCTCAAATTTTAGCAGGTACTGCTATGAATTGGTTCTCTCATTTTCCTCCTAGTATCAAAACTTTTCAAGAAATCACTGACAAATTCATCAATCACTTCTTCAATCTTGACATGGATGTTAGTCTAGAAGAGTTGTACACTCTCAAACAAAATCCAAGAGAAACCTTTGCAAATTTATTACAATGATGGAGACAAAGAGCTAGTAAAAGAAAGTGGCCTCTTCTTGATGAACAAGTGGGAATCACCATAGCCAACCTTGATCCAAATCTATCATTCCACTTGAAAGTGCAATGCATCACATCCTATGATGAGCTTGTTCCAAGAGCCCTTAACATTGAAAGAGCCCTAATCTCACAAGGAAACACTCAGGCTTACAAAGACAACCATCCTTCAACCAGTTCAAATGAAAAACCTCATGTATGGACTAAAAACAAAAACGTGACAAGTGTGGTAGACACTAAGGTCATACTAAATGCTCCTAGACCCAACAACAATCAATTTGCTAACATCCAACCAAATGTGCAACAAATGGTACCAACTCAAAATAATTAGATCAATAACATCAACATGCAACCAAGGGAAACTGGTAATAGGAACAACTATCCTAAATGCAAGTACACACATTTATCGGAACCCATCAAGACAATCATGAAGAAACTGGTAGAATCAAATTTGATAACACTTCCTAACTTTGAAAACTACCAAGAGCCACAAGAAAAGCCATCTTGGTACAACGAGTGTGATCCTTGTGACTTTCATAAAATCAAAGGACATAAAATGACAAAATGTATGAAGCTCAAGAACATCATCCAAGATCTCATAGAGAACAACACCATATCTGTTAGGTACCAGTTGGAAACTAGGATATCAAGATATACAAGACCCCTATGCTTGATCATAAAAGAGAAAAAAACAATGGCAAAGCTAAGGATTACACCAATGTACAACATACCTATTCCAATTGAGTTACCTCTTATGATAGCGCTATCACTATTGCCACCATCAAAGGAGCTAGTATGAAATGTGGAGTCACCACATGACATGGAAAAATAACCGTTCAAGGAGTTGCACTAGTTCAATCTAGGACACAACCTACTTTTTCCACATCTAATCCTAGCAAGTACAATATTGTAGATCAACTTAAATAGACCCCTACTTAGATATCAATCTTAGAACTCTTGAGATTATCTCTTGCACATAGGGAAATACTGGAAAAATCCTTGTTTGAGTCATTCGTTCCCAAGAACATTGATACCGATCAATTTCAAGCTATGGTAGGGAATATCACCAACCATCTTCTCACCTTCTTTGAGAAATATTTACCATCACAACCATCTCATAATGGTGCTTTACACCTTAAAGTTGTCCTTCATAAAAACAAGGTCAAAAGAGTCTTGGTAGATAGAGGTGTTGGTTTGAACATTTTTACCTTGCATTTGATGAAGCATCTAGGCTATTCAAAAGATACTATTGAGAAGACAAAGAGTACCACCATCAGAGCATATGATGACCAAGAACAGGTATCACAAGGAATCATTGCACTTCCAATCCAAGTGAGACCTCTCATTGCAGAAACTACATACCAAGTACTTGATCTTGATCTTCCATATAACTTACTACTTGGCCGACCTTGGATCCATGCTTTGAAAGTTGTAGCCTTAACCTATCATTAGTGTGTGAAGTTTCCTTTTGAAGGTAGAGAAATCACTATCCATGGAGATCCTGAACCTTTCTATTATGACAAAATCCTTGAGGCCAAGTTTTACAAGATCCCACAAATACCCAAAAATTATGAAGGACCTACACCATCAAGCTCATTTGTTGAACCATCATCCTTAGCCTCTACCTTAGCATCAAATATACCCATTGTGAAAAACATACCCAATGTCAAAGCAGTAATCCAGGATGGCAGTTGTGGAAGCTACAAAATATTGAAAGACACCTTTGTCTTAGGAGAGTTAAGTATTTCTCCTCAAACTCATGGGAAACCAACATCTAGCACCAAAGAACCAAAAATAATCAATATGGCAGCTACTACCTTCACCAAGTGGGGAGACCTGAATCAAGAAGACACCAATGAGCAAGACATCTCTAAAATCCTCTATCAAGATGAATGACCTGTTCTTGTTCTTCCCATGGAAGATGACAACAAAGGTCTACAACTAATGCAAAATTGGGGATATAACAAGAATGAGAAGCTAGGGTAGAATGAAAATGGTGTACTATAACCCATCGTTCTAGAGAAATGACTAAAAATCTTAGCGTAGGTTGTACTACTAGCAAGGTCACACTTATTGGAAAAGGTATTGCTGCTAAATGAGTTGAGGCTTCCTCTTGGTCACCTACATCGTGTGATACTACCATAGATGACTTTCACCTCAATGTTGCTAACCTATTTGAGAACAACACCCTCTTCATGATATCCATAACATCCTTTATCTCAAATACCCATCAACTGAAATATGCCTAGTATATCCGCAACTTATTGACATGGACCAACAAGGACCACCGATTCTAGATTTATTCAAAAATGATGAAGTGATCTCAGAATTCATGGGACTCTGAGATAAATTATCATGGGAAGATCACAAAGCAAGCTTTGACAGAGAGATCAATATAGGGGTGTACTATGGGGAGATGATTGAATCCTTCAGTCACAAAATATACGAAATGCAATTAACATGCAAATCCTTAAGTGAAAAACACCAAGTGGCACTCTCTAGTCCTAAAATAGTTAAAAAAAAGAACACATCTAATGGTGAAAACCTCTCTGAGGCACCCAAGGATGAGGGATTCAATCTCCCCCTTAGTGCCATGCATCTAGAAAAGTCAATAGTACTAGCAGAAAATGCTACTCTAGTTAATGTGGGAACCAAAGAAGCACTTCAGATCATCTTTTAAGTTGAATCCTTATTGGATGAAGAACAAAAGAACTTTGCAGCATTCCTTAAAGAGAGAAGAGATAACTGTGCATGTTCATACATAGATATGCTAGGCCTTGATCTAGAAGTGGTTGTACACCACTTAGCAGTTTATCCCGACACCAAACCAGTCAAGCAGAAATTAAGGAAGATGCACCCTCAGATAGCACTCTTGGTCAAACTGGAACTACAAATGCTTCTTGATGTTGGATTCATCCAACTGATAGATTATCTTGAGTGGGTTTCAAACCTAGTACTAGTCTCAAAACCCACTAGGGGCATCAGAATATGTATTGATCTTAGAAATCTGAACAAGGCATGTCTAAAGGATGATTTCCCTCTTCCCAACAGTGATCTCGTTATGGATTTAATAGCTAGGCATGAAATTTTGTCGCTCATGGATGGATTTTCAGGCTGCAATCAAATCATAATCACTAAAGAAGATCAACAGAAAACAACCTTTACCTGTCCATGGGGAACCTACTACTGAAATGTAATGCCATTTGGGTTGAAGAATGCAGGAGCTACCTATCCAAGAGTAATGATCCTCATCTTTCACAACATGATCCACAAAATAATTGAAGATTGTGTGGATGATATTTTGGAAAAATCAAAGAAGATAAGTGAGCACATACAAATCCTAGGACCTATCTTTGATAGCCTTGAAGAATACAATGTATGACTAAATCCAAAAAAGTGTGTGTTCGGGGTCACATTAGGAAAACTTCTCGGCTTCATTGTTTCACAAAGAGGGATAGAAATTGATCCAACAAAGGTAAAATCCATCCTAGACATGGAACTGCCATAGACATTGAAACAAATGAGAGGACTACAAGGAAAGTTGTAGTCCATCAAAAGGTTTATATCCCAACTATCATATAAGATTTATCCCTTGTCGCATCTTCTCCATAAAGGGATAACCTACAAATGGGATGACAAATGTGATAAAGATTTCTATAAGATCAAGGATTATCTACTAACACCTCTAGTACTCATGCCACCGATACCAAACAAGCCACTGATCCTATACATCTCAGCAACACCAACAAAACTAGGAGCTCTTTTAGCACAACATGATGAGAATGGAAAAGAAAGAGCCATATACTACATCAGTAGAAACTTAGTAGGCTATGAGATGAACTATTCACCCTTTGAGAAAGCATGCCTAGCGGTAGTTTTTTCTTCACAAAAGTTTAGGAATTACATGTTGTCACACCAAATCAAGCTCATCATAAAGATTGATCCATTAAAATATATGTTATCCAAAGCAACCCCCACAAGACAAATGGCTAAATGGGTAATGATCTTGACAAAATTTGACATAGAGCATGTGGAGTGCAAGGAAATCAAAGGACAAATGATCACAGACCAGCTAGCAGAAGCACCCATCTATGATAAGAACCCTTTAATATCTGAGTTCCTTGATGAATCAGTGTTCCTTATTAATCTCATAGCTCAGTGGAAGATGTAATTTTATGGATCATTCACCCAACATGGATCAAGAGACGGTATTATCTTCATCACCCCTCAAGGTGACTGCATCCCAACATCTTACAGGCTATCATTCCCACCAATAACATTGTTGAGTATGAAGCCTTGATCACGGGTCTCAGGATAGCAGTCTAGTGGTAGATACAAGAGATGAAATTCTATGGAGACTCACAACTAGTTATCAACCAAGTCAATGATGACTATCAAACTAAATATGACAAGCTCACCCCTTACAAGAAGATGGTGGACAATATCAAAGATATTTTTATAGACATAACTTTTGAGCAAATTCCTTGCATGAACAATAGAGCAATAGATGCTATTGCAACAATCAGATCATTACTAGATATGCCAAAATACATCCTTCAATGTGAATTCTTGGTAGAACAATTCTTGTACCAACTTTCAAAATCTGAGAATTTTAATTCACATGTGTCATTGTTGGTCCTGGATCCCCATGGTACCATGACATCTTTACTTACCTTAATAGAGGAACCCTTCCATCAAACATCACCTTGAACCTTAAAAATACCTTTATCAAAAAGGCATTCCAATTCATGATCTTAGGTGATACCCTTTACCATCGAAGCATTGAAGGGACATTACTATGATGTCTTAACCAATTGGAAGCCTTAACTGCCTTAACAGAATACACAATGGCATATGTGGGTCCCATACTAGTGGCATGACCTTAGCTAAGAAACCGTTGAGGATGAGGTACTATTGGCCAACCATGGAAAAATAAGCTCATTAGTAAGTGCAAAAATGTATCTAGTGTCAACAGCATGGGGATCTAATTCATTCTCCAGCTCAATAATTGCAACCAATGATCACACCATGGCCTTTTTCACAATGGGGACTTGAACTCATAGGAAAAATCACTCCAACCTCATCCTATGACCTACATAATGGGGAAGCAGATAGCCAAGTTTATCCTGAATTACCTAATTTTCCATTATGGTGTACCACAAACCCTCATCTTAGACAATGGAACCCCATTTAACAATTAGGATGTGAAAGAGATGTGCCAAATATTCAATATCCAAGATAAATTATCTACATTGTACTATCCCCAAGGCAATGACCAAGCAGAAGCAATGAACAAAACTATCATGAAAATCCTGAAGAAAATAGTTAATGAAGTTGGTCATGACTAGCATCTGCAGCTAAATCCTACTCTTTGGGCTTATCAAACCAATATCCGCACACCTACAAGAGCAACCCCTTTCTCCCTAGTCTATGGATCAGAAGCCATCTTTCCTATTGAGGTTGAGCTCCCATCATTGTGAGTGTCACTAAAGAATCTAATAACTGAGGAAGAGTACAAAGTGTCTTGAATGAATGAGCTAGAATTCTTGGATGAACGTCATTTTGATGTCCTTAATCACTTGCAAGTATATCAAAACTGACTGAAACATAGCTATAACAAGAGAATCAAATGTTGATCATTCCAAGTAGGTGATCTTGTCTCAAAGCAAAATCAAAAGAACCTTCCAAATCAAGACAACAAAGGAAAGTTTGAGCCTAACTGGTTGGGTCCCTTTGTCATCAAAGCAAGCTATGGATCAAGAGTATACCAACAGTCAACCCCTAAAGGTGAACCCTTGCAGGAGCCAAACAACAACTTGCATCTCAAAAAATTTATGCCTAAACATGAAGGGTGTAAATCAAAAAATACAAAAAAATAAAAAAATAATCAAAATCCAAAAAAATGAGAAAAAGGATTGAAAAAAGTAAAGAAAAAAAAATCGTCCTCTAGTGAAAACCACTTCGGTGGCGCTTTGGGAAAGTACCATGATGAAAACCTAGCAAACAAGCACCTTGCATAAATAAAGCATCTCCATCTATTATTTGGATCCTATGGCCTATCATTATTTGCATCGCCATTCATCCTCCATTCATGTCCTTATCATGGCTTGTCACTGTAAGGTATCATGAACTCTTTAGCATTACTTGGCATATTCCAAAGGTTAGTCTATCCTGCCTTTATCGAAGTAGGCTAACATATCACACTGGGGGCATTTCGTTATGCATCACAATCGGGTTCTTGCATATCTTGAGGTCATGGGACATCTTATCAGAAAACACCAAAAACATTCATAAAATCTTATCCACAAAATCCAAAAAACAATTGCAAAATCCCATATAGCTAATATCCAAAAGCATTTAGAAAATTGTAAAGGAAAAATCCAAAACATTCATAAAACATCAAAATCCTAAAAAGGTCAAACATAAAAAATCCATAAAGCAAATCCCTTGCCGAACTATGTTGTCTCTGAAACTTGAATGTAGGAAATTCCATCATTGATGTGCCCCCGAGACACCCTAGGTTAGTCCTTAGTAGTCTGTTGTAATTAGTTGTTGTCTCTTGTCTGTTCATATCTTGGTCTTGTAAATTTTGTCGAGTCAGTCAAACTGTGTGGTATTTGCATGTATAATGTAGGCAAGGATAATCTATGATCAACCCTTGAGGCCCCTAGGATAGGTCTTTAGGTTAGGTTCTTGGTCAAAACTCGAAAACTCTCATAAAATCCCAAAACATCCAAATATTCAAAAAACATAGAAAAATTCAAAAATACCAAAAACATTCAATTATTCCAGAAAATCCAAAACCCATCCATCCCATCTCGCTTTCACCCGAAATAAACTTTCACCCATAATAAACAATCGTCACCTTCACTCTTTGGCGAAACAAATAGAAATCAAACATAGTAAGTCATAAAGTGTGAACCCAAAAGTCAAAATCTAAAGTCAAAATCATAGGTAAATGTGTTAGTGAAATTTATGGTAAAAAATCATCTTAGCATCATTATCCTAACATCAAACAACCCTTTGATCAACATGTCCTAGGATGTATCCTTCCTACGATGGACATCAACATTAGATATCACTTAAGCTAAACTTGAACTAGGAAGGAGCTATAGATAACACTGGTTGTTTGTCTTTGATATTTTATTATGATTTATCTTAATGACCCATTCAGAGGACCTCTCAATGATTTCTATCCAAAATGATTTATAGAGAAAGGGATGGGGCATCGATCATTATCTTTCATTTTCTGTTCTTGTGGATACTCTTGTAAAATAATCTCGGTGCATACTTGTTTAGTTGAGTGCAGGAAGGTTGTTTGCGGTATGTTGTTGACTATTGCATATGATTTGGTCCAATATATTTTAAGCTTCTAACTTACATTCCAATGATGTTTTTGTATGTCAAGATGTGAACAAGAACTATCCTATCTGCTTATTGAGTCAAAGTTCATTACACTAGATACAACGTCGTCCTGGTTATCAATACCTTGATGCATCATGTCTATGTGTTATATCAAACAATAAGGAATGATGAAAAATCCCAATCTTGAAGTGTGAGCACCCATCTTGCATTTTTCATTGTCTTGTCACCATCTCTAATAAAGTCTCGATGGATCATGGACTTGTTAGATCTTTTGAAGATATCATCATCAAAATCAACAATCATTCATTCTTTATTCTTCTATCTTCTCTCCATACTAACCTGGTATCATGACAATCAACAAAAAAACATCAATGCATCCATACTGCATCCACAAACCATTAGCATGCATGCATCTCATAATCATAAAACATCCATCAACATAATCATAGCATAATCATTTGTATATCACATCATACATTCTACGTTATCATTTAAGCTGTAAGGAATATTATAGATTTTTTATTCTAAGCATCTTAAATCATTGTATATCATAAGCATTTGCATTCATATGCATATATCATCATCATTAAAACATGCATAGAAAATATACAAAAATAAATGCATGCATGTCATTTGCATCCATAAGATTTGCATATCATAATCATCCATCCATATCATATAGTGAAAAGATAATGAAAAAGAACATAACATTGCATATCACATAGGCATAAATAAAATGCATCCATACATAATTATATATAAGCATCCATACATCATTCATACATGAAATAAATTCAACACATCATAGCATAAATCATCCGTATTTGTATCATATATATATCAAAAAATGTGTCATGGTACAAAAATCTGGATCAATGTATGTACATCAATAATAAGTACAATATCCATAGGCTATCAAAAAGGATCCCATGAATGTATATCAGTATAAAGAATGGGGAAAAATCAAAAAAAAATTGGTACATAAAAAATATAGCCCTAGTGGTTGCTACCCTCTCCAGCCTGCTGCTCAGACTGATCCTCGACACGGGGATGCATATCACTACACTGTGAAAAATTGGGCTGATGAAGAGGTGCTAGAACATCCCTGTGATAATGTTTCCTATAGTATGCAGCCTCCATGACAACCTCTCTATATAATCTTGCTGAAACAGTCCAACCATGTGTGGCTGCTACCATGACCTCTATCTATTGTCGTCTCACAACCTCCTAATCGCTCTCCTTGGTAACATCCTGGACTCTCTATAAAGCCGCATCCTTCTCGGCTGTCACTGTGACCACCTATTGTTGAGCCTGCTCTCACTCAGTAGTCGCAACCAAAACCTATTGGCGGGCCTAGTCCTGCTGACCCATCAAAGCTTGCACCTACTGTTGGGGAGGTTGTTTTCCTATTGGAATAGCCCCTATGACCTTTCCATCATGGCCATCCTAGCTACCCCATCCCTTGCCCTTGCCACCTCTGCCTCGCAGCCTCCCTCTGGGAGGAGCACTTGTAGGATCTATAAGTTGTTGTGGTGGGACGAACCATGCATTGTAAGTTAGAGTGGTTTGCACTGTGGGATGACCTTGATCATACACCCAAGGTTGGGTAACCAACTGGCGAAAACTCTCAATAGTCTCTGGTGCCGGAATCGTCAATCCCCATGTTAGGACCTCTCTAGCTGATCTCACAAAAATAGCCCAATAGACCTCATCGGGGTTGTCTTGTACATTACCAAACTATTTGACCACTCTGTTAGGAAGGTACTGCTCAATCATGGTATGCTCTCGGGCCTACATATATTGGGTCTATCCAAAAAAGTAAAGTTATTGTACATCATCGAATTAGGCTAACATTTGAAGCCATGGCCGCTAGTGGAACACAGTCATATCGTTAATCACTTGTCTCTAATATGGGAGCCCAATCTATCTTATGTGCTTAAGTGTGATGGCACCATGATATCTCCATATGATAGGATCATCTAGCTCCACGTCCACCATCTGTACAATGGGTCAAAGCACGAAAATGTGCTCCCATGCCCAGATATGAAGGAGAGTCACACCTACATCAAGGGCTCTCCCATTTCAATACACAAAGTCATGTAAATCATGGTATAGGGAGGCCAACATCATAGACCCCCATGCAAAAAGAGTCCTCCAATATAGCATTTTTTGCCATGCCAAACCCCATCCTGGGCTAAAAAATTGATCGCATCTGTTTGGAGCCACCAAACTTGAAATGATGGCTGCAACAATCAATCTGAATGTCGACACCTAACCTATGTATGTCTCTAAGTCAATCTATGAGGTGACCAATACAATCTGATCCATATACATCACCTTTAAACATGAATCAAATCTGGCATCAGGATCATAGATCCCCATGGATAGGCAACCACAAAATCCACCACATGTCATCCAATGTAACTATTGCCTCCCCCATCAGAAGGTGAAAGGATGAGGTCTCGTTGTGCTATTTCTCACACAATGTTGTCATCATAGCCAAATGTGTCCTCATAGCAGGGGTGTATACGATATACCACAATCTGATCTCTCCCAGGTGCTCATGGTGCAACTCCAACAGATCACCCAATCTTTTAAGTACCATGGGCCTGTGCTCCTTAGACATCAGCAGTGGGAAGACCTCCTACACCCATGAATCACATGGCATTAGGAAACCATCAAAATTTGAAGTTATTTGGAGTTTCTAGCTCAAAAATCACAAATGCATCACTATTTACAATAGTGTCACTATATTCAAAACTCAAATAGCGATGCCTGGTGCATTTCAAAATTCAAATTAACAAATGCATCTCTAGAAAAGTTGGCATCACAATTTAGAATTTGGCCTAACCTAACCCTAACTTTCAAATCGACAAGTGTGTCGTTGGATACAACTACGTCGCCATTTAAAATTTGAAACCCTAAATTCAAATCCTAAAAAGTGTCGCCCTATACATATGCATCGCTATCTATCATTTGGGAATCATCGATTGAAGTTTGGGCATCGCTATATAGTGATGTTGCCAAATTATAAATTCTAACACCTAATAAATGCATCAAAATTTCAAATTTCAAATCAGGTTTCGAATCACACCTGTGGTCCTACACCTGGAAGTCGCTAGAACTCATGAAATCGATTGGAGATGTGTCAGGGAAGCTCATGACACACCATTTCGTCAAAGGGCTAGGGCTCAAATCATGAGAATTTCTTAAGTGTGAATGCACAAATGAATTGAAAATGACCCCTCTTGACCAATTTAAGCTAGAAAATTAGGGTTTTTTGCCTTAATTTAACCTTTTTAATGGGGTTTATTATCATTTTTAGCACTTTGCCAATCTGGACCTAATTTTGTATCATTTTTTGTATTTTTAGCATTATTCTTGCATCCTGAAACCTTTATGAACCCTTGGGGCAACTTTTGAACCTTTATCGAGAAATCAACCCAAAATTCAAAATTTTCGCCCTATATCTCAAGGGGCTAGGGAGTCAGTTTTATCCTTCCATTGGGGCATCTAAAAAAAATAAGATATTTTTTATTTTTTGATTTAGGTAACAATTTTTATCTGAAAAGCATTGTTCTTTGAACCGAAGTAGCAGGTACCTCACTTCAAAGAGGGGAAAAATGTAGACACTAAAAAATATCCTAATTGATGTCATACACTCAAATCATATTTATTAACATCATTTTCTCTTTACCCATCCTCTTTTCGCTTAATTGATTTAATTAGCCTAGCTAATTAATTAATTACATCATTTTCATCCATTTGGCCTAATTAATTAAATTGGGTTAATTCATCTCTTTTCGTACTAACACTTCATCTAATTAAATTAAATAAATCAAAATATTTAATTTAATTTCTTATGTCATCTTATTTAATTAAATAACCCTAAGTTATTTAATTAAATATCATTTCATCCCCTCCCCTATTTATTAATTCATCTAATTTAATAAATATCTCTTAATTCTTCTAATTCCCTAATTGCATAAATTAAACCTTGTTTAATTAGCAATTAAACTAATTTTCCTCTAATCAAAAGGGAATATTCTCATGGAATATTCTTTATCCTTTTTGCACTATTAAAACTTTGTTTTAATTTGTAAAATCCCTTTTTCCTCACCCTAAAGGAATATTCTCTTTCCTCCAATCAACTCACTTAGCTTCAAATGCAAGTTAACCCTTTAACCTCTTAAGAAAGTTACCTTTGACCTATGTGAGTAGGCCAAAAGTGTGTTTGCTTGAGGCAAGTGTGAGCCTTTGATTAACTTTCATCATGCATTCTCGTCCATTGATGAGAATCCATGATCCATGCCTCTCATCCCCTTCATCTTGAACCGTTGATTAAGCTTTTTGATCTCAACCATCCATTCTTCATTTGTTCTCCTATAAATAGATCACTATTTGGGGACAAATGGATCCATCTTTTATTGCAAACTTATGCTGTTGAATTTACTCACATACTTTCTTATCTTTTTCTCACATTTTAGCTTGTTTTAGTTTATTTTCATTGCATAATAGCTTAGAGCATCCATTAATGGCTTCCATGCATCCATCCTAGTTTGTAAATAAATTAGGATTTTCATCTTTTAGCATCAAATTAGCTTAAATTAGCTTAGATTAGCTTAAGATTAGCTTAGCAATTGCATAATTAGATCATTTATAACATAAAATCATGGTAACTTAGCTTGCATCATGTTCATTTTTGCATAATTTAGGTTTAATTTTCATGCACCAAACACCATGGTTTTATCGATTCTCTTCCATAGAATCGATTGAAACAAGCTCACTTATCATGGGATGGGGAAAGGGTTGTCAGTCCACATCAATGTGACACCAATTCCACAACAGGATAAATTTTGAATGGATTACAGTAGATGTTTTGATAGCTTTCATATTTTAGTATGTTAGGTTTTGATAAAATGTTTGGTTCTAATTTTGTTTGATCGATCTTGTTGAGATTCGAGTATTGGTGGCTCTGTTATGCTTTGATTCCTCATGGATCAAGCGTAATCCGGCTCATATCGGTATCCTCACATCGATAATTGATATATTTCTTTGATATATTCCCTTAGTTATTTTGGATGAAGGGGCATAATAGGATTTCAACTTATTCTTTTTCTTGCTTTGATTTTTTACTTTGATATTTTCTTTGTCCAATAGCTTTTTATTTTGATTTGGACTAAAGGATTTTTCTTTTCTTTTCTTTCTTTATTTTGATTTTGGATCTCCATTTGATAAAGTTTTTATGATTTTTGACGTTTTATTAATAGCCTTGTTACTTTGGGATGACGCTTGTTGATCCAAGTCTAGGAGATGGATGGATGTGGATGGGTTGAATGAGATGGCAAAAAATATGCAAATCATGAAATAGGTTGGTGATTCCTTTGATGAATTATTCATGACTATCCTTTTCGAAACTATTAATGTCAAAGGATTCTTGCATGTCTTTAGTGGAAGGAAAATTAAGCTTAGTAGGGGTAGCATTAGGTGATACATACCCTAACCTAGGATGCTTGATATGGAAGGATTGTAGATCATATTCTTCAATGACACAGTATTTGAGTTTAGCCTTTATCTTCAGGATAGTGTGAGAGGTTGGTAGCGATGAAGGATCAATGTATGAGGATGAAGATGAGGTGGTGTTGGTAGGACAATGTTGTGAATGGCCATGATTTTCTTACAAGAACTTGCAATATTGAAATGGATTGGAATTGGAATGGACAGTCACTTCAATTATGTTTTATGTATTGATGGAATGTGGATGGAATAGCTTACATGGCATGGTTTCATGAGTGCCCAAGAAGGATTTTGTATGGGAGATCAAGGTCTAGGATTTGGAAAGTTGTTTCTACTATAGTTGGACCAACCTGGATGGGTAGATTTATAGATCCTTTCAATTTGTGCTCAACTTCTTCATATTCTTTGATAGTAGTCTTTTTTTGGATCAACAACATCATCAAAATATCCCAATTATTTTATTAGACTTAAAATACAAAGATTAAGTATTGATCCACCATCTACTAGGACGTGTTTGATTGTGGTTTTATGGATGTTGGCTTGAAGTTATAGTGGATTTTTATGAGATGGGTCAATGGAATACATTTCTTTAATGTAAAATTTGAGGGATTGTGGAGATGATAAGTTTCCTACCATGGCTTAAAATAGAGCAAGATCAATGTCATTAGGTGGAGGGCTTTCTTGAGGAGGTCCCTGTGGATGGGGGATGTTTTAAGTAGCTCAAGGATAGATATTTGTGTTGGAATTTTGTTCAATTGGTCAAGGATGTTATATTGATGTGTAGGTTGGGAGGAAGATGAAACTTCTTGGATGATAACTCAACCACGTCAAGCAGTAATGACATAATTTGGTGCTTTGATAGTTATAGTGGACAATTGGGGAGGACCTTGTTCGATGCGACCAATGATAGAATCAAACAAGATATTGTTGTTGTAGGTTAAGGCATTGCATTGTATGATTTGGAAGCTTTACCATCATTATGGTGAGGAAAATGATTCTTATGTATACCCAAGTTTTCATTTGGGGACTTTTGGCCTTCAATAGAGATTTCTCCTTGATCGATAAGATCTTGGATGAAGTTCTTTAGTTTCATCCATGAGGAAGTTTTATGACCATGTACCCTATGGTAGGACCACAAAATTCATGTTATTTGTATGAGGATGGATTAGGTACATAATAACAAGGGGTTTGATACATGTAAATTGGATCATGTTGGTTTGGGATAGCTTTTGGAGGATAGATTTGATTGGTTCACCCAAGGGGGTGTATTCTCATCTACTATATCATTTAGGTTGACCTTTAGGGATAACCACATTATATTTGGGAGTTCAATTTTTTTGGTATGATGATGGTGGATGTATTTGGATATTTTGAACATTTTTGCAATCAATCACACCATCATTAACTATTTTTTTGCTTTTATTCCAAAAATGGGATTGTCACTAGATTGATGGTTGTTGAAATTTATTTCTTTATAGATCTTTACTAGTCCTTTAGCTATAAGTTATTTTTTGATAGAAAATTATTTTTCAATGATTTTGTTGAAGGAGTGAGCACATTTAATTTGGAGATGGAAGCTCGAGAAAGATAGTGATGAGTTGTTTTTTAGGTATGGGCCAGACAAAGCAACTAGCAAGATGTCTCCATCTTTAAAAGAATTAGGCAAAGGTTTCACCATAATTTTTTTTAGTATTTAAAAGTTCCATTATGGTGATATCATGCTCTATGTTGTATGAAAATTGAGTGACAAATTTGGTAGTTATCTTAGAAAATTTTATGATTGTCCCATTGGGGAGGTGAGTGAATCAATCAAGGGATTGTCCACCCAAACTTCTAGGGAATAACCTCAAGAGGTAGGCATGAAGATATGAGACCTCTTGGAATGTAATTTATAATTTTTCAATATGTTCCCTAGGATCTCCCTTTCCTTTGTAATTTTCGAACTTATGCATCTCAAAAATTTGAGGAAAGGGGATCATGGTGATGGAATTGTCAAAAGGATAAGGACACAGTTCTTGGAAGGTGTAATATTTCTTGTGATGTCATAGTTGAAGTACCCTAATGGTATCCTTTATTTTATTCACATATTGGGAAAAATAATCTACAAAATTGAGGGTTGGTGGTTGATAGTTGGGGATGGGAGGTTGTGAGGATAATATGTGTTGATATTGACAAGAGGATAAGATGGGATTAGAATATTGGAGATTTTGATAGGTAGATGAGATGGGGTTAGATGTTTGGAGATGTTGATAGTAGGATGAGATAGGATTGGAGGTTTGAAGGTGATATGATGTGTTAAATGAGATGGATTTTTAAATGTGAGGAGAAGGGATGAAATTTTGAGGTTATGGGATGTGTGTTGAAATGTTTTTGAGAGGGGATTTTGATATGCAAGTGGGATGTGGCATCGATGGATTGAGATAAAATGGGGATATTAGAAGAATATGGAGGATTTTAAGGATCATGATGATTAAGATAAGGTGGATGATATTTGGGATTATTATTAATAGAAGGTGGAGGTGTAGAAGGAGGTTTTTGAGCGATTTGTGTGTAATGTCAAAAATTGCACCCTATGCAAATTTGCATTCCATAAACTTCCCTTTAGCTTAATTAAATTCAATAATGCAATGTCCCCTTCACCTAACCTTAATATTTTCATTAACCCTTTCATTTTTGGTTGTTTAAGGAAACTTTTTTCGTGGAATACTACGCAATACATAGGTGTCTACACGTTGTATAGATATCTCAAAAAATTACTGCTTGTGTAGCCATTGAGGTGTTACATTTCTTGTTTTCCTGCAAATTGTAATGTCCCTACAACTTTTAGATACATCAAAAATGCCCATTTGTGTTCCTTTTCTCGATTCAAACCTCCTATTCTCTTATTTATTCATTCTCTCTTGATCACTCTCTCATTCTCAAGTATTCTTACTCTCCTACACCATTTTTCTTTATCACTTTATTGCATTTGGCTCTCTACACTAGCACTTTGGTTCTCTCGACATGTTTCAGGTGTTTCATACTCTCCTTTTGGCTTCACTAGCTTGCTAAAGGGTAACTACATCCTTTCTCATTGCATTACCGTATTCACGTCGGATAGCATATTGTCATTCTAACTTGTCTATTATTTTCATCTTGCCTACTATTTTCTCTATCTATCTATTTGGTTGTCCATGGAGGTGGAAACACCTACGCGGGGGTTTGACTAAGGAAAGCCCCTAAAATAGCCCCAAAAAATTTCTCATTTTTGTGTGTGTAAGTTTTAAAGTTGTTGCATTACAAGAAGCTTTAGTGCGTGGACCTCTTGTGAGTTCTCTTCTTTTTCACCTCATCATTTCATTTCATTTTGTTTAATCCATACATGTTATTTCCTTTCCTACTATTTCTATTATTCTATTAGTTTAGCATACATTTGAGATTTTAGTCACCAAATAGCTAATTGGCTCTTTGTCATCTTTGTTATCAAATTTTGTTTTTGGTCCATACGAGACTACAACACGTCATGGGGACATCTGTGCACCACACTATCATCCTTGGCCAAGAGCCTACTAATTTTCTCATGAGACCTCTAAAGCTTTCTCTTTCGATCCCTAAAACTCTTGTCACTTAACTCATCATTAAACCACAAAATATAAACTCTTATCTACTTGTTACAATTATTTACCTTTCCTTTTTTTTATTGATAGCCTGTCTACCGTATCTATCCTATCTCATCTCATTTTTAATGGATTTGTTGCAAGTCCATTCCTATGCAATTATTCAACACCCCTAGCACATGGTTAACAAGGGACACCATACTTCTTTAATGGCATGACAGGAAACTATTTTTGTTTATGACCCTCAAGTTAATTCACTGCCCTTTCCTCCATAGTGCACCCTCACCTATTTAATGAAGTTTGTCTCCTTCATTAATGTCTTCCTGCCTACTTTCCTCCTCACATTTAATATTAATTAAGCTAGTCCACATACATTTCTAGAGTGCTTTTTTTCTTTTTCTACCACCAATAATGAATAGCTTAACAAATTTCTGTAAGGAAAGGTATTTAATTATTCAATCATATTTAATATTTATCGTTATTTTCACTTTATTCAAGGTTTCAATCACATTTAAATATTGTAATGTATTACTGATTTTACTAAAATAATAATAGTATTAATATGTTTATTTTATTTTATCCTTTCAAATATTTTTTAAATAAATAAAAAGAACTGTAATATGCCTAATAATCATAATATTATTCATTATAATATTGATTTTATTTCTTTACTATAATAATATTTATACTAAGATATAATGATATTTAATACTATCGATATACACATGTTTATTTGTGCATACACAAAAACTTCTATATGTAAATATATAAAATGTAAATTCATTTCCAAAAATGAAAGGAGTGGGTTCATTTCATAGAGCTTGGGGTGTATTTTATAGAGAGGCAAGGAAATGTATGCTAGAGATATAATTGCAAGTTTGTCTAAAGTTTCCTTTCCAACTTTATTAAATTATTGACTATCCCCTTAAGTCACATGGCAAAACAATTATCCTATAATAGAAAATAATAATTTAATTGTTACATGACACTAACCAATCTTAAGTCTACATTCTCTTGATACCATGACAACTAAATTTTAAAATATATAGATTCTTGAGTAATAATTTTAAACTAACTTTATTACTTAGTATTTTTATCCTAGCATTGTAATGCAAAATCACCCCTAAGGCTAAAGTTGATGCTTATAGAATCGTCAATCAATTAAATATCTTATCACTAATAGAGGTACCCCAAACTAGTTGACATTGTAAGTAAAATAGCATTAGTTTCACACACTAGACATCTATAGTTAACATGTCATTGTTACCATCCATTAGACAATGTCATCATAAAACCCTTGCGTCATCACATACAATTGCTACCAACTGTTATCACACAATTCCTTTTGTACAAGATTGAGTTCAAATTATAAGTATATTCTAAATAAATACAAGGTGATACATCTATATTTACCTTTCAAATTTCACTAAATTTATAGATAATTATATTTATCACAAGAAGTCATTAGACCACCTTCGATTATTAGCGATACTAATGATTAGACATAGTAATATGACTCAACTAAGTCTATAAGGTTATGAGGTCTCCTCACTCAATTATTTCTCTAGTAACCTATTAATATATATTCCTAGTTCATCCTTTTAGCACACCCATTTTTGCACCATATAAATGATCAATGTGCAAAGAAGCTTCACATTATAAGAATTATCACATGATTTGGAATTAACATCCACATATTCAATATAACATCAAACATATAAAAGTACCATTAAGCTTAATTACAACTTGTTCAAATATCATTCATTTATAATACCTAATATCTTTTAGAATAATACCACAATGCAGGTAAAATAATCTATAAGTACCAAGTAAACCTACCTTAAACTATATGAATTCTATGAGCCTTGAGGCATATGTTACCACACACTAGAAAGTCCCTACATGCATTATGGGGAGTTGACCAGGTGGCCTTACAATGCACCCCAATCTAACTACCCGTGGTACAGTGATACTATTAATTGGTATTATTTTACTATTGGTATTTTTCATTTACGTTGCAACCTTATTCTCGCATGAAAATATAAGTTCCGAGGTAAGCCTACCATATATTACAAGATCATAAATATCATGGTATTCATCCATGAAACCTGGGGTTTTAAGTAGTCTGACATAAGCTATTTTTTTATTTGATTTTTCTTTGCCTTTCCCAATAGTTGGTATGGTAGTGGTTGTAGACATGCTTGTACAATGTGAACTCTCAAGTTCTCAACCCTAAACCCCAAGATTGAAAATTCAAGAAATGATGAAACATAGGATTTTTGTCTTTCACTTACCCATAATTTAATTCTTGAAAATATGAATACAGAGACATTGACGGGTGAAATATCCCACCCCTTGTTGAGATATTTACTAATCTGAAAATCTGCCTATGTTTGCTTGTGTTTTCTAGTTTCAGTTTCTTTTTTTTTTTGAGTTTGATGAAAATTTTTCTAGGAAAAGAATTGACAATGCATAGACAAATGCAAGCTAGATAAACACTAAAGCAAATGCAATAAGAATTCAAAAAAAAAAATTATTTCTTTTGCATAGATAATATAATCATACCCGGAAGACCATATGAATGTTTCCAAAGTATGATATAAGTTGATCAACATCAACAAGCAACTTATTTTGGATGCCTATCTCCTTTCTCCATCATGAAACATTACCAAACCATATGCTATGCCAAAATTGACCCTCAAGAAGGAGTATTCATGTCCCAAAATGAATTGCTTGGCCTTGGGATTAACATGCCCAACCTAGATGGAGTAGTGCGGCCCAAAAAATGACTATCTATCCTTGCTTAAACTCCCACATAGCATTATAATATGATGTTGGAAACATGTGAAAAGGTCTCCATTGTTTATCTTTTCAATAATATGAACCAACTCCTCAAACCCTATAGATTTTTTATGATAAACACTTTAAATATGCACACTTGTGACCCCCACATTCCAAGAATAAGATACACAAACATCAATGAAAATGTTCATTAATGATTGACTTCAAAAATTTTGATCTTCTATCAAACCCTTGTGTCTTCTGATGATAATCTCTTCTATTATGCACAATGCAACTTCTGGATTAAAGCCACCTGAAAACAACACCCTTGGATGGTATCTCACACTTGTAGGTTGCTCAAATAAGAGAGAATGAAAGTTCTCCATGATTGAATTGAAGAATAAACCCTTGATTTCTCCTCACAATCAAAGCTCATGAAGTTTTCCAAGTGTTCAAATAAACAATGAATGAATGAATGCTTTTTCAAAAGCTTTTTATATCTCCTGAAAGTGGCATGATTTCCATGAGCTTTTTATTCATTAAATATATTAAATTCATTTTCTTTTGTTGCTTTATAAAATATTTCTCAAGTGGGCACCCAAACTCCATAACTTAACATTTTGACTTTATATTATAAAATTAACCTTTATTACAAAGTCAAATGTAGTCATTAAATGACTTAATTTTATAATTAATTATTATTGAAGTATCACTTTAATAATAATTATAATATCACAACTCCATTAATAAAGAACATTTAATGATTCTAACTTCACCATAGCCTAGCCCACTGCTCACTCTACCCAACTGGATTCCTTACAATAAATAGTAAGGTTGGCCCCCAGCATCCCACTAACTTACTAAAAATACTAAATATGCATAAACAGATCCAAAAAACCATAGAGATGATCCCCTCTGATTATGCTAGTGAACTTGAGAAGAAAACACTATCAATTGCCAACTAGAGAACCAATTAACTCCCCCACAAGGCCCTCTAATCACCAATATTAGCCTACAAGGACCTGATGATAGGCTAATCTATCCAACACTGACCTAGGCTAAAAAGGGGATATTACAATAGGCATGGGCTGGTTGTGTTGGAACCTAAAATATCCTAATACACTACAATGAGCAATCTCCATGTGTCTCGACCTTCTCAATTTAAAATAAAATCACTTAGCAATAGCAAGTTTACTTCTTCTTTTTTCTTTTTCTCAAATATTAAAGTGAATGAAATGTGTTACCTCTAGACTACGCAATTAATACATTACAATTTTGTATTAATACTTCAAACTAAATTTAATAGTTGTCTTGCATTTCTATAGCTTCAATTAATTAATCACTTTTACTAAGAGGTGGCATCATTCTAATGTTCTATCTCAAATAAATTCTCAATTGTTGATCTTTGCAAATCTAACGGTTATAGGGTGATTCTAGAGGTTTGAGTTTGCAAGTCTAGTACTCTATGCATTTCATTATAGAATTCAACTACATCCATCCATCGAAAATTCATCAAACGATTAAGTAATTTAATACATTTTTATTTTCTAAGGCATAATATTATAGTGCATTTTTCCTTTGTGTTGAGAAATAGAAATTATGATGCAAAGGGAACTACACATTATAATGAGAAGGCGCCAAGTGTCTTGAATAGGAAATTATTAACAATAGCACTTAAGTCATGAATTTAAACATGTACATTAAGCCTTTTTAAAATGTGCTAGGATGTCGAATCAGTAAGCAGTAATATGGGTTGGTTGGAAAATGAAACAAAGGCCATGAGTAATAAACTTAAGTGATTAGGATATCGGAGCAAGCGATCAACAAGAAAACATAATTATCCATTTCTTTAACATAAGCTATATGAGAAACACTCATTTGCACATTAGGGCAACGATGACCACAAATGATCCTTTATCAATTTTATTCATGAGTAGTAAGATGTACATTTGGAGAGAATTGATTATGAATCTGTCACAATGTATTCATATCTTCTAGAATTTATATATTGATATACAAAAAAATTATAATTGTATCTTCATCTCTTCTTTGAAAAACTTAGACCAAACAAGTACAAACCTAAGACAAAACTTCTCTGCTTTACAAAAATCCAAGATCCCTTGAAAATGGTTTGGAATTCCCTTTTATAGAAACAAAGGAGCAACAAGATTTAAGCCATGGACAAATATATCCATCCTAGTAAAAATGACAAGACCACAAAAGAAAAAAATAGGCCCAAGATATATCCATCCTGGAAAAAATGATATTATGACAAAAGAAGTTGGCGAAGATAATTAATAATTATTCAATGTATTTCTCCAACCAAGAACTATACCCCTCTGAAGACCACTAAAAGTCTAACAACTTCTTAACCTTATTGTTATGAGTGCTATATCTTGCATCAATTATAGCTCTTGCTTCTTTTGCAAAATTATTTAGATGATATTCTAATTTAAATAAATCATCTATTGAAGTATTCAATAAGGGTAGATTTGGTTTGCCATCTTTATAAATGTATGTTGAAAAAGTGGGATAATTTATTAGCAACTTCAAATTTCCATACATCAAGAGGTTTGATAATCCTAAACTTATCCAAAATTACTGGCATTACTCCTTTTTCCATGTTCTCAAATATTTTCAGCTTGGCTTTCATTTGCATGTCTAATTTAGCCTAAAAAATTGAGACTTCCCCTAAAAAATCAATGTGCTTAAGGATTTTTGCAAGGTTATTGGGGGCATTATTACTATCAAAATAAGTCATCTTATTGATCTCTCTGATGGAGGTGGGCTTGAGAATCCAATTATTCAATTTATCCAATAAGCTGGCCTACAATTGTATATGTTTGACATATGCCTTCTTCATATTGTCATATGCCTTCTAAGCACCTCTAATCTTGTGCAATACACATGAGAGCCTTTTTCCAAGTAAATAATAAATTATTTTTGTGGCCACCTTTCTAACCTCTTCTTTAGCCACTTTTTCATTTTCCTAGTGCTATTTTAGTTGTTTTAACTCTTTTATTCTAAGAGAGAAAGTCTACATCTTGAGCTAAAAAATTAGCTGATCCTGATTGAGGAGTAGGAGGAGAAGCAATTTGTGCCTAATACAATTGAACCAATACTTTATTATATTCATTTTGCTACTTCAAATGTTTCTCATGCAATTTATCATATTCAATAAACTCTAAATATTGTGCAGTTACTATGTACATACCAATCTCCCCAGTTATGATCAAATTCCTTTTCTAGATCAAATTCCAATGGCCCAAGGAAGTTGATCACCTCGTTAGATAGTCTTCTTCCTAGTTGAAGGGATAGATTCAGTAGAACATATTGCACAAAAATATTCTCAAAAACTAAGTAATTTTTCATAAGTGCAATGAGAGTCCCATAGATTTGTCCACATTTGGACAGGTAACATGTTACCCTCCTCATTTTTCACTTTTAAATTCAAAGGATTGCTCCATTTTTTTACCCCGCTATATAATTTCAAGTGGAACAATAAAGAATACCACTTGAAATATAATCCAGGTTTAGGGTCCTTCAAATCTCTCAATTGTTTGTGGATTCCTTCTACAATATATGAGGAAAAATTAAAACTCCTATTGAGATCTCTATGTTGAATGTCTATAACAAGCATCATCATATGTACTAAAATTTGAACCCTATAATCCTCTCCTAATACTTGGCACAAATCAAAGTATGTATTTATGAAATACTCTTCAAAAATATCAAATTCAAAGGGCTCAACTTCATGTTTAGTAAACTTGACCAATTTTCTATTTTTTCCTCTCCTTCTATGTTGAGGCTTGACCGCTTGAATTTGAAATTGTATTTATCCTGGGAAAATTCCCTAGTCAAAGCTCTAAAATATATACCTACATTGGTTGCATCATTTAAGCCAAATGTATCCACAATGGTTTTTCTGGATATTTCCAATAGTGGGGTTCTGTTACCACTCTTAATAACCCTTTTTTCGATGTCATAGTTATGTACTAGGGCTTTAATTAGGTCTATGTTGATAAACACATTTGGGACCACTAGCATTCCCAAATATTGAGTCCACAAATATGAAATAGGTCTATCAAATTTACTTCTTTTGTACCCATATTAAAATAAGCTCCAACCATGTTGAGGGATTACTACATCTCTTATTTGACTAGCTCTGTCAATTAACCTATCAATTAAAACCCCAGTGCCTTGAGCATGTTTTTATCTTTTGATTGACCCAGGTAATTGTTTCATTAAATTATCTTTTAGGAATATCTTTATCCCTCTTGATTTTTTTGCTTGACTCACTCATTTTGAAAGTTCTTAGACAACTAGGGTTTTCTAGAAATGGTTGTTAATTAATCTAGGGTTTCAATTTCTTTAAAAATCTACAACAGGAAAATCAAAACCCTTTCTTTAAACCTTTTAATATAACTCACAAGAAATTTTGAAAATTAAAGTCCAAGATTATAGAGAAAACCAGAACACCTTGTAAAATTGCTTAAAAAACCTAGCTGATGAAACTAGCTGTCTACAAGTAACTGTTTCCAATTTTGAATTTCAATCGTTAATCTTGAAATGTTACAGTATGATGGAAATTTAGTGCATTCTCAAAGTCTACTACATAAGTGATTTGAAAAGATTTCAAGATGAAAATGTGGTGTGAAGAAATTATTCGCTAAAATGAGAAATGGATGCATGTCACTTTATCTTTCAGCTGCTAAAGTATTAGTGCATTGAAAGAAGAATATTCGATTTGGAAAATGCGCTGATAAGAACATCAATGAATATTTTTCAAGTGTCGGTCTTCTATGAGATGTAAGGACAACACATTTTATCTTTGCACTAAAAATTAGAAAATATGGTGCAAAGAACTTCATGCGCTTTTTAAACTAGTAAATTCCACATGTCTAATGTAGTCAAAGAAAGTCAAGCCACCATATTTTTCCTATGCATCATTGAAAAGAGAATGTGGTGTGAAGGAGTTCTACATTAGAACCAGAAGATGACACATGTGTATCTTTTTTTAGTACGAAAGGAATTTAGTGCTGGAATGAGAAGGTGACAGGTGTCTCAAGTGGGGGCCACAAATAATCAAAGCACTTAAGTCATGAATTTAAACATGTGTCTTAAAGTTAATTTAAAGTGCATTAGGATACAAATTTGGTAAGCGATAAAATGGGGTCGATTGGAAAACAAAAAAAATCCATGAATAAACACTTAAATGATTCAGATATTGAAGCCAATGATCGACAGTGAGACAATAAAAAGTGCAAGGATTTTCGACAAGGGGCTAGATTCAAAACCCTAATGTAGTGTTTTAATACCCTAATAAATATGACCATTTAGTAAATTTTTAGAGGATTGGAAAATTCAAAGAGCCAATAATTTACAAGTACTACCAAATTGTGGATATCTAGAGATAGTATCATTGATTGTGATATCTAATAAGTAATAACATTAATTCTAATTGCTTGTAATTTGAATAGACACTAAACACACAAAATAATTCCTTACTATAAATGAATAACGAAGAATAACACAACCATTTATTTTACTACAATTGAATTATAATGTTACATAGCTTTTTAAAGATGAGTAGAGCATGCAAGCTCTTGTATAAATGACACGTCACTTTTACATCAAACACAATTGATACCGAGTTGGTACTAGTAGTCCCAAGTCTGGTAGTGATGTTATGGGATGCAGGTCATAATCTCAAACCCCGGGGCTAGCCGACCATGTTAGGGATCTTGGGATTTCACATAATGGCCCCAATTCACTAGGATAGCCCAGAACAACTATGAAAATCCATAGGGCTTACTGACCATGGTGGGGAAATGGGAGTTATGAATTTAGAAAATGTACCTATCTTGGGTACCAACTAGAATTATGCAAAATATAAGAGGTATTAAATTTTGTACCGTCCTCTTTAAGCAAATCCAAGCCACTAGGATAGCCCTGAATGACCTTGAAATTCCACAGTTCCTCTTTGAGGGCCTTTGTCAAAATGGAGTATGAGAAATCAATGGGTTTCAATGCGAACAAGATTAAAATACTTATGTGGTCGTACTCTCTATGAAAACACTTATCTCCATCATAGCTCCTCATCCTAGTTCAAAACTTGGCTTAAGGGCCAGGTGAACCAGGTCATCTTCTTTCCAATTCCATCCATTTTGAACTTGAAGGAAATTGGTCTCTCTTTTACTTTGAAACTACATAATTGGAGGTAGAAGAATTTAGAGTATCCACAATAATATCATGAAATCATCTTATTCCTTATTAACCTCACAAAATGAAAACACTTATCAAAATTCAGAACATTGCACTCAAAACCATTTTATGGACTTAAGAATGATTTTAGTTGAACTTGCCATCCCTATTTATAGCATTTACTAATTTTACTTGCTTGAGGTATAATAATTGATTTTCTTAGAGGTGTTGTTAGCACATGAGAGAGCTAGTGCGAATGCTATTTTGATTGACATTTAGCTTCATGCAGACTGTACTTAGAGATTTCCTTGAGCATACAAACGATATAAAATCTATTGCAAATCTTATTTCGATTGACAAAATGACAAATTGGCCACTTGCTTCAGATCATACGAGTATATTACTTTTTTTATTTTTTAAAGATCTCCCACATGTCAATGATGTAATCAGAGCACAAGAATGTGTTACATAACTTACAACAATATAATAATTTTAATAGTACAAATGTCATCAACCTTAGAGGTTAAGGAAATTTAAATTAAGAATGATCTCTTAAAGAAAAAGTAATTCATAAGATAAGATTTGTATTTATTAGAAAATAGAGTTTACATATGAAGTGACCCTCTAATACAAATTTACAAATTTAAAACCATTATCACCTTCTTCTTGCTCATGAAATCAACATGGGGTCGAGCAGAAAAACCAATTTTAAATGCAACCATAAGCTATAGCCAAAATTTTCCTGCATTAACACTTTTCAACACTGTAAACAACCTTTATAGTCATAAAATTGCACCCCTTGCAATTTCACATACATTCTCATGTCTGATTTAGTGTCCACTCCATTAACATCTTGTGTAGGCTATTTTATCCCCTGCATCATCCTTTTTCCCTTCTTAGGATGCTTAGCACCCTTTTCAGTAGCTACATTTTGCATCAAAACCTTGTGCTTTTCTTGTTCACATTGTTTGTAGTGTGACATGTCTAGACACCAGTGCTCCACACGGATGTCTGCGCACTGCGCTAGCATCCTGCGATGTTTCAACATTCAAGTGACTATTTCCATGCATGTTTGCCACTTGTCACCTCCTTTGGTCGATGGTAACAACTCAAGATTCCTTGTAATTGCCTAGGAAGCTTATTTTTGCTTCCTTTCTCTCCTTAAATGCTATCTTTTCACCTCATTTTATCTCTCTGAATCTCTCTAGCTCCATTCTTCCAAGTGCTTCTAGCTTCACTCTAGCTTCATTCCAACTTCTAGCTTCCTTTTCCACTCTTTGGCACCACCCTTTGCAGCACTCTCAAGCTTTCACAATCTCATTACAACAACACTCTTGGCATCTTGCAACTCTATTGCTCTCTCCATTTGGCTTCCTTAAGCCTTGTAGTTTTATCTCGCTTTCCTTGTACTTGTGAGCATCTTGGGATTCCATATCTCCTTTCTATTTCATTTTTACTTTGGGATACAGGTTCTCCTCCTCGAGAGGGGATTGCTTTTATCACCTCTTTTGTGATATAGGTTCTCCTCCTCGAGCGGGGTTTGCTTTTATCACTCATACTTGGTGGTGTGGGTTCTACTCCTAGAGTGGGTTTTTCTTTCACCACATGCTTTATCCATTTTGGTTCATCTCTCTCTATCTATTTGGTTGTCTGTGGAGGTGGGAACACAAAAATAGGGGTTTGATTGAGGCAAACCCCTATACAGCCCCAACACTTTCTCTAGATATTACGCATGCAGGTTTTGAAGACATTCATTTGCTGGAGGCTTCATCACTTGCGTGGTTGTGAGCACTTTCTTTCTTCCCCTTATCTTTATCATTTCTATTTTATTTTAGCTTTATCACATTCTGTCATTTTCCTACATTCTAGAATTTCTTAGTAATTAGATTGTTAGTAGTCACTCAACTATTTTCAATGATAATCTTGCTTTTTGGTCCATACGAGACACTAGCGTGCTTCTAAGATGCCAGAATGCCGCACTGTCGTCTGTATTCTGTGTTGTCATCCTTTGGACGAGAGCTTGTTAGTTTGTCCAAAAAATCTTTATGATCCGCTCTTTTAGATTCTAGAACTCTCGTTGTTGTTCCTTGAGATAGTTTAGGGAAGTTTTCCTCGTGAGGCTCTTTGAATGAAGAGAACTCATGAGTAGTGAATCCCCCTTCTCTACATTTTGGTGAACCTGACGTGAAGAGGGTACTTTTCAAAAAACTAGGAATTTATTTGCCCCTACTTGGTGGGGTCATAACTTTTGACTCGGTGCTTAGAATTCAAAACCATTTGCACCGTTGGAAAGGTCTCCAAGAGGACTAATTCAATCCCTAAAATACCATTCCTTCAACAACCAAATTATAGGGATGAAAGTTTCAACCCCAAATTCTACTACGAAGACCTCTGAAAATGCAAATTACTAGAACATAGAAAATACCGAAAAAAATTGTAATGAATTTAATATCTTCTTTTATTAGTTTAGTATATGATTTTGTTTAAAATGTTAATGATATTCCATTTCATGCATGTAATGGTGACTTGGATTTTCCTATGTCACTTTATATCTTTGGTCCTTCTCACGAAAGTCCTCTTGCTTCAAAGGATGTTTTGTTGCAAGAAGATGAAATCATTGATACCTAAATCTTAATATTACTCTACTTTCTCTTCATTCCAATGCACTCTCTTCTAGAGATGATGCATTAGTGAATGATGAATTTCTTCTTCATTCCAATGGAATCTCTTGTAGAGATGATGCATTAGTGAATGATTAATTTCTTCTTCATTCCAATGCACTCTCTTCTAGATATGTTGCATTCATGAATGATGAATCTCATATTTGTTCTGATGTGCTCTCCTCTAGGGATGATGTATTAGCACATGATGAATCTCCTTCCACATCTGATCTTGTTTGGATTGATGTTAATAATATGTATTCAAATAATTATTCTACTAGTTGTGATGATTCTATAAATATAATCTATGTCTCTAAGTAGGTGCCCCTCAAAGGCCAAAGAGACCAGTCATTTGCGTGACTCCATCTAGTTTTTCTCCTAAAAGGATTTGTTATATTAATGTTGTTCCATTTGATAACGATTCTCTTGATCCTTCTATGGATCCCTCTTACAGAGTGGTAGCCCATACTTATGAGAATAGTATAAATAAACAACCAAGCCTTCTTCAAGCACCAAAACCTACAACTAAAGCACCTAGTGATTATGATCTTGTCGAGCAACTTCGAGTTACTCCGGCTAAGAACTCATTGTGGGAATTGCTTTAGTCTGCTATGGTTTATCAAGTTATGCTTCAAGAAGCCTTCAAAATATCCTCTTGCCTTCTTCCCCTGGGCTAGACGATGTTGATGCATTGATAGCTTATATTCATGTGGATTCGCCAAACATTATATTCTATCCACAAGAACTCCCGCCTTTGAAAGTATAGTAGCAAGTGAATCCTCTAATGATTATAGTTAACATTAATAAAATTGACATTAGATGTACTCTCATTGACACCGATTTGGTGCTCAATGTATGTAGCATCAATCTATTGCCTAAAATTAATAATGATTCATCTTCTCTTAATGCTTCTTTTGTTATCATTCATGGGTTCGATAATGTCGGTCGACATGCCCTAGGCATGATAGTCTTTCCTTTGAGGTTGGGACCCATTATTGTACCCACCCTTGTATATGTTATGGCAGAAAAGTTACCTTATAACCTTCTTCTTGGTAGGTTGTGGATTCATGTTATGGGTGCAATCCCGTCTATCTTGCATAAATATATTAAGTTCATTTGCAATAAATGAGTAGTCACAGTCAAGGCTAACCCTGAGGCTATGCACTTATGTTAGATGGTAGCTGCCTGTCAGGTTTCAGTTGTGCCTAATTTTATTCCTTCAGTGTCTTCCAATGTGTCGATGGTTACTCTAGCAGTACTTACTACAAAGGATACTCTTGAGATAAACATCCTTGAAGAAGATCCTTCTGAAGAAAAAATTCTTAAGTCTACTCTTGAGATAAACATCCTTGAAGAAGATCCTTCTGAAGAAAAAAGAATGCATGTCTTGGTGATGATTGGGGTTCCTTAGAATCTACAGACTCCTTCATTGGGGAATATAAAGTTGATCCAATCCACTCAAACCTTCCAATAAAATCATCCACACCTGCTATCAAAGATGGTTATTCTTTTGTATCACGGGGTAGTGTGAGAAATGATTGTAATGTTCTTAATGTTGATCCTCCTTTTGAGGAAGATGATTACGCTTCTGCTAAAGAAGATAGTGTTGGCAGTCCTATTAAAGAGGATGATGGTGATCCCATAGAGGAGCATAATCCCTATTGTTGGGACAATGCTCTTTATGAGGATCCTCCTTCTTTTCAAGATTTACAAACATATTATGGCCCTGGCTTTAAGCTTGTCTCTAAATATGGTTATGGGCGTAAAGGTGGTGGGCGTAACAAACAAGGCCTTCAAGTCCCTATAGAATTCACACCCTGTAAGCATAATTTGGGGCTTGGTTGCTCGAATAAACAATATAAATGGAAGCCATGGTTGAGTGACATGAATTCTTCTCAACCTCGTTCTATTGGAAAGATTCTTCCACCTTTGACTGCTATCTTTGTATCTTCCTCTTGTGAGAGGTCAAGTATTTCTCCACAAGAGAAAGGGTTGCTTCCTACTCCTCATTATTTGTCTAAGCAAGAGTGTATTTTGTCCTGGCTTCTAAAATCCCACTTGATTACTCTTTCTTCTCCTACACATAGGAAATCTCATAAACATGATAAAGAAAAACATTCTTTCTGTGCATACCATCGAGTGCCTGGCCTTTCCACTAGTGAATGTAAGGCCTTGAAGGACAAGATACAACAAATTTGATTTAGGTGCCATCACCCATTTATTTGCTGATGCACTTGCCTCTTCTTCAAATGTCATGTGATATCGAGGTTTACCTCTATCCTACATGTCCTAAGTATCTTGCATGGTTCTCCTCCTATGTATGTTGGGGGCAGTGATAACTCATTTCAGAGATGTGTGTCCTTCTTAAGGACCCCCTCTCTTCTCTATGTATTTCAAATGAATCATCCCTTGGGTGGACCCCTTTTTTCTTTTGAAAAGGGTTCCCGAGGGACCTCTTTGAAAGCTTTTCTCCTTCAAATTAATTCATTCATGTCTAGTTTGGGGGCATCCTGACTAGACCTCACTTTTCAAACAATGTGTCCCTTGAGTGGACCCCTCTTCTTTTGAAGGGTTCCCGAGGGACCCCTTTGAAATCCTTCCAATTTGATTGCTTGCTTGCGTGGCCACTTTTGCTTTGCAAGTGTGCCTATGAAGCTGCTTTCCAAATTTGCGAAGTCCCCTTCCTTGGGTTTCCTCCATGTGAGAGATCTTGGGGGATACCTCCTATGTAGGTCTATGGGTTATTAAGGTGCTTCTTCTGAGCTTCCTCCATGTGAGAGATCTTGGGGGTCGCTCCCTTGTAGGTTTACAGGTCTGCGGGCCTATAAGGCACTTTCATCTTGGTTTCCTCCATGTGAGAGATCTTGGGGATGCCTCCTTATAGGTCTGTGGGCCTATAAAGCACTTCACTGGGTTTCCCCAATGTGAGAGATCTTGGGGGACACCTCCTTGTAGGTCTGCCGGTCCATAAGATGCTTTTCTCAGTTTCGTTCATGTGAGAGATCTTGGAGGACACCTTCCCTATAGGTTTGTGGGTTTGTAAGGTGCTTTTTTGGGTATCCTTCATGTGAGATATCTTGGAGGACACCTTATTTATATTTCTATGGGCCTATGAGGAACTTACACTCCTAAATTCTCTTTCTTCTCAATTGTATATACCAGATCGAAGATCTGCATCTTATTCATCCTGAGTATATTCCCTTCCTCTCTTCATCTTAGAGTTCTTCTATGTATTGTTTTTAATTTGGGGATGACACATAGTATTGAGACAACCTTCTACATCAAGGTCCCTTTTACTTTGCTGACTCAAATCCTTTAGTTTTTTGTGCTCTAACATTATTGTATGGTGTAGGTATTTCCTTGTCTAATGCATTTGTTTTGCAGGTCTTCAGACTGGGGGCATGCTTCCTTGGTTCAAAGAGTCATTTGCTTCCTCTACAGTATCCTTTTTGCATATGATGTTATTTATGTTTCATAGATTTCATTTAGTGTTCATATTAGTGTAGATTCATATGCTCGTTAAAGTGGGGGAAAAATGTATAGTTGTAAAATTACACCCTTTGCAATTTCACATACATTCTCATGTCTAATTTAATGTCCACTCCCTTAGCATCTTGTGTAGGTTCATTTTATCCCCTGCATTAGCCTTTTTCCCTTCTTAGGATGCTTAACACCCTTTTCAACATCTACCCTCATGTGTCATCTTTGCGTCAAAACCTTGTGCTTTTCCCATTCGTGTTGTTTTGTAGCACGACATGTCTGACACTAGCATGTCGCACTAGCATCCTGTGACATTCCAACATTCAAACGAATTTTTGTGTGCATGTTTTCCACTTGTCACCTCCTTTGGTCAGTGGCAATGGCTTGAGATTACTTGTAACTACCTGGGAAGATTATTTTTGCTTCCTTTCTCTCCTTAAATGCTATCTTTTCACCTCATTTTCTCTCTCTGAATCTCTCTAGCTCCATTTTTCCAAGTGCTTCTAGCTCCACTCTAGCTTCATTCCAACTTCTAACATCCTCTTCCACTCTTTTGCACCACGCTTTGTAGCACTCTCAAGCTTTCACAAGCTCATTACAACACTCTTAACATCTTGCAATTCTATTGATCTCCCCATTTGGATTCCTTAAGCCTTGCAGTTTTATCTCCCTTGCCTTGTACTTGTGAGCATCTTTGGATTCCATATCTCCTTTCTATTGGAATTTTACTTTGTGATACGAGTTCTCCTCCTTGAGAGAGGATTGATTTTATCACCTCTTTTGTGATACAAATTCTCCTCCTCGAGCGAGGTTTGCTTTTATAACTCATACTTGGTGGTGTGGGTTCTACTCCTAGAGTGGATTTTGCTTTCACCACACATTTTATCCATTTCGGTTCATCTCTCTTTATCTATTTGGTTGCCCTTGGAGGTGGGAACACCAAAATGGGGGTTTGACTAAGGCAAACCCCTATACAACCCTAGCACTTTCTCTAGATATTACGCATGCAGGTTTTGAAGACATTCATTTGCTAGAGGCTTCATCACTTGCGTGGTTGTGAGCACTTTCTTTCTTCCCCTTATCTTTATCATTTCTATTTTATTTTAGCTTTATCACATTCTGTCATTTTCCTACATTCTAGAATTTCTTAGTAATTAGATTGTTAGTAGTCACACAACTTTTTTGTGATAATCTTGCTTTCTGGTCCATACAAGGCACTAGCGTGCTTCTGAGATGTCAGCGCGTCACGTTGTTGTGCATATTCTGCATTGTCATCCTTTGGTCGAGAGCTTGTTAGTTTGTCCAAAAAATCTTTGTGATTTGCTCTTTTAGATTCTAAAACTCTTACCATTGTTCCTTGATGTAGTTTAGGGTAGTTCACCCTGTGAGGCTAAACAAAGAGAACTCGTGAGTAGTGAATCCCCCTTCTCTAGACAACCCAATTAAACATTTGCATTCCCATGAATGTAATTGAAGAATTCTCCAACCCATGCCCAATTTCTAATTGGTTCTAGCTGAAGATATATCCTTATGAAGTTGAAACCACTTCCCACATGAGCCTTATGTTGAGTCAGAGCCTCCTCGTTTAAGCTGAGAAAAAAGGGAAGATGCTCCACCACCTCCCAAGAATGGGAAACCATGAGAAATCTCTCAACCTCATAACCCCTACATCGAGATATGCCATTGCAAGCATTTCCTCAATAGCCCCCAAGTATTCTGGTTTGATAATTAGCCTTGCAATTCCTAGAACTATACCTTTCGATGCATTCAAATCTAACAATGATGCCATGAACTATGAGGAAATATCTGTGTTGACCCAATATTAGTGATCATCAACAATAAATTCTTGCCCTAAAACCAGTTTAGTTTACTTCCTAAATTAAACTCCCTTCTAATAACACCATAAAAACTAAATGCAACTTGAGATCTATGATTGATCCCAAAAACACCATTTGTCTCTTATGACAAGTTAGTTTGATTGGTGTTTCCATATGTGAAGTGTGAAAATGAACATTGCAGTGATTTCATTCCTACCAAAATATATGAACCAACAATCGTCCTTCAACAAGTTACAACTTGCACTCCACTCATTTAATGCCTCTGAATTCAATAAATGCATGAGATTTTAATTGGCATGTGTTGTAAGTTAAAATGATTTCCAATTATTCTTCATTCCAAAGTCTGTGATGATTCCCGCATAGCAAACGTGGAGGCAAAAAAAATATTAATTTGTAAGAAGTCAACCATTGATCTTTGTAAATCTAACGACTCTAGGGTGATTCCAGAGGTTTAAGTTCACAATTCTAGCACTTTGGACATTTCATTTTAGAATGCAACTATAGTCGTCCATCAAACATTCATCGAACAATGAAATATTTTTATACATTAATTTTAATTTTTTGAGTATATTAAAGTTATATTAAGTTTTAACTTATTAAATAATAATATATTTTTTTTGATTAGAGGTAAAAAAATGGGTTTTGAAGGGGCCCAAAACCCTTTACAAAAGAAAGCAGCTGAAACTAAAGAAAACTACAATAAGTATATATTAGCCCATACACAGTGAACCAACATCAAAACATCAGCCAAAAAGGAGGACCCCAAACAACAACACTACATGTTCTTCAGGATATCAGTAGCCTCCACGTTGCTTGCTGCAACCTTCTGAGCATCATCCAAGACATCAGACAGTTCATTGTCAAGAGCCCTAACCTGAGCCTTAGTCTTATTTCTAGTTCTATCCCTAGGCCCATCCGTGTTCACCTCATTAATCAAAACATTATTCATATTCCCACCCTTATCAACAGAAATCTCCTCCTCCATCAGCTTGCCACCAACACCAATCTCTTCAGCATGAACAATCTCCTTGCGATTCTTGGCACTAATATATTTGTTGAGTATCTTATGATTTTTATTGGCATACAAGTTTGTTGACAATTAATTAATATTAAATATATATGTTAAAGAAGTAAAAAAATGAATCATACAAATAATAAAAATGTCTTTTCAATCTTCAAAAATCATTTGTTGCATTTTAAACCAAGGCTTCACATTCTTTTTTTCAACGTTCAAGGTGGAAAATCCACTGTATATATTAAATATAAAAAATAGATACAAATTTTTAATTTCGAAAATTTCATTAGCAACTTCCATGCAATTAAAGGTCAAACACCAATCTTTATAAATCTAATGGCTCTAGGCCAATCTAGGGTGATTTTAGATGTTTGAGTTTGCAAGTCTAGTTAGACATTTCATTTCAGAATGTAACTACAGTCATCCATCAAACGTTCATCAAACGGTGAAATATTTTTGTTTTAATAGTGCAAATTTAATAAATAGACCTCACACACAAAAAATGACGTGTTTTAATAATGCACGTGAATAAAAAAGTCAAATATCGATATTTTTAAATTGAACGACTCTAGGGTGATTCCAAAGGTTGAGTTTGCAAGTATAGCGTTCCATGACATTTCATTTCGAATGCAACTACAACCATCCGTCGAACGTTCATCAAATGATGAAATTTATTTTTGTACATTAATTTGAATTTTTTGAGTATATATATTTTAATTCATAAGAGAAACCCAGTGTTGCATGTATTATATTAATCCAAAAAAATAATTGTGTTTATGGAAGCTAGATACAATTAGGGCCTAATTGGGCCCACGTACAAAAAAATTTGACCATGACCTCCACAACATGACAAAATGTTGTTATAGATGATTAATAATTTAACACAAGAACCCAAACCGCTTGATACCACCACAAAAATGGCTAGTACCACAATAAAATTTATATTAAAATTGAAGCAAAATATTACATCGTAGAAGTCCATGATGGCAAAAAAAGGCTTATAGAAGAAGCGATAGAGCCACTATAAAATTTATATTGAAATTAAAGCAAATATTACATCGTAGAAGCCCAAGATGACAAAAAAGACTAATTTGTATAGCTCTCACTTGATCTTGCAAGATCAAAAGGTGGCAAAAAGAGAGGACATGCATGTGGGTCCTCTTCAACATGCTTTATGAGAAAGTAAATTGAATTAAAAATATAAGATGCCTCAACATATAATGATTCACCCACAACATAACGTAAAACATTCAAAGATCTACTCAAATCAGAAGAGTTGTCACCAACAAGTCCATTGACCATCACATATAGAATTGAGATAGGAGTGTCACCATTTAGTAGCTTGTCCCTGTCAAGAAAGCCACCTACCATGGATAAACCAAAGCTAAAATTGTAGTTCTCTAAAGCTTCAAACATAGTAGAAAATGAGAATATAGAAGGCTAGAGATAACTCCCAGCGAGGAACTTGACTAGTTCTACACACCAAAGAACATCCATTAGATTTGAAACAAATAAAGAAGTGACCTCAGATGGGAGAGCTGAAGGATTACTATGAAGCTAGTCTCTTCCAACCACCATTTTAACAACAAACTCCACTTGATCACATTGATGTAAGAAAATATGATGCAACTCCCATAAGAAAGGTAAATTGTCTCTCACTTCCCAGTGGAAACAAGGGATAAACACTCTAAACCAAGACCCCATTTCAAGCCAAAAGAATAAAAGCATGTAAAAAGAACAAAAGCAGGAAAAAAGAACATAAATAGGCAAAAAAATATTCGTCCATGAAATATATAGTTGAAAAATAAAGAACAAAGACATCAATATTTGGTAGATAGCACATGCAAGAACCATTGTAAATGTTAGTTGCATTGACATCTGGCTTCAAGTAGAGTACTTCGATGCATTGAAAAGATAGAGAATTAAATGACTTGTACCTTAATTATTATCAATATCCACTAACAAGTCACAATAAATTTCGTTCACTTTTGATAAGAACTTATGAATATGACACTTGTCTCCATTCCAGAGACTTTATGTAGGAATTTGGGTGTGTCGAAAATTTGTCCTAGAATAGAATGATATATAGCATTTGATATTTTTTCCACCCACGCTATGATTTTTATTTGCATACTAGTTTGATTCACCACAAAAATATTTCATTGGTTTGAATACAAGTTTAATTCGCCAATGAAAATATTTTATTGGTTTGAATACAAGTTTAATTTGCCAACAAAAATATTTTATTGGTTTGGGTACATGTTTAATTTTCCAACGAGAATATTTTATTGGTTTCAACACAAGTTTAATTCACCAACGAAAATATTTACTGGTTTTAATAGAGGTTTAATTCAACAATGAAAATATTTTATTGGTTTGAAAACAAGTTTAATTCACTAGTGAAAATATTATATTGGTTTGCAAACAAGTTTAATTCGCCACTAAAAATATTTTATTAGTATCAATGAAAGTATAATTTTCCAAGATTTTCTACAAACTTTTAGATAAATTACAAAAGATTTGTTAATTGAATTTAATTTTTTTCCCAAAAAAAGAAAAAAATTGCTAATAAAATTAATATTTTTTGGGAATTATACAAGATTCGCCAAGTTTTTACACCTTTTCCCAAGGGGATTTCTTAAAGTTATCCTTGCCTGAAAATCATATAAAACTCTATCTTTGAGTTGAATATACAACCAAAGAGGTTGAAAACCCAAAAAACACCGATATCGCAAACAAATACAGTGCTTGATTGACAAAGAAAATTAACAATATAAACCAGAATTGCTAGTGATAATGCTTGTGATAAGAAGTGGCTACACATAAAGGTTGACCATCCAAAAGGTGTCGTCAAATATTTTAAAGAGTTTGCAACAAAATGAAAGTCATTGAAATAAGTGGAAGTGATAATACAAAACAAATCATGCTGAAAAGTTATGGAAGTCATTGCCAATCATATCTCCCCACCAAATCGAAATGTCTATAGAGGTCAACTAAGTAAGGATGACCAAAAAAATCTACATAAAGAATTTTTTTTGATTATGTAGAGAGGTGGAACCATTGCATGGAAGAACACAATTAGTGTTAGAGAAAGTGCATGTAGACTTTGGGGAGGTCACGAGAAAGAGTAGGAAAGAGCCTATGAAAAAGCAAACAAACTCCACCAAAAGACTAAATGTAGCCAAATATTTTCACATGCACTCTGATATGATGTTGGAGTTGATCCCTCAACCCCATAGCTTGCGAAGATCACCTGCAATCAAACACCTATCACACATAAAGAGAAAACTAGACTACGAAGGACAAAAGATGATAGATCCAAAAACAAGAATCATCATTAATGTATAAACCTCACAATAAGAAATGATGATACAATGAATCCTTATAAAGGAAACCTAAAAGCTAATAAAGAAACCCTATGAAAACCCTAGGTGAGGATAAAACTAGATTATGGCGTGTGTCCTCATCATATGAATTAAGACACCAAAAAGAACATGACCTAAGTAAGTTTAAGCACTAGAGTAGTAAATTACTCTAACACTAAGAACAAATGGAATACCTATTTACGAGAATATGATTGTACCCAAATACGGGAAGGTGTCAAACTCAAAACAAAGTAGGAAGTAGTATAGAGGGAACAAGTACAATGGATTGGAGGATCTTCCCAAACACAAAGGCTTAGATGATCTTTTGAATCACAAAGAGTTGAAGGATCTTACCAATCATAGAGACTAACAAAAGGATCATTTATAGGAGGACTTGCAAAAGCTTAGGCTTGGGGGAAATGATGAGACTATAAAGTGTCTAATTTGTTATGCAAAAGTAGTTCTCCCTTTCTTCCTTTACCATAAAATTTAAGGTGGATTTAGGAGTAGTTTAGGAATTATAGCTTACTTAAAGTAGGGATACAATGTGTGTTTTAGTTTTATTTTTTATTGTGATTGATGTTTAAATGATGATTCATTTAACCTCTTTGCTTGGTCAAATATGAATATTAATGTAGCATGAAATATTTTTTTTTATATAAGTAACAATATAAGAATTAGCTCCAAAGATTGTGGTTTTTAAAAAAATAGTTAAGTCTCACAATATAATATTTTTGAGGAAGCTTTGAAGTTACCACCACCACCTCTAGAATTTTAGCTTGAAGAGCTAGCTTGAAAGATCATGCTATTACAATTTTTTGACTACAAGGAAATAAGGATAAATTTAGAGTAAAGAAGGTGACAACTTGTCATAGAGTAAATGACATTGAAGGTCTTGAAGAGTAAATTTTTAAAGGTATAGTGAGATCCCTATCCAAAAACCAATCAACCACTGAACAAAAGATCATCACCAACCATGTTGCTTTAGTCAAAGAGAAAAAATGATAATAAATGCTTATAGCCATAGGGACAACATTCCTCATACTTTGTGGGTTGAATCGATTGAATTCTAAATAGGTGTTTATTTATAATAAAGTGATGATAGTTGTGTTTTAAATGTAGAATCCTAGTAGGAATAAAAGCCATCAACAATATGAAAAGAAAGATGGATAAATAGGAGTAGTAGGGTTAATATATGCATTTTCTTGAGAAACCAACAAAGCTTCCTAAATAAATAAGCCTATCAAACTTGTAGAAGAGTTAATCAATAAATAGTTAGCTAAGGAGTTAGTAAATGAGCTACATAACGAGTTAAAAGAATAGTCATTTGAGAATAAAGTAGTTAATCTTTTCTTGAGCAATAAAAATCCAATACTGGTTATGACATTTGGTTGTTATTATTGAAGCAAGTTTATGTGTTAAGCACTTGAATGCATAGTTGGTAGTTCAATTTTATTCCTCTAGACGAGCAAGGGCCCACTCAACCAAGGGAAGGAAGATGATGTAATCTGACACTGGAAATTTTAGTTTAATATATGGGTTTCTTGCTTTTGTAGCTTCATTTATGTGTAGTCTTTTACTCCATAGTTTAATATTGATGTGAAACTTCTCTACTATCTATTTTAGTTTATTGAATGCTATGATACATGACTTGCACATGTGCTTCCATGTCTTAAAAATACCATTTCAATCGTTTTATATTCTAGCTAGTGAAATATAGTTCTTTTTAATCACATGTAATAAATTATTCAAAAACATGTTTAAATAAAAATAATATTTGCTTTAATACTAGTAGAATTCTTTCAAATGCAACAATGCTCAAGCTTGAGTGTGCAATAGCTTAGAGTTATTTTTATTGCAATTTTATTTTAGCTACAACATTTCAATTCCAACAATTTCAATTAAGTATGCGTGTACAATTCCTAGGTTAGAAGAAACATTAGTTTAGTTCCCGATCCACTATTGCAAACATCCTTAGGAAATTGGTCGACAAAGGCAAATTGTCTGATTTAAAGTGGTGTACAATGATTCTTATCATAATTCATTAGCCGTAATCATTCAAGATATCATTGAAATTCACATAAAAATGATCAACATATAAATCAATGTTGGCATCAATATATAACCTTGAAGCCATTTAAAATTAGATAAACTATTCACATAATTATTTGTAGTGACAATCAAGGTTGTAAGCATAAAACCATAAAATGATTAATTAACATTAAGCATCATATATAAGATCAAGAGTCAACAAACATAAACATTTATCTAAGTACCATCATATAAATAAAAAACAATCTCAAAGTATATAAATGGATACAATGAATGCAATAAGGGTTCCAAAAATAAGTGTTACACTTGAGATTTTTGCATTCCTGGACTAGGTTGCATACATAGTTTTATCACTTGGATTGGACCTCACCATGGCCTAATATACTAGATTCAAAGTTCAAATGTCCTACTTACAAGATCAACTTTCCCAAAATTTAATTGTTACTCCATTAGCTCACATGCCAAATAGCTCAAGCTGAGCCACTATAAGCTTTCATTTAAAGACAATCCTCAATCATTACTTCTCATCGATGAATTGGAATCTCTAAGAGGATAAAGCGCTACAAGATTATGCCAACATCACAACAATATATTACAACCTAAACATTGCATCACTTGTTTATTGTATTGTCAACTTTTATATCACTGACAAAGTGGATTGACTCCCATCACTGAAGCAGATAATCTTCTCTCTATTTATAATTTAAGCTCCACTATGCTTTTGAATGTAACCCTTAGTTTATAAGCAAGTACCAAAGATAGGAGAAAAACATAGAAGATTGCATCAATTGAAGACAAAATCATGACATAACGACTAGATGACATGAAAGAAAAGTGTTTTGGAAAAATGTGTCCTATGAATTTTCCTTAGACTAATTTGTATAAATCTAGTTTTAAATTTTAAATTTAAATAATTGATCATAATAAAACAATAGAGCGTTCATACATCAACACATTAAAAATTGAATTTTTTTTAAAAAACATCTAACATCTAACATTCAATTTCAAATATTAATTTAAATCTTATTTTAATTGTTTATTAATCCTTTAATTAGATTTCCAAATTAATGGTAGGGATGTTTATTTCCTTACATATACTAATAAATAATAAAAAAACAATTTCTAGTTGACACTTCTATTGGTATTTAGCTATTTGTAAGGAATGTCACTCTCAACTTTAGAGTCCCTCCCATTGTAATCAGCTTCAACAAGTAATAAACAACCGACATGTTTGATTAGAATAGAAGACAGATTACAACTGCTTTTGTTTTGGGGGACGGGGGTGTCAAGATGGGATGGTTGGTAGAGGAGGCTTGGTTTACACTCGAGGGAATAAAATTCTTTAGTGGTGTTAGAAAACGATGTTTCATAGCCTATAGCCTCAGAAAAATGTTCCATTTCTATCTCAAGCACATTTTTTTAATATATGTGCAGTCCATTGAATGAATACAAAGTGTTTATGGATTTACACCACTATATGAGATTGAGCGGGATAGATTGACGCCAAATTCAATTTCAAAATATTCATTATTGCTTATGGTGTGCTGTGGCGAATGGAGCAAATATCCTAGAAAAATGTCGAATACAGATTAATTGATCCCATCAATATCTATCATAGAAATCCAGTGGGGCTACTGTGGGGCTTATCTGTAGTTGGTGGAAATGAAAAAGAAAAATTCAAATCTTGCTGATGAAGATGACAACAGATTCAACCGTGTTCTTCAGAGATCAAGACACCATGATCAATCTAATAAGGAATCTCCCCTCCGAAAGGCCAACAAGTTTCACAGACCTACAATGTCCTGTGGCTCAGAGAACAACACCAGCCTCGCCCTTCTGTTTTCACGGGATGCAAAAGAGAACAGACCCCCTGAGCTCAAGGAATCTCTTGCTGAAAAGAATAAGAAGAAAAAGAGGAATATCTGGAAATGGAGGCCCATGAGATCCTTGGGATCCCACTCATCAGGTGACCCCCTTCCCTGCATTTTTTCAGTGTATGTTGATAGTATTCACGGTTTGTCTTCTGTGATGAATGGCGTGCACTGTTTTGTTAAGTTGCATAAGAAGAATGAAGACAATGTCAATGTGCAGAGCAGGCCTTGTAGGATCATAAATGGGACTGCAGATATTGATGAGACTCTGCAACTCCACAGCTCTGTGATTTGCAGTAGCAAGAACAAACATGGAAGCAATATCTGGGTCTCTGTCTGTGGGCTTGAAATGGGTGGAACTGCATTCAGTACCCATTGTCTTGATTTATCAAGGCTCGTACCTCTGGGACCTGGTCTGGCCAGTAGTAGCAGTTGGGCTACTACTCTGAAGCTCACTGGCAAGACCAAGGGTGCCCTGCTAGTTGCCACGTTTGGATGCCAACTTGTAAGAGATGGGGAAGGAGATAGCCTCAATGATGGACTTGGACAGAGCAGAGTGTGCACCACTCCTCAATCTGAGGTTCACCAGAGAAAATCGCCTTCAGTGTCTGATTTGGATCTTAATGATGTGCCTTCTCTGAACTCACTGGGCTTAGAGGAGGACAGATCTCTGACTCCCGCTGCAGAGGACCCCAAAATGGAGTTTGCAGATCAGAAACATATATCCTGTGATGAAAGCAACAGTCCGGTATTGCCTAATGCAAAATCTGAGATACCTGCTCGGTTACTCCAAAATGACACACACCTGGCATCCGCAAGCTCTCAGCTTCCATCCCTGAACAATTTGGATTCCAGAAATGGTGGCAATAAGCCCACTTTAAACAGCAGCTTTGGCGATGATGAGGTGATGTTCAGTGTTGTAGAGCAGGGTGTAGAGGTAGAGTACACTGCTGTTGAACAAGGTTTGGGAATGGAGACTCTGTCCACAGGAAGAGGCCTTCAGGAGCAAGAGATGATTTCTTCTGAGAAGAAGCAAGTACGTGTGGACTCTGACTGGTGGGAAGGTAGAGGAGATACTTATAGGGGATTCCGAGAGCATATGCAGGTAATAGAAGAGGAGTTGGCAAGGCTTGAAGCTCGTTTGGATGCCAATGATTGCTGGGAGGAGAAGTTACAAGTGACCGAAAATTGCAACACAGAGGATGTTTTGAAAGAAAAGTTGGCATTAAATGAAGGCCATGCAGAGGGTAGCTTGAGTGATAAGAACATAAGAAGATCAAGTTTGTCTGTAGATGGAAGATGGAAGATAGAGGATGGATTGAGAGAGAGGCTGTGTGTAAATGAAAGTTGTATTGTAGAGGATAATCTAAAAGGAAGCCAAAACCAACTATTAGATAGAAGCTGGGAGCAATTGGAGGAAGACAAGAAGAAATTGGAAGAGACATTTCTTAATGAGATCCAAGAATATGCACTGGAAAAGCAAATGGTAAACTGTAATTCTGATGAGGACATTGATTCTGTAACAGATGAGTTTCTGAATCTATTAGAGAGAGGTCATAACGCCAGTGACGTCATGCCAAGAAGGGAGGTGAATTCTCTGTGCGCATTGTTTCAAAGAGATCATGAAGAAGAATTGGCTTCACAAATCACTCTTAATTCAGGTGTTGAAGTGGACAAAGAAATGCAGTCATCTTTCATGGATAATGTAGAGATGGAGATGCAGAAAAATGAACAGGTTTTGCGCAGCAAGACACGTGCAAAGATCCTGGAGGATGCAGAGACACAGGCCTTAATGCAAGATTGGGGATTGAATGAGAATGCCTTTGAGCTTTCTTCTCCAAAATCAAACTGTCTTTCTGCTTATAGTGGTTTGATGGAAAATTTAATCTTCTCACCTGCTCTTGAAAAGGGCATGGGATCAGTAGTTCAAACCAGGGATGGTGGTTACATCAGATCTATGAATCCTAGGCATTTTGTGAATAGCAAGATTGGTGGGAAGTTAGTAATGCATGTGTCCAAACCTTTGGTGATGTCAGCTGAAATGGGATCCACTGCCATGGACATATTGCGAAGAATGGCTGGTACTGGCATGGATAGTTTGGCATCTCAAGCTATGGTGGCCATGCCCTTGGAAGATATTACTGGCAAAACCATTCAACAGGTCATGTTGGAAGGATCAAGTGCTCTGGAAGGACCATTGCATGAGGCTGATAAGATGAAGTCATCTTGTAGAGGGTGAGAAATCAAACTAAGATTTTCTGGTACTCATGCTTTTCAATTTGTGGTTGTGTTGGAAAGAAGTTTTCTTGGTAACTGTGTTAAATCAATAACCTAAATATGGCTTTGAGTGTTAAATCAAAGCATGCAGTTTGACCTTGTTGGAGCCAACTATCTACATTTCTAGGGAGGCATGTCATCAGAGGGCATTAAGCTTAGTTATAGAAGAGCCCATTAGCATAATTCTAACCTGTCCATAAGTTCTAGTATGATATCAGAACTTGCTACTTTTGAAGGATAGGTAGAATCTCACTTCAGAGTTTGTTTTGATGGGGAGTGTTGAAGTTAGCAATCCACACTTCTAGAGCAAAACATGTGTCCTAAAGGGCAAAAACCACTTAATGTTGAGTGCCCATCTATTTGTATTGGATTCAAATTCCGACCTGTTCACTTTTTTTAACAAATCCAATGAAACAAAAGATTGGGATAAAATAATTGTAAACAAGATAACATGTTTTTATCTTATTTAAAATTTATTAAGTGGAATGTATGATTTCGCCCCTTACTTCCTGACAGGTATACTGCAGAAGAATCGGGGAGCCACCTTAGTGTGTTCAGTAGTGATGACACTCCAATAACAAACAGAGTCAAGTCAAGTTTTGAGAAAGAAGGATACAAATCTGGAGAAAGAAGTCTCCCAGGGAAAAGTACAAAAGGCTTTTTGGATGGGTATGTGTCTGCAGAAGACCTTGCCCCCTTGGCAATGCAGAAAATTGAGGCCCTTGCACTAGAGGGGTTGAGGATCCAATCAGATATGGCAGATGAAGATGCACCCTTTCATGTAGATTCACTGCCATTGGTTGACTCTGACTATGGAGATGCAAAGATAGGAGGCATGGCAGAGATGGATCGAGTTGCCAGTATGAATATGTTTGCTAGCAACGATGCAGATAAAGGCTCAATCCAAGTGGGAGGGTCAATGTCAAGTGCTATCTCATTTCAGACATGGATGGAGATCAATGCCAGGTTTTCTTCTGAGAATGGAGCACATTCTACAAATGCAAAAAATAATGATGGCAGAAGGAAGCAGGATGATTCAAGGTCGAACTGTGTGAACAAAACTATTACAATTACAATGCTTGTTCAGCTGCGAGATCCTCTTAGGAATTATGAACCTGTTGGTCCACCAATGATAGCACTAATTCAAACAGAACGTGTCATCAAGTCTCCTCGCCCCAAGCTTAGTAAGCAAGTCTCAACAAGGACAACTGATGAATTAGAAGAAGACGAAGTTGAAGACCCAAAACATTTTCCAATGGAGCCTCAATTCAAGATAACTGAAGTTCACATGGCAGGACTCAAAGCTCCTAAGACCGAAGAGAAGAAAGGATGGTTTTTCCAAAAATGGGGTAGTAAGAAACAGGAACAATCAGGTTCCCGTTGGCTTATAGCCAATGGGATGACCAAGAATAACAAACCTGCTCCCCTCAAGTCTAAAGCGTTGCCAATTCAATCAAAAACCACAGTTGTACAGCCAGGTGAAACTCTATGGAGCATTTCATCTAGGGTTCATGGTACAGGATCAAAATGGCAAGAAATTGCTTCTCTCAATCCTCATATTAGAAATCCAGACATTATTTTTCCAAATCAGACAATTAGAACAAAATAGGGAACAGCAGCATCCTTTGGAATGGTACTATGACATTAGGAAATTCTCATTTATCCCATGTGTAAAGTGAGATTAGAATCGCTCTTAAATTTGAAAGGGAAAACATGTATAAATCTGTTATTGTTGTGGCATTGAATGCAAATTAGCAACTCAACCCTAATGTAGCATATTCTGGTTATTAATATTATTTATGACAGTATGATTTTGTAATTTTTATTTAAAATCTTTTGTAACGGGCATAGGAGCAAGGCCATTTTTATCCTAACAAAGCAAACTTTTGGGCTTTAGAAAGGGGTATTTGTTAATTCAGACCAACCATTATGATAGTTTCTTTCTACATCAAGCCAAAGCAACTCCGTATCTCATGCATTCTGATTTGATAGCACCTACAGTTGAAAAGCTGTTAAATAAATTTACTGTAGCTAAAGTAAATTTAGAAGACCTTTGAAGACCTGAAGTTACTTTATTTTCATGAAGAGAAATTTCAGTTGAAAGCTTGTATTGTTTTGTAAAAATATTGGCGTATCTTAGCATTTGAGTTGAAGGGTTGGTATATCGGCTTTGTGAGACATTTTTAGGTTCTTTGTATTGGCCTTAAATTTCTGTTCATGATAACAGAAAAAAGATGCAGAAAAAAACAAGTTAGTGTTTACCATTCACCAATTAGATCACAAGAAATACTACTACCTTCAGTGCAATTGAGATTTTAGGTCAGAAATGTAATTTCTACTAGTGGTTGCTCTGTACTATTTCTAATCTTGAAAGTATGGAAGTATGTTATGGCACATTGGGACATTTCAATAAATTAATGCTTTGTTTGCTATTTGTTTGGTATCAATGAGAACGCTTGGAGTTCTTGGAAACCAGCCAGATTACTTAAAAGTATTCCAAAATTTTAGTCTCTTATTTGCATACATTTCTGTTGTCACTTTGGATCACCTCACATGTGATTTGGCACTTCAGTAGGCATTTTGAGGTTTTTTTAAGTCAAGAAGGCATTTACATTGGATTTACACAACCTTAAAAATTTCAGTAACTCTGTTGAAGCAGGCATTTATAATCTAATCCTCTGTTGGCCCATCTGTTAGGTGAAAATGTGTGCATTAGAGTTTTTGGAAACCAGACAGATTACCAAAAAATAATTCAAACTAAAGCCAAAGTTTGAGTTTCATTTTTACAGACATTTCCAGTCTCACTTTGGACTTCATAAATGCAATATTGCGTTTTTCTGGGAAATATAGGGAATTGCAATAACTTATTATCCCGGCTGCTTATTGTGTGAACTAACCCATAAGGTTTTATATTATTGCAGGTTAATATTTGATGCCTTACGATATTTGAACTAACCCATAATGTTTGAATTCTTGGCTGTTGATAGAGAAAATAATTTGGTTCAATAATATAACCTCTATATTCATAAAAAATATTATTATATCAAGACATCCTGGTATTTTCGTATATAAAAGACCATATATTGTTAAGAGAAAAGGCTGCTTATTATAAAATGTCATAAACCTGTTCATTATGGTATAGAAGGCAGGAAAGCATACCTGGAGTACAATAATGGGTATTAGCCCACAAAAACCACGAGCAATTATGAACATAGAGAATGACAGGTAAGAACGACTTAAACACTTGAGAATACAAGAATGTAGGCAACTGAGATTTTAGGTCAGAAATGTAATTTTTACTAGTGGTTGCTTTGTATCATTTCTAATCTTGAAAGCATGTAAGCATGTTATGGCAAATTGGAATGTTTTAATAAGTTAATACTTTATTTGCAATTTGTTTGGAATCAATAAGAATGCTTGGAGTTCTTGGATGCCAACCAGAATACTGAAACGCAAGCCAAAGTTTTAGTCTTTTATTTGCATAGATTTCTGTTGTCACTTCAGACCACTTCACTTGTGATTTGGCATTTTGCTAGGCAATATGAGGTTTTGTAAGCCAGGAAGGCATTTACATTGGACTTACACAACCTCAAAAATTTCAGTAACTTATGTTCAAGGAGGCATTTATAATGCAAGTATATTATGTTTCACAAATAAATTGTGACATTCAAACCCTTTTGTTTGAAATCCGTTAGGTGAGAATGTGTGCATTAGAGTTCTCGTAAACCAAACAGTTTACAAAAAACTAATTCAAACTAACTTTTTGTTTTTACAGACGTTTCCACTCACTTTGGACTTTATAAATTCAATATGGCATTTTGCTGGGAAATATAGGGTATTGCAGTAACTTCTTATTGTGTGAACTAATCTATTCTGTTTCATATTATTGCAGGCTAATATTTGATGCCTTACAATGTTGAAATCTCTTTCAAAACAGTTTTGAGTTCTTGGCTGTTGATAGAGAAAGTAATTTGGTTTAATAATATAACCTCTATATTCATAAAAAAGATTATTATATCAAGGCACATCTTGATATTTTCTTTTATAAAAGGACCATATATTGTTAAGAGAAAAGGCTACTTATTACAAAATGTCATAAACCTATTCATTATGGGATAGAAGGCAGGAAAGCAAACCCTGGAGTACAAAAATGGGGATTAACCCAGAGAAACCATGAACAATTATGAACATAGAGAATGACAGAGGTAAGAGTGACTTAAATACTTGACAAAATAAAGAGCAGCAGAAAAGAACTTTTGAGTTGATTCATTTTCCTTGTGAACAGCTTCGCATACTGAGTTTCTCGTTCTTGTGTTGGTTTGACAAGGTGATTGGAGTCTTGTTGAATGTAGTGTTTCATTGGGTTGGAGGTTAATGACTACAAGAGTTTACCACAGACAAGCCAAGAATGATTCAAGGTGTCAAAGCACAATTCAGTAGCTGCACCTTCTCATATGAAAATACTCAATTACAGTCCTTGATTTAAGTGCAATGAGATGATGGCCAATTTTATTATATAGTCAAGACTTCAGCAATGATTCTTGAGAAATACAATGATTCTTCAAAATGATTTTCAAGAAAACAATAATTTTTAAATTCATATATCTAAATAAAGCCACTGAAATCTGTAAATAATTTGTGAAAATTTTCACAATGTGGTATTACACAAGAAAATTATGAAGAAACTAGAATACGTAATTACATTAAAATATTACAAAGTATAAAAGCCACCCAGAGCAATTGATTGTAATGACTAGCAGTCAGTATGAACCAGATATTTATCAACCACAAATATTTAGCATCAATTGGGAGCTGGTATGAACCAAACATTTCTGTGAAGTGCAACAACATTTGAAGTCTCTTTACCGCTTTATAAATTTGAATATAATTCTGAAACCACAAATATTTAGGCATCAATCGGGAGTGGATAACTGACAAGGAGTCAGCTGCTAATGTAAAGAACTCATAAGTAAGAAATAAATTTATTTCTTAAAGGCCATGTCCATAAACGCCATCAGGGTCATCATTTTGTACAATCCATGGATGTTGGAGAAGTTTCTGTAAAGGTAGACGCTGAGAAGAATCTTTCACCAATATCTGAAACACAATAGCATGTCTGGTTAGCCTGTTTTTTTGCTATTATGAGTAGCTGACTGCAGTTATCCCACTCAGTTCTGGTGGCAAATTGCAACTGATCAGCTACATTTAATAGGGCAATTGGGCCATATTTTAATGCTTCATTATTGGAGTCAACTCAACAATCATATCATGTATCTATTACTAGTATCAATGCAAAAATCATTTACACTCACTTGACAAATGAGGTCTTTTCCTGCAGCAGAAACTACTGGCGTGGGAGGAAACTTCAAATCAACTTGGCAAATCCTGCACCATTTCATTGAGGGAAACAACAAAAGGCAACCTAAGCCTTGGATTCATTGATCTGAACAAACTAAAACTTGTATCCTGCATCCTAAAATGGGCACTGCACTTAACAGAAATCAAATATTGATCTGTCACCTTCTGTAAGTATCATCGTGCTTCTGTGCTTCAAAAGGTGGGATACCATAGAGGAACTCATAACATAAAATTCCCAAGCTCCAAATGTCAACTGCAGTATCATGTTCCTTGTTTTCAACTGTCAATAATTATCAGAAAAAGCATTAACATACTATTGAAGTCCAATGAGCGCAGACATAAAAATAACATGAGCAACAATGAATAGGGAAAATCAAAATGACATTACCTATTTCAGGGGGTAAATAATCCAAGGTTCCACACATAGTTTTCCTTTTATGAAAGGTGTGCACAGACCATCCAAAGTCTGCAATCTTCAGTTCACCCTGAAAGTTATTGTATCAATAGTCAGCTAGTCACTATAGAATGCGCATTGACACAAAATTCACCCTGTTCAATAAGATGAAGACCTAATCAGACTATGATGAAAATGAAAACAAGAATTGAATCCACATAATGAATGAATTTTCATTTTCTTTATATGTGAATTACTTGTGACAATGAAATATAAGCATTAGCCAGCTACCTTAAGACCGACCAACAAATTTTCTGGCTTTATGTCACGGTGAATCACATGCTTTTGATGGCAGTATAGCAGAGCTCGTGCTAGTGATGCAATGTACTGTGAAAAAACACCAAATATCAGATTTAAAACCAGGTCATCTTCACAACTTAAAACTAAAATAAGTGCAAGAAATGATATAAAGCCAGTATATTGTAGCTACACAAAAACCTTTTGGATTGCTGCCACTACTTTATGTGCAAATTCACTGTAGACTGTCTAAATATTTCCGTTGGATGAGACTGATGTTTTACAAGTTTGATCCAATGACCATTACCAAATCAATTTTGTAGGGAAAAGCTCATATACATATATGCAATTAATGTAGATAACTTACAGTAGCTGCACGCTTCTCACTGAAGCATCTACAGCGTTGAAGTTCTTTGTACAGCTCACCCCTTGGGGCATATTCAAGAATGAGATATACACGACTCTGTCAAACAAGAAAAGAGAAGTAAACTATTTGTTATATAGTGTTTAAATTGGAAGGTTCTGTAAAGCCAAAATTTGCATCAATTATTATCCAAGTTCCAAAGAGGAATCTTATTTTGACTGGCAGGAATTACCATCTTAGAGGAAACATACTGATTCCATTGGCTGATAACACAGCCTAGGCTTGACACGTGAACAAGAATGTCCATCTTCTTAATCTACTTGATGTTCATGCGTATTACATTTTTTTGAAGAGTGTATACAATGTAAGATATTGCCTTTTTCATTTTTAGTGAAAAGAATGGAGTAAAAAGGAGCTGCACCTTATCATAAAAGTAGCCAAACAAGCGAAGTATATTGGGGTGCCTCAGGTGACTCTGGATCTCGATCTCCCTTCTCAACTGATGTTCTACCTGGGACTGCTGTAGTTGGTTCTTGAAGAGCACTTTCAGAGCTACAACATACTTACTCTGCTTTTAAGGCAAAAGAAGACAAGTCATGTTAAAAAATGTAATCGAAACCAAGGCAGAGCAAAAATGACATAAAAACTAAACAGATATTTTTCTTTTAGGTACCTTCTTTTCTCTAGCAAGGTACACATTTCCAAACTTGCCTTTTCCCAGTGGTCTTCCAATGTCAAAATCATCTAGAGTCCAGCAATCTTGGTGCTTCTGAGTTTCTGCATCTGTGACTTCCTGTAATAAACAATTAAGAAACTTCATATCCATCCTCTGATCTGTTAATCTAAATCCAAACTTTAACAACAAACCTAGAATCATCTTTTTTTTTGACCCCTAACAATGCCTCACTCTCTTTCAATGGTTCCCTGAAATGAGATCAATTAGAGAAACAGAGTTGGAATAATTTACAAGAACCTGGTGCAGCTAGCATTTAAGTGGGGTATTTCTACAGGTTCTGGGGATGGAATATTGGAAGCTTGCAACATCTGTTCAAGAGATTTTATTTTCCATTGGCAGCGTGCATCTAGTTTGAATTTCTTGGATAGTTTCCCTCTGGTAATTTGGAGGGAGATTAGCTGAAATTTCCTTATTCAATGAGACAATTTTACAGAAAAAAGCCCCTGAATCTACTCAGCATCACCTTCTGAGAAATGTTAGAAGCCCCCTTCCAGGCGACTGGGCCCTACTTATCTAGAAACAACGGCTTTCTTACACCTTTGGATATCAGAACATAACAAACAAACAAAGATCCCAATAATTTACAACATACCTTTTTTGGTTTCACCCGGCTAGGAGAAGATAAGGAAGTCCTCGATGGCCTATTCAGAAGAAAGGATTGAACAAAACCCTAACCCTAAGAAAAACCAGATTCTAATACAAATCACTTCGCAATAAAGTCTGTGTGTGGATTATAGATATAAATATGGATAAACACAGGTTTGATTTATCAAAAGCTTTGCGAATGCGCTAATACCTACAATGCATATAAGGTGTATAATTTTCTTGTTCCTACATGGGTCTCACATGCCGATGAGTGGTGCTACTACTGTCTAGACAGTGACCTAAACAATTACCTTGCCAATATAAAACTAATGGGCCATTGAATCTCAGACATCAATGCACAGAAGAAGACGCAGAGCGAAAATAAAAGAGAGAGTACAAGCCTTTTGATTTGTCTGGGCATGGTTTTCTGGAATTGCCTGCATCACCATTGTTAAAATCCTTTTTCAAGATCTTCAGTGGCGTCTAGAAGGCTCCGTGCACTGAGAATCAAACCTTGCCAACGTGGCCAAATCCCACCAATTTACCACAAGAGCAAGGTCAGACTGACAGAATCCCTCTATCATGGCCGTGGTAGAGAATGTAATGTAATAGTTAAATACTTGAAGCATAACAGTCACAACTATTTTTCAAATTTGAAAACACGCTCGCCAACGGTCGTATTCTTGAAACACCTGCCTAGCCGGTCACTCAGGGCCGTCATTTTCCCAAGTCTGGGGTTACGGGGTTCCGAGTGGGCCTTGTCCACTAGGGAATTAAGCTTAATGAAAAGTTGTTCTAGCCTTAATTTTAAATTTGAAGCAGCACTTTTAAAATTTTGAAATCTAATTTTAAAGTTTTAAAATTATTGATATTATTTTGAAGTCTAATTTTAAAATTTTGGTTGATCATTTAAAAAGAAAGTCGTTCTCTCACTTCAAACAATGAACGTTGAATGAGTGTAAGAAAAATATAATTTTTATTTATGGTTTCAAAGTTGTTAAGTGGAATCATATTAGTAGAAAAGAAAATCAAGTTGTTAATATTTTGGCTAAATCAATTTCTAATTGGAATGGCATTAAAGGTTGATACTGGAAATGATCAGGGTTGCCTTATTTTGGGATATGAGCAAACACTTTAGTGATTTGATGAATACTAATTCCAATGCCTCCTTAGATTTGTGATTTCTACAATTGTGTTTTTTGTTGGTGTATAGATTTTTGTTGGTGTTCTTGTTTGTTCCACCATGGTTAACTTTATTCGTACTATTTCAAAATTGTTTTCCTGTTGGTGTAATGTCAATTTTCTCCCAAAGTCATTAAGTATTAGTAGCAGATTTAATAGATTGAATATTAGAATTAAGATAATTTACAAGTTGTAATATTATTGAAATAGATGTGAATAACCAATGCAAAAGGCAATATATGATAATTTAGTAAGAATTACAAAATCAATAACTAACATGATAAATTGAATAACACATCCATATAATTCAATTAGATTATCATCAAAATCATATATATAATATTCTCAACATGTTGTAGCATAAATGATTTTCAATACATCTGAATACTAGCACTTGGAAAATCCATTCTCACCCTAGGAAGACGTTAATGGTATTAGTTCTCGCTATGGAACATGTTGGAGTACCTATGTAAAAACATAGTTTGTGCCTACTCACACAAAGCCCTGGCTAGGACAATCTCGGGTGTACTTTGTACATCAAGTTGGACACACTCCATGTGCCCCTTCTTTAATGCCCATAGCCCCACCAAACCACTTCCTTCTTCCTTGAGTGTTCTCCATGTCACTTTCCAAGTCTCACATAAATGCTTTATATAAGCCTTAAGGGGTGGTTTTCAAACCATCACACCCTTTGACAAAGGTTACTTTTTTTTTAGACTGCAGGAATCGGTCGAGTATCTATCCTCCTATAAACTGCAGTGCGCCAGGTAAAATTTTTTCACGTGACTGGGGTATCTGTCCCCCTATAAACTGCAATGCGCTTGGTAAACTTTTTTCACATGATCGGTGGCGCTGGCATGACACGCCCTCTAGTACCAGGGGTTGGGGGTGAAACTAGACCTTGTTGTTGGCATATGGCTTTGGGAGATTGTTTTTGGCTGCTTGTGTTGTCATTGATGGCAACTGGAGTCAACAGTATGGTCCGCAGTGTCGAAGTTGCTCCTACCGGCAAGAAAAGCAAGAGACTGTAATCTAGCGGCATAAAGTATGAAGAATTGGGTATTCGGTTGATAATTTGATATGAGTACTTCATTGGATCACTATTTTGTGGTGTGGATCCCCAGGGAAGCCTGTTCAACATGTATGCTATCCTATTGGTGAGTTTTGTAGTGTCGCATTAGTCAGAGTACGAGTTAAGAGATTCAGAAGAATGATTTATTCTTTCATTATGGCCGGCCTATTGCATATGATGTGTCACAGATGTATGAGGAGTATGTGTTTAACTATTTCTTATGTTTGGAATTTTGGTTTTGGTCCCTACTATAGTCTAGCTAACTTGTGTGGGTACACATCAATTATAATTAGTGATTTGGGCCGACATAAGAAAGAATATTATATTTTGTTCTAAAGCCAACATTTAATTAAGTTTATGTTAGCATATATATAAAGGAGATTGGAAAATCCTTTTGAGAATGACAAAAGTGTGTGTGGATCAAGAAGAGTGAAGGTGTAAGAGCGAAAAAGTATAGAACAGTTATATGCCTGTAATATTAGAAGATCTGTTTGAACAGTAGAAGGGTTTTTGTATGCAGAGCAGAGCAGAAGAGTGATTTGGATAAAAGATCTGAAATCTGATTGTGTTCTTCATTGCAACTGAATCTAGGCATTTGTAGATGCTATATTCTCATTTCAACATTTTGTTGTAATATCAAATATATTCTATAAGGCAGTGAGCCTTCTCTTTTGAGTAATGAGCTCTAGGTAGTGTGCTTGAATGCAAGTGCATTCCCTTTTTTTATCATACTTTTAACATAGTATATACTTTGTGGATTAATCTCCACCATGGTTTTTCCCCTAACAGGGTTTCCACATAATTTTTTTAGGCGTTTCTTAATGTGTTTGCATGTTTCCGTCTGTTTATCTACTGTGAATGCTATTTGTGGTTCAATTATTGCTGTTGATAGTTTAAGATTTGATTTGAAAATCAAATATTGTGGAACATTGAGACCCCCCCTCTTAGTGTTCCTAGTGTCCAACAATTGGTATTAGAGCAAGGTTCATCTTCTGGAGTTTAATAGCTCGAGGTGGATCTTGAATTACAATGGACGCTGGTGGTCTTCAACAATAGCTTATGGTGACACTTGATGATCTTGATCAGTCTAAAGTAGAGGTCATGGAACTAAAAGTGAATCTTATGGCTGCAAAAAAATTAATTCAATCACTGAAGGATAAGATAAATGAGTCAAGGGAAAAGAGGAAGGAACTATGTGATCAGTTGAAGCAAAAAGATAGCAGAGGTCTAAATGATGTCCATCTGAATCAAACCCTAAGAGAAATAACTAAAGAATGTGAAAAGCTTGCCAAGGATAATGCTGCTCTAAAGCTTGAAATGGAATCTGTGGCGATGAAGTTGACCAAAGAGATTGAAGAAAGAAAGAAGAATGAGGAGAATCTGGCCCAATCCTTGAAAGAAAAATATGAAGAATGCAAAAAAATTAATAGTGGATTCATTCAGCTCGAGATTGAACTACAACAATCCAAAAACAATGGACAAGAGCTTGAGAGACTGGTAGTTATTCTTGGAAATGAGCTTTCCACTGCAAATGAATTCAAGGAGAAGTTCAGGATATAAAATTCTGTCAAGCTTGATGAGATAACTAAAGGTCAAAAGGATACAAATGATAAGTGAGGTCTTGGCTATGAGAAGGGAAAGAGCTCTAGATCTGAACAGAAGAACCCTAAAAAGAAGAACAAAGGCAGAAGACATTCGATAAGGCAACCCAATGCTCAAAAATTTAATGGATATTGCTTTGTTTGTAATAAATTTGGACATTATATGGCTTCTTAGTGTAGAAGTAAGATAAATTCTGGTAGTCCATCATTTTCTAGTTAGTGTTTTAAATGCAAGAAGTTTGGCCATAAGTCATTAGAATGCAAAAGTATGTCTGTCAGTGCATGTAACATTAAATGATATACCCATGGAAGATTTGGACATATTGCTAATCAATGCAGATCAGGAGGAAATCAGTGGAATGGATGGTATAGATAGAACAATCCGGTATGCTACAATTGTAACAAACTTGGGCACATTGCAAGATTCTGCAGAAACATAAACATGAATAAAGGAGGTCCGGTTTATCAAGGAAGAAATTCACATAAAAGTGACAAAGGAAAAGGAAAAGCATCCGTGTTAGAGATAAGAGATCAAATGAGAAAAACATGGGTAAAGAAGAATGGATCTGATGAAGGTAATAAGACTATATCGGAAGCTCCCTCTAGTAATTCTTCTGATAATTGATTTTAGGCCATTGGCCTAGGGGGAGTTTCTCATGAAAATCCTTTGTCCCCTTGTGTATAGTTGGCTCTGAATTGTAGGATGCAATTAGACGTTGTGTTATTCATTGTTAAATGTATCAACAATCATTTTTTGAGTTGGATGAAATGTTAAAGGTCCACAGTCGGATTCTTTGCTTGCTGTCTAAGTTTGCAGAGTAACCAAAACTTCTAGGGCAACAGATTTAATGCGGCAAGAAGTTATGTATGTGAAGTTATAAAAGGGCATTTGGAACCCTAATTTGTCACCATGCATTGAAGAAGAACAGTTGGAGAACCTTTTCAATGAAATTTCGAAGGAGTGAAAAGTTAATTTAGCAAAAAATTCTCCAGGTATCTCAATTGCTTATCAATTTCATATCTATTTGGTGATCGGTAGAACCCTGTTTGGTACAGAAAATGAAGTAGATTCAAGGTACAGTAACTCTGGATGAATATAGTAGTCAAAAGGTCAGGGATGTAAGAAATTCATTGTATGTCATCAAATTGAAGAAGCTTGGAGGAGAAAAACATAAAATTTTGGACATTTGGAATGAATTCCCTCATTTTGTCAATGCAGAGGTAGTTCGGTTTATCTTGAACATATTGGATGGTGTTATCCTTACCCTGGATAAACCCTATCAAATTTCTAAGGATGTAATCATAAATCTAATAGGTTTGTGCAATGTTGGTGATGTTCCAAAAAAATAAATCGATTCGAAATGTTGAGCTCGAAGCCCTAACTGGAATAATGGGAGATCAGAGGGCTCTGATGATCACAACAATTAAAGATCCGCTAATGAGGTATATTACACATGGAATTTCATATAAAATCTTCTTCAGAAATAGAGAAGGATCAATTGTTGGAGAATGTACAATTGACGAAGATTATAAACTACTCTTTTAGGTTTGGTACCCTAGCTATATGTATTTTGGTGTATTTCTTGAATTGCTTGCCTCTGAATGACAATGTGGTATGGAAGGTAAATATTCCGGTTTGCAAGCAAATTTTTGAACATTTCAACTCTTTTGAAAATGGTGAACAAGTTTATGAAAAATTCTTTAGAAAGATGCTAGAAAAGTTTGGCATAAGTGATATTCCCCTTCTAGTAAAAATAATTGAAGTTGGATCATCCTCTGGTAAGGCGGATAAAAAGTAGAAGAGAGGAAGAGATTTGGTTGGTGTCACTCCTCCGGTGCCCAAGTCAACAAAAGTTGAGGGAAAAGGAAAAGAACAGATGGTTGTGAATATAGTGGATGAAGACTCTAAGGAATGTACACCCAAAGATGAACCAAAACTAGGTGAATCAGAAGTGATAATAGCAGAAGATAGTGATGAAGAAGGTGCTCTGTTTAAAGCAAAAATATTGCAAATTATTCAGGATGAAGATGGAATGCAAAAGATAACTGATATATTGTTGAATGGACCATCTTATGAGAAGGACCTCATTGAAGACACTCTAGGAAGATACTTTGTTGATAACAACATTCAATTGGAAAATCTGCAGAGTGTACTTCCAAAAGAACTGATTGAGTGTGTCAAGGAGGCTATGGCCTCTGTGCCTCTGGACAAAAAAGAGGAGGAAATAATTTCCCATCTAAAGATGTAGTTTAGACTATCTCTTTCTAAACTAAAGAAGAAAATGAATGTGCTAAGATAATTCATTGACTTAGCCAATAAGATCTTCAATTACTGTCTTAAGTGGCCTCATGTGGTTGGAAAATACAAGAACAAGTTGGAGGAAATTGAAAATGAGCTTGTCAGAATCAGACAAGACTACAATATGTTTTTGGATAAGGACGAAGAAGTTAAGAAGAAGATTCATGATTTACAGGTCAAGCATACAAAGGTTCAATTTTCCAGAAATACTCTTATGGATACTTTTTGAAAAGTAAAAGATCATATTGAATGCAAGCTAGAGCAAATGATTGAAATTCTAAAGAAAGGAGAAAAGCTAGATAATGCCATCACCATTCCTGAATCCCTTGTCTAGATTATCAATAGGACATCAGACAATAACAACTTCAGTATACCTATTGCGATTGCAGTGGACTCTTGGAAGAAATTCCTTCAAGAAATAAAGGTTAAGTATAAAATAATCTTCTGATTTGTGCAGCAGTTTTCCAAATTTTGATCAAACTCTCTATTTTTCCAAGGGGGAGAGCAATAAATTTTTATTCTAACAAAAGAAGGAGAGAATTGTAGTAAAATATTGAAGGGGAGCGAAAGTAGTGGAAGCTTTGTCATTGATTCCAAAGGGGGAGAGAATGCAGTGAAAAATGCCTCGACATCCTAAGAGGGAGTAGTAATTTTGGTTTTGATGAGTTTTTGAGTTTTGACACTTAGTCATTTTTCACTAAGTGTTACCATCAATGCCAAAGGGGGAGATTGTTGGCATATGGCTTTGAGAGATTATTTTTGGCTGCTTGTGTTGTCATTGATGGCAACTGGAGCCAGCAGTATGGTCCACAGTGTCAAAGTTGCTCCTACTGACAAGAAAAGTAAGAGACTATAATCTACTGGCATAAAGTATGAAGAACTGGGTATCTAGTTGATAAGTTGATCTGAGTACTTCACCAGACCACTATTTTGTGGTGTGGATCCCCAAGGAAGCTTATTCAACATGTATACTATCTTATTGGTGAGTTTTGTGGTGTCGCATTAGTCAGAGTACGAGTTAAGAGATTCAACAAAATGATTTATTCTTTCATTATGGCTAACTTGTTGCGTATGATGTGTCATAGATGTATGAGGAGTATGTGTTTAACTATTTATTATGTTTGGAATTTTGGTTTGGGTCCTTGCTATAGTCTAGCTGACTTGTGTGGGTATGCATCAATTATAATTAGTGATTTGGGCTGACATAAGAAAGAATATTATATTTTGTTCTAAAGCTGGCATACAATTAAATTCATGTTAGCAGATATATAAAGGAGATTGGAAAATCCTTTTGAGAATGACAAAAGTGTGTGTGGATCAAGAAGAGTGAAGGTGTAAGAGTGAAAAAGTATAGAACAATTATATGAGGTAATATCAGAAGATCTGTTTGAACAATAGAAGGGTTTTTGTATGCAGAGCAGAGAAGAAGAGCGATCTGGATAAAAGATTCAGAATTTGATTGTGTGCTTCATTGGAACTGAATCCAGTCATTTGTAGATGCTATATTCTCAATTCAACATTTTTTTGTAATATCAAATATATTTTGTAAGGCAGTGGGCCTTCTCTTTTGAGTAGTGAGCTCTAGGTAGTGTGCCTGAATGCAAGTGCATTCCCTTTTTTATCATACTTTTAACAGAGTATACTTTGTGGATTAATCTCCACTATGGTTTTTCCCCTAATAGTGTTTCCACGTAAATTTTTTTGGTGTTTCTTAATGTGTTTGCATGTTTCCTTCTGTTTATCTGCTGTGAATGCTATTTGTGGTTCAATTATTGCTGTTGATAGTTTAAGATCTGATTTGAAAATCAAATATTGTGGAACATTGATTCACCCCCTCATTCTCAGTGTTCCTAGTGTCCAACACTTGTGACCTCTTTCCTGCAATAGGATTCTTTAGCCAATCGAGCTAACAAAGGTTACCTTTAATTATTGTTTAGTAAATATAATTATTTCTCCCTTTTATAAAAGAGTTTTTCTTAAATATTCTTCATTAATCTTTATTTAAACAAAAGGAGCATATTATCCTTTATTTTTCTATCTCCCTTTATTTCTTTCATAACTTTCTTTTCACTTTGAGGAAATTTTTTCATAACATTTCCCCCCTTGTAATTTAGCTTCTATCTTCTGCAACTTAAGTTGAATCTACACCATAACTCACCAAAAGTAATCAATTAATTAAGTGTGGACTTAACACTATCAATATCATAATAAATCTATTTCAGTTTAATTTCATCTATAATTTTCTTTCACAATTTCTAAATCTTAATCAATTATTTTAATTCAAAATTAGATCAAACAAAAATACTTTGCTAATAAATAACATGATTAAAACTATAGATACAATTTTGCATGAAGCATTACAAGGAGATAATGCAAGTTTATATACTAGATATTCCATCATGTAACTTCTATAATTTTCTCATTCATGTAACTCTTATTGTAAAGTAAAATGTTCTATTCTTTTTCAATATAAATTTAATACAAACATTATCATATTATTACATAGAATATGGTTGGTGAATGATATGCATGACATGTGTTATGAATTCACCTATTTTAACATTAAAAAATATTTCAAGATGATAATCATGAATTTTAGACTACATGAGTATCCTTTTTTCCTAAATAATCAAATAGAAACATGTGCACAATAATCCTAAAATAAAGTTTATATCATTTCACAAACTCGTTCAAACAAAGTTTTCAGTCAAGTTTGAATCTAATAAGTGTTGGAGCAGAAAATAATGAACTATAATATTCAAACTACCATAAAATGAATCAAGCACAATGAAAAATACAAATAACTATAATAGAATGTGTAGAATACAATGGTCACTCCTTGTTTATATAGGACAAGGAGGAGGTAGGAAGGTGAAACATAAATATTGATTAACCCTCCAAGTGATGTGACCCATGTAGATCACTTGGGAAAAATGTGAAGGCATGTGTCAATTGTCTATGAGGTGAGACAATTGAACCACTAAGTGAACTTAAGCTAGTGTGAATAGGACTACTAGGTGTAGGAACTAGATAATGATAACTAGATGCATAAAGACTCTTTTCACACTAACACCCCTCTTAAGTGACACTTAGGGAGTAAGTCATTGAAAGATGAGTCCTGGCAACAAAACTTAATAAGGTACTCATGTACAAAAGAAAAGTCTTACACAAATGGAGAAGGAGAAAACCCAGTGGGAAAAAAATCCTCTCCACAAAAGAGAACTATATACAAAGGAAGGAAGATTTAAGGCCTCCCAAGGACAACTTCCTCCACCCCAAGTAACAGGCACAACAAAATAGAGTGAGGTGATGCTAAAGGTTTAGTAAATATGATCTGCAACTTGATCCTTAGTACACAAATACTCTAAGGATAGAACACCATCTTGGATAAGCTGTTGAATGAAGTGCATATGAATCTCGATGTGCTTTATCTGTTGATGCTCAACTGGGTTGTGTGAAATGTGAACACTTTGGTTATCACACCAAGGTATAGTAGGATGATCAAGTGGAAGACCAAACTTTGTCATAAGTTGTCGAAGCTATGATACCTCATGGCTAGCAAGAATTTCTCCTCCATACTCAACCTCCATAGATGATAATACAATAGTGGTTTACTTCTTGCAAGAGCATGCAACTAGACTAAAACCAAGAGAAAAAATAAAACAAAAAGTGGACTTTCAAGAATCAACATCTCTTACCCAATTAGAGTCGGTGTAGCCTACTATATGTGAAGCACCTGGTGTGTTCTAAATGCCAAAGTGAGTGGTGTCACTAATATACCTCAAAATACACTTAGTTTCCTTCCAATGACTCTCATGAGGGCCATGTGAAAAATGGGAGACAAATCCAACACTGAAGGTAATATTTGGATGTGTGTGTCAAATACAAAAGATTACCAACTAATTGTCCATACAAAGTAGCATCAATAGTAAGTGTGGTGCAAGTGGTAGTCAAAGTGACACTAGGTTAGAATGGTGTAGGTGTGGGCTTACAATCACTCATAAAATTAATGAAGCAAGTCAATGGCATACTTTTGCTAGTATATGAAAATCCTCCCAATAGACTAAAGAACTTAAAGACCAATGAAGAAATGTAGAAGCCCAAGATATGTCATGTCAAAATGTGCCATCAAACTATGGTGAATATCTTGAATCATGGACGAGGAACTACTAGTAAGTATCAAGTCATCAAAATATACGACTAGTATCAAAAGTTCATCTCCATGTCTTTGGATGTGAACTATGTGATCCAAGTGGCAAAAAGTGAAACCAAATGCATGCAAGAAACCATCAATATTCTCATACCAAGCCCTAGGGGCTTGCTTGAGACCATACAAAGGAATGACGTAACTTACAAACAAGTGAAGAGTCTTGAACAAAACCTGGAGGTTGCTCCATATATATCTACTCATGAAGATCACCATGTAGAAAGGAACACTTCATATTCATTTGATAAATTGACCATAGATCTATTATGCAACAATAGAACAAGGCAAATTGAATCCATGTTGGCTAGAGGGGAAAATGTTTCAGAGTGGTCAATCCCTCAACCTATGAAAAAACCTTAGCCATAAGACATGCCTTTTATCTTTTGATAGAACCATCAACTCCATATTTGGTGTAGTATACCCACTTGCACCAAACCATCTTTCTCCCCTTAGGAAGAATAACTGAATCCCATGTAATATAATTCATCAATGAAGAATACTCCTCTACCATAGCACTATCCCAATCTCAAATACTAAAAGCCTCTGAAAAACTCTATGGATATAGAGATATAACATGACTCAAAAGACTAGAGTCAGAAGTTTGTGAACAAGTGTGTCTAGATGATGTAGGATCACTAGCTAAAGAACCAACCTCCTCAACAACACCTCTTGGCCAAATTGTGCAAAAAACAAGTAGTAGGAGGTGGTGGTGGTGGATCAGGACCATCATCCAAAGTATCCTCAAGTACTAAAGTATCATCATGAGATGAATAAGGTGGAGTGGGTTGTGAGGAAGAAGAAGATGATGGAGGATCTATTTGTGTGAAAGACTCATCAAATTGGACATCTCTATGAAAGTGGACACCCCTAGTGATAAGATCAAATAACCTATAAGATTTCACATCCTCATAATACCAACAAAGATGTATTGTTGACTCTTCCTCTCCATTTCCTTATGTTGACCATCCAATATGAATGCCCAAGCTTCACTATCAAATACTATGAAGAAGGAAACACCATGCTTGATTTTGGACCAAGCCTCATCTAGAGTGAAATTTTGAACTTCCTTGTGGGGAGCGTGGTTCTGAATATAGTTGGCGTAATTGATAGCTTCAACCCAAAAATGGGGCTATAGACCTTGTCTGAAGCATACAATTTTCCATCTCCTTTAATGATATTTTCATTTTTTCGGCAACATCATTCTATTGAGGGGTGTAGGGAACCAGATATTGATGTTGAATACCATGCTCAACACAATAATCCATAGAGGCCCAGTTCACATATTTCCCCATTATCTGTTCGTATTTGTCAAATAGAAGAACTTGATTGCTTCTCCATGAACACCTTGAAGGTCTTAAAAGTGTTGAAGACATCACTTTTTTACATACTTGGCTCTTGAAAATGAAGAAGTTGGAAATGACATTATAAGGTCACTATGAACCAAATCAAGTAAGGTAGTAGCACGATGGGCCTTACCCTTTGGAAAGGGTTCGTGATGATGTTTTCCAAGTACACAACCTCAAAAAATTCCCTATGTGCAGACACCTTAGGGAGTCCAAGTACCATATTCTTAGTACTCAATTATTGAAGATACATGTAATTGAGGTGTCCAAATCTCTCTTGCCAAATTCTGCTCAAAGAGTCAACATGGGAAATATGTGATGCTCCACAAGATGACTCAAAACCATAAAACCTATACAATTAAGACCCATGATCTACTCTTCATGAATCAACAATCCTCTCTGAATGGTGTATTTATCAAACAACTACACCATGTGGTGAAATCTCAAATACCTTTCCATCACCAGTATGACAAATCTGGTAAACTAAAAGGAGATTACCTAAAATCTTTGGATCATAGAGAGCATCCTCAATGCTACCCTCTATCAACTGTATTGCACTTGACCCCATAACTAGAATCTGTGAAGAGTTCCCCACTAAAATTTGAGAAGTAGTGTTGTCAGAAATAGATGATAGAAGATCCTTTGAGTGAGTCATGTGATGTGAGGCTCTTGAGTCAACTATCCAATTATCCTTGGATGAAACCAAACCTCTAACTGTGAGGGAATTTCCTTTAGTAGGTTTGGGAAGATCAATGTTATGTCTTTGTATGGCCTCTTCCATAGTGGTGATTCTCTTAAGACAAAATTTTCTATCATGATTCTATAATCCACAAAAAGTACATTGGAGTTTCTTTTTACACTTGTAAGTCTTCTTTCTTGATTGTGTAGAACAATGTGGCTTATGTGTCGTCTGGATTATTTTTCTTCTATGATGACTCATTTCTTGAAGTTGATTCTCCCTTAGGTTATTAGAAGGTTTCTTTCCTTTTTCCCTTAGATGATTGGACAACTAGTGCCTAAATTTTTGAAGAGGTGACACCATCCATAAAGATTAATTTATATTGTTTTCTTATGAATCCATCACAAAACTACTCAAAAGAAGGAATTACACATGTTGATCCAAGAGCATCCATGATAGAGTAAAAAGAAGAAGCAAATATTTGATGAGGACCTCTTAACTTTGAAAAAATCAAGCAGACACACTCTTTTTTTGTTTTTGTTTTACCACAACCTTGAATTCTAGAAAGCAAAGACTTTAATTGAACCACAAAATCTTCAATAGAAGAGAAGGCATTAGGAGGCAATGTTGTTAATTCAACATCCAATTTTAGAATATTTTATTCAACTTTACCAAAGAGATCATCAAATTTATCCCACATTTGCTTAGGAGTTGTACAACTAGAAATGTGAAATTGTAAATTATCGAAAACAAGAAGACCTATTATTCCCATTAATTCATCTAACTTGTTTCAATAAGTAAACTACTCAAACTCCCTAGTAAATTGTATTTGTTGCCTAGTAATCATTTTCTATAATCCCTTAGATTGAAGTAATTGTGGTACTTTGACTTTTCATGTGTGGAAATTATGTGGAGTTAACAAGTTGATTTTAGGATAGATGATGCACACAAAACGAGGTACTTGAATTGTTCCTTATTAAACCCTCCAAAATTTTATTATATCTGAATGTAGACCCCACATAAAGATGCAAGATAATATTTACGAAGCTTTTGTGAAGTTTGGAAGCCAAATCAATTGTTTATAACTCACGAAGATTTTACAAATATAGAATAATAGGCTTTCATAATCTTGATTTTGACTACAAATCTAAAATCCTTGAAAAGTTGTCGATAAGGGTGTGGTTCGGTGGTCAAGTTGCTTGGTTGTAGTGACAGCCACTAGGGTTCAAACCCTCGCTGGGCCATTGTGCTCATGGGTTTGGTTGTTTCTTGTGGTTTCTTGTTCCCGGTTCATAGCTTTGGTAAAAAGCGTTTTCCCCTAATAATATGAGTGTGTTGCACCTTTTTTAAAATAAATAAATAAATCCTTGCAAAGTTTTGATGAATTTCAATTTTTTTTGTAATATTTTGATAAACAGGGTGAAAGTTATGCCTCATAAAAAATTTCACAAATCACACTGAATTTTAGAGGTTAAAAATAGATTAAAAAAGTACAATTTTGAAAACCTCTTGAAGTTGAAATGTCGGTGATAGAACCAAATTCTTGTTGACTATTCAAACTTGAAAAAACACCCCCCCTTACAAGTAAAACAATTTAATAAAGCTTGGTGGTTTGCTTAAATTGCTAACAACTAACATTGATTGTTACAATTATAATAAATTTAGCATAAAATGTTAACATGCCACACCACTATTGAAGAGCTGAAAGGAGTTCAATGATTAGGGGAGAGGACCCACTACTTGAGCATGTTCCAATAGTTATAGCATTTGTTGATTTAATGCCCAATAATTTTAACAATATTGGACCAATAGTTGTGACTTTAAAATTGTTAGTGTTGATGATGATTGTATAGGAGCGAATTTGCACCCCTTACACAAATTCCCCTTCTACATTTCCTCACCTTAGAAAACCAAATCCGAAGGAAAAAATCCACATTAGCCCGATGTCTTTGTTCCACTTGGATTTTGTTTTGTGTGTCAGTAGAAGAATAATTGTTGGGGACACTCGTGTGGCGCACAGACATCCACGTGGCATACTTACGTCCTTGATGGATTCCTACGTCTAAAGCCTACAGAGGTGTTACACTTCCCATTGGGGTCAATTTGTAATGCCCATCTTCAACCAACCGACTCGAATATGGCCGTTTTTCTCATCTCACCTTCAAAAACACTCTTCATTCCTTCATTTCATCTCTCTAAGCATTCAATTCATCCTCTAGCAAGCTTTCTTCACAATCTTCTAAGCATTCTCTTAGAATCCATCACTCTCAAGCAACACCTTTGCACTTCATAACAGGAACAACAACACTCCATCAACTCCGTAGAGCAAGTGTGGAACAACACCATTGCAGCAAAGGCTTGAGTCCTCTCATTTTCTCCTCCATTAGCTAGTGAGCTCTTGGTGGAGGTGGTAAGCATTTTCACTCCTCTCCTCTATGATTTGGTTGAGTAGCACATTACTATTTTGTAGTGTTATTGTGTTCTTTAATTTCATTCTCCTTTATCATACTTTTCTCCATTGTTGTTATCTTAGCTGTTTGTGGAGGTGGAAGCACCAAAATGGGGGTCTAACTGAGGTAGACCCCTATACATCCCCCCAACAATTTTCCTCTTTCTTATGTGTAGTTGGAAGTGCACTTGGAGCTAGCTAGTGAACATGCTCTTTTGTGAGATCATTTTGGTCACCCTAGCTTTAATCTATTTGCTTTATCATATTCACTTATATATCTCTTATTTCATAGTATTGTTTTTCTCTCCTAAAAACCATTAGCTAGGATGTCAGCTCATTTTCTAGCAGTTCTCATTGTACTTTTAGTCCTTTGGTCATATGGATGCCAACACACTTGAGAGACACTAGCCTGCCGCGTTGTCATCCCAGAACCACACTTTCTTCCTTAGGTAGAGAGCTACTTGAGGCACAATGTTGAACTCGAAAACTAGCTTGCCTAGCCCCATTTTGAGTTTCAGGTCTACAAAGTGATTGAAGGAACTTATAGTCCTCATCATTCTCGTCCCCCATTTCTAAACACCCTTTTTAAGCTGAGGTAAGTTAGGGTAACCTTCTACTCTCGGCTCTTCGTGATCTAGGGCCTTGAACATGGTTGGTCCCCCTCTCTTACATTTTTGGTGAACCCGACATGAACCATTTTGGTTCTATTCTGTGATATTGAAAGTTCCTTTCCTTGTATCCTTGGAGTATTGTAGGTATGAGTGTTGTGAGGCTTTCATCTTACAACCTAGCCTATGACCCCTAGTAGGCATAGTTGGAAGGTCTTGAAGGTGTTGCATAACAAAACCTTAATTTGGTCACTATCCTTGTAACCTTTGGAGGCTTTCTACATCAACCTATCCCCTCTGTGCAGCCTATGAGTAGTGGTACTGGTATAACCTTCACTTCATAGGACCTATTGATGGGTTTTAATAGGTAACCATCTCTTGTCTACATCCTTGCACGAATCAATGGTAACATCATAGTAGGTGTTCTCGTTGATTCGACATCTCAAGCAAACATTATAATTGAGGAGATCATACTAATCAACTTCTTGCACAATGATGGATACGATGCACCCGTAAGCACCATCCGAATGCATGACAGATTTTTCATGTCCCCTTTGGGTAGTATTGTCCTGTTGGTTTTGGTTGGACCTAAATTCATGAAGCTTCTATTTGACATAATCCCTAGATCTGAACTCCTTAGAGTGAAGCTGGGTATCCCTTGGTTAGTAGCTAAGAATGTGGTGCCTTTAGTCATGCATAAATGTTTAAATTTATCCATAATGCCTAGGCCTGTTCGGTATAGCAGGAAGAAAGGTCCCCATGGGGAATCCTCTATGTCTTAACCTTTGCAGCCTCGTACCGCTCTTGCTCCCAAAGTAGTGAATGGGAAGAGGTTCGCTGCTGAGGCACTTGAGTTGAATCCTCCCACTACTTTTCAACCTACTCCTCTTGCTCCCATTTAGGAGTATGTTCCTTTGCCAGAAATAACTATAGTGGAAACTCCCATGGTTGAGCAGGAGCCTTCTGTTCCTTCCCAACCTCTATTTTTGGTTCAAAGAGTCGCAGAAACCGCCTTGCGCATGAGCCCAACCGCCGATGAAAGGATTTCATGGCTAAGAAAGCTGCCTTACAGAGGAAGGAAGAGGAGACGACTACCCTTGTATCAGGGATTCTTGCTGTGTCCTCCTCTCTCCTCCCTTTGCTTCCATTCAGTCTATTTCTGTATCACTTTTGGCTTCCACTGTGAGTACAAATGTGCTTGACCCTAAACAGGTGTAGGTGTTCATCGTTCCTTCAGTGGAGTTGCCTCTCTTGATGTCCCTTTTGGATGTACCACCTTTCCCAAAACCCAAAGATATGATGAACACTTCGGTGGTGTCTATTGCAGTTTTCTCTTCCATTGCACCTCTTGCCTCGTCTGTGGGGAGTTCATGTCCCCTAGTGGAGTAGAAGGTGGAAAGTGGTCCTTCTGACAATGGAGGATGTAAGAGGAGCCCACCTTCTTTGAAAGGTGGTCCTGTGTTGACTTGTTTTCTCATAGTGACAGAACCGATCTTGACTTCCCCTAAGTTCGTCACCACTCTCGAATCACTCAGCGAGCCTAGTGATGAAACTCAAGTGCAACTTTCTCTATCTGTTGAGATAAAACATGGAACTCTAGTAAAGTGTATGTTTAACTCTTTGGATGAGGTTCCAACCTTGTCGGCGATCTTCACAAAATCATTGACCTTAGCTCCACAAGAGCTCGATGGGGAGGACCTTGTGGGGTCCTCCTCCTTAGCCCTTGTTGCGGGAGGGTCAAACGCTCCTCCTCTTAACATTCCACCACTGCAGGTTCATCCTTTTTCCCCCTATGATGATCTAGAGTGGGAGGCGGACAACCTCTTGGTCAATCAGTGTTAGGGGGAGGCCCCTTCTTTATCTTTAGAGTAGATGTTTGTGTGTGTGTTGTGACATGTTCTCCCGTGATCGTGTTATGTGTGCTTGGATGACCCTTGTCACCCTTGTTGGTGCTTGGATACAGGCATGGTTTTTGTGTCGTAAACCTTCCTCTATTTGTATCATCATTCTTCCATGTTTGTGACTTGATTTTCAATAAATTGGGGATGATGCAAAGTGTTGGGGGCATTTAGGCTTCCCTTCCATGTCACCACAACACAATAGGAAATTAGCCCTGACTTTTTCGTCGACTTTTAGTGTATTGGTGTCTATCATTTTGGAGTCATCTGATCGTGCAAAAGTCGGCGAAAACCCATTTCTTTGTTCCATCACCAAATTTAGCGCCTAGATTCATGTTAGATTTTGCGCCAGAAAATTGGTGTCAGCAATAGCGTCCCCTTTAATGTCGGGAATAGTGCCAAGAAAATAGCACCTAAATTGGTGCCCAAATGGCTTCCAGTTTTGCTTCCATGTCTGCTCCCATTGTTGCTTCTAGTTTTGCTCCTAGTTTTGCGTCTAGATTTGCTTTCGATATTGCTTCCACTTTTGCTTCCAATGCAATGTCTAGTTTTGCTTCTAGTATTGCTTCCAGTTTTGCTTCTGGTTTTGCTTCCATTTTTGCTCCCATTTTTGCTTCTAGTTTTGCTTCCACTTTTTCTTCCACTTTTGCTTCCAATGTGATGTCCAGTTTTGCTTGTAGGTTTGCTTCTAGTTTTGCTTCCAAATTTGCTTCCAAATTTGCTTCCAATTTTGCTTCTAGTTTTGATTCCAGTTTTGCTTCCCATTTTGCTTTGAGATTTGCTTCAAGTTTTGCTTCCACTTTTGCTTCTAATGTTGCTTCTAGTTTTGCTTCCAGTTTTTCTTCCGGTTTTGCTTTCAGTTTTTCTTCCAGTTTTGCTTCTAGTTTTACTTCCATTTTTGCTTCCAATTTTGCTTCCAATTTTTCTCCCGGTTTTGCTTCTAGTTTTGCTTCCATGTTTGCGTCCAGTTTTACTTTGTACATTCCTTCCAGTTTTATTTCCGGTTTTGCTTCCAAGATTGCTTCTAGTTTGGCTTCCATTGTTGCTTCCTTTTTTTCTTCTAGAAATGCTTCTTGTTTTGCTTCTAAAATATGCTTCTTGTTTTTCTCTCGGTTTTGCTTCCGATTTTGCTTCCGGTTGTGCTATCGGTTTTTCTTCCAAGATTGCTTCTGGTTTGTTTCTAATTTGGCTTCCATTGTTGCTTCCTTTTTTTCTTTTAAAAATGCTTCTTGTTTTGCCTTATTTATTAATTTAATATGTTTTAATTCAATTTAATTAGTTAAATATATGATGCCTCTTAAATAACTCATATGAATATAGAGTAAGTAATTTAATTATTTAACTCATATGATTAAATAACAAGATAATTATTATAACATGATCATCATCTATAATTAAAACAAGTAAGTCAAATATCTATAATTTAATTGAATTTGACAATATCCATCCTAAGCAGTAAATTAAAATAATCATACGTAATAAATATCCATCCAAAAATCATCGACCACTTTTAATATATATATATAAATTGACAAGTCAATACTGATAAGATCATCACCATATATAATTAAAACAAGTGAAAGTCAAATATGCCAATAGATCAATAACATGTGAAAATGATACATGTCCAACAATCGACATAAGTCAAAATGATACATGTACAAATGATATAAGTAAAAAGGATAATTTATTTAACTCAAATTGATACAAGTTAAGATGATACATGTCCAAATGATATATGTGAATAATAAATGTCAATATGATACAACTCAATAATATGGTATTGTAGGTCATGAAAATGATACTTATGATAGTAACGATGAAAAGAGGCATCATAACAATATATCAACAATAATCCATGATGCAGTCTATATGATCATGAATGTCATTGGGTACTACTAGCAACTGCCTCATCATCATCCCCACCACTGTGATCATCATCATCATAATGATATATCAACAATGATCCATGATGTAGTCTATATGATCATGAATGTCACTGGGTACTACCAACAACTGCCTCATCATCATCACCACCATCATGATCATGATCATCATTGTTGTTGTCATTGTCGTCATCGTTGTCATCATCATCATTATCATTGGCCTTGGTGTCTTTCGTATCTGCATCATCATCATCCTTTTCCATGTGATCTGTACCGATAGAACTAATATTTTCTAGATCTATATCATGACGAGGACCATCTTGATCTTTTGGTAGACGCGTGTTCTGCAAAAACAAACCATTTAAAATTAAAAGTTATTATTTATTTCATGCAATAATTTATTTTTCTGTTATATATCTAATATTGAAACATATAAGAAGAAACCATAATCATATTACATCATATGAAAGTGCACATACCATAATAAAATTTCAAAAAAGATATAGCTGATATGTGATTCCAATGATGTAAAACATGCAACAATTCTAATAAACGTTAGTAAAGATCATAAAAAAATTTGTTATACAATTTAACTATCAACTGCAAATTCTATTACATAACCTTAAGTGCCAACCCTCTACAAAAGAATGAGGAGACTGCAAGAAGATTGGCTGCAGGGGGCATTGGTATAGGAGATGGACATGGCTCTTCCAAGCCATCCACTGAGATGGTTGTTGCGTGGTCTCACAACATGCCCCATTTTTCCCCTTGGAAAAATGTGGACCCCCTATTTTTTCTTTTCTTTTCCTTTCTCTTTTGTTTTGTTTTTGCTCATTTTGACGTTGTTTTGAGCTCAGTTGGTTGCTAATTTCCTCTCTCATTTTCATTTGGCCTTTTTGTTTTCATATCCTTTTGTTTCCTGATTTTGGTGTTTTAGTATGCTCTTAATGTTTAGTTTGTTACTGGAAATCGGAATCCCAGAGTCCTGCATTTCAGCCAAAAAGAAATTTTATCTTCATAAGATTATAACTTTGCCCGATATTTCATTGATCAAAATTTTAATCCCGGTAATTTCCTCTTTTACTGAAGTCCGGTATTTTATTGTTTCTTTTTGAAAGTTGAAAACCAGAGAGTCTGCTTTGAAATTGTGTTAAATTTATCTTTTAGACTTTATTTCCAGTCTTTCCTTTTGTTCTAGTTTTCTTTTTCCTCAAAAGGTATTTCCTGGATCCCAGTGTTGTTTGCTCCTTTTAGAAGCAATATCGAAAAGCTTTAATCTCGGTGACCACCAATCAATCACCTATCTTTAATGACATATACCTTGCAAAGAACTAGCATGACATCTAATTGCTACATATAATCACCGCACCGTTTTCTTCTCAAATAATGAGCCAATGCAAAAATCTAGGTATTTGTGATTTGGACCATAATCCATAATGATTGCACCTTTATTCTAGGAATTAATGTGAAATAACAGGTAATTAATGAAGGTGGTGAACTATCTATGTACTTGGCACCACCTCAAGCATGCAATTGCTTTTACAACACTCCAACTCACATCATATTGAAAATTTTCTAAGGACATTAAGTTAATGAATTAGCATTGGCGTGCAAAGAGAGGTAAAATTTCCAGAAACTAAGACCCAACTACCAAGGGTTTTGAAGTTGCATTATGAAGAATCACCATTAATAACCAAAACTAGGTATGTTCTGATAACTGATACTTTGTTAAGAGTTTCTTAGGCTAAAAGTATTGATAATGGTATTTCCCATTTTGAAATTGAAAGGTTAATTATTCTCTGAGTTGTTAAATTTAATCGAAAATGGATTGAAAATTTTATGAAACATAATTTTTGGTTAAATCTAACCCTAAGTCACACACAAGACACATATTCTGAAAATTACAGAGCACATTATATAGAAAATGAGTACTTCTGATGTAAGGGCAGAAGATGTATTCAAGTATTGCAATTCACAAGCAGTACCCATCAACATAGTGGTTACAGATACCCAAATGGGATGGTCTTCTGCCATTGAAATCCATTCACGACTATTACAAGAGAATGCTTCTCAATGTACCAAGAGTGTTGTGGAAAATGGATTACTTCTTGTAGGAGGGTTTCCGCCAACAATGGAAGCTCCCAAATTAGTTATGCAATGTATAAATCATTATAACCCAGCCAAGAGGTTTGTTGAGAAAGAAGGGAGAGTTTATGCAGACCTATCTTAGAAAGGAATCATATACACATTTAGTCTCCCCATTTACACAAAGATGTTCAATGTTGACTTGAAGACCAAGACCAAGACATATTAGAGCACTGAAGAGCATAATAGAGAAATTATGAGCACCCAATGGTGCCAATAGCCAATCACACAATAGACCAAGGTAATTTAGAGGTCTACGTTTAAACAAGAAATGAAAGACATTATAACTTTGCTAAGTAGAGTAGCTAGTTTAAGAGATGCAAGAAAATTCGAACCCTGGATGTTCATGATAATATCCCACATGATGGAGGGTCTTGTGGAGTTGTATTGGGGAAAATTGATAAGTGACAGACTTCATGAACAAATTACTATATTCCCCAAAACTAGATGCTTCTACATGTCATCATATGTTATTTACTTGTGCTATGAGAGCTAGTAAACAACGGTTGAAATAGATTGGTACTTTGGGCACAAAATTTGGCAATAGTTTGATATATGCACATCTACCCCAGATCACCGTCCACGAGTATAAAGATGATTACAAAAAATTGAATGATTTATTCTTCATGAAATTGGTGAGAACAATGGAAGGTGATAAAGCTAAGAGATTATCCCTAGAAGCACAAATTTCCATTTGACCTATGGGAGGCTGGTACATACAGTTCCCAACTTACTCCTACATTAGAGTGGAGGGATTTGATGGACACCCATTCATGCTACCTAGGTATCCTAAAGATAAAATTGTTTTATTAGAATTAGTGAGATAGTTAAAACCATCTCAGGCTCTATATAGCCATGCTCATAAAAAGGCCTCTTTCAAATTTCCCATTATAATAGGAAATTATAAGTGCAGTACAATTAGAGTGACTAATTTGTGTGAAGAAGAATTGAGGACCTACCATTTTGAAGAGTTCCCTCTCTAGAGAGTGTATTATGATATTGGAGGAAATATTGCTAAAAATATAACTAGTTTTTCTACTCATGTGCCTCATTTAGAAGATTATTGGCTTAATTGTGAAGATGAGCACATGGTGAGAAGATGAAAATATGAAAGAATGACTTTAAGATTTTCTTAAATGCTCAAACTTTATGATATCCCAGACCAATTGGAAGAAGATGATGGTTAGGTGTTGAATCAATTTTACAATCATGACAGGGCATATGATGAACCCATTCTAGACCCAGGTGTTGATGATGAAGATATGACATCATTTGACAAATTTACTAGACCAGTCTTAAGGTATACTCAACATTGTATTGATGATTTTTGTAAAGGTTTGAGAGAAAGAGGAATTGAACCCATCTTCTCAGAAGATAAAAGAAGGAAACAAAGAGATGAAACTACTTTTGAAAGTGGAGAGCCTACCAAGAAGAAAAGAAAGACTAGCAAGGTGACTTCAGGTTTTAGAATTGAAGACAGAACCCCTGAAACTACAAGACAAGAAGTTCCCATAAAACCATCTAATCAAAGGAAAGATGTAGAGATAGGTAAAGATAAAAAAAAAGTAAGACCTAAAGGTGCTGCTTCCTCCACAACTAAACCAAGAACAAGAGTAATTATTGATGAAGGAATAGGAGCAACATAGAATGTTCGTGCACAAACCATATCTGCATCTCAAAGGGCTACAACATTATTTACCTCTCCCCCTTTTGTTAATATGGCTAGTATGAAACAAGCAATGGGAGGGAATCTTATAGCTCTAGAGGAAATTTTTGAAGATGAATCTAGAATTAAAGAATAGACAAACAAATGGGGTGCTATGTGGGAGAAAGTGAAAGAAAATAAGTCTAAAGAAAAACCCATGGTACACCCAATGATAGAAGAAATACAGGATACAAGCCCTAACCCCATAAATGTTGAAGAAGAAGAGTTTATTCAAGGAATGCTCACCTCAAAGGCAGGAAATCCTAGCATACTTGAAATGGAAACAGGTAAAGCTGTAGAGTAGAATTCTATTGATTAAAGAATTTTTGAATATACTCTTGATTCCCAACCTTCACTTGGGAATGTGCAAAATGTTAATGAAACTCACAGGTCTTTGAAGAATCAGAGAAAGGCCATGTTGAAATAAAAAATTCAAACTGAAATTCTAGAAGAAGCTACACAGTTTGCAAGAGATGGAATTGAAAATAGAGAGAATCCTGGTGTAGTATTGAATGAAGAAGATAATGCTCAAAGAGATGAAATGGAAAATATGGATAGACACAAAATAAAATTCTCCAAATAGAGGAGGCAGTGTCAAACCCTACTAATCCCGAGTCTATGCCAGATATCACTAAAGAAATCCCCATTTCAGAAAATGTGGCAAGCCAAAGAGAAGAAGTTCCTGAAACAAGTGGTAAACAAGGAAATGTTATAGAGATACAACAAGATGATGATACACTTGATTGGTTAATCAGGGAATTAGCTTCTCCAATGGAAGTGGAAGTACTACATCTGAATCTTAATAATTTTATACAAGAAGTAGGTAATCCTAAACCTAGGCGCATAGCAAAGACAAAGCATGTTATATAGAGGAATGCATATGGAAATAGAACTATTCAGATAGCCACTCCAACAACTGAAAAGGAAAAACATGAGATAATGCCTAAGGAGTATAAGATCACAAGTTTTAATCTTGGACACTCATCTTGGTATCAAGAATTAGAGGAAATAAAAGTAAACTTAAATTCTACTGTTGCGAGAGTACAAAAATATAAACAAAAGAAAAGAGAATTGAAAGAACGGGTTGCTACCTTGGAACACTTTATTAAGTCATTGAATTTATCTGGTCGAGAACAAGCTAAATTGCCCCAACATCTAGTGCTAGTGTCACAAGAGAAAGTAGATGCAATTGCTGCAGTTCGTCATAAAATGAACATGTTTGGAGAATGGATTGAATATTGGGTAAAGCAAGGAGAATAATTTATTACAGATGCAATAAGAAAGTACAAGGAAGCATGCCATCCTTTATAGAAATTGAAAAGATTTGAAGATGAATGTAGATTTCATCAGGAGTAGGTCATTAATGAAAGGTGAAACATTAAAATTCTCATGTAGTCAGACATCCAAGAGTTAATACAGAATAATGTAATATCAAGACATGAAATTTCATTGCCAAGAAAGTGGAAGAAATAGCTAAAATGGGAAGGTGACATGTTAATACAATGTATTGAAGCATTTGAAAAAGTCACCGTTGAGTGCAAAATATTGATCAGTGAAAACCAAGAATTTATTGAAATATTGAGACATCAAGGTTTTGATCCCCAAACATTAGGACAGGTGGGAAAGGGAGCTAAAGCTTTCAAGGAATGGATAGAAAAGATAAATAGAGATCCTATTCAATTGCTGATGCGGGAGGTCATTGACGAAATAATACAATGCAGAAATGTTATAGCCAAATATGAAGTAGACAAAGCACAACAAAATGACATCATACTTCGAGTAACTGAAGAATATATTAGGCTCAAGCTCACTTGGAGGGCAATACGAAGAATTTAAAAAGAGCACATGCATCAAATATTAAGAGCTTTCTGAGAATATTAGTTGAAGAAAGAAGAGTCCCGAAGCTCGAGTCCTAAGCAAAAGAAAAAGAACCGGATACCGGATACCAAAAATATGATGAAGTTTATTTTGGTTTCAATTTTAAATTTGCAGGTTGATCTCGGTCCTGGTAGATGTTCCTCATTTTGGTATTTTGGAAGGAAGCTTGTAGCATTTATTGATACAAAGTGTTCGTGTTGAAGTATGAAGAGAAGTGTTTTTGCGGATGAAGTCAAAGCCTTGACTATTCTAGAGTGTTCTTGATGACAGTTGGTAGATGCCACATGCCACATTTTAATTTGTTGTTTTTGATTCTCTGAAAAAACTTTTAAGTTGAACTTCTGGGGCCTTGTTTCTATAAAAGGCCATCTCCTCCCACATTTTTATTTTAAGTTCGGAATTTGTGGATGTCGGAGGAGCATCATTTTTTTTAAAGTTTTTTTCTTTTTTCCCATTTTTTGAACCATTCTAACATAAAACTTTGTATGCACGTAGACATTAATTGATATCAGAGCTTTATGGATAGCTACCTATCTCAATATCTTTTGTAGCTAGTTTTGTAAGTTCGGCCAAACAAGACTGTATGTTACACCATTTAAGGGTGCATATAGAACCTACTCGGTGTCCATAAATGAAACCCTCTCTTTAAAAGCTTGCACCATTTTATATGTAGTTGTGAAGCAATCTAGTGAAATATAAAGTGGTTTTCTCTATTTTGATTAATTATTTGGGGCATCCATGGAGAATAATCGGGAGAAACTTTTATTTTTCAGCATTTTTTATACTTTTTTTTAGAATAAATGTTTAATATTTTGAAAATTTTCCAAAAAATATAAATGAATGGAAAGAATTTTGTTGAAAATCTTTTATTTTCCATGAAGTTGCTGAATGCTTTAATGCTAAATCTACTTAAGTGATAGCAAAGAATTTGTGATGTTTCATGAAATATTATGTCAAATCTTTCATTTCATGATGTTATTCGATGAATGAGGTGAAATTTTATGTGAAACGTTTATAATTCTTAGAAAATCTAGAAATAACCATAGTCCCTTTGAGATTAACAACAAATGTCACATCATTACCCAAGAGCGACCCTAGTGCAACTAGGACCTGGTTATTAGAGACTTGGGATTGAATGAAAGCCGATCTTTGTCCTGTGAATGCAAAATTTTCCCTTAGGTCATCTTTGTTCCATATCTTTCAAGAAGGATAGGCTCTTTGTGGCCTTATCTATGGAGATTTTATTTGTATTGTTTTTCTGCGAGTAAAACCATCGTCAATAGGAACTGGTGCTAGAAGGAGGGCCTATTGTTGTTATTTTTTGGTTTTGTGAGGTTTTAAATTAGATTTCCATAGAACCACTAAATCTTGGTCTAGTGATCCTCAGGTGACCTTAGTCAAGCTTAGTGGTCGAACATCATCTAGACCTCAAAAATCTAAAAATTTAAGTGCAATTCCAAAGATTCCAACCGTTGTTTCTCCATCACCTCCTATAGTGATGAAATTCTTTAATGTGGAGTCACCGATTCAATTTTTCGTGTACAATGATTTACCTAAAAATCTTGATAAGTTGTGTCTAAGTATTATTTTCACAAAGATGTTGAAGAGCATATCATTATATTCAAGGATACATGCTTTCAAGCAAGAATTCAACATGAAGATGTCATGTGTCAGTTGTTCCCATATACTCTGAGTGATGAAGTTTACCAGTGGTTTATCAACTTGCCTCACAATTCTATCAGATCATGGCAAGACATGGAAACTTAATTTTTAGCTAGGTTTAGAACAACAACTGATCTTGCTTTGTTATATCATCAATTCACTCAAATCAAGAGGTTCAAAGGTGAACCTATAACCACTTTTAATAATAGATTTCAAAAGGCTTATTCTAGGTTACAAGCACCTTATGTAGTGGATAATCTGTTTGCTATCACAGTTTATTATACAATAGTAGATCCTTTGACTGCTATGTTTGTGAAGCGAAGAGAAAATCCTCCCACTACTTTACCAGAAGCCTACGTTGAAAATGTAAGTGTAAATTTAGAAATGAAACATCTCAGAAATGGATTGTTTGCAAATGGCTGAAACAGATTGAATATTTACCCTACCCCTAATGTAAATGGAGTTCCTATAGGTAATCTTATGGCTCCTAATGCTTATCCTATAGTGGTCTAGAATGGGACATTTCCTCAAAATAATTTCTTTCAACCAGGAAATAGTCAAGATTTAGTCCCTCACCCTGGTCCAACTATTACAGAGCTGCGTCCTAATGGAATTTTTTTTCTCACAAACTCAAGAAAATAAAAATGTCAAAATTTCTGTCGAAAAGGAAGACATGAAAGAAATTACAACTCAACTCAAAAGATTAACCATAGAGGTTACACAATTACGAAATCAAAATTTCTATTCTTAGAGTAATAATCAGTATTCGCAAAATAGAGTGTATAATGCTCCTAGGCCACCTAGACCTTGGAATACACACCCTAATAATAGGGAAGTATCCACACCTTTAGATAATCCTGATTCAACTGATGAAAAGTGTACATTAAAGTGAACTTAGTTGACCTTGCAATGAACAATTGGTGAAGAATTCATAATACAAATGCTCACGCTGAAGTGGATTGTTCACAATTCAAAATCACTTCAAACATTTTCCTTGCTGCTACTCATTACAATGAGCATTGCGATTCTCATCCTCCTAAGGAAATGAACTAGTTCCGGTAGGATATGACTCTACTTTAGTCCTGGAAAGTTATGAACGCTTCAAATTGGCTACCGCTATCACAAGTCATGCTCATAAATATGAAGATGATAATTCAACTATGAATTTGGAAACATATACTTTTCCTTATTAGGATGAAAAAGAGCCTCAAGAAATGGATGAAATACATGCCTTCCAACAATATCAAAAAGGACATAATTACAACACGAGGAACAATGTTAACAGTGGAGGTAAATTCAATGGGCCTTTAACAACATCCATCCCGCCTAATAATGTGAATACTCCACTTGATGACAAATCAAGTAATAATCCTGGGTTACCCAAGGTGACCTCTTACTACAATTTATCAAATGTTTCAAAAAGTGAAAAGATAGACTCTGCTAACCAAAACAATTTGACTAATTATTTAGCGAAAGAAATTAAGAAGGTAAAGATTAGCCTTTCTCTATCAGAATTGCTTAAGACACCTATGATCAAGAAAGCTTTCTTAAAGACTTTAGAATATTTTCCTAAAGAACACAAATTCAAAGACATTCAAGTGAAATATAGTTAGGCTAAAACAAAAGATAAGAACATTGTTCCCATAGCGGACATGCAAGTAGCCTTTTACAAAGGAAAATTAGAGACCCCACCTTTTTTTCACTTTGAGAATATTTGGTAAGAATCCTCATAACTATTTAGTAGACTCTGGAGCGTCTACTAATGTGATGCTGTTATCCATATGTCCGACATTAGGGTTAAACCCTACAAATTCTTTAAATAAAGTCACTCAACTTGACAAGACATAGGTAAACATAGTAGGAGAGTTGACTAATATTCACATGCAATTGGCTTTTGATCCCAAAATCCAATATTATATTGACATTCGAGTCGTGGAGATATACCTAATACTTATGGTATGCTTCTAAGTAGAGATTGGTCCAAAACATTGAATGGATACATGGCCATAAATTTCTCACACATGTGGTTACCATGGAAAGAAGTTCCTAATCAAATTTGGATTGAAAGAGAACCAAACATGAAGTAGATGATCACATATTATAATAAAAAAAATGAAGTTCTATATGTCGATGTAGAACCAGGAGTTTACAAAATACAAAGTTCAAGAGTTAAAATTGAGGAAGTTTTTACTTGTGATCCTAAGAAGTCTAATGAATTAATTCCTAGAATAGATGTTTTAATTGAATCATATTGTGATTATTTTGAAGAAGAGAATATTCCTTATGATAAATTTTAGAAAAATATTATTGCAAAAGCTCGTGAAATAAATAAAAGTAAAATTTCACTAAAAGGTTCGTTGTTGCATGATTGGTGTAGGTTGCACAATGCTACACATTTATAAAATAGTTGTATGATGTGTTTGGAGATAATTTACAGGATTGAGAATTGATATTTTCCAAAACATGATAACACCTAAAGAACTAAACAAGAAACATATAGAAACAAAGATCAAAACATATAGACTGAAAAGATTTATACAATGATATCGAAAAATGGTAAAATATTGGCTACAAATGATCAAGCCTAGATTCTTAAATTTGACGGATCAAAATCAAAAAAAGGAATTGGAATTGGAATTGAACTTATCAATCCGCAAGGTAAGTCTTTTCTTGCTGCATATCAATTGCAATTTAAATGTACTAACAATGTGGTAGAATACAAAGCCCTTATACATGGCTTGATCCTGGAAATCAAGAAGAAAGCTAGAATCCTTAAAGTGTTTGGTGATTCAGAATTGGTAGTTAAACAAGTCTAAAAGCAATATATTTTCCACTACAAAAGATTATCCAATTATCAACACAAAATATGGGATTTATTTGAAAATTTTGATGCATTCAATATTACTCATATCTCTAGAAGATTCAATCAGAGAGCTGATGCTCTAGCTATTGTTGCTAGTACTCTAGAACCTTTAGAGACTTAAGATTTGAAAAGATTCACAGTTGAACTGGTACAATTACCTTCGGTTCCTGATAATGTCACTAACCTACAAGTATTCGAAGATGATTGTCACATATTGGAATTCATTACTAATTCCAATATTTTTAATGCACAAATAATTGAAGAGATAGATCATCCTGATGGAAAAATTTGAGATGAAGAATTGGCTCAAGCCAGAGATAATAATATTCTAAAAGGAATAATTGAGTTAGAATGATTGTTTGATATTCACCAGATAGTTATATAGAAAGATTTACCTCAAAGTGATAGAGGAATATTTGAGTTATACAATTTGCATACTGAAGAAGATCCTAAGAACGTACTCATAGGGGAGGTTTGTACTGAAGAAGAAAAGAGAAATATTGCTCAAGCACTTAAAGATTACTAGAAAGTCATTGGATGGACATATGAATACTTGAAGATGTATGAAACTTCCATCATTACACATACTATACCATTGAAGCTTGATGCAAAACCTTTCTGACAAAAACATCTAGTAAATGCACTCTTAGAGCCTTTAATTCAAAAGGAAGTTCAAAAACTATTGTTAGCCAAGATAATTTTTCCAATTAGACATTCCACTTGGGTGGCAAATTTAGTCCCTGTAAGAAAAATAATGGAGATATACGATTGTGTAGATTTTTGGAATCTCAACAAGGCATTTGAAAAAGATAATTATCCACTACACTCACTGGAAGAAGTGTTACAAATAGTTAACGGTTCACAAATGATGCCCTTTTTGGATAGATTTTTTGGATATAACCAAGTAATGGTAGCAAGGGAAGATTGGATGAAAATAACTTTCACCACAAAGTGGGGAACTTTTTCTTACAAAATGATGCCGTTTGGATTGATAAATGTTAGAGCTACATTTCAAAGAGCTATGGACTATGCTTCTCAAGAATTGATAGGAAAATGCATCATTATTTACATGAATGACCTTACAGTATTTTCTAAAGACAGAAGAGATTATGTTCGAGATCTCAGAGCAATACTACAAAAATGTGAAACTTATGGAGTTTCATTAAATCCTAAAAAGCGTATTTTCGGGGTGATTGAAGGAAAGTTACTTAGACATATCATTTTTGAACATGGTATTTCAATCGATATAGACAGAGTGAATGCACTACTCAAGCTACAACCCTCGAGAAGTAGAAAAGAATTGAAGTCATATTTTGGTAAGATTAATTTTGTTCAAAAATTTATTATAGGATTCACTGAAATAGTGAAGCCACTCAATGATATGTTAAAGAAAGATTCCAAAATAGAGTGGACGAATGAAGCTAAAATCACCTTTGAGACTATAAAGACTACAATCATAGAAGCACTGGTATTGGTAATTCCATATTAAATGTTAAAACTTTTTATATTTACTCATTTGCTTCTAGTCACACTTGTGCAACAATATTAACACAGAAAGGAAAAAATAAAGAAGGAAAACCAATTTCTTTGATGAGTGATCCGTTCAAGGAAGCATAATTGAGATACACAGATATTGAGAAATGGGCCTTTGCTTTGGTCAAAGTTGTACGCAAGTTCAGACATTACATCCTCAGAAGTATAGTTAAAGCCATTGTCCCAGATTTAGCTGTCAAAATGTTGTTAACATAGAGTGACCTCAGAGAAAAGAGAGCTAAATGGGTCACTATTTTACAAGAATATGATTTAGAAATCATACCTATGAAGTTGGTTTGAGGACAAGCTTTGGTCAAATCTATTGCAGAAATAGATCCAAAAATATCAAGCCAACAATACACATTGGATGAAAAAGATCAAGAAGATTGGTATTCAGAAATTTGGAATTATTTGGTCAACCATACTTGCCCTAATCATATGCAAAGGAATCAAAGGAGAGCCCTCAAGATAAAATCATAGAGTTACATGATTAAGGGAGGCTCTCTATTCAAAAGAAATCATGAAGGAATCTATTTAAGATGTTTAAATAGAACAAAAGTTGATAAAGTGTTGCAGGAACTACATGATAAATTTGGAACAGCTCATGGAGCACCTCTAGCTATTGCACACCTCATTTTAAGAGTGGGATACTATTGGCCCATGATTTTTAAAGGTACTTATGAACATATCAAACATTTTATATATGTCAAACAACAATAGATAAAGGAAGATTCAATGCTCAACCGCTACAACCAGTGATGGAGATGCATCCCTTTTCACAATGGGGATTATACTTTATTGGAACTATCAATCCTCCATCTTCTGCTGGTCACATATTTATATTGAATGCTACAGACTATTGTACCAGATGGATAGAGGCATGCCCTAGTAAGAAATGCACTACATATGCAGTCATCAAATTCTTGGAAGAAAACATTATCACCATGTTTGGAATGCCGTATGCATTGGTATGTGATAATGACCCTACTTTTGCTTCATAGAAATTTTCTAATTGGGAATTTGAATATGGCATAACACTAAAATTTTCATCTAATTATTATCCACAGGGAAACAAATTAGTTGAATTATCATATAAAAATTTGTTGGATATAATTAGAAAATTGATTGAAAAGAACCCTAGGGAATGAATTTCTTTATTAAAATTTTCCCTTTGGGTAGATCGTACTAGGATGAAAGCTGCATTAGGGAATTCTCCTTATCGTTTAGTCTATGGGGTAGATCCTATACTATCAACAAACTTAAAAATCCTTACCTGGTAGTTTGCACAAGAATATATTGGATTAGATGATCAAACATAAGCTAGATTGTTGCAATTGATGTATTTAGATGAAAAACATACTTGAGCTATAGATCATTTTGCTAAACATCAATTTGTAGTGAAAAGATGGTTCGATAAGAGAGCTAGATTAAAGACCTTCAGAATATCCGATTTGGTCCTGTATTGGAACAAACCTCATGAACGTAAAGGTGAACATGGTAAGTTTGAAAAATTGTGGACAAGCCCATACCAAATTTTTGAAATCTTGGGTGATAGTACTTATAGATTAAAGTTTTTGATTGGTGAAGATATCCCATTGCCTGTGAATGGGTAGTTCTTAAAGCATTATTTCTAGTCATAACTAAATAGTTCTTTGAATAGTTTTGTAAATAGTTTTGTAAATAATTTTATAAATAGTCTTTTTTTTTTTTTATAAATAGTTTTTGTACATAGTTCTTTTTTTTTTAAATGGTTTTGTTTGTTTTTGTTGTTTTGTTTTTTTGTTTCTCATTTTTTTGGGGTGTTGTGTCATTTTATTTTACATTAATTGGAAACCTTTGAAGGTCTACAAGTCAATAGAACACCAACTCCAAAACTTTAATCTATATTCTAACCGGAAATAGTTTTCCATTTATAAATTGTTCAAGAATTATTCAATTTTTATATACTTTGATTAGCATGAATCATTCAGTTGATGTTGAGCTACAAAAAAATACATTTAAAATCATTCTACTAAAATTTAGGATAGCAGTTGTTTACATTAATTGAAAAATCAAAAGACTACCTTTGCTACCACTGTAATTCCCAACCTAAAAGCAGTGCTTCAATGCTTGCAAGTTGATACCAGAGCTATTATTGCAATATCAAAATTAAGAAATGAGCTATCATTTCCATATCTATATAAAAAAAAGAAAAAAAGATATCAACTCTTTAGGCTATCCAAATAACTCTACCGGGGCTATGGACGCCTGACTGGCAGTAGAGCTATGTTTGGGGGAATTATGAAGATAACCTTGTTGGGGCTATGGATGCTTGACTGGTAGCAAGGCTCTATCCTTGGTTGGCTTAAAAGGAATTGTCATATTATGTAAGTTAATGCAAATAGTTGCTATTTCTAAGTTTACTGTAGTAGAAATAATCAATTGCACATACGTGAGCTCAATAATAGTTGATTTTTCATGCTAACCGAAGTAAAATTTGAATATGGAATAAGGATCCCATGATTAATAATTATAATACTAAAGAAAGCTAGAACATTGATGTCAGACTGGAATTGAATTTCTATTGTTTTGTTTAGTTTTGTTGGTTTCTAGTTGTTGTGTGGTCTCACAACATGCCCCATTTTTCCCCTTGGCAAAATGTGGACCCCCTCTTTTTCTTTTCTTTTCCTTGCTCTTTTGTTTTGTTTTTGCTCATTTTGGCGTTGTTTTGATGCTCGATCAGTTGCTAATTTCCTCTCTCATTTTCATTCGGCCTTTTTGTTGTCATATCCTTTTGTTTACTAGTTTTGGTGTTTCAGTATGCTCTTAATCTTTAGTCTATTACCAAAAATCAAAATCCCAGAGTCCTGTGTTTGAGCCAAAAAGAAATTGTATCTTCATAAGATTCTAACCCTGCTCGGTATTTCATTGATCAAAATTTTAATCCCAGTAATTTCCTCTTTTACCAAAGTCTGGTATTTTATTGTTTCTTTCTTAAAGTCAAAAACTAGAAAGTCTGCTTTGAAATTGTGTTAAATTTATCTTTTAGACTCTGTTTTCGGTCTTTCCTTTCATTCTGGTTTTCTTTTTCCTCATAAGGTATTTCTCAAATCTAGGTGTTGTTTGCTCCTTTCATAAGCAATATCAAAAATATTTAATCACAGTGATCACTAATCAATCACCTATTTTTAATGACATATACCTTGCAAAGAACCATCGTGACATCTAATTGCCACGTATAATCACTGCGCCATCTTTCTTCTCAAATAATGAGCCAACATAGAAATCTAGGTGTTTGTGATTTGGACCATAATCTATAATAATTGCACCTTTATTCTAGGAATTAATGTGAAATAACATGTAATTAATGAAGGTGGGGAACTACCTATGTACTTGGCACCACCTCAAGCATGCAATTGCTTTTACAACACTCCACTTTGTGTCATATTGCAAATTTACTAAGGACATTGAGTTAACGAAGCGACATTGGTACACAAAGAGAGGAATTTTTTTGAGAAACTAAGACACAACTACCAAGGGTTTTGAAGTTACATTATGAAGAATCAACATTAATAACTAGAACTAGGTATGCTCCAAATAATTGATACTTTGTTACAAGTTTCTCAGGCTAAAAATATTGATAATGGTATTTCCCATTCTGAAATTGAAAGGTTAATTATTCTTTTAAATGTTAAATTTAATTGAAAATGGATTGAAAATTTTATGAAATGTAAGTTTTGGTTAAATCTAACCCTAACTCGCACATAAGACATATTCTGAAAATTGCAGAGCACATTATATACAAAATGAGTACTTCTGATACAAGGGCAGAAGATGAATTCAAGTATTACAATTCACAAGCAATACCCATCAACATAGTGGTTACAGATACCCACATAGGATGGTCTTCTGACATTGAAATCCGTTCATGGCTATTACAAGAGAATGCTTCTCAATGTACCAAGAGTGTTGTGGCAAATGGATTACTTCCTACATGAGGGTTTCTGCCAACAATGGAAGCTCCCAAATTAGTTATGCAATGTATAAATCATTATAGCCCAACCAAGAGGTTTGCTGGGGAGAGTTTATGCAAACCTATCTCAAAAAGGAATCATATACACCTTTAGTCTCCCCATTTACACACAGATGTTCAATGTTGACTTGAAGACCAATACCAAGGCATATTAGAGTGTTGAAGAGTGTAATAGAGAAATTATGAGCACCCAATGGTTCCAATAGCCAATTACACAATAGACCAAGGTAATTTAGATGTCTATGCTTAAATAAGAAATGAAAGACATTCTAACTTTGTTGAGTAGAGTAGCTAGTTTAAGAGATGCAAGCAAATTTGAACCCAAGATGTTTGTGATAATATCCTACATGATAGAGGGTCCTACGAAGTTGCATTAGGGAAAATTGATAAGTGACATAATACATGAACAGATTACTAAATTCTCCAAAACTAGATGCTTATACATGTCATCATATGGTATTTACCTTTGTCCTATGAGAGCTAGTAAACAAGGGTTGAAATAGATTGGTACTTTGGGCACAAAAGTTGGCAATAGTTTGATATATGCACATCTACCCCAGATCATCATCCATGGGTATAAAGATGATTACAAAAAAGTGGATTATTTGTTCTCCATGAAATTGGTGAGAACAATGGAAGGTGATAAAGTTAAAAGATTATCCCTAGAAGCACAAAGTGCCATTCGGCCTATGGGAGGCTGGAACATACATTTCCCACCTTACTCCTACATTAGAGTGGAGGGATTTGATGGACACCCATTCATGCTGCCCATGTATCCTATAGATAAAATTGTTTTATTGGAATTAGTGAGACAATTAAAACCATCTTAGGCTCTTTATAGCCATGGTCGTAAAAAGGCCTCTTTCAAATTTTCCAATACAATAGGAAATTATGAGTGCAGTGTAATTAGAATGACTGATTTGTGTGAAGAAGAACTGAGGACCTACCATTTTGAAGAGTTCCCTCTCCAAAGAGTGTTTTATGATATTGAAGGAAATATTGCTAAAAATATAGCTAGTTTTTGTGCTCATGTGCCTCATTTAGAAGATTATTGGCCTAACTGTTAAGATGAGCATGTGGTAAGAAGAAGAAAATATGAAAGAATGACTTTAAGATTTGCTTAGATGCTCAAAATTTATGACATCCCAAACCAATTGGAAGAAGATGATGGTCAGGTGTTGAATCAATTTTACAATGATGACAGGGCATATGATGAACCCATTCCAGACCCAGGTGTTGATGATGAAGATATGACATCAATTGATGAATTTACTAGACTAGTCTTAATGTATACTCAACATTGGATTGGTGATTTTTGTAAAGGTTTGAGAGAAAGAGGAATTGAACCCATCTTCTCAGAAGATAAAAGAAGGAAACAAAGAGATGAAACTACTTTTGAAAGTGGAGAGCCTACTAAGAAGACAAGAAAGACTAGTAAGGTGACTCCAGGTGTTAGAATTGAAGAAAGAACCCCTAAAACTACAAGACAAGAAGTTCCCATAAAACCATCTGATAAACAAAAAGATGCAGAGATAGGTAAAGATAAATGAAAAGTAAGACCTAAAGGTGCATCTTCCTCCACAACTAAACCAAGAACAAGAGTAATTATTGATGAAGGAACTAGAGCAATAGAGACTGCTGGTGCATAAACCAAGTCTACATCTCAAAGGGATATAGCATTATTTACCTCTATTGGTGTAATTAATTAATTAATTATTACACTAACATAAGTTAGCTTAGGTCATAAATCATTTTGTACTAGGTTGCGTCATTTAATAAATGGGATAATATTCCCTTCCTAGCTTGTGGGATAAGATTCCTTCTAGAAGATGAGTTGTCCTTCTAGAACTTATCTCATCATTTAATGATCATCTAGATAGGGTTCACATGTTGTCACATGTTGTTAGATTATAACACTTGGAAACATCTCATGCATATTAGGGTTTACTTCTTGCCTATATAATCAGGCATCTTGTTCATTTGTAACATATCATATCAATATCATATCAATCATATTATCAATAGAATCTTTAATCAACATTCCATTGTTGCAACACTTCTCTTTGTGGTTGATTATATTTCATGGCTAAAGTCCTTTATTGAAGATTCCAGAGCTTTAGGGGCTGTGCAATCCATCATCTCAACATGGTATTAGAGCTAGTCCATTGAAACATCAACCCTAGATCCAGGAAGTTTGGAGTGCAAGATTCAAGTGTTGGTATGTGGTGACTGATCATGCTATACTATATAGCCCATGGTATACTGTACACCCTGGCCCCCTGTCCTCACTGGGGTCTGGGGCCGGGCCGGGCCTTGGGCGGGGGTTCGGGGGCGACAACCCCCGAGAAATTTTTTTTTGCCCTTTTTTTTCGCGTCATCAGCGAAAAAGGAAAAATCTCTAAAAAAAGAAAGAAAACCGATTTTGTAAAACCCTAATTCTAGAAGCTTCTAAAAGCTTGTTAAAAGGGGTTGGGATGGGTGTTATAGTATGAAGAAAAACGTGATTATTCACGAGAATGTAATAGGTTTTGCACTGTATAATAAAAGTATTGGATGGCTGTGGTTTGGTGGATGTAGCCTAGATTGGGTGAACCACGTTAAATTCTCTGCGTTATGATTTATTTTGTGTATGTTTTAGTTTCTCTGTTTATTATTTAAATTTGCATTTAATTGTTAGATATCTGCCATCTCTAACCCTAACATCAAGTAGGCTTGGAGTTTTATTTTGTAGGCTAGTTGGCTCTACCCGGGAGCCAAGCTAATTTCTGGTGTAGATCAGGACCTCTCCGACCTCTCCATTGTGACCAGAAGGCCTCAATACCCATATATTGCCTATTCATTTGCCAAAATCAGAGTAGATTCAATCGGGAGCCTGTGAGGTATTATCTAGGGTTTGCAATTTTTTGTACTATCCGTACAGTTTTGCAAAAAAAAAATCTTCCCTCTCTATCCTCCATCAAGGAATTTTTTTTTAGAAAAATAAAAAAAATTTCTAGCTATTTTTCTAGGCATTTTTTATATAGTTATCACAAAAATTAACTCTGCAGAGTTCGACCTGCAAATATATTACATAGTCAACATAAATTTTTTTTCCGGTGGCAATAGTTGTAGTTTCCATCAACATTCATATTTAAATTCTGCAGGGTTTAATATTTTCTATCAACATTTTTTAAATTTGAATTGAAAATATTTTGCAATATTCAAATTTCACTGGTCAGCATCCATAATTCGCAGACACCGACCGTTCCTCCATTAGCTGCTGTCACTGCTGCCATCACCCATGTCAGCGTTCATTCCCGGCCACTAGCTCCTGTTGATAGCTCTTGACGATCATTTCTCCTCTCGTCGACCACCTACCTCCATCACTGGCCAAAGCTCCCGTCGACGACTGTGGTTAAGCCCCAGTCCCATTGATCACTGGGGGCTCTGCTACCTGCAAGCGGAGCAAACTCCTCTGCCACTCCTCGCACCACCCTCACACCGCTCCGATGCTACCCGTGGGGTGGAGATTTTTTTTAAACTGCCAGCAACACCCCTCGGTCATATCAGTGACCGGGGGCCAATTTTTTTTGCCCTAAGGTGCCATAATTTTGCACCTATTTAGCCAGTGACAATTCAAATTGTAGTTTTTTTTCCGAGGGCCATATCTTCAAGCCACTATATTGAAAATTCACAAACGAGATATCAATGAAAAGAGAATTCAGAGCACTATCTAGTGGTACCATCTATTTGGTAGGATTTGTTTGCTATAAATTTCTCAAGTCAACTAAAGTCAACCCTCCATTTTGGACTCAACAACACATATCTTCGCATCAGATTGTCATATTTTGGTGATTCCAGCGGCATTCAAGAGATATTTCAGTGCATTTTTTCATCAGTCCAGTCACCTTCTTTGGTTTCAGCTCCAAGTATCATTTATTAGTTTTTTGCAGTTTGGTGCATTTTCTTGATTCTTGTGACATCCTGAAGCTTGGAAAAGAATTTCTTGATCTCGGAGGTATACTCTCAGTTGCATATCTATTTGGAAGTCTTCTATTTTCTGTTGAAGGTTCGTGTCTTTGTTTTTTGTGGAGAAATTTCATTATGGGGCTTGCATATTATTCTCCTTTGGTGATGTTGCACAAGGGTAACTATTCACAATGGTGAGATGGGATCTGCCACCATCTCCAATCACTTGATCTATTACCTCATTTGTATGGTATAGTTCCCCGTCCAAGTGAAGGTGTTTAGAAATTTTCTTGGAGTTGCAATAGGTACACTATCTTAGAGATCATTGCTATGCAAGTTAATTCTGATGTTTTGAATGCTATTGATCATTGTGACTATCCTTACATTCTTTGGACTAAGCTTTGGGAGATCTACGAAGATTCAGATACTCCACCATTCCCCGATGATCATGGTTCAGAATGTCATTCTTCAAATCAAGTACCCCATCATGATATTGTTGTGCAGGAAGTTGATTGTCTTGATCTTTTCGAAGAGGTTGACAAGGTTCCTTTTGGTGCTTCTTCTTCATCAGAGACAGTTGGTATCCCTTCACATTCAGTGATTGCTTGTCCAAAATCCTTGATTGAGGCTTCCACCATCATCATTCATCAGGACACATTTATTTTTTCAGACTTGGCATCACAAGATAGCTTCGTTTTAGGTATCATTGACTTGGCTACTTCTACAGGTTTGGAGGAAATTCTTGAGGGGGTATCACTCCTCTATTCAAAGATTTCATATATGAGACTTCTTCCTTGTCATTCCATTCAAGACTTGAGGTTTCTTTAGTATCTACCATTAGATTTGATTCATACTTCTTTCAGTGGTTTTGAGGACACTTCATTCAAGGGGGGCAATCCAATCTCCATCACATCCATCATATTCATTATATCTCAGTCTTTGGATATTGTTCTACATCCGTTTTTGCATTGTCCCGATTTGTCACCCTCTTCATTGATTGTGGCATCTTCATCAGGAAAGGAGACATTTGAGTAGAGCTTAGAGACATCATCATCCATGTTCATCCTTCCTTCCTTCAATTCCTATCCGGAATGGGAAGCATCTTTGCACTTGTAGTTGGTTTTGTTTCTTTTGAAAGGGAGACAAGTTTTTTGTCAGCATTGGATCATGTTCTGTCTTCAGACACTTACCATCTTTGCAGGTGATCACATCTTCTGGGGGGGCTATTTTGTCTCTCTTTCCTCCCTATAGGGGGCTTTTGATTATATTGTATCCATGTGATGGATGGTGTCCTTAGGGGGTATTTGGGAGTCCTCCATCCTTCCCATCCTATCTCACATTTTTTCTTTTTCATCTCCTTTTTTGGAGAGGGGTTTTCCTCCCATTGGGTTTTCCCCTTTTCTCCAGTTGTGGGAGATTTTTCTGCATCTTCATGTACATGGGTACCTAACATGGCCTCGTAGCCAGGACCCATCATCATCTTGCATCATCATTACATTTTCCTCCCTAAGTTGAACTTATGGGGGGGTGTTGGTGTAATTAATTAATTAATTATTACACTAACATAAGTTAACTTAGGTCATAAATCATTTTGTCTCAGGTTGCATCATTTAATAAATGGGATAATATTCCCTTCCTAGCTTGTGGGATAAGATTCTTTCTAGAAGATGAGTTGTCCTTCTAGAACTTATCTCATCATTTAATGATCATCTAGATAGGGTTCACATGTCACATGTTGTTAGATTATAACACTTGGCAACATCTCATGCATATTAGGGTTTACTTCTTGCCTATATAATCAGGGATCTTGTTCATTTGTAACATATCATATCAATATCATATCAATCATATTATCAATAGAATATTTAATCAACATTCCATTGTTGCAACACTTCTCTTTGTGGTTGATTATCTTTCATGGCTAAAGTCCATTGAAGATTCTGGAGCTTTAGGGGCTGTGCATCCATTAATCTCAACAACCTCTCCCCCTTCTACTAATATGGCTAGTATGAAACAAGCACTAAGAGGGACTCCCATAGCTCTAGAGGAAATTTCTAAAGAAGATGAAGCTAGAATTAAAGAACAAACAGACAAATGGGGTGCTATGTGGGAGAAAGTGAAAGAAAAACCCATGGTACACCTAGTGATAGAAGAAATTCTAGATACAAGCTCTCACCCAATAAATGTTGAAGAAGAGTTTATTCACGGAATGCTCACCTCAAAGGCAGGAAATCCTAGTGTACTTGAAATGGAAACAGGGGAAGCTACAGAGCAGAATCCTATTGATGAAAGAATTGTTGAAGATACTCTTGATTCCCAGCCTTCACTTGGGAATGTGCAAAATGTTAATGAACACTCGCAGGTCTTTGAAGAATCAGTGAAAAGACATGCTGAAACTAAAATTCAAACTAAAATTCTAGAAGAGGAAGCTACACAGTTTGCAAGAGATGGAATTGAAAATAGAGAGAATCCTGGTGTAGCATTGAATGAAGAAGATAATGTTCTGAGAGATGAAATGGAAAATATGGATAGATAGGAAATATAAGTCTCTAGATAGAGGAGATAGTGTCAAACCCTACTAATCCTGAGTCTATGCCAGATATCACTAAAGAAATCCCCATTTCAAAACATGTGGCAAGCCAAAGAGAAGAAGTTCCTAAAACAAGTGGTAAACAAGGAAATGTTATACAGGTACAACAAGATGATGATACACCTGATTGGTTAATCAAGAAATTAGCTTCTCCAATGGAAGTGGAAGTACTACCTCTGAATCTTAATAATTTTATACAAGTAGTAGGTACTCCTAAACCTAGGCAAAGAGAAAAGACAAAGCATGTTATGTAGAGGAATGCAAACGAAAATATAACTATTCAGATAGCCACTCCAACAACTGACAAGGACATACATGACATAACACCTAAGGAGTATAAGATCACAAGTATTAATCTTGGACACTCATCTTGGCAACAAGAATTAGAGGAAATAAAAGTAAACTTAATTGCTACTGTTGTGAGAGTACAAAAATATAAACATAAGAAAAGAGAATTGAAAGAACAGGTTGCTACCTTGAAACACTTTATTAAGTCATTGACTTTATCTGGTCGAGAAAAAGCTGAACTGCCCCAACATCCGGTGATGATGTCACAAGAGCAAGTAGATGCAATTGTTGTAGTTCATCATAAAATGAACATGTTTGAAGAATGGATTGAATACTCAGGAAAGCAAGGAGAAGAATTTATTACAGATGCAATGAGAAAGTACAAGGAAGCATGCCAACCTTTAGATAAATTGAAAATATTTGAAAATGAATGTAGATTTCACCAGGAGCAGGTCATTGATGGAAGGTGAAACATTGAAATTCTCATGCAGTCAGACATCCAAGAGTTAATACAAAATAATGTAATATCAAGACATGAAATTTCATTTCTAGGAAAGTGGAAGAAACAACTGAAATGGGAAGGTGATATGTTAATACAATGTATTGAAGGATTTGAAAAATTCACCATCGAGTACAGAAGATTAATCAATGAAAATCAAGAATTTATTGAAATATTGACACGTCAAGGTTTTGATCCCCAAACATTAGGACATGAGGGAAAGGAAGCTAAATATTTCAAGGAATGGATAGAAAGGATAAATAGAGATCATGTTCAATTACTGATGTGGGAGGTCATTGACAAAATAATACAGTGCAAAAATGTTATAGCCAAATATGAAGTAGACAAAGCACAACAAAATGACATCATACTTTGAGTAACTGAAGAATATATTAGGCTCAAGCTCACTTCAAAAGCAATACAAATAATTTCAAAAATCAAAATGCATCAAATATTAAGAGCTTTCTGAGAATATCAACTGAAGAAAGAAGGAAGAGTCTTAGAGCTCTAGTCCTAAGCAAAAGAGAAAGATTTGGATATCGAATACCAAAAATATGAAGTTTATTTTTGTTTCAATTTTAAATTTGTAGGTTGATCTCAGTCTCAGTAGATGTTCCTCATTTCAGTACTTTGGAAGGAAGCTGGTAGCCTTGATTGATACAAAGTGTTCGTGTTGAAGTATGAAGAGGAGTGTTGTTGTGGATGAAGTCAAAGCCTTGACTATTCTAGAATGTTCTTGGTGACAATTGGCAGATGCCATGTGCCACATTTTAATTTGTTGTTTTTAATTCTCTAAAAAAACTTTTAAGTTGAACTTTTGGGGCCTTGTTTCAATAAAAGGCCATCTCCTCCCACATTTTTATTTTAAGTTCATAATTTGTGGATGTCGGAGGAGCATAAACCTTTTTTAAGTTTTTATCTTTTTTCCTATTTTCTGAACCATTTTGGCATAAAACTTTGTATGCACGTAGACATTAATTAATATCAGAGCTTTATGGATAGTTGCTTATCTCAGTATCTTTTGTAGATGGTTTTGTAAGTTCAGACGAACAAGACTATATGCTGTGTCATTTAAGGGTGCATATAGAACCTACTCGGTGTCTATAAATGAAACCCTCTCTTTCAAATCTTGCATTGTTTTATATACCTATGAAGCAATTTAGTGAAATATAAAGCGGTTTTCTCTATTTTGATTAATTCTTTGGGACATCCATGGAGAATAACTGGGAGAAACTTTTATTTTTCAGTATTTTTTATGCTTTTTTTTAGAATAGATGTTTAATATTTTGAAAATGTTCCATAAAATATAAATGAATGGATTTTTTTTTTTTGAAAATCTTTTATTTTCCATGAAGTTGCTGAATGCTTTAATGCTAAATCTACTTAAGTGATAGTAAAGAGGTTGTGATGCTGCATGAAATATTATGTTAAATATTTCGATTTCATGATGTTATTCGATGAATGAGGTGAAATTTTATGTGAAATATTTATAATTCTTAGCAAAGCTAGAAATAACCATAGTCCCTTTGAGATTAACAACAAATGTCACATCATTACATGAGAGCGACCCTAATGCAACCATGACTTGGTTATCAGAGACTTGGGATTGAAAGAAAGCCAATCTTTGTCTTGTGAATGTAGAATTTTCCCTTAGGTTGTCTTTGTTCCATATCTTTCAAGAAGGATAGGCTCTTCATGGTCTTGTCTGTGGAGATTTTATTCGAACTATTTACTATGAGTAAAACCGTTGTCAACAATGGTGTCATACAAAAATGTGGAAGATATCCCCATTTCTAGAGAGCTCATGATTTAGGTTGATATGAAAAATGATGTTGTTCTAGTACCCATATATGGCATTATGGTTCCATTTCATGTAGCCACCATCAAGATGGAGGGAATTCTTACATAAGGATAATTTTCAATGTTCCAGGTACTAGCTTTAATGCCAACTACATGCCAACATTGAAGTTCCCTAGCAGTATTTATGTTAAGGAAATTTCCTTTAGATACAAGGATTCAAATCACACCAACCATGTGGTATAAATGATTAAATACCACATATGATCTATAGCAATGAAAGAGTCTGAAAAGGTAGAGAGAGCTACACTAGTGACTTAGGAGAAGCTTTAGCTTTCAAAAACAAAGGAAATTAGGTTGGAAGACTTGTGGATTAGGCCAACATTTGGTGGAAGAGGAAGAAAGATGACTGGAACTCTGGAGGCCCACAATAATGGATTTTAGTATTCAACCATGAGAGCAGAAGAGAGAGCTGATATCATGTATCAAAACATTAAGCATGCATTCTTCTAGCCAGCAGAGAAGGAGATGATTACTTTGCTTCATTTTCATTTGCATAACCATATCATGGTGTGGGAACCAAGAAGACCAAGGATGTCCATTTTTATGTGGAGGTAATGGATGTGGTCCAAACTTTAGGAGGGGAAAGAAGGTCATTGTATGATCCTGATGAAAGTGAGGAAGAACAACAAGAGAGGGACAGGAAAAATAAAATCAATGCAAAGCTTCAAGGATTTTTCAAGCAAGTAAGAGAGCTATGGGATCAACCTCATCTAAAATATTTTGAACTAGAGTTTGATATACCATTTAGAGAGCTTGGTTTTTATGGAGTTCCTTTCAAATCCCCTACTTTTATTGTTCCTACAGTAAAATGTTTGGTAGAGTTGATGGAATTACCTTTCTTAGTAATCACTATTAGTGAGATTGAGATTGTTAATCAATTAGGTGCTAATTTCCTATAGTTATGAAAGAGTCTGAAAAGGTAGAGCGAGCTGCATTGGTGACTCAGGAGAAAATTCAGCTTTCAAAAACAAAGGCAATTAGGCTAGCAGACTTGTGGATCAGGCCAACATTTGGTGGAAGAGGAAGAAAGATGACTAGAACTCTGGAGGCCCATCATAATGGATTTCGATATTCAATCATGACTGCAAAAGAGAGAGTTGATATCATGTATCAAAACATTAAACATGCATTCTTCTAGCCAGAGGAGAAGGAGATGATTACTTCATTTTCATTTGCATAACCTTATCATGGCATGGGAACCAAGAAGACCAAGGATGTCCAGTTTTATGTGGAGGTAATGGATGGGGACCAAACTTCAGGAGGGGCAAGAAGGTCAATGTATGATCCTGATGAAATTGAGGAAGAACAATAAGAGAGGGACATGAAAAATAAAATCAATGCAAAGTTTCAAGGATTTTTTAAGCGATTAAGAGAGATATGGGAGCAACCTCATCTAAAATATTTTGAACTAGAGTTTGATGTACCATTTAGAGAGCTTGGTTTTCATGGAGTTCCTTTTAAATTCTCTTCTTTTAATGTTCCTATGATAAAATATTTGGTAGAGTTGGTGGAATTACCTTTCTTAGTAATCACTATTAGTGAGATTGAGATTGTTAATCAATTAGGCACTAATTTCCTATAGCAATGAAAGAGTCTGAAAAGGAAGAGAGAGCTACACTGGTGACTCAGGAGAAACTTTAGCTTTCAAAAATAAAGGAAATTAGGTTGGAAGACTTGTGGATCAGGCCAACATTTGGTGGAAGAGGAAGAAATATGACTGGAACTCTGGAGGCCCACCATAATGGATTTCGGTATTCAACCATGAGAGAAGAAGAGAAAGCTGATATCATGTATCAAAACATTAAGCATGCATTCTTCAAGCTAGTGGAGAAGGAGATGATTACTTTGCTTCATTTTCATTTGCATAACCATATCATGGTGTGGGAACCAAGAAGACCAAGGATGTCTAGTTTTATGTGGAGGTAATGGATGTGGTCCAAACTTTAGGAGGCGCAAGAAGGTCAATGTATGATCCTAATGAAATTGAGGAAGAACAACAAGAGAGGGACAAGAAAAATAAAATCAATGTAGAGCTTTAAGGATTGTCAAGCGAGTAAGAGAGCTATGGGATCAACCTCATCTAAAATATTTTGAACTAGAGTTTGATATACCATTTAGAGAGCTTGGTTTTCATGGAGTTCCTTTCAAATCCCTTGTTTTTTATTGTTCCTATGGTAAACTATTTGGTAGAGTTGATGGAATTACCTTTCTTAGTAGTCACTATTGGTGAGATTGAGATTGTTAATCAATTAGGCACTAATTGTTTGTAGCAATGAAAGAGTCTGAAAAAGTAGAGAGAGCTACATTGGTGACTTAGGAGAAACTTCAGCTTTTAAAAGCAAAGGAAATTAGGCTAGCAGACTTGTGGATGAGGTCAAAATTTGGTGGAAGAGGAAGAAAGATGACTGGAACTCTGGAGGCCTACCATAATGGATTTCAGTATTCAACCATGAGAGCAGAAGAGAGAGCTGATATCATGTATCAAAAAATTAAGCATGCATTCCTCCAACCAATGGAGAAGGAGATGATTACTTTGCTTCATTTTCATTTGCATAACCATATCATGGCATGGGAACCAAGAAGACCAAGGATGTCCAGTTCTATGTGGAGGTAATGGATGTGGTCCAAACTTTAGGAGGGCCAAGAAGGTTAATGTACGATCCTAATGAAAGTCAGGAAGAACATCAAGAGAGGGACAAGAAAAAAAATCAATGCAGAGCTTCAAGGATTTGTCAAGCAAGTAAGAGAGCTATGGGATCAACCTCATCTAAAAAATTTATAACTAGAGTTTTATATACCATTTAGAGAGCTTGGTTTTAATGGAGTTGCTTTCAAACCCATGATTTTACTTTTCCTATGGTAAACTATTTGGTAGAGTTGATGGAATTACCTTTCTTAGTAATCATTATTAGTGAGATTGAGATTGTTAATCAATTAGGTGCTAATTTCCTATAGCAATGAAAGAGTCTGAAAAGGTAGAGTGGTGACTCAAGAGAAACTTCAACTTTAAAAAAAAAAGGCAATTAGGTTGGCAAAATTGTGGATCAGGCCAACATTTGGTGGAAGAGGAAGAAAGATGACTGGAACTCTGGGGGCCCACCATAATTGATTTCAATATTCAACCATGAGAGCAGAAGAGAGAGATGATATCATGTATCAAAACATTAAGCATGCATTCCTCTACCCAACAAAGAAGGAGATGATTATATTGCTTCATTTTCATTTGCATAACCAGATCATGGCGTGGGAACCAAGAAGACCAAGGATGTCCAGTTTTATGTGGAGGTAATGGACGTGGTCCAAAATTTAGGAGGGGAAAGAAGGTCAATGCATGATCCTAATGAAATTGAGGAAGAACAACAAGAGAGGGACAGGAAAAATAAAATCAATGTAGACTTTCAAGGATTTGTCAAGCGAGTAAGAGAGCTATGGGAGTAGCCTTATCTAAAATATTTTGAACTAGAGTTTGATGTACCATTTAGAGAGCTTGATATTCATGGAGTTCCTTTCCAATTCTCTACTTTTATTATTCCTATGGTAAATTTTTTGGTAGAGTTGGTGGAATTACCTTTCTTAGTAATCACTATTAGTGAGATTGAGATTGTTAACCTTGAGAGAGTAGGACTTGGGAAAAAGACATTTGATATGGCTATTGTTTTCAAAGACTTCAAGCAGGATGTACTCCGCATTGACACCATTCCTCAATCTTCACTTGATGGCATCAAGGAATGGATGTGCTCCATGGGTATAAAGTATTATGAAAGCAGAATGAACTTGAGTTAGCAGCCAATTTTGAAGACTATTACTGATGATCTAGACAAATTTATTGAAGATGGTGGTTGGGAATTTTTGAATATGGAAGCTAGTGATTCTAATTTTGATAATTTAGAAGAGTCAGATCAAGGATATGAACCCTTTGATGTAGAAGAGGAATCAAAATCAGATGAGGAAGGTTCAAAAGATGAATCTCTTGTGGAGTTAGATGAGGATGGAGAAGAAGAAGAAGATTTTGAAGGGGAGGAAGGTAAAAAATGGGATGAATTAGAAGCCGAAGCTAGAAATGTAGGGAAAAAGGAGATGAGTTTGACAGTGAAGAGGAAAGGCAACGACAAAAGGTAAAAGGTACAGTGAAGTCTCAGGCACCTGATATTAGAGATTCAAGAGGAATGCCTGCCAAGAGGCATAAAGTCAGATGAATTAAGTTCATCTACATCCTTCTTCTATTTATTCATGCACATAAATAGTTCAACTATTTATGCAAATGATGCATATATGTTAACTTGATCAGTGTTGTTACTTCGATAGTTTGAATTCTATGACAACAAACCATTAGGCCATTCTGTGCAGGAGCACGTTTTTGTTTTTAGTTAGGTTTTTTGGATAGCTCTACTTGGTGTTAAGGAAATTCCATTTATCTTTTGAATGTTAAGAAGTTTATTATTACATGCTTCTCTATGTTGATCAAATCAGGTTGCAGGTTTTTTACTGCTGATATCTTTATTTATGGAGTTCTTTTAACTTGGAAGATAGGAATTTACTACCTTTTTAAAAATTAGATGGACAAATTAAGTGGCTAGTTAGCTACGCCAAGTGATGTAGACTAGAAGGATGTGTTAGATCTATAGGATGTCTACCAAGATGCATCAAAATATTCTTACATGTTAAAAGAATGGCAACATTGTGAGGAAGGATGAAAAAGATGCATGTGGATCACTTAGTAGAATGGAAACATGAATTCGAGGAAGCACTCCTTGAGATACCATGTTTGAGAGAAAATAATATCTTCAAATCAACATGGGACTATGTCACTCAAATAATACAACTCATAACTTAAATGAGGACACTTAAGAGATATTAAAAGACAATGGTCATTAATTAAAAGATGCAATGAAAATAAGGCATGAATGTCACCCACTACCCTTTAAGGAAAACAATATTTTTTTCCTCAACATGAAATAATGGGACAGTTGAGTGGGATCTAGGGCCAACAAAGAAGCACTTTAGAACTCATCCTACACATCAATAAACAACTAAACACAAGAAATTCAAATTGGCATATTAACACAACAATATCCAACTAAGTTATTGAAAGTCAACTATTTATACCTCGTTCTCCATCTAGATTAAAAAATCGGCCCACTTTTTGCTTTGTAACTTTTCCTTTTCAAATTGCTTTGGATGCCAACCATATTTCTCCTCCTATCAAAACATGGCACATGGACTAGTTAAACTAATTAATATGCAATCATTTAATTTTTCCTAGGGAATTAAAAAAAATATCATTTAACATAGTAAATATACTTACAAAATTATAGATTAAGGCCTATAAACCTTTCTGGCCACTATGATGCGTGGCATGAAGTTTTTGAAGCCTAGCCTTGGAGGCCTTGTCTTGAAACATATACTAATTCAATTTAACTACACACAAATACAATTTAAAAATTGTTTAATAAATTTGATATAATCTTATGAGCAAATTCAAATACCTGCATACTCTCCTTACCAGACTTCCTCCGTGCTTCAGACTTCTCATATGCTTTTACAAGCTCTTTTCATACTTTGACACTTACTTCAATTGGCCCTTTTTTGAGCCTTAGCTCAGGAGGGATTTTTTTTATCTTCTTTGTTTGGTTGCATCGAAATCTCTTGCAATTTTGAGACATTTGTAGCTTCACCTTCTTCACAGACCGACCTGTGCCAAATTCAATCTCCATGTCATTGATAATTGTTTTTTGCAGGTGTATGGGTATCTTTGAGAATGGAAAATGTAGATGGTATTTGAACCATTGAATTCATGATTCCTTCAACCTATTCACAAACCATTTTCCAGCGTCTATCATTCAGACTTCCCATGAAACCACATTGTATTCTATCTTCTTATTGTAGGTACCAATGCAAGAATGAAAACTTGTTGTGGTGGAGGAAGTCTGTGTCCTAGGAGTGGGTGGGACAGTGGAAGCCTCAGCTCCCTGTTCTACACTCCTAGAGTTTACTGTTATTGATTTCTCTTGCATCTTTTGCTCAATCCAGAACTGCTTGGGGAATCAATTGATTCCCTTTGACATAGTTGATTTGGTTGCAATGTTTGAGGGGCTTCACTAGATCAATTTTCTATGTATCTGGAAAGCATTGTCCAACGCGTATCATCCAAATTGTTCACTACCTTTTCCCCCAATATGGAAGCCAATGCCTCTTAATCTTTGTTAGTCACATGTCCCTATATATATATAAAATAAATTTCTTCTTTTAAATTTAAAAATAAAAAAAGTAAAAAGTAAAAATGAGAGAAACAAGGGAAACATTTACAAGTCTATAAATTGACAATGAATTACCTCATTGTGGCTAGATTCTTCTCCCTTTATTCTCTTCCCTCTATCGCTTGAAATTTTGAGGTGACCTAGGGAAAATTATTTTTGTCCAGTTTATGGAGGGAAACGAAGTACACACTATCAGGTATGAAATTTTTCATCTAGTTTGTGGTATGAAAGTTTTACCCTGAATGAATCTCTTTCTGGATTTAAATGCCTATGAATCAATTGCTTGCACACCTATATAGAATATAAATATATTTGAAAGGATATAAATATATGCATAATGAAACAAATTTATTGTAAAAAAATCAACACTTGTGCACTTGTATAGAATAGTAATCTTTGGGGGATAAAAAGGACGTGAAGTGTGGTTTTATTGAGAGTTTACATAGATAGGTCTCATGCTCTAGTCACATCCACTAATTAGAAAGAAAATGAATGTGTGTGCACAATCAATTTGAAACCACGAGCTCATTATTCTGTAAAAGAATAAGAAAAAATTAGTAATAGCTAATTTAAGCTTGAAGGTCTCACAAATTTGAGGAAATGATCTATTATTCAGTTGTCATCTCAAAAGCCCTATCTCCTCATATTGTCTTGACCAACCTTTGTTCCCATGGGACTTGGCTGCAGTGGGGTGGATGCAGTTTAATGACTTGTATTGAAAGCACTCAACTACTTTTTTATGGAAGGTCAATTTGAGAAATCAAACTGGAAACCGAAAGCTTGGGATGGGAATGATAAGCGAACTGGGGCATTGGGGTTTGAAAAAAATGTTCAATGCTCTCAAATGTGAAGGAAATAATGCAATGTCTACAATTTTACCCTCCTCCTTTGTAAACAAAACAATATTCACAACCCTTTCTTCACAATTTCTCCATTTAATCCAAACAAAAATATTTGTGGGAACGAAAAAAACAAATTGTAACCTTACCTATGGTGTCACAAACTTAATCAAATTTTTGATCTACTTGCTTGTAGCCCTCCTTTGCATCATTTTCCCCCTTTTTCTCCTCTCTTCCTTCACGCAATTTTTTTCTCCTGTTATCTCTTCTTTCTTGACATGTGAAGTTTTAAATTTTTGTTCTTCATTTAGTAGTTAGCGCAATAGTCGGTATAACAAAGTGTGCCTAATTTAGCACCGCCTTCTAGCCAAAAAAAGTAATTTGTTTGGGATGCAAAAGGCAGCGCAAAGTGTGCCTAATTTAGCGCCTAGCAGTGCAAAATGATGTATTTTTCTTAGAAGTTGATAAATAAATTGATCCTTAATTGACTTCATCTTCATATGTACTAAGGGAGCAATCATGGTTCCCTATTTTATCTATTCCTTATCCCATGTTAATTTTGTGGGTGCAAAACTAATAGAGGTTAGATTTGTAAACTCAGAAATGACCCCTATACAACTAGATGAGTCATCTAAGGTGTGAAATATATGTCAAATATATGTCAAATATATGTCTAAAGTGAGGTTTTGTGTTGGATAGCATATTTGTTGAAATGATATAATTGGTGTACTAAACATTATTTACTATGTTGTGTATTATAGGGGCAAGACGAGGCCATGGCAATAGATCGTGTCATGTCAAATGAGGACACAATGATTGAAGTGGGACATTGGGTACTCAAATTTTGACTTAACTTAGGAAAAAATGATCTGATGGCATTTTGTGATAAGTCCATCTTTTTTCATAGTATTATTGAAATTTATAATGTATTATCCAATATTGACATAATTAATGCATGTTGTTGATTATTTTAGATGGAGATTGGAGCAAATGCAAATCTTGAGCATTCAACTAGCAAAAGAGGACGTGGAACTAAAACTGTGAAATCATGTAGAAATTAGTGGGTGTTCGAGGATATGATAGATCATGCAAAAACAACAAATGATTGCACTGAACAAGAGGTTAGTTAGGACTATAGTACTATTAGAATTGCCAAGATCTGATTGCAAACCAGAAAATAACTTCCACAGAAGAGGAAAATGAAAAAGCAAGAGATTGCATAAAAACATGCAATTTGATATATTCGAAAAGATCAATTAATTACAAAAGATTATTTGCTTTATAAAAGCAAAGATTCCTAAACCTAATCTTATCTTGAGCAACAAGATAGCTCAAAAGATAAAGATAAGATCCTATAACCTAGGAAATAAATAATGCCTAAGTAAGCTTATGCAAAGTGTAATTAATAATTAATTACACCAACACCCCCCCATAAGTGCAACTTAGGGAGAAGTAGATTATTATGCAAATATGAGTCCAACAAGGCTGTGGTACTCATGTACAAATGCAAAGAGAAGAAACCCCTCGTGAGATGAGCTGCGAAGAATCCTGGAAGAACTAATAACAGATCTTGATATAGGCAAGGAAAATATTCTTCGTATACCAGAACGGATGAGAGTCGATTGACTCAAAGAATCATGATAAAGCAAGAGACGGAACACTCGAAAACTCAAAGGAACAACCTTGGAATCTGTGAAGCAATAGGAGATGAGATGATGACATAATCTGGAAACCATGTATCTCGATGCCGATGCCAAACTGTGACTGAAACTCTTCCATGGGAAGGAGTACCAAAAAATAGACTCTGGAACAATAACCACAAAAACATGGCCCTCAAATTGAGATGGATCCAATGTGGATCATTAACCATAGGCTCTCAATCTGAAGTGTGAACCAATGAATCCGACATGTGTCAAGCAAGACAAGAAATGTGGCCAAAAGAAACTAAGAGACCAGATAACCCATACGAGTTGCCATCAAAACAAAATGAAATATGGGATCAAAGTGAAAAACAACACTCTAATCAGATTATTATGCATAAAACCCCCCTGAATGGAACTTTATATCAGTTCATTTATTACAATACCCAATGATTGCATAAGGAGATAATGCAAAACTACAGAAACATATGTGAAAATGCAAACCTAGAGCACGAAACAAAAATGAATGCATGCCTAAAAAAGTTACACATTTTCTATAAAAGACCTCAGATCTGCATAGAGGCCGAAACCAGCTTTCCAACGCCGCAAAAATCGCGAAAATCGGATAAGCGAGTTAAAAGATATGGGTCCCGGAGTGAAAATGACAATATCTGACTTCCGAGACAGAAAAAAGCATCAAAAATGAAAAACCAGAAAATTTCACCAACACTAATGCGTAGAGCTCGGAAACAGCTTTCCGGTGATATCTCGTTTGCAAAAAAAAGACACCGTATGTGAAAGTTATGTGCGTTTCCGTGAAACTGCTCCAAAAGGGTCCGATTCAGCCATGTAGAGCCCTCAAGGGCTAAAAAAATAAGGCCCCTGGTCGCATGGGCGGACCAGGGGGCTGAAGTGTAGGGTGCTAGGCGCGGCCCCTGGTCACCCACGTGACCACCGCAGGGGCTGGAGGTCCTGCTGGGGGCTGGCGCGTGGGCGCTGGTCACCGATAAGACCCCGTTGCTATGGGATAAGCCCTTAAGGGCTGGCGGACCACTCCGGTGGCGCTGCAAGGGGGAGCCACCGGCGGTGGTGGTGGGACGGTGGCCGCCCGGTGGCCGCCCTGTGGCCGCCGGGTGGCGGAGCCATTTCTTCTGGCCGCGCAAAACCTGCGCATGAATTTTGATTTTTTTAAATTATTTTTTGAAATTTTCTCGAAATCTGTGCCTCGGGAACAGTGCCTGGGGGCCGTACGGCCCTCGGGTAAAAAATTTTGCTTCTCCAGTTGACAGTGTCCAAATCGGACATGCTTTATATGAAAATGGGGGTTTTTGAGCGCTGCAAATCCAACGGCGAGGTCCGTTTGGGCCCAAAGTGCTCCAAAAATCAGGCGACCCCCAGATCTAACAGATAAATCACCGATCTTACAACCCTCGCAGATCTGGCAATCGGTGATGAAAATGAATAAAACGAAAGTCATTTCTGACTTTTTCCAGCGCTCTGAATCCAACGGAAAACCCCGATCTGATCTAAGATGCTGCATAAATGTACTCAAGGATTGAAACCCTCGAGGGACTCCGAACGAGCTCTGCAACGAAATCCTCCAAAAATGCTGAGAAGGGGCTGCGAATTGAGGCTCTGATACCATGTTAGAATTGCCAAGATCTGATTGCAAACCAGAAAATAACTTCCATAGAAGAGGAAAATGAAAAAGCAAGAGATTGCATAAAAACATGCAATTTGATATATTCGAAAAGATCAATTAATTACAAAAGATTATTTGCTTTATAAAAGCAAAGATTCCTAAACCTAATCTTATCTTGAGCAACAAGATAGCTCAAAAGATAAAGATAAGATCCTATAACCTAGGAAATAAATAATGCCTAAGTAAGCTTATGCAAAGTGTAATTAATAATTAATTACACCAACAAGTACATGGATGAATACTTTGAGAAAATATATGACTAAAGTGAGGTTTTTTGTTTGATAGCATATTCATTGAAATGATATAATTGGTGTAGTAAACATTATTTACTATGTTGTGTATTATAGGGGTGAGATGAGGCCATGGCAAAAAATCATGTCATATCAAATGAGGATATAATGGATGGAGTAGGACATCAGGTACTCAAATTTTGACTTAAATTAGGAAAAAATGTTTTGATGGCATTTTGTGATATGTCCATCTTTTTTCACAGTATTATTGAAATTTATAATGTATTATCCAATCTTGACATACATTAATGCATGTTGTTGATTATTTTAGATGGAGATTGGAGCAAATGCAGAGCATGAGTGTTCAACTACTAAAAGAAGAAGATATGTACGTGGACATGGACATAAAACTGTTAAATCACGTAGATGATAGTGGGTGGAAGAGGATATGACAATGGATCTTCCAAACACAATAGATGATTTCCTTGAACAAGAGGTTGGTTAGGACTATAGTACATGGGATGAATGCTTTGAGAAAATTGTTGTTTGTAGATGTTTTGTATTTTGTGAAAAGAAACAATTCAAATGAGAAATTGTACAAAGACATTACATATATGATGAAATTCCAATCAATAGCATGCCTCCTACAATTGATTCAAATCCAATAGGAATTGTGGTAAGGAATTTTCCAATTTGATATAAATAACATGTATACTTCATTTAAACATTGTTTTATATTATTTAAATAACTAATTTTTTCTCAATGGATACTTGGAGGATAAAGTTCTTGGTTTAAATTTTTTTGGATCACCAAATTTTAGCCTAGAGGGCAATGATCATTTATTAGATGATACATCTAACAAAAATATGTGCCAATATACCAGCTCAAAAGATGAGGAATTGATGAAAACAAGTCACATAACAAGAACCGGTTTAAAGATGCATAATTTGCTTAAAGACAGGGGAAGGTGGACTACATACCCTATGAGAATGAATGTGATGGAGATGATGACTTGCCCCTGAGTTTGAGATCAATTTACAAAGAGAAATTCGATCGTCGACTATATTGCACTTGGCCTAGTGATCAACAACTAACTAGAGTGTACGAGGTGTTTCAATTTTGGGGATACATCTACATGATATGACCCTCGAATATTCATGTAGCAAATCTAGGCCTCTTTATTATTGAAAATGTACATGTGGGATCTAAACATAGAAAGAATTTAGAACAAACCACTAGGAGATTAATCCTATATTATGGTCCATCATATTACAGTGGTGAATGGAGAAGGCTAGCAAAATATAAGCCTAGCATATCAGCATATGGTCTAAATTCGAATATGTATACACATCGTCTCCAATTGGAAAGTGGAAAATAAATTAATAGAGGTCATCTTATGTATATAGATGAATGCACATACACACACAAAAATATTGTAGGATTTATAAATAGTAGTAAGAGAAGGGACCCTAATGTAAGATCTAATTTTCAATTTGTTGAGATTATAAATGATAAAGATGGAGATATGGAAAGAAAGGGTGATAGATTGATAATGGTTGAGGCTATTAAGGACCTTACCATTTGGGATGAGTTATTGATTGATTACCCCTTCTTAAAATGCAATCTTGCGGAAAAGAAAAGGGAAAAAAAAGATCTACCTAAGTATATTCTTAAGGGAAGAAAACCAAAGAATAATAAATGTGTGTGAACTGATGTTTTATAAACTATGTTGTCAAAATTGTGTTTTATTTATATTATTGTATAAAAAAGGTAGTCTATAAAATAATGTTCCATTATTCAATTGATGCATATATGTTCATACAATTTATATATATATATATTAAGCCATATTGATTATATTTCTTTGAAATTAATACATTTATGATTTATCCAATTGTTGGAAAACATTAAATAATGCTTGTGTTTGTTGATAGGTAGAATATGTTGATGAAACACATACTAATACCCATGATCCAACTAGGTTATTAAGATTTGGATAGGACGATCCAAACCATCCTTTAAACAATACCAGGGCGAAAAAAGAAAGTTTGAAGAGATTTCTACCACTTGAGAAATTTGAAGAGCTGATGAGATATGCATACATTGAAGAGATGCCACCTAGCCTTAATGATGATGATCATGATAGGGAAAATGCAGTGCATGAAGAAGGATTGAATGAAATTCTTACATGTTTCTTTGGGGATGGAAACAATGATGCCAATAATGATCATATGGATGACAGTAATGATGATAGCAGGGGTAATTACCACCAACGTAATGTTGATGATAACAATTTGCAAGACTCCATCAAGCAAGTAGCAAAGACAATTCAAATCAGGTGTAAGTAGAACCTCACAATTGGCATGCACATTAATATTATTAGAAGTCAAGTCACTATTTGGTTGGTCAAACAAAGGATTCACTACCCTACTGAAGTGAGTTGAAATCTATTTCTTACTTTGCATTGTCAATTGGTGTACACAATTCGTAAACATTCATCGACTTCATTTATATTTTTTTAAGGGGATTTTAAAACCATATATTGTATATAAATAGTCCCAATATAGATTGACATATCAAACATGTTCATCATAAGTCAAACATTCAATTGATTTAATCTTTGGCACTCTTACAAGGCACTAAAAACTGAAATATTCCATGAAGAGAATGTATTGCCATCAACTTGTAGAGAGGCACATTTGTTGTTGGTTGAGTTGGGGATTGAATATAAGAAAATTCATTCATGTAAAAATGATTTCATTTTATACAGAGATGAATATCAGAATAAGGTAGAATGCCCTGTATGCAAAGAGAAGAGATATTGTACAGATGTACAAGGTCCTACAGTTCCAAAGAAGGTTTTATGTCACATGCCAATTATACCTAGAATTCAATGAATGTTTTGTTGCAAGTCACTTGCACAATTGATGAGTTGGCATGCAAAGAATAGGAGTAAAGATGAATTCATGAGAATTCTAACCAACTCCAAAGCAATGAAACACATAGAGGAAAAATGGCCAAGAAAATTCAAAGATGAACCTCGTAGTATCAAGTTTGGTCTTGCAATTGATGGAGTGTTCCCATTCTCTTTCTTGATCTCAAATTATAGTGTTTGTCTAGTTGGATTGATAGTATACAATATTCCCCCATGGATGAGTGTTAGAAAGGAGCACCTTATGCTAAATCTCATTATTCTTGCAAAACATCAAGTTAAAAACATGGATATGTATCTTGCACCTTTTATTGATGAGATGCAATTGCTATGGAAATGTATAAGAATGTATGACATATCACATCCTCCATCAAATAGGTCCTTCATGTTGCATGGTGTGCTATGTTGGACTATTCATGATTTCCTAGGACTTGGTTTTTGTTCTAGTAAGATAAAATATTTACATATTTACACTCATAATTTATTTTCATCCCAACTTTCATACTTAGTTTTATAATTTTTTTTTGATGTTATTAACATTACTTGTTGAGTTGCAAGGCTTCAAACAAAGGGGATATTTTCATGTCCAAGATGTGCATAATAATTTCAAGGGTGGTATTCTAAATATCTACATAAATTTATTTACAAAAATAACAGGGTTTTTCTACCACTAGCTCATAGGTTTAGAAATTGCCAGAAGAATCAATTTGATGGAAAAGTTGAAAATAGAGGCCCTCCTATGATTATGGGTCCAGGTGATTGGCTTAAGAAGTATGAATATGTTGAATTGAAAGCTTGGGAGGATTTTTTTGATCAGGGTGATTCAATTGAAGAACAAAAACAAGTTGTAGTTCATATGCCAGAAGGAATGAAAAGGAAATCCATATTTTATGAGCTCCCTTACTAGAAGGATCTATTAATATCTCACCTATTAGATCCTATGCACATCTTCACAAGTGTCCCATATTCTATATTTTGACATATATTAGGCAAAGAGAAGGACACCTTGTCTTCGAGGAGAGATATTGCTCTTTCACGTACCAAATTTGATAGAAAACATTTGTGGCCAAGTAGGGAAAATGAAACATATGTAGAAGCTCCTTGGATTTAAAAAAAAAAAGGAGCTAGACCAATTAAAAAATGTCATTTGTTCAATAAGGACACCTACTGGCTATGGTTCATTATTGGCTAAATATTTTACAATTGATGGACATATCACAAGATTTAAAACACATGATTTTCATAATTTAATGAAGGTATTATGTATCATCATTTAACATTTATTGGTAACATTGATTAAGTACTAAATATATTTTGATATTTTGTTGTGTGAGAAAAAATTACTAATGACCTTTTCATAAATGTGTTTGATCGCATATCATGCCATTGGAAATTAGAGGGGATTCTTGTCTTACAGTTGACTTAAGGAATGCCATAAGTCAATTGTTAGCATTTACAAGGTATGTGGTTATATGAAATGTTCATGTGTGAGAGACATAGAGATATTATATTGCATTTTAATTTATGTCTAAAGGTTCATACTAATTTACTATTCTTATATTACTCAGGTGACCTCCAAGGAGATCCACGAATCTGAAGTGCCAAAGTAGAAAAGGAAATTACAGAAATTGTATGTGTATTTGAGAAGAAGCTCGCTACAAGTTTCATGGACCTACAAGTTCATTTACTTATACACCTAGTCGATGACATTGAATTGGCAGGTGTTGTATCAATGAGGTGGATGTTTTTCTTTGAGAGGTATATGAAAACTCTTAAAAGATATGTTCAACAAAAGGCACATCTAGAGGGTTGCATGGATGAAGGGTATGTATTGAATGAAGCATTTTTCTTCCTATGTGAATTCCTTGGTAAGGATTTTGAAGATGGGACACATGTTTGGGATGAAGAATGAGAATCCAATATTATTGATGGAGAAAAACCACAATCTAATGGTGTTGAAGTAGAAATTAGGAAGTAAATTCATGATTAGTGTGGTTGTTTTTCTTGCAATCATTAATTTAATCTGTAATTTATTTGTCAAATTAATAGCATAACATTTGGAGTTTGAAATAAACATGTTGACATGTAATAGGTGTAGACGAAATTTCTATACTTGACAAGTTCATTCTGTAGCACATGGACTTTATGAACAAATGGATTGATTTGTATGATAAAAAGAGAGAAGTGTTAGAAGGAAGGAGATAGTTTAAGAGATCAAACCCAAAGAATACTCCACTTCCCACTGATCTACTTGGGGAATGGGGAAAATATTGCACACGAGAATGGGTTACTAAAAAAATTCAAAATCAAATAGAAGATGCAGGTACAAATTCAAACATAATAGAAGATGAAATCAACATGTCTAGAGGATGTGAAAGAAAGGTACAATTGGAATTATACAAAATGTTGTTTCCTTACAGTTTTTGATACAAGAGCATCCTTGGTTCTTGGAAATCTTGCGTCAGCCAAAAATATTTTCCTTTCGATTTTGTTCTTGTTTTGTTCTTTCTTAGTTCATGTTGGAGGATTCATCATATTTGCTCACCAGACCCTGCGAATCTTTGTGTACATCATGGAAATGTTCATTTTACTTATTCCAAGATTTGAGCATGATTGGATTATTTTTTGGCAAGTTATTGATTTTGAATTTCATGGCAGTTTCTTGAACCAACACCGAAATAGTTTCAAGCCTAACAATTAATTTGATCATTCATGGATCGTTCTCGTGACTTGCATATCTTAACGGTGTGATTCTAATTGTTGTTTGGGGTGTCTCTGACCTTCATTATAGGTCCACACTTTGTCTTATGCACCCGTTGATGGAGTAATTCAAATTTGAGGCCGAATTGTTCATGCGCCTGTTACATTTTCCTTCATTAGAGATTGTAATAATCCTTGGTCAACGCAGATGTTTCTAGAATTATGAATATGATATGAAGCTTGTAATAGATCATTAGAAAGGTAGAATTTGATCCAAAAGGATGATATAGATTGTAATTATAAGATTTTTGCTCGCATATAGGAGCACATTGGAATGTTGTATTTTTGAGCATGTTATATCGGGCCTATGAGCCGAATCTATAACCTGAATATTGCTGGTGGAATGTAACCGAGATTTCTATTAATGAGAATGTTTTAATCTGCATTTTCCTCCATATTCTATGTTTCTTTCATTGTGTTACTCTTGTTGCATGGTCTAGATTGTTCTCCTTGAGGACCCTCTACCGTGGCTACACCAGATTGGTATCAGAGCAAGCTTCGATTCATGCAGTGAAGTCCTATAAAAGATTTTTTGTGGGTTGGCGGATTGAGGATTTGACCTGCGGTTGTAGAGGACTATTGTAAAGATGGCTAGAAGAAGAAATCTTAGAGGAAATGGAGAGCATGAAAATGCAAACCAAGCTATAATGGAGATGCTAAGAGGAATTGCTGCTAGATTAGATGCAGTTGAAACAACCCAGAAAAGAGGTCGATCAGTTGATGATGGAAGTGATGAAGAGGTAGAAGTTCAGGATGAAAGAGGAAGAGAAGAGAAACCTAGCCTAGATTAGGGAGAAGAGAGGTTCATAAGAGCCCTAACTAGAGTGAATACGAAACCACATTTCAATCCACCAGATTATAATGGTAAGTTGGATTCAAAAGAATTGCTTGACTGGATTACAGAGATGGAAAATTATTTTGAATTTGAAGGTACTAATGAAGATAAGAAGGTGAAATTTTCTTGTACAAAGTTGAGAGGACATGCATCCCTTTGGTGGGAACATTTGCAGATAGATAGACAAATAAGAGGGAATGAAAAGATAAAATATTGGGATCGGATGGTGACTAAGTTGAAGATAAAATTTATGCCTACAGATTATTAGATTAGTTTGTTCTGAAAATTGCAAAATTTGAAGCAAAAAAATTCAAGTGTGACCAAGTATACTGAGGAATTCTATAAGTTGAACATCAGATTTGGACATTTAGAGGGGGAAATTGAGCAAGTAGCAAGATATGTGAATGGTTTGAGATCATCTATACAAGATGAAATCAATTTGATCAAGTTGCAGAGTGTGGAAGAAGAATATGAATGTGCCCTAAAAGCAGAAGAGAAGCTGAATAAGAGACATGAGCAGAGACAAAGAGGAAGAGGTGGAATATTTCAAAGAGGAAGAACTTTTGCTGGAGGAGGAAGAGGATCTATTCCAGATAAGGATAAGGATAAGGAGGCTAGTAAGAATGATAATGCATATCATAGAGGTGATCTAAACTCTTACAAAATAGGAGGATGTGGTGGTTACTGGAATGAAGGATATAGAAGAGATGATAGAGGACAAGAGAAAAGACTATTTAGAGGAACTTGTTATAAATGTGGTGGAGGACATAAAGCATTTGAATGCAATCAGGGAGAGACAAGCATAAAGATAGAGAATAATATAAGAACAACCTTTGTTGAGGAGGATCATACTAGATCATCTAACAAAATGGAAGAAGGGGAAGTGTTGTTGAATAGAAGAGTACTGTGTCAAAGTGAGTTGGAGCAGGAACCGTTTCAGAGAAAGAGTTTGTTTCAAACAAGATGCAAGGTAGCTGGAAAATGTTGCAAGGTGATTGTTGATAGTGGAAGTTCTGAGAACTTGGTTTTGGAAGAAATGGTGACTAAATTGAAGTTGGAAAGGTTGAAACACTCGAAGCCCTATCATATAGCATGGATACAAGATGAGCATAAGATTCTGGTAAGTGAACAATGTTTGGTGAAATTGAAGATAGGAAATTACCAGGATGAAGTTTTGTGTGATATCACACCAATGGATATATGTCATTTTTTGTTGAGAAGGACTTGGCAGTATGATAGACAAGCTATTCATGATGGAAAGAAGAATATATATACCATTATTGCTAATGGGATGAAGTGGATTTTGTTGCCATTGGAAGATGTTCCTATAGTTGAGGTATGTACAAATGCTAGGGTTTGTCTGGTTGATGGAAGAAGATTCCTTGATGGATTGAGACATAAGAATGTGTGTTATGCCTTAGTTCCTAAGAAAACTAAAGATTTGAAGCATGTAGAAGAACACTTGGAGGAGATAAAGGAGTTGCTGATAGAATATGAAGAGATCATTTCGGATAATGTACTTGATGGATTACCACCTGTGAGGAGTATTAGTCATTGCATGGATTTGATTCTTGGAGCTATTTTTCCTAATAAAGCAGCACACCGGATGACACCTGCAGAGAATGAAGAATTGAATAGACAAGTGCAAGAATTGCTGAGTAAAGGTTTGATTAGAGAAAGTTTAAGTCCTTGTGTAGTACCTACTATGCTACACCTAAGAAGGATGGAGAATGGAGAATGTGTACAGATTCAAGAGCCATAAATAAGATCATAGTGAAGTATAGGTTTCCTTTACCCCAGATGGATGACATTATGGATTGTTTGAGTGGAGCTAGATACTTTACAAAGATAGATTTGAAGAGTGGATATCATTAGATCAGAATCAAGGAAGGAGATGAGTGGAAGACAACATTTAAGACAAACGAAGGATTTTATGAGTGGTTGGTGATGCCTTTTGGATTCACAAATGCATTGAGTACTTTCATGAGGTTGATGAATGAGGTATTGAAGATATTCTTGGGTAAGTTTGTGATTGTGTACTTGGATGACATCTTCATTTTAAGTAAGAGTAGAGAAAAATATTTGTTGCATATAAGACAAGTTTTGTAGAGGTTGAGAGAGGAGCAGTTGTTGATAAACATTAAGAAGTGTAGTTTCATGAAGGAGGAATTGGTATATCTGGGATTTGTGATATTTGTGGATGGATCCTGAGAATTTCAGAGCAATTGTTGAGTGGCATACACTTGAAAGTATTGGAGAGGTAAGATCATTTCATGGATTGGCTAATTTCCACCGAAAGTTCATTAGGAATTTTAGTACTATTTGCAGCCCTATGACAGAAACAATGAGAGGAGATAGGAAGGATTTTAGATGGACATCTGGAGTAGATCAAAGTTTTGAATTATTGAAGCATAAGGTGACTAAGCAACCTGTGTTGGATTTACCATATTTCAATAAGGTATTTCAAGTAGACTGTGATGCAAGTGGAAATGCAATTGGAGTAGTGTTGAGTCAAGAAGGAAGACCTATAGCTTATTTTAGTGAGGAATTGAATGATGCTAGGAGAATATATTTAGTGTATGATCAAGAATTTTATGCCATAGTTCAAGCCTTGAAGAAGTGGAGACATTATTTGTTGCCTAAGGATTTTTTGTTGTATACGGATCATCAGGCATTGCAATATTTGAACAGTCAGGGTAAGTTGAATTAGAGACACATGAGATGGGTGGAATTATTGCAGAGCTATAATTTTGTTTTTAAGCATAGGAGTGGAAAGTCCAATAGATTTGTTGATGCATTTAGTAGGAGAAGGAATTTATTGACGAAGATGAGAGTGGAGGTACTAGGCTTTGATGAGTTGAAGAACTTGTATGAGGAAGACCCAAATTTTGCAGAACCTTGGAGAGCTTGTAAAGAACTAGTTTTGAAGGATAAAATCCAGTGGTTGGATTATTTCATTTAGGAGGATATTTTTTTTAGAGGTAATTAGTTGTGTATACCCTGGAGTTCAATGCGAGAAGACTTGGTGAAAGATAAACATAGTGGATGATTGGCAAGACACTTTGGAATTGATAAGATCGTAGCATTGGTGAGTGACAATTAATTTTGGCTGTAGATTCAAAAGGATGCTAGAAAATTTGTGTAGAGCTGTAGAGTTTTTCAAGTTATGAAAGGGAGTAGTCAAAATGTTGGATTTTATTAGCCTTTGATAGTTCTAGAGAGACCTTGAGAGGATATAAGCATGGATTGCATACTTGGTTTGCCGAAGACACAAAGAGGTAATGATTCTATATTTGTGGTAGTAGATAGATTTGCTAAGATGGCACATTTCATACCTTGTAGGAAGACAACAGATGCAGTGCATGTAGCAGTCTTTTTTTCAGGGAAGTGGTCATATTACATGGATTACCTAGGAGTATTGTTTTAGACAGAGGTAAAGTTTGTTGGTTACTTTTGGCGGACACTTTGGAAGAATTTGAAGACAAATTTGAAGTTCAGTTCTACTTTTCACCCATAGATTGATGGAAAGAAAGAGGCAGTAAATAGAAGTTTAGGGAATTTTCTAAGATGTTTGGTTGAAGAGAAGACCAGAAGTTGGGATTTAGTCCTTGCTTGAGCAGAATTTGTATACAATAATTCAGTGAACAGGAGTACAGGAAAGACATTTTTTGAGATTGTTATTGGAGTTCATCCTAGAGGTGTATCAGAGTTGAGAGACATCAGTATGGAATATAAAAGGAGTGCAAAAGCAGAAGAATTTTTAGAACATATGAAGAAAGCGCATACTTAAGTGAAACAACAATTGGAAGACATGAACCAAAAGTATAAGGAGAAAGCCGATGAAAAGAGGAGACATAAGGGGTTTGAGGTTGGAGATGAAGTGATGGCATATTTGAGGAAGGAAAGATTTCTAGTTGGGACATACAACAAGCTGAAGATGAGGAAGTTTGGACCTTGTGGGATCTTGAAGAAGTTTGATTCAAGAAATGCATATGAAGTGGAGTTACCAGATGGCATGGGTATATCACCTATATTCAACATTGCAGACCTACATTAGTACCATGAATTTTTTTTTAGTGAAGACAGTACAACAGAATTGGAGAAACAGTTTCCTAAACAATAGTCAGATGAGATTGAGGAGATTCTAGATATCAAAAATGGGAGGAAGACTCGTGGAGGACAATACAAAGAATATCTTGTGAAGTGGAAAGGTAGATCAGTGGAGGATTCTTCATGGATTTCTTTGACTGAGGTAGACCATCTTGGTTTTCCATTGGCCCCTACAAAGTGAGGGAATCACTTTTCATTAACCCTAGATGTCTGATGCAGGAGCATCCTTGGTTCTTAGCAATCTTGCATCAACCAAAAATATTTTCCTTTTGGTTTTGTTCTTGTTTTGTTCTTTTTCAGTACATGTTGGAGGATTCATCATATTTTCTCACCAGACCCTGTGGATCTTTGTGTACATCATGGACATGTTCATTTTCCTTATTCCAAGATTTGAGCGTGATTGGATCATTTTTCAGCAAGTTATCAATTTTGAATTTCATGGTAGTTTCTTGAAGTGGCACTAGAATAGTTTCAAGCCTAATGGTTAATTTGATCATTTGTGGATCATTCCCATGACTTGCGGATCTTAATGGTGTGATTCTAATTGCTCCCTTGGGTGTCCTTGACCTTCATTATAGGTCCTCACTTCGTCTTATGCACCCGTTGATGGAGTAATTCAAATTTGAGGCTGACTTGTTCATGCGCCCATTACATTTTCCTTCATTGGAGATTGTAATAATCCTTGGATGACAAAGATGTTTCCAAAATTGTGGATATGATATAAAGCTTGTAATAGATCATTAGAAAGGAAAAATTTGATCTAGAAGGATGATATAGATTGTAATTGTAATATTTTTGCTTGCATATAGGAGCACATCGGAATGTTATATTTTTGAGCATGTTATATTAGGCTCGTGAGCCAAATCTATAACTCGGATATTGCTGGCCGAATGTAACTGAGATTTATATTAATGAGAATATTTTAATCTACATTTTCTTCCATATTCTGTGTTTCTTTTGTTGTGTTACTCTTGTTGCATGGTTCAAATTGTTCTCCTTGAGGACCCTCCTACTGTGGCTACACCAATTTTCACACTATTAACTATTTTAATATTCGTCATTATATTTTTTTTCACTAAAATAAATGGTCTTTCATAGGTGAGGAAATATCCAACAATGTGGGCATATGGTTGACATTATGGTGTAGAAAGTGTAGATGTAAAGAGGTGATCCTTTGATTGTGGCATCATGGATAACTTCAAGCAATCCAGTCGATCAAGCTCAAAAGATAAGAATATAATTGAAGGGAATCTACAATATGTTGGAAAAATACAAGAAATTATTGAGTTGGATTACCACTCTTTTAAATGTTGTATTTTTAAGTATAGATGGCATGAAGGATTTGATAGGACATGAAGACATGATACCCATAGTGGATTATTTTCTAAAGATTCCTCATGCTTCCTATCAGAGGATTAGGAGCCTTATGTTCTACCAATTCATTGTGAGCAGGTATTTCTTTAACTCAAACAAGAAGCAGTAGTGATCATTAATCTATTAATTCATAGTTTATTGCAAATATATGCATGTGTTTATTAATCAATAAAATTGCTATAACATACTTGTAATATATGTATTTAGTTCATGTGCAGGTATTTTTATATGAAGATATTTTGGACCCGAAATGGATGTTTGTCATACATTATGATCCAAGATTAAGGCATGTATTTGACAAAAAATTAGTGGATACTAAGCAAAACAATGATGGCAAATAAAATGAGAGAGAGGGATTAGAGAACATTGAAGAAATTGACATCCATGATGATGTTGAAGATGGTTATGTTCAGGCACAAGAAGACAACAATCCAAAGTTAGATGATGTTATGGAAGACAACAATATGGATAGTATAGAAAATGATGATCCAAATACATTTGCTAACAATATAGATGGTGTACATTCAAATTTCAATGATGATGAAGATGATGCAGGTCAAGATGAGGATGATGATAATATTAAATACTTGAAAGAACATATGAACATTGACAATGATACACTAGATGACATTGTAGCAGAAAATAATGTTAATGACCAAGACTTCTAAATTTTTAGAATTATTTGCAATCCATGTTTAAAAAAGGATGATTCTTATGGCCCAAACTTTGAAATGCTTCAGTAATATTATTTGTGTGGATACAAATTACCTATTGCAATATCCTTAAATTGTTCAATCTTTGGTATGAATTGTTGGCAGAAAAAATTACAATTACTTGAATGCTTCTTCCTTTCATTTTGTATCAACATATGTTCGTGAAGACACAAAAGTTAATAAAATATTAATGCATGTAACTCACAATTATTTAAATAAGAAACTTTATTAACTTTATTATTTTTAAATAGTTTCCATTTTTATGTTGAACATAATTTTGAACATGTAACTGAAAACATCCACACTAAATGATTTACTGTATCAGCATATTCATTCACATAAGCACAATATTGAGGCTCAATAACTTATATTCATTCGAATATAAGAAGAAATAAGTATGGAAAACATAAGAAAAAATACATAATGATAAAACAGTCATGTAGAATCTCTGATAATAAGATGTTCTATTTCATTCATAAGCTCAAAATAATCACATAGTAACAACAAATGTGCCCTAATAAATCTTATGAATTTAAATAACTTGAAGAAACCACTTTGGAGACAACACAGTAACAGATAAGCATGAAATTTAACACAACAATTGAACACAAAAATAGATTACCAATTATGAGCAATCTTCTCCATTATGTTGTTTCAAATATATATACATTTATAACAAAAGTCTTTGATATGATAAGGATGGGTGGAATGTGCAATCTATCTTCTTACTAATGCCTACTATGACATAAATGAAAATGAAATATGATATGCTGATCCTCTCCAAATTGGCCTTGGTTTCCTATTCATTCAAATATAAGAGGAAATAAGTATGGCAAACATATGAAAAAATACATAATGATAACATAGTCATTGAGAATCTTTGATAATAAGATGTTTTATTTCATTCATAAGCTCAAAATAATCACACAGTAACAAAAAATGTGCCCTAATAAATCTTATGAATTTAAATAACTTGAAGAAACCACTTTGGAGACAACATAGTAATAGATAAGCATGAAATTTAACACAACAATTGAACACCAAAAATAGATTACCAATTATGAGCAATTGTTTCCATTATGTTGTTTCAAATATATATACATTTATAGTAGAAGTCTTTGATATGATATGGATGGGTGGAATGTGCAATCTATCTTCTTACTAATGCCTACTCTAACAAAAATGAAAATGGAATATGATATGATGATCCTCTCAAAATTGGCCTTGGTTTCCTATTTATATAGGAAGCAACAAGCTTCAGGCCTTTTAAAAAAATAGACGACCCTTCAAAACTACTTCTTTTACTAACAACTAATTAATTTGCATAATTGAAGAAATAACAAGGCTTAAGAAACTTTAGACGTATGTTTCCTTCAACTAAGCATAGTCTTAGGAAAATTCAATTGCTTTTGAGGGTGTAGTATTTAGTCATATCATTATTAATGCCAATTCTTTGCCAAATAGTTTCCCAACATGTTTAAATCGTTGAAATTAATTTTGAAGCATATGTGAGGGAATTTATTGCTGTAAATTGTAATGATGCCATGATTACCATACTTCTATCTCTTATTATACTTGTTGCAGTATGGTGGTGTTTTCCCTTCCATTTTGATGTTTACCGCACTACCACTTTATCAATACTTCTTGTTGTGGGGTTGCGGTGTACACTGCTCTACCGCATATGTTGCTCACCCTCCTAGTGGTATAGTGGTGTATGCTTTATCTTCTTGTTGTTTACCACCTTACTACACTCCTTTGAATTGCCTTATGCGATACTACGGTGTCCACTTATCTTCCATGCTTACCGCTCTACTGCCTTGCTCAAGACATCTTGCTGTGGGGTTGTGGTGTACACCGCTCTACTACATATGTTGTTCACCCTCTTGATGGTATAGCGGTGTATGCTTTATATTCTTGTTGTTTACCACCTTACCACACTCCTTTGAATCACCTTATGCAGGATGGCTTAAATGTAAGTTAATTGAAAAATATTATGACCCAACTATAAGGAGCATTTAAATGATTAACTATATGTGATGACTGACTAACTTAGAACTCAGGGCCGATACAAAGAATGATTTTAATGGCTCAACTCATGACTTAAATGACCATAATTGCATGCAGTAGGTCAACACAAAATTATTGTAAGGACTTCACTTCATTGTAATTGCTATGGAAATTTTATCTCCTAAGGCTCCAATTATGCCGTCCTGCATACCCGGCTTCATATGCTAGGCCATCATTAAAATTTGAGCTCAAACTTCCCTTCATTAATGCTCGTACTTATAAAAAAGCCCTTATTTTATTTTATTTAATTCATTTGTAATTTGTAAAAAATAATTTCAAATAATCTCATATATATTATTTTCAAATAAAATTATTATATAAAATAAATAATGTCCATTATAATTCTCAATTACTGGAAAAAAAATTCTCATAATTAAATAGTTTAAAAATAAAATTAAAAACTCAACTAATATACTAAGAATGGGAATTATAATGTACATTCTTTTTGCATATACATATTGTTTTTGTTTAGTATTTAATTATTATTTTTTGAATTGAAACAAAGAAAATAATAAAAAAGGAGGCAAAAAAGGTTTCCAAAAGAGAAAAAATGATTCCAACCAGGCTAACAACCAACAATACATTCACTTACAACCACCAAAAATAGCAGGAGATTGTATTAATCAAAATTCAAAAAATTACAAATCGTCTACCAATGCAAGAATATACATGAAACCCTAATTTGGAGCCTCACCAGAGGCCAAGACAACCACCAAAACATCACCAAAAAGGTAAATGAACCCAACACCAAGACAACCCAAATTTTGAGCCACCACCACTAGGAGCCACCAAACCACCACTAGGAGCCATTGACAATTGCATAAGCCAAAAAAACCAACACCATCCCACCACGAGCTTGAGGTCATTGGAAGCAATTGAGATGGGTGAAGTCATTGAATTGCAACACCCACTCCACATCCTTAGTCTCCACCAACTAAAGAGCTTTTTTCAAATACTCCACCCCAATTGTAGCCACCATCTGATGCCTGACCAATGCCAATCCTTTCGGCTCCAATAGAAGCGAAAAAAATTGGACCACTGCACTAGGAGTTTTGAGCATTTCCAAGTCTTTCGGACATGCCACCCCAAAGCTGAGAATAAAGGCTAAAATTAACTAATCCATGTTGACCAGGAGATTAGGATTGAATAACTTCCTCATCATTTCCCGAACCAAGTTTTTGGGGGTGCTTTGATCAAGCAAAGACACTAGAAAATGAGAGACTATGTGGGAATTAATTGTAGGGAACATGCTCTTAACCCAAAACCATTTTCACTTAGGCCACCCTCAAGGGATCAAGCTCCAAAAGAATCCATTTGAGCCTCTAGTCTGTGAGTTTTTTGAAACCTCTCTGACTCACAAAACAATCCAGGAAAATTGGAGTGTCATGCCCAAAGGCGGATAGCTCCTCGACCGATTTAAACACTACATGCTTTGCATCCTTCTCCATTATTCTTTCTTACCCAAGCGAAGCCTTTGGAATGAAAACTCTAGCAAATGCAAAATGCGGAGATCACCACCTTTGCTAGATTAAAATGAATGCCACCCTTTCATGACATTTATTTTAATTCCATCCTTTCATGGCATTCATTTTAATGTGTACATGTCACCCTTTGGGCTGCCGAAAAGTCTTGTCGAGACTACCAACTAGGAATGTTGTACCCCTGGTATAAATGAGGGTGACGTTTGATGTGTTTTTGTTTAGTATTTAATTAATTATAAGGATTTTTATTATTTTTATTTTCTTTTCCATTTTAAACTTTAGAATTAGTAAGTATATTTTTTTATTTATATTAGGTATTTAAACAATTTTAATTTTTTTAAAAAACTCAACTAATATTATCTAAAAAATATTATAATTACTAAATGTTCAGTTTACCTGTTCAAAAATTTAAAATGGAAAAGAAAATAAAAAGAAGACAAATCCTTATAATTAAATACAAAAAAGAAATAGTACGATCCTTATAATTAAATACTTAAAAAAGCAATATTTATATGCATAGAGTATTTTGTTAACCAAGTGGTTTGTAAATTTATACCAAGAAAGGAGTAAAACAATAGAATAGTGAATTTAGTAGAATAAAAAGTAATTTCATCTAGCTCACAAAATAAATAATATTTACATGCCTATAAAAAAGTAGAATTAAAAATACTTTAACCACATGTAGAAATAAATTATATGCAATCTGTATAAGATATTATGCAATGCGAGGCAAAATTTTACAGGTAAAGTATTATTATAATGTGATAAAATCAAGAAAATGGTATCAATGGACCAAACAGTTTCAAGGGTTGGCAATCTGATATCAACCATTGATTGGTAGTTTCATGTTTTTCTTCTTCAAATAGGATACGCCTTTGACGTAAAATATATAGCGCCATCCCAATAAATAGCACCAAATTTTTGAAAAAAATGGAGAAAAATACATTAAACCCTTAATTAACCCTCAACCCTCTACCCTCATCCCTCAACCCTAGTTAAACCCTAATCCCCAATAACCCCTATACCCTCTACCCTATATATTGGACCCTCAACCCTAATCCCTCAACCATATACATACCCTCAACCCCTATACCCTCTACCCGCTTATACAATATTAGACCCTCAATCCTAATTCGTAAACCATATACCCTCAACCCTCTACACTCAACCTTAAACCCTAATCCTTGAACCATATTATACCCTCTACCCTCGACAATAATCCCTCAACCCTAATCCCTCAACCCTAGTTAAATCCTTAAACCCAATTACTAAATTCTCTACCCTAATCCCTCAACCCTTAATTAATCCTCAACCCTCTACCCTCTACCCTCTACCCTCTACCCTCTACCCTCAACCCTAGTTAAACCCTAATCTGGCCTCAACCCCTATACCCTCTACCCTATACATTGGACCCTTAACCCTAGTAATCCCTCAACCTACATATATACCCTAAACTATCTACCCTCAACCTTAAACCCTCAAGCCTCAACCCTTAAGCCCTCTTATACCCTCTATGTCCCTCTGATCTACCCTATACATTAAATGCTCAACCCTCAATTCTCAACCCTCAACCCCTATACCCACTACCCTCTACATTGGAACCTCAACATCCCTAATATTTGACCTTCAACCATAAACATCCTAGCTATACACTAAACCCTCTGCCTCCACCCTTAATGTCCCTCAACCCTAAACCCTTAAACCCTATATATACTTTGGACCCTAAACCCTAATCCTTGAACCATATACCCTCTAGTACCCTCAACCCTAATCCCTCAACCCTAGTTAGCCCTTAAACCCAATTACTAAACTCTCTACCCTAATCTCTCAACCCTAGTCAACCCTTAATCCCTCAACCCTTAATTAACCCTCAACCTTGTACCCTATACGCTGTACCCTCATCCCTAGTTAAACCCTAATCTGGCCTCAACCCCTATACCCTCTACCCTATACATTGGACCCTCAACCCTCTACCCTCAACCTTAAACCCTCAAGCCTCAACCCTCTACCCTCAACCTTAAACCCTCAAGCCTCAACCCTTAAACCCTCTTATACCCTCTATGTCCTTGTGATCTACCCTATACATTAAACCCTCAACCCTAGTTAATCCCTCAACTCTCAACCCTTAAACCCTCAAGTACCCTCAACCCCTATACCCACTACCCTCTACATTAGAACCTCAATTTCCCTAATATTTGACCTTCAATCATATTATACCCTCAAATGTCCTAGCTATACCCTAAACCCTCTACCCTCAACCCTAAACCATTAAACCCTATATATAGTTTGGACCCTAAAACCTAATCCTTGAACCATATACCGACCTCTAGTACCCTCAACCCTAATCCCTCAACCCTAGTTAAACCCTTAAACCCAATTACTAAACTCTCTACCCTAGTCAACCCTTAATCCCTCAACCCTTAATTAACCCTCAACCCTCTACCCTCTACCCTTAACCCTAGTTAAACCCTAATTCGACCTCAACCCCTATACCCTCTACCCGATACATTGGACCCTCAACTCTAGTAATCCCTCAACCTACATATATATACCCTCAACCTTAAACCCTCAACCCTTAAACCTCTTATACCTTCTACATGTAACGCCCCGCCGTGCGAACCCCAAAGGACAATCGCACGAAATTACTGCACAATTTTTTTTTTTAAAAAGTAAACATAACATACATATAATACACATTAAGTCATAACATGAATTTCAATTAAATAGATTCATTAACACATACATCCCTTGGGGTACACAAGGAGTCATTACGCGACTTAGATCCATACAACAACCATAAAGAATAAAATCTAAAGATATAAAGTAAGCATTAACACATACATGATGATCAATGATAAGAAACCATCTGAATACGCAAATACATCATATGCATGATCATCCTAACACATTGAATAACAACTGTCATAGCCAATATCCACACCAAGTTTAACATTTCATTATAGTACAATGTTCAAGAAGTACAATGATGTAAAAGTGTTTCCAAACATAAATGGAAACCATACACAATATAACATGATATAAATAAATAGATGAATACAAAATATCATAACTGGCTCCAAGACAAATACAACTCTGGAGTCACTGCAACAACACCAATCCACACCTCTTGATCCTCGACTGGGGACCCAATGGGGTGCTTAGCACGTTCCACCCGACCATGTGAGTCTGAAGACCCACCCCCCGTGCTAGGAGCTAACAAGAAAGAGACCTCAACCAAGAACATCCAAACACGGAACCGCAAGACTCAACTTCATACAAAAGTATCATAAAACTCAAGGATTACAATGACATAATCAACCACATCCAAGAGTCATAAATCTCATCACATAAAACAACGCAATGACTAGTCATCAAGTAACCAAAGGATGATCACGAAACACTTCCAAATCAAACTGAATTAATAAACATAATACAATTGCAATTTAACAATACCATAACATCATATCACAGTATCATAAGAGTACAAGATCAAAACCCAGACATCAACAAGCTTTATACAAGACCAAAGAATACACCATAGATAAGATAGAGTAAAACTATAAATCATTTCAAACAACTAAGTTCCATCAAATCAAGACAAAGAACCACTTCCAGAGGATTTCCAAAGAAGCAACATAATAAGGAGTGTTAGAGGAGAGTGTCATCGCATGGCTTAACGTGGATTCTCCAGGCTACCTATTGCAAGGTACCACCTCCATCTACTGACGGATTATCCAGGCAACCAAGCACTAGGAACCGCCTCCATCTATGGTTATCCAGGCTACCTATCTCAAGGAACCGCTCCATAGGGTTGCTCATGCAGAACCGTTAACCTTTCATGAAGACAAGGCAACGATCTTGCCAACCACGGCCTTCTCAATCCCCTTTAGCCTGTGATAGCACTAAAAGGCGGATGAGGCATCAATTATCTTTTTTAATGTGATTCTACCCACCCCCTAGTTAATTACTTAGGTTTTCACTTATTAATCACACTCTAACGAGGGCTATCCTGGCGCCCCTTTGTGCACTGACCACCCACTTAGAGCCACTCTCTCTCTAGTCACTCAAAACACAAAAAAAAACTAAAATCCAAGGGTTGTACAACATAACAAGAACATTAGATCACAATAGAGAAACATGTGAGGCATTACCCATCTCGCTATAAACACATAATCAAAATCTTACAATTCTCGTACAACCCTTTCAAAATCCAAATACCAAGGCACTTGCCACATCAAAGCACATAGAGAGAAAACATGGACCAACCATAAAAACAAGCCTCTGGAAGAGTCTCAAAAAGTTTACACTAGGGTTTCCCCATGAAAATCTGACAACAATAAATGTAAGACCTTGAAGAACCGAATGCGATTCAAATATAATGAGAGAATACTTCAAAATAAGATCAACAACTCCATTAAACAACATCAACAACTTCGATACGAACTAAATCAAAAATCCAAGGGAAACCTCTATTTTCTCCTCTCGGAATACCCATAACTCAAAGAACTTTTAATTTGATTCATTAACAACTCAAGCAAAACCATCAATCATAACAAAGATAACATTAACCGATTTACCACTTATGGTAAAGAACCAAAAGAAAACATAAGGGTTCCCAATGAATAGCAACATACATTAATTGAGAGAAAATTCCCAACTCAAAATTAACTCACAAAAGGTCGCATTGAAAGAATCCATAAAACCACACATTCTAATAATATATCCATTCATTCAATAAGAAGTAACTTGAAACAATCTAAAAAGAACATTATTCTAACGATCAATCATTTCCATCATTTAAGGATATCACAATATTGCAAAGTGGAGATATAATTTGATGTTATAAGCCACAAGACACTAATTCTCAAGCATACTCTTCCAAAATTAAAACAATCATGAATAATAATACGGGTTCCCATTTTACACACATAATTCCATACAAGGAAACCATCAAACACATCAACCTTGAAGAACCCTATCTTAAAACACTTACAATGAACAAGCCATCGAGACATCTCCATAAATATCCCATAAATAACACCCAACTTAAAACAATTAAATATCACTTAAACCAGTAATCAAAACACTTTGTTTAAAACACATTTACTCACACATTATAACCATAAAGACCTTCCTTTAATTTAAGCATTATTTCAACGTTCTTACCACTTATTTTAACATATCCACTTAATTTAATTAAGAGAGTATTTACTACAAATAATTATATTTAAAATAACTATATCATCTATAAGATAACCAACTCCATCAGCTGTTTAACACGAATCCTAATTATAACTTTAAAATGTAATACTAAGATGACAATTCTATAATTTACAACTTTATTATAATACTAAGGTGACGATACTAATGGATTATTTCACACAGTAGTTTGATAAATAATTATCATTCACAGACTCATTAGATAACAAAAAGGTAATTAAAACCATTTAACATTTAATCAGTATCATTTAAATTAATTAACCTATGAACCTGGGATTTATCCTCACTTAAAAATAACTTTATCATTTAACCTTCAAGTAAAAGAAACTATGTAAATGTAGAATCACTTATCTCCTTTAATGAACCCTAAAACTTAATTAACCATATAAATCGATTTACTTTAACTAAATACACAGTTCATTTATCTACAACAAAATTAAATACCTAATTCAATAATGTTTATTCCGTTAAAATCTTTTGTTAAATAATATTTTACTAAGCAACCTATCGAAATAACCATTTTCTCTTTAATTATTTACCTAATTCATTCCCTGGCACAATAATTCACAAGTAATTGTAGCAATATTTTATTCTAAGTAACCAACTACCTATTTGCCAAGAGTATCCATTAGCCAATCCTAAAAGCATGCGAGGAGTTTAGATATTAAGATAACATTTATTTCATTCTAAAAGAAATATAAAACAATTAAAAGATATCATGAAATTAATACTATAAAATTAAATCACCAATTAAGAGAACATGTAAGAAAATTCAAGATATACTTTATATTATAATTTTCCTTAATTTAAATCTCACGTTAAAAACTTTTAACCTATTTTTCCATCCTAATTTAGATACAATGATTAATAATATTCAAAAAGGACATATGTTTCTTCCTAAGGTAACAAATGTGAGAATTCTAACTGCACCATCCTTAACACCTAATGACTAACTACCTGGCAAGATTTCATGCCAACAATTAATAACTTTATTTATTCAGAACAAGATCCTCTAATTATATCTCACCTCAACCAATATCCAACCTAATTATTAATAAACAAATATATATATATATATATATATATATATATATATATATATATATATATATATATATAACTTCACTTTCTGATTACAAATAAGAGATCATTTATCTAGCTGGGATAAAAATCTAATCCTTCACAACACAACCTTAACCTAAATCAAATTAATGTTTTCAGTTAACCTACTCTAATCCATTCACTTCATTAACTAAACATCTTTCAACGTAATTTCCTTAACTACTAATATTACAAATATTACCTAAAAGCAAGATCTTCACAGCCATAAAAGAATATACCCTTTGCACAATATTACCTTAAACCTATTCAGTTACAAAAGCATAACTCTAATTCCCGATATTCTAATGTGTCACCAATTTTCAAAATATATCACTATCCTTCTATTTCTCCTATATTTACAAGAATTAATTACAAAGGAAAATTCAACATTCTAACTATCAAATATTTATAAAAGACTCCATAGCCAAAGACAAGCATATTCGTTCATTGGATCAACTCTTTCAATAGATTGATTAAGAAATAACAATATTTTACTTATGGTTGATTTTATATTTTATTTATTCAAGTCTTTTAATATAAATAAATCATTTCCCTCCAAGTATTACTTCCCTAATAATCAATTTATTTTAACCACTAAGTTTAATAACTAACAAAATGCAGCTTATTATTATAATAAACCCTTAACATCTTTATTATTTCTCCATTTATCTCAAAACCTATCATACCAGCAGACCAAAATTTAATTTAACTCTTTATAAATTATATTTATTATCAGCAAAACGCAACCATAAGGGAGCAGCTTGACAACAGCCTCGTATTTTAAGCATAACACCAAAACTATAATCTGGGTATTTGAGATTTTTGGACAGCAAATAGAAAACTGGAATTTGGAGAAACCCTTTAAATTTACTAGAAAACTAGTTTGTATAAAAAATGTTATGGATGACACAATTAGACTGTTTGAATAGAGTCACAGGAAACAGTTTACCAGTATAACAATATATATCTATTTTTTTTCAAACAGAATATAATATGTATATATATATATATATATATATATATAAACAATTACAATAGATTTAAAATATTATAATTTAAATCAACATTTTAATGGATCTTTAATCCTAATCACATCTATAAATCTATAAATCTATAAAGAACCAGAGGTTCATCAATAATAAAATAGATGAATTTTCATTAAATCACTTAAGAATATGAAATGTAAAATTTACCCCGAATACAAATAGATTTCAATCATGGAAACCCCTTTAACAATGCACACAAAGATTTAAAATTCTCTTTTTTTTTTTTTACAAACACTTCTTCAAATTTAAAATTTATTTAATCATGACAGCCAAGAGTATTATTTAAGCCTCTACAACATTCTATATTTTAGAGAGAGATTCCAAAAGAACTGGGGAGTTTATTTGACTCAAGCACCCTAAAGTACCGCTGCTGCCATAACAGAAGGATATCTACAACTATAACCGAAAATTTTATCAAATAATCTAATGTAAAAGATGCAAACTTCCGCACTGCTATACGTAACTAACTCTTTATAATCATTCACATAAAATATGAATATAGATTGAAACCACCGCATATGATTATAAGTTGAAAACCATATCATAAAAACTTAAATCAAAACCCTAGCACCACATGAAATTTGAATCTTCAGGATGATTTACAATTCGCACACAACATATCAAAAATATAGAGAGGGGAAAGAAAATTGTACTCTTTTCCAGAGAGCATTGATAGGAAATTTCAATTGGCATTGTAAATCAATGTTGTCTGGAACAAAAACCCTGAGCCGAACAATCCATGACAGAAGGAGCAACCCTTCGAACCCGCCAAATCCCCTTTTTCTCCAGAATAATTCTCATTTAATAATTTGTTTCACAGAGTCTTTTCCACTCCCAATGAGAAACCGTTCAACTTCCAATCGTTATCATTGAATGCCAACCACTACCCTTATTTACTTTCTTGGTCCGTTCCCAATCCAGAACGAATTCCCAACCGAATGTCTTTTCACCTTCCCATAACGAAATCTTCCAATTGAAATAATATTTCTTTGTGTGCTTATTTTTTATTTCACACAGAAGTAATAATAAAATCTTATTTTTATTGCATACGAAGTATAATAATAAGGAAGTCATTTAATTTTGTTTATTGCACTATTATTCATTACCTCCAGAATCATTTATTTACTTAATTATGATATTCAATTTTGATTTATTTAATTCATTTTAAACATTAATAATATTTTATTTTATTTCATCACATTGCTTACCATAATAACATTATTAACTTATCAATTATAATTAGGTACCAACTTTTACTGGCTTTTCTCGTTTTTACCTTCATTCAAACTTAAGTAAAATTTTAATATTTAATCCTTTCTAATATTTTCTCACTTTAAATTTATTAATCAAATTTAATCATTAAATGATAATTACCTTTCCTCATTTAATTTGATTATTTTAAATAACTAACTCCCAACGATAATTAAATTGACGTTTATCATTGAATCTAATTCTTTATTTAATTCCAAATGAAACAGGTAACCTTATAATTAAATTAATTTTATTAATCAAATCCAAACATACTATTAGTGTTATCTCATAACCTTAAAATTAAATTAAATAATAAAATCACCACATCATCATGACATTACCAACAACAACTTACTTAACATCAACGACGACCGAAACAGAGGGCACTACACTACATCCCTTTGATCTACCCTATACATTAAACCCTCAACCCTAGTTAATCACTCAACCCTCAACCCTCAACCCTTAAACCCTCAAGTACCCTCAACCCCTATACCCACTACCCTCTACATTGGAACCTCAACATCCCTAATATTCGACCTTCAACCATATTATACCCTCAAATGTCCTAGCTATACCCTAAACCCTCTACCTTCAACCCTTAACATCCCTCAACCCTAAACCATTAAACCCTATATATAAGTTGGACCCTAAACCCTAATCTTTGAACCATATACCGATCTCTCCTACCCTCAACCCTAATCCCTTGAAAGGAAATAGAAAAGACCAATGGAAAGTACTAATGAATGAGCAATTTTTTGAAGGAAAGAGATTACCAAATAGATTTAAGTAGCCAAACCAAGCACCACCAAAGCAAGAGAGACACAAGAATTTGTTAAGGGGAAAAAATGAGAAAAAACCCCAATATTATGAATGGAGGCAAAATGCCTAAAGAATAATACAAAGAGAGAGAGCTTTAGCCTTAGCTTGCTTGCTTGAATCTTGAAGAATGACAGGAGAGGCACCTCAATAAGTAGAGGTGAGAAGGAGGAGTTAGAATGTAACTCCCAACTCAATGAATGCCACCATTCATCTATATGTGTGCAAAGTGTCACCTCTTAAGGAGGTGGTTACAAATATTCCTTAATAAAGGAATTAAAAAATAAGCGATCCTCACACATGTGTGAGATGACAAAAAAAGACAAAATACTTGTAGGGATTCCTTTGGAATATTCCTACAAGTTAATACATAATTACAATTAAAGAATAACCTTTACCAAGTAAAGATTAATCTTCTAACATCCCCCTTAAGCTTTACTTGGGGAGGTTACATCAAACCCTTCAATGGGTTGTAATCCAAGATTTTTACAATGAAAGAGAAATTTTTCTTTACAAAGAGCTTTGGTGAGAATATCTGCAACTTGATCTTCACCTTCACAATACAAAAGAGAAATTTGCTTGTCTTCAATTTTCTCTCTAATGAAGTGATGTTGAAGAGAAATGTGCTTAGTCCTTGCATGAAAAATTGGATTCTTTGCCAAAGCAATAGCACTTTGATTATCACAGTATAAGGAGTAGGATCCTTTTGAGGTAGACCCAAGTCTTCAAGTAATCTTCCTAACCATAATGCTTCTTTAGATGCATTTGTACAACCTTTATATTCAACTTCTGTAGAACAAAGAGAAGTAGATTTTTGTTTCTTACTATTCCATGAGATTGCACTTGATCCAATAAAGAAACAATAACCATGAGTGGATCTTCCATCATTGGGATCACCTCCTAAATCTGAATCAATATAACCTTTTAAAGAAAAATCACAATTTGCATCATAAAAGAGACCAAGATTAAGAGTGCCTTTAACATATCTTAAAATTATTTTTGCAACTTTAAAATGAGTTTGTTGTGGTTTAGACATAAATCTAGAAACCAATCCAGCACTATAAGAAATATCAAGTCTAGTGAGAGTTAGATAATTTAAACTTCCTACTAATTGCCTATATAAAGTAGGATAAAAAAATAAGTTTCCATATCAACCATTAATTTAGTTCCTAATTCACAAGGAGTAGAAAAAAACTTTGCATCATTCATTTTAAATCTATCTAAGAGATCTTGAGCATATTTATGTTGAGAAATAAAAACACCTTTAGGTGTTTTCCAAATTTGCATACCCAAAAAATAATGTAATAGGCCTAAATCAGTCATTTGAAATTGTTGATTGAGTTGAGACTTAACATCACTAATCAAATTGTTAGAACTAGAAGTGATAATTAAATAATAAACATATAAAATAATAATCACAATATCATCTTCACTATGCTTAATATATAAATTTGGATCATTTTTACTTCTAATGAAACCTTGAGATAAAAAGAAGGCATTAATTTTAGAATACCATTCTCTAGGAGATTGTTTTAAACCATAAATTGATTTCTTCAATTTGTAAACAAGATTTTCATTACCTTCCTTAATGAAACCCAAAGGTTGAGACATATAAATTTCTTCATGTAAATCGCCATTTAAAAATGCACTTTTAACATCCATTTGATGAATAGGCCAATGCATACGAGAAGCTAAATCAAGAACTAATTTAATAGTGGGCATCTTAGCTACTGGAGCAAATGTTTCATTATAATCTAAACCTTCAATTTGAGAAAATCCCCTAGCAACTAATCTAGCTTTAAACTTGCCAACTTCATTAGTTGCATTAATCTTAGTTTTATACAACCATTTGCATGAAACAAGATTCTTACCTTGAGGTAATGGAACTAAATCCCAAGTATTATTAGCAATTAAAGTATCATATTCTTCTTGCATAGCCTTTTGCCAATGAGGTTGATCTTTAGCTTGTTCATAAGTTTGAGGATCATTTGAATTCATATTGTTAGACATCAAAGAATAATTACAATAATTTTCCTTTCTTGTTTTAGGTGGAATTTTAGCTAAATAATCCTCACTTTTTTGCAAATTTTTTTTAAACCATTTTGGTTTTCTTTTAGATGTAGGAGTATCATCACTAGAAGAAGATTCATCAGGAGATTTTTCAACATTTTCATCATCACTATCACTATGAGTAAAAGATGCATTAGGAGGGTTAAGAGGAGTTTCAACTTGAGGATTATCCTCCACAACAATAACTTTATTTTGAGAAGAATCAATATTATGCACTTTAGAACAATCATGAACACCATTTTCAGCAATGCATACATCTCTAGCAACTTTAACTTTGTTAGTAAGAGGATTATGAACTCTATAAGCTTTGGAATGTTCATCATAACCAACAAAAATATGATAAGAAGATTTAACATCTAATTTTTGCCTCTTTTGTTTAGGTTTGTGAACATAAGCAATTGAACCAAAAATCCTTAAATGCTTAAGATTGGGCTTCCTACTAGACCAAGCTTCTTCAAGAGTTATATCCTTTAAAGCTTGAGTAGGAGTCCTATTGATAATGTAAGTAGCACAAAACATAGCTTCTGCCCAAAATTTATAAGACATATTTTTAGCATGTAACATACATCTAGCCATTTCAAGAATAGTTCTATGCTTCCTTTCCACTACACCATTTTGTTGAGGTGTATAGTGAATAGTGAGCTCATGTTTAATACCAAATGTTTTCAAATAACTATTAAAATCATTGTTCACATATTCTTTTCCATTATCAGTTCTAAGAATTTTAAGTTTAAAACCAAATTGCCTTTCAACAAATTTATGAAATTCAGAAAATATATCAAGAAGTTGATCCTTACTATGAATAAAATAGATCCAAGTTCTTCTAGAAAAATCATTAACAAAAGTAAGTGCATACCTTGATCCTTGGATGGAGTTATTCTCCATGGGTCCCAAAAGGTCACTATGAACTAGGTGCAACTTATGAGTTGCCCTCCATGATTGACCATGTGGAAAGGGCTCTGTATGCATCTTACCACTCATGCATCCTATGCATACAATTTTAGATGGAACAATACTAGGCAATCCATCTACCATATTAAGATTTTGCATTAAAGAAATATTGTTAGCATTTATATGACCAAGTCTTTCATGCCAAACATTGAAATCAATGGTAGATATTAAAGAGCATCTAGATTGAGCAAACTCATAAAATTTGAACAAATTATCATTATCTTTAATTTAGCATTAGCAATGATCTTGTTTTGTTTTGGATCAATAAAATAGCACATATCTTTGTAAAATTCTATTTTATAATCTTGACAAAGCTTAGCAACTGAAAGCAAGTTAGTCTTTAATTCAGGAACATATAAAACATCATGCAATTTACCATTAGGAACATTCACATCTCCAATTGCTTCTACTTAACAAGTATGATTATTGGCAAGTTGAAGAGGAATATTAGATATATCAGGTTGCATAGACTCAAAAAATTATTTATGTGAAGTAACATGTTGAGACGCACCTGAATCAATAACCCATTCAAGAGGTTGAGAAACATTAGAACTACAAGTAAAAGCATGTCTAGATTGATTTGCATTATTTTGAAACTTATTATTACTATGTTTATTTTGTTGCTGATTATTTTGCTTCGTAGGCTTTTTCTCTTTTTTCTTTTTAAAACAAGTGTTTTTCCAATGACCATCCTTATTACAATAAGTGCAATGTGGTTTCTTAGAAGAGTTAAACTTTCTAGGATCATTGCCATTATTATAATGAGGTTTGGAATTATAATGTTGTTGTTTAGAATGAGGTTTAAAATTTTTCTTATGATTAGACAAGAAAGTATGTTCATTAGACTTAAGAGTACCAAACTGAATTAACTTAGCCTCTTCTTGTCTTAATAAATCACAGAAAATATCATAAGTTAATTGAGTAGCTAAAAAAGAAATAGCTAATTGAGCATGAATATTAGTAATGAATTGCTGAAATTGTCTAGGAAGACACTTTTTAAGAATAAGATGAATTAATCTAAGATTATCTAATTTAACTCCTAAACCATCCAATTAACTATTTAAAACATCAAATTTCAATAAAAATTCATCCATAGATTTAAAATCAGAATACCTCAAATCTTCAAGTTGATCTTGAATTTGAATTTTTCTTGATTCATTTGTACTATCATAAATTGTTTTGAGTTTGTCCCATGCTTCATAGGCAATTGTGCATGTCCCAATGTGAACATAAAGTTCAGGTGACATGGAGATACCTATGAGGCCAAGGCCTTCTTCATTTTTGAGATTCCATTTTTTGATTTCATCTCTGGATGCAGACGAACCTAGTTTAGATTTAGGATTTGTAGATACATCTAAAAGATGTTTAAAATGAAAAATGAAACAAATATGAGTCTTCCAAGAATGATAGTTAGAACTAGTTAATTTAATTTCAGGAATCAAAGTTGACATGATTGCAATAAAAAATTCACAACTTTGTGAGAAAAATAATATCTATTGTAAATATTTGCTTAAAAGAAATACCCCTTTGATTGAATGAAATTAACAAAAATAAAATAAAATCTTTTTTTAATAAATGTAAAATAAATTTTTGATACAAATATCTACGAGATATATTTTTAAAGTAGATAATTGAAAAAAAGAAAAAAAAATATATAAAAAATTAATTGATTAAATTTATTATGAAAATCATAACAAAGTTTAAAATAAAATAATACTAATTCTAAAAAAAATATTAATAAATACTAATAGAGAAAATAAAATAAAATAAATAAAGATTTCAGTAAAATTGAATATTATTAATTAAAAGGAAAAACTAAGTTAAAACTTTAAAGTCTTTATTTAAAAGGTTAATATATAAATTTTTTTATAAAGACTTATTAAAAAAACATGTAACTTTAGATTAAAAGAAACTTTACTAAGTGAAAAATCCTATTTAAAGCTTTCATACGGTTCAAAAGAACTTAAAAAATGAGTACACTTTTAAAAGGTGCGCAGGCGGAAACAGAAGGGCAGGCGTTTAAAAGATTTTAAAAAAACTTTCGAGGAAGCAACAGGCAGGAATAGGTTAAAATGTAGGGTTTGAGATTTTTTTTTAAAAGCAAAGATTGTTAAAAAAACCCTGAGAGGAGCTTACAGGCAGAAACCCTGTGAGGGTTAAAAAAAAAGAATTTATTGTTATAGACTATTTATTATTTTGTAATATAGATTTTTTTTTTAAAAGATCTTTTTAATTTTGAAATTTAAAACAGAAAAAATAAATTTATTTATTTTATGTTAAATTGAATATAATGTTTATTAGGAAACCCTCCTTTTGTGAAAAAATAGGGTATAAATGTGTATTTTAAAAAAATATAAACTTGAAAATAAAAGATTTTGATAAAAAAAGAATTGTATTATTTTAAAATATGAAACCCTTAAAAAGGGTAGAAATTTATTTTTCAAAAAAGATGATATAATGATAGTTAAAGAAGTTTATTTAAAAATTTTGCTTTAAAATTGAATATAATTTTTTCTTAAACTAGGGCTTTAGCCTTAAATTTTTTTTGCAGAATAGAGTGATTTTTTTTCAGATTTCAAACAATATTGTAAACAAAAGTTAGATAAAATAACCTGCATAAGAGGGTTAGAAAAAAAAAGAAATATAGACAAGAAGCAAGATTAAACTTTTGGCTCTTCTCCTCTTCTCTAGAGTGTCTCCAATGGCGTGCTTTTTAAATTTGGTAAACCTTCAACAATGTAGCTCACAAAAGATTAGTTATACCAAGCTTTGATACCATGAAAGGAAATAGAAAAGAGCAATGGAAAGTATTAATGAATGAGCAATTATTTGAAGGAAAGAGATTACCAAATAGATTTAAGTAGCCAAACCAAGCACCACCAAAGCAAGAGAGACACAAGAATTTGTTAAGGGGAAAAAACAAGAAAAAACCCCAATATTATGAATGGAGACAAAATGCCTAAAGAATAATACAAAGAGAGAGAGCTCTAGCCTTAGCTTGCTTGCTTGAATCTTGAAGAATGACAAGAGAGGCACCTCAATAAGTAGAGGTGAGGAGTTAGAATGTAACTCCCAACTTAATGAATGCCACCATTCATCTATGTGTGTGCAAAGTGTCACCTCTTAAGGAGGTGGTTACAAATATTCCTTAATAAAGGAATTAAAAAATAAGCCATCCTCACACATGTGTGAGATGACAAAAAAAGACAAAAGACTTGTAGGGATTCCTTTGGAATATTCTTACAAGTTAATAAATAATTACAATTAAAGAATAACCTTTACCAAGTAAAGATTAATCTTCTAACATCCCTCAACCCTAGTTAAACCTTTAAACCAAATTACTTAACTCTCTATCCTAATCCCTCAACCCTAGTCAACCCTTAATCCCTCAACCCTTAATTAACCCACAACCCTCAACCCTCAACCCTCAACCCTCAGCCCTAGTTAAACCCTAATCCGACGTCAACCCCTATACCCTCTACCATATACATTTGACCCTCAACCCTAGTAATCGCTCAACCTGCATATATATACCCTCAACCCTCTACCCTCAACCTTAAACCCTCAAGCTTCAACCCTTAAACCCTCTTATACCCTCTACGTCCCTCTGATCTACCCTATACATTAAAACCTCAACCCTCAACCCTCAACCCTTAAACCCTCAAGTACCCTCAAGCCCTATACTCACTACCCTCTACATTGGAACTTCAACATCCCTAATATTCAACCTTCAACCATAAACGTCCTAGCTATACCCTAAACCCTCTACCCTCAACCCTTAATGTCCCTCAACCCTAAACCCTTAAACCCTATATATTCTTTGGACCCTAAACCTTAATCCTTGAACCATATACTGACCTCTAGTATGCTCGACCCTAATCCCTCAACCCTAGTTAAACCCATAAACCCAATTACTAAACTCTCTACCCTAATCCCTCAACCCTAGTCAACCCTTAATCCCTCAACCCTTTATTAACCCTCAACCCTCTACCCTCAACCCTTGTTAAATCCTAACCCAACCTCAACCCCTATACCCTTAGTAATCCCTCAACCTGCATATATATAACCTCAACCTTAAACCCTCAAGCCTCAACCCTTAAACACTCTTATACCTTCTATGTCCCTCTGATCTACCCTATACATCAAATCCTGAACCCTCAACCCTTAAACCTTCAAGTACCCTCAACCCCTATACCCACTACCCTTTGTATTGGAACCTCAAATGTCCTAGCTATACCCTAAACCCTCTACCCTCAACCCTTAGCATCCCTCAACCCTAAACCCTTAAACCCTATATATACTTTGGACCCTAAACCCTAATCCTTGAACCATATATCAGCTTCGAGTACCCTTGACCCTAATTCCTCAACCCTAGTTAAACTCGTAAATCCAATTACTAAAATCTATACCCTAATCCATCAACCCTAGTCAACCCTTAATCCCTCAACCCTTAATTAACCCTCAACCCTCAGCCCTAGTTAAACCCTAATCTGACCTCAACCCCTATACCCTCTACCCTATACATTGGACCCTCAACCCTAGTAATCCCTCAACTTGCATATATATAACCTCAACCCTCTACCCTCAACCCTCAACCTTAAACCCTCAAGCCTCAACCTTTAAACCCTCTTATACCCTCTACATCCCTATGATCTACCCTATACATTAAACCCTCAACCCTAGTTAATCCCTCAACCCTCAACCCTTAAACCCTCAAGTACCCCTCAACCTCTATACCCACTACCCTCTGCATTGGAACCTCAACGTCCCTATTAATATTCAACCTTCAACCATATTATACCCTCAAATGTCCTAGCTATACCCTAAACCCTCTACCCTCAACCCTTAACATTCCCCAACCCTAAACCCTTAAACCCTATATATACTTTGGACCCTAAACCCTAATCCTTGAACCATATATTGGCCTCTAGTACCCTCGACCCTAATCCCTCAACCATAGTTAAACCTGTAAACCCAATTACTAAACTCTACCCTAATCCCTGAACCCTAGTCAACCCTTAATCCCTCAATCCTTAATTAACCCTCAACCCTCTACCCTCTACCCTCAACCCTAGTTAAATCCTAATATGACCTCAACCCCTATACCCTCTACCCTATACATTAGACCCTCAACCTACATATATACCATCAACCCTCTACTATCAACCTTAAACCCTCAATCCCCAACCCTTAAACCCTCTTATACCCTCTATGTCCCTCTAATCTACTCTATACATTAAACCCTCAACCCTCAATTCTCAACCCTCAACCCTAGTTAATCCCTCAATGCTCAACCCTTAAACCCTCAAGTACCCTCAACCCCTATACCTACTACCCTCTACATTGGAACCTCAACATCCCTAATATTCAACCTTCAACCACATTATACCCTCAAATGTCCTAGCTATACCCTAAACCCTCTACCCTCATCCCTTAATGTCCCTAAACCCTAAACCCTTAAACCCTATATATACTTTGGACCCTAAACCCTAATCCTTGAACCATATACCCTCTAGTACCCTCAACCCTAATCCCTCAACCCTAGTTAAACCCTTAAACCCAATTACTAAACTCTCTACCCTAATCCATCAACCCTCAACCCTTAATCCCTCAACCCTTAATTAACCCTCAACCCTCTACCCTCAACCCTCGGCCCTAGTTAAACCCTAATATGATCTCAAGCCCTATACCCTCTATCCTATACATTGGACACTCAACCCTAGTAATCCCTCAATTTGAATATATATATATACCCTCAACCCTCTACCCTCAAACTTAAACCCTCAAGCCTCAACCCTTAAACCTTCTTATACCCTCTACGTCCCTCTGATCTACCCTATACATTAAACCCTTAATTCTCAACCCTCAACCCTAGTTAAACCTCAACCCTTAAACCCTCAAGTACCTTCAACCCCTATACCATCTACCCTCTATATTGGAACATCAACGTCCCTAATATTTAACCTTAAACCATATTATATCCTCAAACATCCTAGCTATACCCTAAACCCTCTACCCTCAACCCTTAATGTCCCTCAACCCTAAACCCTTAAACCCTATATATACTTTGGACCCTAAACCCTAATCCTTGAACCATATACCCTCTAGTACCCTTGACCCTAATCCCTCAACCCTCAACCCTCTACCCTCAACCCTCAACTCTAGTCAAACCTTAATCCCTCAACCCCTATACCCTCTACCCTATACAATATTGGACCCTCAACCCTAATCCCTCAATGTACCTACCATATACGTACCCTTAACCCCTATAGCTTCACCCTTTACCATATACATGATTGGAAACTCAACCCTAATCCCTCAACCATATACCAACCTCAACCCTCTACCCTCAACCTTAAACCCTCAAGCCTCAAGCCTCAACCCTTAATCCCTCAAGCCTCAACCCTTAATCCCTCAATCATCAATCCTTAAACCCTAAACCCTAGTAAACCCCTATACCCTCTACCCTCTACATTGGAACCTCAACCCTAATTGACCTTCAATCATATACCCTCAAACGTCCTAGCTATACACTAAACCCTCTACCTTGAACCCTTAACATCCCTAAACCCTAAACCCTTAAACCCTAAACCAGCTTAAACCTTCTACCCTCTACCCTCAACCCTAATCCCTCAACCAACCTATACCCTCAACCCAATACCCTAAACCCTAAACCGTTAAACCCTCTACGTCCCTCTACCCTCAACCGGCCAATACGTACCCTCTTATACCCTTGACCCTAAGCCCTCAACCCTAATCCCTCAACCCTTAAACCCTTAAACCCAAGTAAATTACTCTCAACCCTTAATCCTATTAAAAGTGAAAAATATAACATTTTTCAATAGCCTCCACCCACCTATCCTCCACATTTCACATAAATTCATCATATTTTAATTTTATGATTAACACAAATTGTTGAAATTTGTGTGACATGATCGATTTTGTAGCCCACATTGCCAAATTGACACACCCATAAATGATTTTGAGACTCCACAATATTTCCTTGTTCCTAAATAAAAATTAGCATTATTAGCCTAATAATGCTTCATTGGTAGAGCCCCCATCATAGCCTTGCCGATGGCCCGATGAAAGAAGTTCATAACCTAGTATTGGTGTAACAATACCCTATCAGGCTAACTCCTAAGAAATTCTCCCCGATAGACCAATAGAGTAAAAAAAAGTAAGCACATCATTGTAACTCATGAACATTAGTGGAATGAATGTTTGCTTTCCCTTGATGGCCCGATATACTCACAGATTATCAATAATTAAAATATATCAAGGGAATTAATGTGTATCGAGGTAGTATATTCTGGCATTTTTCTGATAGACTGAAGGAAAGTTGTTCATCTATGGAGAAGGTGGCTATCAGTGGAATAAGGATTGTAGTGTTGCCAATATAATGATGATGATTGTAGTAACTAATGTGACATCTCAAGGAATCGTTGATATATTTAGAAATAAATGTTTCCCTCCGATGACAAGGCTAAAACAGGTGGTGTATTTAGGAGCCAAAATTGAAGCACAAGTTGATTGTATAATTGTCGCACAGTTTGGAAGATTTCGTTGAGGAAAGAAGCAGAAAGGAAAAGCTAGGAGTTCTTACGTACTAGAAATCAGTGGAGGCGAGACCTAAGTAAGTACACCAATCCTAGTTGAGAAGTTGTATTTTTTCAAAAGATTAAGAATTCAAACAATGGAGGAAAACACAACAAAACCCAAAGCTAAGAAATAGAAAACTGAGAAGAGACCCTTGAATCAAGACCTGATAGATCAATGCCTTGGGTTGGGGCCAAGACCCAGGAGGATTGCTCTAACGAATCATTCAATGGATAGATTATTAGATATACATAAGATCTTGGGAGATATTTGGACACCACGATGTGGGTATGAACTCTTCATGTATCATTACAAAAAACAATTTAGGTTTCTACCAGTTTGCAGCCCGTGGAGGTTGAACTTGGGAAAACTTGTGGTGCCCAACATGTTTGTAAATGTAGAACTAATTAAATCTCTAGCTATCAGATATGACCCCAAGAGGAGAACTAATCAATCACATAATGGTGCTGACATGCTTATTATTTCTGAGGATTTAATTTCTAATGTGTTTCAGTTGGAGTTTCCTATGAACTTTCCATTCATGGTTAGAGACCTCTTGACAGAGTATCACCATATGGATACCAACTACAAATGAGGGAAACTACCCTTGCATAGGCCCATAAATGAAGGAGGCCAACTCAGGAGGTTTTCAAGCAATAAAAACCCTCCTTTTCATGAGGACTTGTTTGAAGAATATTTTTGATATACTTATTATTCAGTTGGTCAGGTCTTGTGGGTAGAGGTCCCACTTTTCATGTCTATTGCCCCAATGGTATGAGTTGCAAACATACAAAGCACTGATGCTAGATCATTCAATTATGCTAGATACTTTGCTAATGACCTAAACTAGGAGCTTGAAAATATTAAAAATAATAGTGAATATATTCATTTCAAACATTATTCTTTGTTCATGCATTTTCTCATGCATAAGGGACATGTTAGAAGGGTTTGGAGTGAAGAATTAAGAATAAGAGATACAAATGAAAATGGAAACCTCAAACCTGTACAAATGTGGACTTCATTATGTGATAGTTGATTTGGTAGATCTCATTATCTTTATTTTGAGGAGTTTTTGTGAAACCATTGATGAAGTTGCTGGGATATCTGTATGATTATAACTTATCCCCAGAAGTACAAAAGTTTCTAAGACCAAAGGAAAATGACCCAAGGAATAAGGTGAATCATAACTCGGGAGATTGGTATTCTTTTCCTGACTGCATAGTGATCAGGGTTTATGGTTTTGAAGGAACTCCACACTTGTTGCCATGGGTAGTTTCTAATAGAATTGCCTAGTTAGAAATTGTGAGGCAATTGGCAAAATATGATGCCAAAAATCTCAAAGGACACAAAAAACAATCAATTATGCCCAATACTTTATGTTTTGGAGACTTTATAGTGGTTGCAAATGAGGGACATGAGGAAATTGATGCTAAATTAGCACAGTATAACCTCCCTCTAGGAAATAAAAGGGAAAAATTTGATGCAGAAGGCTTTATTCACAAAGCAAGGCTATCACAGGGGTTATCAGGATGTGAGCATGTGTTCTTAGATGAAGATGTGATCAAAAACCATGATGAAGCCTCTACCATTGACATAATGACTACCTATAATAGGGTTATGCTCACAAAGGAATGGAAAAGAAGAAATGTCCCATCTTATTCGAGGGCATATGGTGAAATACAAGATCCTCTAGCAAGGATTGAGCAACTCATTGCTCTTGTGAATGAATTGGTAAAGGATGTGCCTTCATTTGTCTTTGATTCCACTTATGCAACCTATTCAAGAGTGCAAGCTGAAGATATAAGGCTCTTAGATTATATTCCTTCACAACCAACTCCTGAGGTGAGTTTTTCTGTAGATACTGATATAAGTGAAGATGAGGAGAGTGATGAGGAAGATGAGCAAGCACAACAAATAAGTGCTCCTATAATTGCATAGTATGAGCCTCCTCAAGAACACAATGTTGTAAGATTTGAAGCATCAGATGAATTATCTGATGATGTTAGGGTCAAGGCTGGACATGAGTTCATTTCTAATGAATATTTTGTTAAGTCTTCCAAGTTTAAATCATTTTTTTATGAATATAAAGGCAAGAAAATGAGACAAAAGATGCAGGATGTCACTCCTAAATGAGAGGTTGTTGCTTTGGAAGAATTGAAAAAATAAATAGACAAAGAGATGGAGTCCACCACTCTTGAGAGAGGGAGAGAGTTACTTTAGGAAGTTGGATTATTGCCTTTTCCCAAGTGGGATATCAGCTCTACAATTGTGTCTGATAGTTTCAGAAAAAGAGGGGACAAAACAATGAACTTAACAGAGGAAGCAAGTGATAAGATGTATTTAGGATCTAGATACAATCTAGATGAGGCCACCTTGCTTATTTGGTCACTGTACCACCATGAAAAAAGACTTGTTGTAATTGATAATCCAAACCAAATGTTTGGAGATCTCTTGGTCCAAAGAGTAGGGGATACCAATCCCACGGAGACAGCAAAATTGAATGTCAATGTGGTGAAATTCGCCAAAGCATAGATTGATATGCTGGTTAAAGAAACTGACAGGTTGAAGAAGGAATTATTGTAAGTGGTAGAATGGGGAAAACAAGTTAAACAATGCATCTACGCTTCTAAATAAGACATTGCATCTAAAATTTAATAAATTTAAACTAATTTAAACTAAAAAGCTTCAGAAATCTATCCTATTGCTCTCTAACTCTAAAGATTGCTCTAATCTACTTAGCTCTCAGATTTGTAAGCTAATTAAACTATTGTAATGACACTTAGAGAATGAGAAATGAACTAATTCTATTCCTATGTGATTAAATATGCAAATCTATTGTAATGGCAGCCATGACTGCAAATGCTGGATGCTTGATTGTTGCTTGATGGATGCTGGATGAATGTTTGAATGCTTGATTGCTTGGATGCTTTGGATACTTGGAAAACCTACAGAGTAAGATTACACAAATTGGGATCCATTTCCTGTAGCCAAAGAGCTGTATTTATAGCTTTCACGATAGCACAATTGTACATGGATACGGGATGAGGGGCTGTGATTCCATCTGGAGAATCCAAAGGCATGGGATGAGAAGATGGAGCTGATCATGGAGGATTGTTCCTCCCCATGAAAACACCAGGCAAGAAGAGAGGGAGGATTGATGGAAGAAGATTGAGAGGACTTCCTGCAAGTTTGTCCCCGAAGCTCTTCTCGTGAATGGAAGATGCATTAATTAGATTTAAAAAATCTAATTTTATTGGTGAGTGAATAGTGTAAAGATTTATGCATAAATTTATATAAATTTAGCAAATAGAGGAATAATTAATTTAATAAATCAAACTATAGGGTTTGTTTATTAAAATAAAAAAAAAATGATAATTAAATAAAAAATTTAAAATATCTTTATTTAATTAAGAAGAAATGTGATGAGGTAATTAAATAACACAAATAATTGAAGCTGTATTTAATTTAAGATAGAATTAATAGATAAAGTATAGAAGAAATATTAATGATAATAATTAAATAAAACAAAGAATTTAATTTTGTTTATTTAATTAAGAGAGGAATAATATGATGAAATGATAATAATTAAATAAAACAAAGTTTTTAATTTTGTTTATTTAATTAGGAAAGAAAATAGAAGAATTAATAAATGAACTTAATATAAATAAATATTTCTATTTATTTACTAAGTAGAAGAATTTAAGATTAATTAATCAAATAAATCGTATTCAATCAATTAAATTCTCCAGACCAATTTTAGGTGTCTACATTTTGCCCCTCTTTGAAGTGATGTGTTTACGCATTGCTTCAAAGAATGATTTTCTCAGCTGCCAGTATTGACAAAAGGTTTTAAAGCATGCCCGGACTTGCCCCAGATGTTGAATTTCGAAATGATAGTGATATATGCCCCCTCGGGAGATAAATTGATGAATTTTGAATTTTTTTTTGAATTTTTATGATGATTTGATGATGAATTGGTGAAGAAACAATTTATCTCCCAACAAAATTGTCAAAAACGGCCCTGTGATTGATAAGAAATAATTCCTCAGAAGGAAAAAATAAATAAATCCCATAAAAATCCCCCAAAAATAGCCTATAAATACTCAAAAGGTCATTCTCAAAAGTCATTTGTGCATTTGACTTTGACAACCTTGTGATAGAGACCCTTAGAGTATTCAAAGCTAGGATGCTGATCCCTTACCACACCCACCGACTCGAGCGTGTGCGCCGTCACCAGCGTCTGGCCAACTATGGACCTCCAGTATGTACCCCAACTCATCCTCGTAATTCGCGCCCATATTTTTGATGTGTTTTTGCACGTGTTTTAGTGTTTTAGCATGCGGTGAACGCGGTTTAGTGCGTCCGTGCTCTGTTGTAGTGCGCCATAGTTTTAGCACGTCAGGTCAATTGTGTAGCGCGTCCGGTAAGTTTTGTAGCGCGTCCATAGGATTTTATAGCGTGCCTATCTTTTTAGCGCGTTGGGATGTTTCTGTAGTGCGTACAGAGGATTTTGTAGCGCGCCAGACATTTTAGTGTTTTTAGGTAGAGATTGATGAAAAATTGTGCACTTTGCTTTTCGTCGATTTGTTTTTGATTCCATCTATTTTAGTTTGATCTTGACTAAAATATATGGGAAATGATCTCATGATGAGCGAGATCTATTGATTGATAATAATTACCCTCATGATAGGTGAGGAATAATTAAACTTTTCAAAGGATTGAACCTGATTGATAGATGAGGGTTCCTTGATAATTTGCTAGGATGGTAGGTAAAAGCACAATTTTTGAAAATTTGATGATTTTTTGATATTTTGATTAAAATGTCTTGTTTGTATGATAACAAGAGCATTTAGATGTTATCCAAGTACGAGAGCAGTTCCCCTAGCCTTTTGATATGATATCGTGACTTACGCCAGATGAGAGATAGCATATTACAGATTGTGGCTTAGCGACATTATTGGATATGCCCCATATTAGACTTAATAGGAGTCTGTTGATAGCTTTAGCAGAGCGGTGGCATAGTGACCACAACACCTTTCACTTACCTACTGGCGGGATAACTATGACGCCAGAGGATGTATGGCATATTCTTTGCATTCCTTTTGTTGGAGAGATTGTGGTATATGATTCAGAGGAGGTTGGTGGGGTAGAGGCTATGCAGAGAGTCTTTCAGGATCCCCACATTGCAGGAGAGTGGATTCCATGGATAGATATGTATGAGTCATATGCTCTGCTTCCTTTAGTTTTGGCTGGCTTTATTGGTGGATTCCTTTGTCCTGATAAGAGGTCAAAGGGTCTATCTCTTGGATGGGGTCAGGTGTTAGAGGGTCTGGTTGTCCATAGGATGAGATATGCTTGGGGCATGTGCATGCTTGCCTAGTTATATCATGATTTGCATTGGATTGTGTATCTCGGCGGTAGTAGTTTATCGACAGGGGCTACCCTTCTCCAGGTATGGGCATGGGAGCATATTGCTGTTACGCATCCTGTGCCAGTGTTAGCCAGACTAGCGACAAGGCCTTATGTGTTTCGATATAGAGGCAGGCCTACCCAGCATATGATGGGTAAGCTTGAGTATTGGAGGTGGATTATTGATGATGTAGAGGTAGTGACCTGGCGTCCGTACTTAGACTGTGATGACTGGGATGATGATGATATTGAGTTGGGGTTCTTGTCTGATTCGATGTATTTGATCGGGAAGAGCCCCAGGGTCTTGGAGTGATTCCTGTTTCGTCGTGTGTACAGACAGTATGGCATTGTGTAGTGTATGCCACAGGGATTGGCTCATTACGGACGGCGATGGATAGATGTCAGTGATTGGGGTCCCAGTTTTCCTTATGGGGCACTTGTTGCGGGTTACCGTGCTTTACAGCCATCAGCATGGGATGTCTGACGAGACATTGTTGAGGTGCCTATTACTCCCGAGTACGAAGAGTATCTGGCTCTGCACCCTCCTCCACGTATCACTATTTTGGATGAGCCTATACCAGCACCAGTGGCAGCACTAGCACCAACACCAGCAACACCAACAGGGGGTGTTCAGGTTGGTCAGCGATGGGGGAGAGAGGAGGATGTAGATGTGGATGTGGATGTGGAGAGCAGCTTTGAGACTGACAGTGATGAGAGTTCTGGTAGCAACGAGGATAGTAGTGATAGTAGCAGTGATGATGATGGTGGAGATGGGGGGAGACCGAGCAGAGCAGGTACCACAGAGCCATCTACCAGTGTGCCTCATAAGAGGTAGGCCGTTGCTTCCTCATCGGCAGATCCATTAGAGGTTGCAAGTCTACAAGTGCAGGTTCAGACCTTACAGGGACAGCTAGCACATGCGCAGGGCCTACTAGCACATACACAGGCTTAGATGCAGGCACAACTAGCCACTGCTCAGACTTAGATTACCTCTCTGATTGGTGAGAGAGATGAGGCTCTACAGGTAGCAGCGATCACACAGGCTCAGTTGACAGGTGTACGAGCACAATTGTCCACTGCCAAGGTCCAGATCACAACCTTGACTGCCAAGTGAGACATTACTAGACAGACAGCAGAGACATCACAAGCTACTGTAGAGAGATTGCAGAGAGTGGCAGATGGGACTTCCGTGGTAGACTACATGCGAGAGGCCATGCGAGCAAGTGCCGAGATTGAGTTTTACAGGAGTCGCTACCGTGAGCTTTGCCCCCTAGAGCAGAGGGTCAGTTATGCTCAGTCTCGCTTAGAGAGGACTCATTCAAGGATAGTGAGCAGAGGTGTGACACAACTGCTTCCGAGAGGTCTGAGAGATCCTGGGACATCTGGTGGTGGTACTGATACTAGTGTGAGACCTACTCCTTCTGGTGGCAGTACTACTTGATATCAACTATTTTTGACACGATGTTATTTCCATCATTTTCAGACTTCATTGTATACTTGACACTTGATGAGATATATATGTGCAACAGTTCGATTGATCCATGATATGTTTTTACATGATTTATGTGATGGATGCATTGATCTTATGATGTGTTCTATATGATTGATGTGATGGATGCATTGTTCTTATGATGTGTTCCATATGATTGATGTGATGGATGCATTTTTTTTTTTTTAAATTTTTTATGATGATTGATTTTACATAGCTTGTATGGACGCATTAATGATGATGTGATATAATATTGATGATGCATTTCTTTTCATAATGAGATGTCATGTATGATAAAAAAAATGTGATGTAAATGAATGATGTATGAAATGAAGCGTAATATGAAATGTGAATGATATGATATATATGAAATGTGATATATGAATGAATTGCAAATGTCATATTTAATGAGATGAAAGGTAAATGAAATGTGATAAATGAATATGTGATGTGTGATATATGGATGAGATAAAAATGAAATGATGTATGGATGAAATGTAACAATGTAATGTAATTGTAAATGAAATGATGGATGAATGAAATGTAATGATGTAATGTAATTGTAAATGGTGTATGATAGATGAGATGGAATGCAATGATGCATGATGAAAATGTAATGATGAGAATGTGATGATGTAAATGTAAATGATGTATGATGAAAATGTAATGTCATATTAATGAGATGAAATTTAAATGAAATGTGATAAATGAATATGTGATATGTGTTAAATGAATGAATGATGTTTAATGCGATGTAAATGGAATGATATATGAATGAATTGCAAGTGTAATGATAGATGAGTAGATGTTGTTTTAATGAATGATGAGATGTAACTGTAAATGAATGAATTGTAAATAAATGATATATGAATGAAATGTAAATGAAATGATGTATGGATGTATGATGTATCTAATGAAATGGAAATGAATGATGTAACATAACGTGCATATGATGTCATGAAATGAGATGTTTATTGTGAATTTTATGATGAGATGAAGAGATGATCTGATATGCATGCCGTTATGAAAATTGCATGTGTCAAGTATACTCAATCTTTAATAAGAAAAGATAACATTGTTTGTGAATGAACCATTGTAACTTGTGCCACCAGTACTCTGTAGATGTATTATTATGAATGCAATCTATGTTAACCATGCAAATGCCTATTTTATCAATACAAACCTAAGTGTCATTTCAATAATCATTTTATTCTGCTTTGTATCATCACTGAGCTTTATTTTAAAATGTTGAAAGTGAATACAAGCATCAATGATATGAGATAGACCAATGATGACCTGAGTATTTCTTTCATGATTTTTGATATTGCAAGCAAACACAAGCATCATGGTATAAGATAGACCAATGATGACCTGAGCATTTCTTGTGTAACAAACAAGAATTAATCATTTTCTTAAGTGAATTGGAATGTCATCCATGATACTTGGTAGAGCACTTCCCGCGACAATTCACAAAATAATAATGAATAACTCACAAATAGCAAACAAAGAAAAGGTATCATTCTTCTTCCTTACTTCTCTAGGTCAATACATCATCGAGTAGCTCCAAAGAAATGATAAGCAAATGATAAAATGAAAAGAACAACAATTCAAATTCTACTTAATGTATTTTCAAATCATTATTCAGATTAGATCATCAGTGTTTGGGATGTGTGTGCTGATGTGTGCATGATATTCCTAGATGTTTGACCAAATGATGTGACCTAAAAGACCTATCCTAGGGGTCTCGGGGACTGATCAAAGATTAGTCTTGCCTACATTATACTCGCAGAGACCACGTAGTTCGACTGACACAGACTCCACTTTTGACTGATGTAGACTCTATTTTTGTGTTTTTGATTTTATGATGTTTTTGGATTTTGACTTTTCTGATGTTTTTGGATTTTTATTTTCTGATGTTTTTGCATTTTGATTTTTTGATGTTTTTGCATTTTGATTTTCTGATGTTTTTGGATTTTGATTTTCTGATGTTTTTCGATTTTGATGTTTTTGGATTTTGATTTTCTGATGTTTTTGGATTTTGATTTTCTGATGTTTTTGGATTTTGATTTTCTGACTTGATGTTGTTATGTTTGACTGCCTTTCCATGTAAGCTAAAAGTTTATTTGTACCAGATAACATGAGGATGTTGCCCCCAAGCCAGGGTAAAACATGGTATCTCTGCTATGATATGGATAGTGATAATGATTATCCCAAATGATATATGGAAATGATATGAAAGGAAATAATCGTAACAACACTGTACCAAATAGATAGAGGAGTTTGGTGAAAATCACAAGTAACGCCTGTTTGCCAGGTTTTCATCACTTGTTTTTATTGTGTCCTCTTTCCTTTTCTTTTGTATTTTTATTTATATATATATATATATATTTTGTTTTTCTCTCTTTTCTGTCATCATGACGCCTGTTTTCCAGGTTTTCATAAAGACAACTTTATTGACCGTGCACTAGATATCCTCAAGTGTAGAATCGCCTGAGATGAATGCTGTTCATGGGCTCCTCCAACATGTTTCCTTCTAGTGTAGACAATCGGTATGCTCCTGATCCATAGATTGATATGATGACATAAGGTCCTATCCAGTTAGGTTCAAACTTTCCCTTCTTTTCTTTGTCTGCTTGATTTCTAGGGTTTTCCCGTAGGACCAAGTCTCTGATCTGGAAGACTCTAGGCTTAACCCTCTGATTATAGTTCCTAGACATCCTTTGTTGATAGGCTATCAAATGATTGGCAGCTTGTTGTCGATGTTCATCAAGTAGCTCTAATTCTTGAAGTCTAGAGATCCTATAATCTTCATCTGAAATGAGTCCTTTTAGTGAAACTCGAAGGGATGGAATTTCTACCTCAATAGGTAATATTGCTTCTGATCCATAGACAAGAGCATATGGTGTAGCTCCTGTTGGTGTTCTGATGCTAGTCCTGTAAGCCCAAAGAGCAGGGTTAAGCTGAACATGCCAATCACGCCCTACCTCATTCACAGTCTTTTTGAGAATCTTTAGGATTCTTTTGTTGGAAGTTTCTGCCTATCCATTACCTTGAGGGTAATACGGGGTTGAAAAGCAATGTTGGATGTGAAACTTTTCACACAGTTCTTGAACATCTTGGTTCTTGAAAGGCCTGCCATTATCTGTGATGATTGACTGGGGTATCCCATATCTACAAATGAGATAATTAAGTATGAAAGATGATATTTGCTTCCCAGTGATTGTGGTTAAGGGAACTGCTTCCACCCATTTTGTAAAATATTCCGTTGCTGTGATAATGAACTTGTGTCTATTAGATGAAGATGGGTTAATTTTCCCTACCAGGTCTAATCCCCACTGACAGAAAGGCCATGTAGTTGCAAATGGATGTAGCTCCTGTGCCGGTGCATGTATAAGATTGCCTTGGATCTGGCATTTTGGACATCTTTTGACAAACTGATAAGATTCTTGTTCCATGTGTGGCTAGTAATACCCCAAACGAAGGAGTTTCTTGGCTAAAGATAATCCACTTGAATGTGTACCACAAATTCCTTCATGGACCTCATGTAAAGCTGAAGCGGATTCGTTATGTTCTAAACAACATAAAAGAGTACCATCCAGGCCTCGACGGTAAAGGGTGTCAGCAATAATGGTATGTTTGGCGGATTGGCGTATGAAGTTGTGCTTTTGGTTGCGAGAAAGATCTGGCCGTAAGATATTATCCTTTAGATAAGTATAAATGTCTCCATAAATGGAAGATTTGGCACTATCCAAAAGGCTTATGTTTTGGGATTTGGGATTTGCATATGCAGGATTTGATACTTGTTCTACAATAAATCGATAATGATCTTGTGTTTTAGGCATTTGTAGAAGAGATGCTATTGTGGCCATGGCATCTGCTGCTTTGTTCTCTGATCTTGGTATCTGCTCAAATTTGATTTCTATGAAGTATTTTCTTAGGTCATCTACCAGCCTCTTGTATAAAAATAGTGTGTCATCCTTAGTTTGGTAATCATTGTTGACTTGATAGATGATTAACTGGGAGTCTCCATACACTTGTAGTTATGTGATTTTCCAGTCAATAGCCATTTTAATTCCAAGGATCAAAGCTTCATATTCAGCCACATTGTTAGTGCAACGGAAGGTAAGCCTGTAAGATTGTGGAATGGTGTGCCCAAGAGGTGTGACAAATAAAATTCCTGCCCCTGATCCATGTTGTGTGTAGGATCCATCGAAGTAGAGTTGCCACGGCTGTGTTGTAATGTTGAGAATATCCACATCAGGAAATTCCATGGTCATAGGATGACCGTCTGATAATGGAGCTTCTGCTAATTGGTCGGCGATGACTTGTCCTTTGATAGCTCGCCTTTCGACATACTGAATGTCAAACTCACTGAGGAGCATGACCCACTTTGCCAAACTTCCCATTAAAGCTGCTTTGCTCAGTAAATACTTGAGAGGATCAATTTTTGCAACAAGCTTGACAGTGTGAGTGAGCATATAGTGTCACAATTTTTGTGTTGCAAATACTACTACTAAGCATGATTTTTCAATGAAGGTGTAGTTTACTTCATGTCCATTGAGTGTCCTGCTGATATAGTATATAGCTTGTTCCTTTCCTTCTTTATCCTCTTGTGCTAGCAAGGCTCCTAAAGAAATATTTGTTGTTGCGATATATAGTAACAATGGCTTGTCTTCACTGGGTGGCACCAAGATTGGTGGTGTCATCAAATAATGCTTGATTTGGTTGAAAGTATTCTCACACTGTTCATCCCATTTAAAAGGTACATTTTTATGCAAAAGATGGTTGAATGGATGACACCGATCTGCTAGTTGAGAGATGAATCTTCTGATGGATTGTAGTCAGCCTTGTAGAGATCTTAATGTACTGATATTATTAGGAGGCAACATTTCCATAATGGCTTTAACTTTTGCTGGATCTACTTCAATGCCTTTTGTAGAAACTATGTATCCCAGGAGTTTTGTTGATGTTACTCCAAAGGCACATTTCTTAGGATTCAATCTGACTTTGAATTTTTCCAACCTGTCAAATATTTTGGCTAGTATCTCTAGATGTCCTTCTCTGGTGTAAGATTTGGCTAAGATATCATCCACATAGTCCTCCACGAAGGTGTGCATCATGTCGTGGAAGATTGTTGTCATAGCTCGCTGGTATGTAGCTCCTGCATTCTTTAACCCAAAAGGCATGACGTTCCAGCAAAAGGTGCCCCATGGACATGTAAATACTGTCTTTTCTTGGTCTTCAGGAGCTATCTTGATTTGATTGTATCCTGAAAATCCATCCATGAGTGATAACATTTGATGGCCAGCTGTTAGATCTACAATCATGTCTATGTTTGGCAAAGGAAAATCATCCTTTGGACATGCTTTATTTAAATCCCAGAAATCCGTACATATTCTAATGGTGTTATCTGGCTTTGAAATAGGTACAATGTTGGATATCCATTCTGCATAATCAATAGATCTGATAAACCCAACATCTAGTAGTTTTTTCAAATCATTTTTTACCAATAATGCAACATGTGGATGCATTTTTCTCAATTTTTGTTTGACTGGTTTAGTGCCAGCTGGTAAGGATAAGTGATGCATAATGAGATCTGTGTCTAAGCCTAGCATGTCAGAGTATGACCAAGCAAAATTGATGCATCGTCCTTCAAAGAATTTGATAAAATCTGGCTTTTCTGTATCTGTCATGGATGCCGCCAAGTGTAGGATTCTTGCTTTCTCTACTGTGCCAATATTAATAGACTATGTGGGTTCTATCAACATTGATGATCTTTCATGGTAATGTTGTGGGAGGATGTCAAACCTTCCATCCTTTGGTGCCTCAATGAGGTTTTCACCATTGGATGCGTTCTTTGTTTTTACTATTTTAGGATCTAATACTACCATAGAATGGTTTTCACCATTAGATCCATTATTTATTTTCATATTTTTTGCAACTGGAAGGCTTGGCATCCTCCTACCTAAAGGCATCTTTAAAAGAAGTATTGGTAGAACAAGTATCAGATTCCTCATAGCAAAGATAATTAATAATGCAGAATCATTGTCAAAAATAGGGAGGTCAATAGGGTGTTGGGGTTCCCATTCGATAAGCTTGGGATGCAGTAAAGGAAATGAATCATTAGATGGGTTGAGGTCAGCGATTATGAAAGCTCAAACAGAAATGTCATCTAGATTGTTAGTGGTTATGTTGAGGCCTACAAAGGTATTTTCTTCCACATCATTTATCTCAATTGATGTCCGTTCATCTTCACTTGAGTCATCAAAATTTTGTGTTTCAAATTCAATAGGATTAAAACTTGAGCTTTGACCCTCCTCGAGTTTGGGGGTATAGTTTTTGATAATGTCGATCTGAATATCTTCATAGGAAAAATCTAATAAGTTGTCCCACTCATACTCATTTGAATCTATTTCAGAGTTATCTCTTATTTGAAGAATACGTTCCACAGTTTTATTGGTGATTTCGGCTCTTGCTTTTTCTGTGTATCCTAGCCCAGCTCTGCCATTTTGCTGAATTGCGAGGACTTGGATTGGTTCCGTTACACTTTGTTTCCCTTGATCAAGAGATCCTTGTTCTACTGCATATCCTAGTCCCATTTTATCCTTATGTTGGAGTGCAAGAGGCTGGATTGGTTCTGTTATGCCCTGTTTCCTTAATCCAAGAGGTCCTTGTCCTGAATATCCCATCTACTTCGGAATAGTTTTTCCCTTTCCATATTGATTTGTCTCTATGATGTTACTTGTGGAAGTGGAAGCTTCCTCATCCTTATAAAGCCAATTTAGTATGGCCTTGTCTTCTGATTCTTCATCTAAGCTCCCAGCTTTTACAAATCTACCATCTAATGCTGTTGTAGATTGTTTTGAATTGTGGGTGTTTGTAGATGGCTGTCCATACGTTTGTAAGGAGGGTAACATTTGTGATAGATGAAATGAGTGTCCAACACCATATTCACTTATTCCTTCATCACTTATCTGCAATTCCTTAGTGAATTGATGTGAGAGTGGAGCCAATTGTTCTTCGACATTTGAAGGGTTAGATTGTGCCACCCTTATCTCTTATGATTTTTGTTGTTTTGGAAGCCACTTTGATATGAAGTTCTGCTGTTGCTCACCATCTGATGTGCTGACTTCTCTATTGTGAGGTATGAATGTATCCTGAGATGTCTTCAACGCATGACAAGCTTGGGTGTCATTATAGTCTGCTATGATTGTTACCTCCTATCCATTGACGGGAAATTTTAGGCATTGATGATAGGTGGAAGGTACTGCTTGCATATCATGAATCCAAGGGCATCCCAATAGTATGTTGTATGTCAATTCCCTATCTAAGACTTGGAAAACCACCTTTTGGACAATAGGTCCCACTTGAATGGGTAATATGATCAATCCTTTAGAGGATTTTTCTTCCTCATCATATGCTTTGATTGTGATTTTTCTTCTTGTATCGATGGCTTCATCTGAGTATCCTAGTGCACGAATCAACTTTAAGGTACAAATATTTAAACCAACCCCTCCATCTATCAGGACATGCTTTACACGGTGTTTATGGATGAGGACTTCAATGTGAAGAGCGGAATTATGTGGATGGGTGAGTGACACATCATCATGTTCAGAAAATGAAAGGCAATGAGGTGCAGATAATGTCCCACCATAGCTTGGAACTGACACACATCCAAATTGTTAGGTACCATGGTTGATACAAGAGCTTGTTCAAGAACCTCTTTGTGTGATGGGGAAATCTTTAAAAGTTCCAAGATGGATATTTGTGCCAGTATTTTCTGTAATTGATCGATGAGATTATATTGATTAGAGGGAGGATCCATAGATGGGGATGATATTGATGCTCCTTTCAATATAACTTTGGATTGTGCCCTTGTTGTGGCATTAACCGGTTGGTACTCTTGTTTCCCTTTGAGTGTGATTACATTGATTTGGTTTTCAGATTTGTCCATATGTTGTACCAAATTGGTAGATGTAATGTCATTGTTCTGATTGATTTGGTTGCATAACTCCTCATCCTCCTTGGCGGCAGAAAAGCAAAGGATTGTTGTGTCATAAACATAACCAACATTCTTGCCTTTGGTGTTTGCGGAAGAGGATTCTCCCTTTTGATAATTGGGTAGAGGATTTTTGAACGTCGTATGATCTTTGTTTGTTTGGTGCTCCTCTACAAATACTTTCTTTTGATCTATGAGGTCTTGTACCACATGTTTTAATTGCCAACAATTTTCAGTCATGTGGCCTTTATTTTGATGGTAGTGACAGTAATGTAAGTCATTCCACCATGATGGTTTGACTTGAGGGTCCCAATTTCTAGCCTCTTGTACTTGAATGAGTTTTTCATGTAAAATTTCTTTGAGGACCGATTCCAATGATTGTCCTAATGACGTGAATTTGCATTTATTGGAGGGTCGTTGGAATGATTGGGTTTTAGTTTCTCCACTGTTTTGATTATTTCCTTGATCACTAATTTGTTTGACATTAAAACCATTGTTTTGTTTGTTTGTAGTGGTTGGTGTCAAGGTGAATACTAGTTTAGGTGTGTGTGTATCAATCATGGTATCAATATTCTTGTTCTTTTGCCAAAATCTTGGCTTTTCATTGTTGTGGTTAGAGGAATTGTTATTGCTTGAACCTTCAATGAAGTGTTTGATTGTTCCTCTTTTGATGAGAGCCTCTTCGATTTTGAGCCCCTTTTCAATAACTTGTTCAAATGTAGATGGACATTGTAAGTCTAATCTGTAGTTCATGTCATCCACTAAGTTATCAATGAACATCTCTATCTTCTCCTCTTCAGGAATAGTTCTAGGGTATTTAGCAAATAGCCTTCTCCATCGTTGGAGAAAGGAAAGAAAATTTTCACCCTTTGCTTGTTTGGTGTTGTAGAGTTCTTTTAAGGTTACCCCATGTTGGATGTTGAATGAGAAGTGTATTATGAACCTATTGATTAGTTCTTCAAAGGATTGAATCCCAGGTTCAAATTTAGAAAACCACTCCATGCAAGTGTTTCCTAAACTTCTTGGAAATAATCGTAGTAGGTAAGAGTCCTCGTGTGCGAACTCTATGCTCATGGCTCGAAATTCCCGTACGTGATCAAATGGATCGGTTCTCCCATTGTATCTGTTGTATGTTGGGTAGTCACAATACCTTGGAAATGGTATCATGTTAATGCTTGAGTCGAATGGATAAGGGAAAATGTCCTGTAAGGAATATCTTTTTGTTGGCCCTTGTTGGATATTTTGGAACTGTAATTGTAATTGTTGGATTTGTTTTGTCAAAGCATCTATTTGATTTGGATTTTCTATACTAGTGGAGTTAGGTGTGGTTGTTTCCTTGAGTTGATTGACATCAAAGTCTTTAGGAAGCTTAGCACCTTTGTCAGCTAATAATAGAAGATACTTTTCCATATCTTGCTCTAGCATCTTTTCCATAAATTTATGGAAATGAGGGTCTTGTTGAACCTTTTCAATTTCCTCTGCAGTTATTTCTTTCTCATGTGAATTAGTGAGAGGATCAATGTTGCTATATCATCCCCAAGGGTTTTCTTCAGCCATGGCTACTATTCTTTCATTTTCTTCTTGTTGTTGTTTTTGATATGCTACTCGTGTGAAAATAGGCATACAAACGTTTAAAGTTTTACTCTAGACTTTTGATCTTGTATTTTTGATTGGATAAGTGTCAAGGTTGTTGATTTAAAATCTGATTTAGTCTTATCTAGTTTTGTGATGGAAGGATGATAAAATCCTTGATAGGGAAACTTTGACAGAAAATCTCAGATTTGGTGATAATGACTCTATGCGAGATGTTTCAAGATCTAGGTGTAGGGGTAAAACTTTCCTTTTGTGTGACCTAAGTGTTCTGGACTGTGGAAAAAAAAGTTCTGGACTGATGAAAACCTTGTTATCGATATGGGCAAACTGACAAAATGTCCTATTAACTCTCTATTTTTTTGACTTTATGGCACGCTAAAATAGAGGAGCTACGCACTGGAACATAGACTCAACGCGCTGGAACAGAGACACTACGCGCTAAAATAGAAACCGAAAGCACTGGAATAGAGACTCTACGTGCTGAAACAGAGAAGCTACGTGCCAGAACAGTGACCGAAAGTGCTAAAACAAAGACTTGACGTGCTGAAACAGAGGAGCTACGCACTAGAACAGTGACCGAAAGTGCTAAAACAGAGACTCTGCATGCTAAAATAGAAGAGCTACGCACTGGAACAGAGACTTGATGCGCTAAAACAGAACCATGAGGTGCTAAGATAGAAACTATCTTATTCTATGAAACTCACTTGATTTGGTATCGTATTGTATGGCTGGTTGTGGAATGTATTCTGGATGAATTCTTTGACTGTGATTGTGGTGTTGCCTAAGAGCTCTTCTTTGATAAAATGCTTGTGAATCTAAGGGAGCTACAGCATAATCGTCCATATAGCCTCTAGAGAAATCGTGATACCTATGAATAAAAGTCCTATGTTGGAGTAGAACTTTCCTGCTTTGATATAGAAATCGTTGCTTTCTTAGAAGTTGTTTGTATGCAAGTGTTTTCTTTGGTTTTCTAATTCGTTTGACAAGAGATTTCTTGACAAACTTGGTGGATACCCAATCTCGAATCATGAGAATTCCACAATTTTTTTTGATTTTGAAGATTCTCTTGTGATGATCTTATCTGAATTAAATGAGAGAAAACACAGCAAGCAAGAATAAAATGGTTGTCCTTAAAAAACCTAGAATCTAAACAAATAGTGTACGTTCTCAAGAATTAATGATTCTTCTTGATTTTCACTAGTTTGATAACAAGATAAAACACTTCAGATAGACTCACTCCTAGAGACAAAAGGTCATCGTTATATACTCGAACGGCCCACAGCTTGGAATTGCGTCGACTCACACAGCCATGTCACCCCCTAGAGGGCGCCCGTGTTTTTGTCTTTTCCAAGTGCGTACTCAAAGTGACAGAAGTGGATACCGGATCCCTTGAGCAAACAGTCCTTGGCAATTATATGGTGAGTGCTTGAGGGTAGATTCTTCCCTACCCCTGCACCGCCGAGTATTACAATGTTTAGAAACTGACAAGCGTGCTTCTATTTCTAGGTTCTTAGATAGGGTTTCCGTTCGGAGCGACAAATGGATAAACTCCCTCGAGAGACCTCCCAATCTTTAGAACAAAGATTTTGGGGATGGTTATCCTGTGCACTTCTGTTGAAAGAGGGTTTCCCCAAATTCACATAAATTTTAAAGTGGGTTGGAATGCCATGGCTTTTGGCTGTCCCCACTCAGGTCGTTCCTGTAGGGTGAGTACTTTTTCCCACTACGGCAAGCCTATCTAAAGGTTTTAAGAAAGCTTTAAAATGCATAAAGTAATGGTGAGTCTGGTATTCTGATGCACCCAGTTAAGGGGAGAGCATAAACCTATCACCCAATCACAACAAAGATGTTGTTCTTTTTAAAACCCAAAAGACAAGTGATTTAATCTATATGAAGATATTGCTCCATAATAAGCATGATGTTCAATTTTAAACCACAAAATAAATATGACGTTTCTATCCTAGGATTGATCAATTTTTATCCATTTCTATCCTAGGATTGGTAAGTTTTAGCCATTTCTATCCTAGGATTGGTAAATTTTAACCAAGAAAATAGACAGAAACAAAATCTGGCCGCGGACGCGTCGGATCCAGATAAAAAGAAATAATTTTGAAGATGATGAAGTGGCGTGCTAAAACAATGACTCGGCGCGCTGAAGTATAAACCCGGCGCGCTGGAACAGTGACATGGCGCACTGGAATAGTGACCCGGCGCGCTGTAACAATAACCTGGTGTGCTGAAACAGTAACTCGGCACGCTGTAAAAACTCACGATCCCGTGAAAACTTTCATGCCGATACCTGTAGGACACAATTTTCAAAATTTTAGCAAATTAGGGGGTTAGGCCCCATGGTGGGCACCAATCTATAAGCGGTAGAATGGGGAAAACAAGTTAAAAAATGCATCTACACTTCTAAATAAGACATTGCATCTAAAATTTAATAAATTTAAACTAATTTAAACTAAAAAGCTTCAGAAATCTATCTTATTGCTCTCTAAATCTAAAGATTGCTCTAATCTACTTAGCTCTCAGATTTGTAAGCTAATTAAACTATTGTAATGACACTTAGAGAATGAGAAATGAACTAATTCTATTCTTATGTGATTAAATATGCAAATCTATTGTAATGGCAGCCATGACTACAAATGCTGGATGCTTGATTGCTGCTTGATGGATGCTGGATGAATGCTTGAATGCTTGATTGCTTGGATGCTTTGGATGCTTGAAAAACCTGTAGAGTAAGATTACACAAATTGGGATCCATTTCCTGTAGCCAAAGAGCTGTATTTATAGCTTTCACGGCAACACAATTGTACAGGGATACGGGATGAGAGATTGTGATTCCATCTAGAGAATCCAAAGGCATGGGATGAGAAGATGGAGCTGATCATGGAGCATTGTTCCTCCCCATGAAAACACCAGGCAAGAAGAGAGGGAGGATTGATGGAAGAAGATTGAGAGGACTTCCTGCAAGTTTGTCCCCGAAGCTCTTCCCGTGAATGGAAGCTGCATTAATTAGATTTAAAAAATCTAATTTTATTGGTGAGTGAATAGTGTAAAGATTTATGCATAAAATTATATAAATTTAATTTATTTAAATTTAGCAAATAGAGGAATAATTAATTTAATAAATCAAACTATAGGGTTTGTTTATTAAAATAAAAGAAAAATGATAATTAAATAAAAGATTTAAAATATCTTTATTTAATTAAGAAGAAATGTGATGAGGTAATTAAATAACACAAATTATTGAAGCTGTGTATTTAATTTAAGATAGAATTAATAGATAAAGTATAGAAGAAATATTAATGATAATAATTAAATAAAACAAAGTATTTAATTTTGTTTATTTAATTAAGAGAGGAATAATATGATGAAAATGATAATAATTAAATAAAACAAAGTTTTTAATTTTGTTTATTTAATTAGGAAAGAAAATAGAAGAATTAATAAATGAACTTAATATAAATAAATATTTCTATTTATTTACTAAGTAGAAGAATTTAAGATTAATTAATCAAATAAATCGTATTCAATCAATTAAATTCTCTAGACCAATTTTAGGTGTCTACAATTATCACATCAAAGAGAAAGATCATCTTCCTCTTCCACACTAGAGTTGTATTCCCCATGGCTTGAAAAGGACGAGAGTATTGGATGTAATGGCTGATACAACTTATTGGAAAAATTTCCACTTGAAATCTTAGGAAAAATGTAAAAAATTGGAGAAAGAAGTCAAAACCATCAAGTATAATACTGCATCTGAAATGATCAAGGGGAGATTCAATAAGATGATGAAATGTGCTAATGAATATTGGAGACAATTTAAGTAGGTATCCTTAACAATAGAGGAGAATGAATGACTACAGGGGAGAATAATTGAAAAGAGAGAGGAGCTTCGAGACAAGCAAAATCCTGAAAGGATAAATAATGCAAACAGAAAAAATTGGTAGAATCACACAATGGATATCATAAAAATCTCATGGAAGATCTTGACTGCTTCTATTTGACTCCAACTGTTTATGTTGATATGGGAAATCCTCAAGAGTATGATGATTGGAAGTAAGAGTTTGATGTGCTTCTAACTGCTGCACTACATGAAATCAATGATGAGGACATCATTTTACAAAATAATCACAAGCAGCTCAAGAAGATGATGTATAGGGAATATGATATGAGGGAAGTGATCTCCAATACAGATACTTGTGCTCAACAAGAGTGCATTCATAACCTCTCTGCATTTAATTTGTTCCTTAACCAAACTATGGATATACCAGACACAACAGGACAACCATTAGGATGAAAGGAGTCAACTGACAACATGAGCAACCTATCATGGAGTAGAAGCTTTGAACAGATCTTAGGTGGTCATGGGATTCTTCTTGGAGATTAATGGATTGGTGCTTTCATTTGCTGCAATATCTTGTTTTCTTAATTATGTTTAGTTATCAAATGACATGGCTTTTTGTAATGGGTTTGTAGCTTGTTGCCTCTGATATATATATATATAAGAGACCAAGACCTGAATAGATCATCATCACATAATTTCCATTTAGGGTAGGCATTAGTAAGAAGATAGATTGCACCAATTCTCCCTTCCATCTCATATCATAAACTAATGTTATAATGCATATTATTCAAAGATAAATATAATGGAGAAGATTATGCATAATTTTTAATTTTCGTTCAAGTGCTCAACTGTTGTGTGGATTTATATACTTATATGTTATTTGTCTATCTTACAAGTGGATGTTTATGTTATTCAAATTGAGTGTGTGAAAATACATTTAATTTTTCAATACACATATGCTACAATTGTGTGATGTTGTTGACTCAATTTGGTGTGCAGAAGAATTAAAATTCCTTTTAAGAAATCAAATTTGATAGGTTCCTATTTGGATTAAAGTCCTTTTGAATAGATTGTCTTAATTGGTTTCCTTTCACATATGAATTAAATACTTTCACAACTTCACAATAGCATGAGGGGATATCACTAGGATTACTAAGAAGGGCCCAAATAACTGACATACTTGCATGTTTTCACAAGGCGCAAAAATTCAGAGTGCCCAACTATTCAAGTTAAGATAAATAGTGAATCTACCCATCTTACAGAAGCCTATCTCCAAAACCATCATTCACCCCTCCACTCCATCCACCCAATAGAAGTAGGAACTGGTCATAATTAGATATTGCATACAAAATACAACTCATAAACTTGAATTCTCAATTACTCTCATTAGAAAGTAGTCACTAAAACTCTATATCTACTCCACCTTCACGTGCCTTAGTGAGTAGATTTCTCAATTCAAGAACCGTATTTACCTATAAGTCTCCCTTATTGTTCAGGTATACCCGCCTAGGTCTAGCAGAACCTGAAGAGTAGAAGGTAATCAGTCTTGTTTACCTTGTTCATGGGCCAAAGGTTTATTAAAGGATTGGCACCCCCTTATGGTTTAAAACCTACACTTTTGAGACCTAACAAACCCCTCAACCCTTAAACCCTCAAGTATCTTCTACCCTCTACCCTCTACCCTCAATCCTCAAGTACCCTTAAACCCTAATCCCTCATTAACCACTATACCCTCTACCCTATAAATTGGACCCTGAACCCTAATCCTTGAACCATATACATCCCTCAACCCTCTACCCTCAACCTTAAACCCTCAACCCTATACCTTAAACTGCCCTTAAAGCTCAATTCTCAACCCTAACCCTTAATCTGCACAAAGTACTACGATAAAGGCAAAAGTTTCTTTGTTTATGATTATCTGGAGGAATAAATGGAGAAATTTGGTGAAAATATGGATCTTTTCACACAAATTGTTGCATTTCATGTTAAATACAATGAAAAATCAAAGAATGTAGATCTTTTGATGCAAGTGAAATATAGGCAAGCAACTGAAGGCTAGTGAATATTGGGGAAGGATTTTTTGTTCTAACACCCTTAATCCCTGCTAGATCAGAACAATTAGGCACTAAATTAGGTGCCACATCAGGTGTTAAATTAGGCACCAAAAAGGATCTAAAGTAGGCACTAGAATAGGTGCTAATATGGGTGCTAACATAGACATTAATCTGGTTGCTAATTTAGGTGCTAATTTGGGTGTTATAGTGGTCGTAGTTTGTTGGTGCTAATCTTGGTGTTAATCTAGGTGTTAATAAGGGCATTATAGTGGGAATTAATATTAGTGCTAATCTTGGCTCTGAATGTGGTGCTAATGTCAACAAAAATTGGTCCCAGATTTAACACCAACTTGTTTTGGTTAGCACAAAAAATGCCAGAAATAGTGCCATCTTGAAAAATAGCGCCGAATTTTCCCAAAACTTGGAGAAAAATACATTAAAATAGTGGGTGGAAGAAAAAACTAGAGCAAAATAGGGAGCTAATCACATGGATTTGTTGTAGTGTATTGACCCAATTTTTTATTTTTATTTTTACTTTGTCTTCTCGTGCATTCTTCACATGGTATGATATAGTAAGGGGTTGATGACAATTCATGTTATATACTATTACTATACTTATATATATATATATTTATGAGCAGTTCTGACCCTGAAATAATAGGCTATCTGATGCAGGAGCATCCTTGGTTCTTAGCAATCTTGCATCAACCCAAAAATATTTTAATTCAATTTTGTTCTTGTTATGTTCTTTCTCAGTTCATGTTGGTGGATTTGTCATATTTTCTCACTAGACCTTGTGGATCTATCTTTACATCGTGTACATGTTCATTTTCCTTATTCCAAGATTTGAGCATGATTGGATTTTTTTTGACAAGTTATCACTTCCATATTTAGTGGCAGTTTCTTGAACCGGCACCAGAATAGTTTTCAGGCCTAATGACTAGTTTGATCGCTCGTGGATCTTTCCTGTAACTTATGGATCTTGACGATGTGATTTGAATTGTTCTATGGAGTGTCCCCAACCTTAATTATAGGTTCACACTTCATCCTATGCATTCACTAAGGAGTAATTCAAATTTGATGTTGACATATTCATGCATGCATTACATTTTCTTTCATTGGAGATTGCAATGATCTTTGGCCGACGTGGAAGATTCTAGATCTATGGATATGATATAAAGCTTGTAATATATCATTAGGATAATAGAAGTTGATTAAGTAGATTAATGTAGATTGGATGTGTAAGATTTTTGTTCGCATTAAGGAGCATATAAGAATATTGCATTTGAGCACATTGTATCAGGCTTGTGAGCTGAATCTATAAGCTCAGATGTTGCCAACCGATTGTAATAAAAATTCTGTTAATAAGAATGTTTGAATATGCATTTTCCTCCATATTCTATGTTTCTTCTATTGTGTGACTCTTGTTGCATAGTCTAGATTGTTCTCATTAAGGACCCTCCTACCATGACTGCACTAGATTAGTATCAGAGCAAGATTCAATCTCTGAGAGATCACCAGAATTCATGGAGTCCTGTTGAATATTTGTTGTCAGGTGGTGTACTAAGGATCCAACCTACATTTGTCGAGGACTTGTGTAAAGATGCCAGGAAGAAGAAATGGTAGAGGAAATGGAGCATGTGGAAATGCAAACCCAGCTATGATGGAGATGTTGAGAGGAATTGCTGCTAGATTAGATGTAGTCGAAACGGCCTAGAGGAGAGGTCAACCAGTTGATGATGTGAGTGATGAAGAAGTAGAAGAATAGGGAGAAAGGGAAAGAGAAGATCCACCTAGCCTAGATCAAGGAGAAGAGAGGTTCGTAAGAGCCCTAACTCTAGAGAAAATACTAAACCACATTTCAATCCACTGGATTATAGAGGTAAGTTGGATTCAGATGAATTGCTTGATTGGATAATAGAGATGGAGAAGTATTTTAATTTTGAAGGTAGCATTGAAGACAAGAAGGTGAAATTTTCTTGCACAAAGTTGAAAGGACTTGCATCCCTTTGGTGGGAACATTTGCAGACATATAGGAAAAGAAGAGGAAAGGAGAAGATAAAATCATGGGATCGGATGGTGAATAAGTTAAAAAAAAATTTATGCCTGCAAATTATCAGATCGGTTTGTTCCAGAAGTTGAAAAAATTGAAGCAGAAGAAGTTAAGTGTGACAGAGTATACTGAGGAGTTCTACAAGTTGAACATCCGATCTGGACATTCAGAGGATGCGATCGAGCAAGTAGCCAGATATGTGAATGGATTGAGATTGCCTATACAAGATGAGATCAGTTTGATCAAGTTACAGAGTGTGGAAGAGGCATATCAATGTGCCCTAAAAGTAGAAGAGAAACTGAACAAAAGATATGAACAGAGGCAGAGAGGAAGAGGTGGAAGATTTTAGAGAGGAAGAAATTTTACTGGAGGAGGAAGAGGATCTTTTGTAGATCAAAATAAAGATAAGGAAGTTAGTAAGAATGATGATTCATACTGTAGAGGTGATAGAAACTCTTACCGGAGAGGAGGATATGGTGGTTACTAGAATGATGGTTATAGAAAAGATGATAAAGGATAGGAGAAAAGAGTATTCAATGGAAATTTTTTTAAGTGTGGTGGAGAAGGATATAGAGCATTTGAATGCAATCAAGGAGACAAAAGAAGAAAGACAAAAAACAGCAGAAGAATAACCCTTGCTAAGGAGGATCATGATGGATCATCTAACAAATTGGAAGATGGAGAAGTGTTGGTGAATAGAAGAGTATTGAGTCAAAGTGAGATGGAGTAGGAACCATTGCAGAGAAAGAATTTTTTTTGAACTAGATACAAGGTAGTTGGTAAATATTGTAGAGTGATTGTTGATAGTGGAAGCTCCGAGAACCTAGTTTCTAAAGAAATGGTGACCAAATTGAAGTTGGAAAGATTGAAACACCCGAAGCTATATCATATAGCTTGGATTCAAGATGAGCATAAGATATTGGTAAGTGAACAATGTTTGGTGAAATTGAAGATAGGAAATTATCATGATGAAGTTTTGTGTGATATCATGCCTATGGATGTATGCCATTTTTTGTTGGGAAGACCTTGGTAGTATGATAGATAGGCTATTCATGATGGAAGGAAGAATACATATACCATTGTTGCTAATGGGATGAAGCAAACTTTGTTGCCATTGGAGGATGTTCCTAAAGTTGAGGTTTGTACACATGCTAGAATTTGTTTGGTTGATGGAAGGATATTTTTGGATGGATTGAGACATGAGAACATGTGTTATGCCTTGGTTCCTAAGAAGGTTGAAGACTTGAAGCATGTAGAAGAACAACCAGAGGAGATAAAGGAGTTACTAACTAAGTATGAGGAGATCATTTTAGATAATGTACCTGATGGATTGCCACCTGTGAGGTGTATTAGTCATTGCATGGATCTAATTCTTGGAGCTAGTTTTCCTAATAAAGCAACACATCGGATGACACCTGTAGAGAATGAAGAGTTGAATAGACAAGTGCAAGAGTTGTTGAGGAAGGGTTTGATCAGAGAAAGCGTAAGTCCATGTGTAGTACCTACTATGCTAGCACCTAAGAAGGAAAGATAATGGAGGATGTGTACAAACTCTAGAACCATAAACAAGATCACTGTGAAGTATAGATTTCCTTTTCCCTAGATGTATGACATTGTGGATATCATTAGATAAGAATCAAAGAAGGGGATAAGTGGAAAACATCATTCAAGACAAATGAAGGATTGTATGAGTGGTTGGTGATGCCTTTTGGACTAACAAATGCACCGAGTACTTTCATGAGGCTAATGAATGAGGTATTGAAGAAGTTCTTGGGTAAGTTTGTGATTGTCTATTTGAATGACATCTTGATTTTCAGTAAGACGAGAGAATAAAATTTGTTGCATATAAGACAATTTTTGCAGAGGTTGAGAGAAGAGCAATTGTTGACAAACATTAAGAAGTGTAGTTTCATGAAGGAAGAATTGGTATATTTGGGATTTGTGATATCTGTGGATGGATTGAAGATGAATCCTAAGAAGGTAAGAGCAATTATTGAATGTCCTACACTGGAAAGCATGAGAGAGGTAAGATCATATCATGGATTGGCTAGTTTCTACCAAAAGTTCTTCAGGAATTTCAATTCTATTTGTAGTCCTATGACTAAAACAATGAGAGGGGATAAGAAATATTTTAGGTGGACATCTGGAGCAGACAAAAGTTTTGAGTTATTGAAATAGAAGGTGACTAAGCAACCTATGTTGGATTTACCAACTTTTAACAAGGTATATCAGGTAGATTGTGATGCAAGTGGAAATGCAATTGGAGCAGTATTAAGTCAAGAAGGAAGACTAGTAGCTTATTTCAGTGAGAAATTGAATGATGCTAGGAAAAGATATTCAGTGTATGATCAAGAGTTTTATGCCATAGTTCAAGCCTTGAAGAAGAAGAGACATTACTTGTTGCCTAAGGAGTTTGTGTTGTATACAGATCATCAGGCGTTATAGTATTTGAATAGTCAAGGTAAGTTGAATCAAAGACACATGAGATGGGTGGAATTCTTGCAGAGTTATACTTTTGTTTTGAAACATAGGAGTGGAAAGTTAAATAGAGTTGTTGATGCTTTGAGTAGGAGAAGGAATTTATTGGTAGAGATGAGAGTGGAGGTATTAGGTTTTGATCAATTGAAGAAATTGTATGAGGAAGACCCATATTTTATAGAACCTTGGAGAGCTTGTGAAGAACCAATCCTGGAGGATAGGAGTTAGTGGTTGGATTAATTCATTCATAAGGATATGTTGTTCAGAGGGAATCAATTGTGTATACCCCAAATTTTAATGAGGGATATCTTGGTGAAAGAAAAGCATAGTGGAGGATTCGCCAAACACTTTGGAATTGATAAGACAGTAGCATTGGTGGGTGAGAATTAATTTTAGCCACAGATTCATAAGGATGTTAGGAAATTTGTGCAGAGTTGTAGAGTTTGTTAGGTTGCAAAAGGGAGTAGTCAGAATGTTGGATTGTATAAGCCTTTGATAGTTCCAAAGAGACCTTGGGAGGATATCAGAATGGATTTCATACTTGGCTTGCCGAAGACACAGAGAGGTAATGATTCTATATTTTTGGTGGTGGATATATTTTCTAAAATGGTGCATTTCATACCTTGTAAGAAGACAACAGATGGAGTAGAGTTTTTTTTCAAAGAAGTGGTCAGATTGCATGGATTACCGAGGAGAATTGTTTCAGGCATATATACAAAATTTGTTGGTTACTTTTGGAGGACACTTTGGAAGAAGTTGAAGATAGATTTAAAGTTCAGTTCTACTTTTCACCCATAGACAGATGGATAGACAAAGGTAGTAAATAAGAGTTTGGGGAATTTGCTGAGATGTTTGGTTGGAGAGAAGACTGGAAGTTGGGATTTAATCCTTACACAAGCAGAGTTTGCTTACAATAATTTAGTGAACAGGAGTACCAGAAAGACACCTTTTGAGATTGTTACTTGAGTTCATCCTAGAGGTAATTAGAGTTGAGAGACATCAGTATGGAAGATTAAAGGAGTGCAAGAGTAGAGGAATTGTAGAACATATGAAGAAAGTGCATACTCAAGTGAAACAACAATTAGAAGATATGAACCATAAGTATAAGGAGAAAGCAAATGAAAAGAGGAGACAAATATTTTGAAGTTGGAGATGAAGTGATGGTGTATTTGAGGAAGGAAAGATTTTTAGTTGGCACATACAATAAGCTCAAGATGAGGAAGTTTGGACCTTGTAATATTTTGAAGAAATTTGATTCAACAAATGCATATGAAGTGGAGATATTGGATGACATGGGTATATCACCTATATTCAACATTGTAGATCTACATCAGTACCATGAAGCATAATTCAGTGAAGACAGTGAAGAAAAATTGGAGAAATAGTTTCCTAAACAACAATCAAATGAGATAGAAGAGATTTTGGATATCAGAGATGGAAGGAAAATGTGTGGAAGACAATACAAATAATATCTTGTGAAATGGAAAGAAAAACCAGTGGAGGATTCTTCTTGGATCTCTCAGGTTGAGGTAGACTGTATTGGTTTTCCTTTAGCCCCTACAAAGTGAGGGACTCACTTTTCAATCAACTCTGGATGTTTGATGTAGGAGCATCCCTAATTCTTGGCAATCTTGCATCAACCCACAAATATTTTCATTCAATTTTGTTCTTATTTTTTTCTTACTCAGTTCATATTGGTGGATTCATCATATTTGCTCACCAGAACTTGTAGATCTATGTTTACATTGTGGACATGTTCATTTTCCTTATTCCAAGATTTGAGTGCGATTGGGTCACTTTCGACAAGTTATCACTTCCGCATTTAGTGGCAGTTTCTTGAAACAACGCCAGAATAGTTTTCAGGCCTAATTAATAGTTTGATCGCTTATGGATCTTTCGCGTAACTTGTAGATCATGAAGATGTGATTCAAATTGTTTCATGGAGTGTCCCTAACCTTAATTATAGGTCCACACTTCATCCTATGAATTCACTGAGGAGTAATTCAAATTTGAGGCCGACCTATTCATACACATGTTACATTTTCTTTCATTGGAGATTGTAATGATCTTTGGCAGACGTGAAAGATTCTAGATCTATCGATATGATATAAAGCTTGTAATAGATCATTAGGATTGTAGAAGTTTATTAAGTAGATTAATGTAGATTGGATGTGTAAGATTTTCACTTGCATTAAGGAGCATATAAGAATATTACATTTGAGCATGTTGTATTAGGCCTATGAGTAGAATCTGTAAGCCCAGATGTTGCCAGCCGATTGTAATAAAAATTTCTATTAATAAGAATGTTTGAATATGCATTTTCCTCCATATTCTATGTTGCTTCTATTGTGTGACTCTTGTTGCATGGTCTAGATTGTTCTATTTGAGGACCCTCCTATTATGGCTGCACCACTATCCCTGTGCCCTATGTTTATGTTCTTTTATTTTTTGCTTTTCCTTTATCTTTCTCTCTTCTTTGCTTGATTTTTCCCTTTCATGTGTGACAATGCCACTTCTATAACACTTTGATTTTTAGAAAATGCATTCGTGTTCAACAAATCTTTTCTTGAGAATCTTCACAAACTTTATTTCAAGAATCACATTCTCAACTTGAAACCCTAAAGGAACATGCTTCCTTCATCATGGGTTTGTAAAGAAAGAGCTTGAGAACCTTTCCTCTAAGGTGAGAGAAGCTTTGACCTTCCCCTCATGTGGGGGAATTTTCTTCCTTTTGAATTCCTTGATGAAGTGAACATCTTTCAAAAGGATTCCTTGATGATGAATCAATTCAAAAAATAAACATCTCTTATATACTTTCGAGAAAAACGCCCATTGAGAGGACCCCTTCTTCAAGCTGGGTTCCAAAGGGACCCCTTTGAAAGTCTTCCAACTTGTTGATGGTCTACGAGACTATTTGCTTACTTTCATGTGTGGCTGCTTTTAGACATGTTCTATTTGTGAGTAAACATGTCACTTTGTAGGCACGCCTATAAAGCTGCTTTTTGACTCTGTGGAGTTCCCTTTCTTTGGTTTCCTCCATGTGAGAGACTTTGGGGTATACCTCCCTATAGATCTGTGGGTTTGTAGGGAATTTCTTCTGAACTTCCTCCATGCGAGAGATCTTGGGGGTGGCTCCCTTACCAGTCTACGGGTCTGTAGGGTACTTTCTTTAGGTTTCCTCCATGCGAGAGATCTTGGGGGATACCTTCCCCATAGGTCTATAGGTCTATAGGGAAATTTCTTTTGGTTTCCTCCATGTGAGAGATCTTGGGGGATGCTTCCTTGTAGGTCTATGGGTCTGTAAGGTGCTTTCTAGGTATCGTTCATGTGAGAGATCTTGGAGGATACCTTCCTTGTAGGTCTACGAGCCTATGAGGTTCTTTCTTCTTGGGGTTTCCTTCATGTGAGAGATCTTGGGGGTTCCTCCTTGCAAGTCTGTGGGCCTGTAAGATGCTTTCATTCTTCAGCTTTGTAGTTCTACGATGCTATGAAGTCCTTTACTTGTCTTGCGATCTCGAGTTCTCCAAATCGCGGTCTACTTCCTTGATGGTTTAGGTATACATTTCTAAATCTACTACTTCTTTGATCTACTTTACCGAAGCACTCATTAGTATTCATGCTCGCTAAAGTGGGGGAAAAATTTATAGGAGCGAATTTGCACCCCTTATGCAAATTCCCCTTCTACATTTCCTCACCTTAGAAAACCAAATCTAAAGGAGAAAATCCACATCAACCCATTGCCTTCATTTCACTTGGCTTTTGTTTTGTGCATCAATAGAAGAATAACTGTCAGGGATGCCTACGCAGTGCGTAAACATCCCTAATGGATTCCTACATCTAAAGCTTGAAAAGGCATTACACTTCCCATTGGGGTTGATTATAATGCCCGTCTTCGACTGACCAACCTAGATATGGCCATTTTTCTCATCTCACCTTCAAAAACACTCTTCATTCCTTCATTTCATCTCTCTAAGAATTCAATTCATCCTTTAGAAAACTTTCTTCACAATCTTCTAAGCATTCTCTTAGCATCCATTACTCAAGCAACACCTTGGCACTTCATAGCAGCAACAACAACACTCCATCAACTCGGTAGAGCAAGTGTGAAACAACACCATTGCAATAGGGGCTTGAGTCCTCTCATTTTCTCCTCCATTAGCTAGTGAGCTCTTGGTGGAGGTGGTAAGCATTTTCACTCCTCTCCTCTACGATTGGGTTGAGTAGCACATTAATATTTTGTAGTGTTATTTTGTTCTTTAATTTCATTCTCCTTTATCATAATTTTCTCCATTGTTGCTATTTTGGTTGTCTGTGGAGGTGGAAACACCAAAATGGGGGTTTGATTGAGGTAGCCCCCTATACAACCGCCCAACAATTTTCCTCTTTCTTGTGTGTAGGTGGAAGTGCACTTGGAGCTAGTTGGTGAACAAACTCTTTTATGAGATCATTTTTGTCACCCTAGCTTTAATCTATTTACTTTATCATATTCGCTTATATATCTCTTATTTCATAGTTTTGTTTTGCTCTCCTAAAAAATATTAGCTAGGTTGTCAGCTCGTTTTCTAGAAGTTCTCATTATAATTCCAGTCCTTTGATCTCATGGATGCCAACACACCTAAGAGATGGTAGCACGCCATGCTTTCATGCCAGAACCACACTTTTTTCCTCAGGCATAGAGCTACCTGAGATAGTGTTGAACCCAAAAAACCAGTTCACCTAGCCGCATTCTGAATTTTGGGTTTGCAGATTGATTGAAGGACCTTATAGTCCTCATCATTCTTGTCCCTCATTTCAAAACAACCTTTTTAACCTGAGGTAAGTTAGGGAAACCTTCTGCTCTTGGATCTCCATGACGTGGGACCTTGAATGTGGTTGGTCCCCCTCTCTTACAATGACTACCCATAATTGAATGAAATGTATTCCTTAGATCTAAAAAGCAATAAATCATGTGATGCCACATCAACGCACAAATAAAACATAAAGACACTTTTTTTGGGCCTTTTTGGACACCTCAATAAAAAACATGCCGATGTGGCCCTAAAACCTTAGTTATAAGTAGGAGAATTACCAAGTAAGTTGTAAAAAAATGGAAGTGATTTAAAATTTCCACATAGGATTTTGAGAAGTGTGAAGTTAGGGTGCTCAACTATGAGATCCTCTCCCCTATGCCATTTACTAGTTTCGCCATACAACGAGGGGAAATTAAATGAATTGTTGGAAAGAGGCATTTGATTAGGTCGATGTGCCAAGTGGATGTTGTTGCAGTCTATTGAGGAGATGCCATCTGTGTGAGGGTGAATTGACCAAATCAAGGGGTGAGTGGAGGCCTTACTTGAGGTTGCAGGCCACATGGAGTTGAGGAGTTGACTACTTCAAAAGGGCCATTGTAGATGTATGGATTCTCGATTCACAATCGATACAACCTCCTCTTTCTTCCTTGTAGCAATTCCTTCGAACAATCCACATTCATCAGTTGTTCTTTGCAAACTAAATTGAGTATCCATTTCCTATGTGCACAGATACAACTAATGGTCATTAATAACCTTTCTAAAGTATAATAAAATGGATTATGTAGCCCCAAAGTAGGATAAATGATCAAGTGAGCATAGGAGGGATCATATTTTTCATGATCAAATAATGGAAGCACAAATTTCTTTGTGAGAACAATAAAAAATCAACTAGAAAATAATAAAATTATTGACCAAGAAAGAGTAGGTTGATGGGTAATAACAAGGGCAACATAAAAGAAATGGAACAAAGCCTTTAATAAAATTAAAAATTCAAAGGCTCAATTAGCTTATAAATCCAAAGCCACGACCTATAAGATGCCCTTCACACCTCCTTGTACAAATTATGCTAGGAAGGTGTGATAGAAACCTCACAAAATAACCTAAAATCCCTAAAAAATAGTTAAAAAAAGAGATGCTACCATGAATGAGAAAACAAGCCAAAATGGCCAAAAAAATTTGCAAATACAATTTTTTTGTCCAAATGGATAGGTGGGCAGAGGGCTGATTTGCCCTCTTTTATTTTTTTGAACTTCTACAACTTTTCGTACAAATGGAAAAAAGTTTGCAAAAACTAAAAATTACCAAAATTAACAAAATAAAGGGTATTTCTCCATTTCTTGGTCCTTTAAGATGCAATGGTGGTGTTTGCTTGGCTCCAAAGAACTTTGTTGATAGGGCTCAAGGTTGATTCACCAAAAAATGAGAAGGAAATTACAATTTGATTCTTAGATACCATGTTGGAGCAAAAAATAATGAATTAAATATTCAAACTACCATAAAATTAATCAAGCACAAAGAAAAATACAAATGACTATCATATAATGTGTAGAATACAATGACCACTCCTTGTTTATATAGGACAAGGAGGAGGTAGGAAGGTGAAATAAAAGTTTGACTAACTTTCAAAGTTATGTGACACATGTAGAACACTTGGGACAAGTGTGAAGGCATGTGCCAAGTGTTTATTAGGTGAGACAACTAAACCTCTAAGTGAAATTAAGCTCGTGTGAATAGGACTACTAGGTGTAGGAACTAGATAAATGATAAATAGATGCATAAAGACACTTTTCACACTAACAATAAGAATTCAATATAAAATATCTTATTACTATCAATAGAATGTTTATAACACTTAAAAAATATCTCCTTAACACATAACATCTTGTCATAAAGTCATATGTAAATGACATGTTATAACATCCAAGGATTAAGACATGTACAACGTTATTGGGTTGATCAAGTTCAATACCAATGTACAATAAAACAAAACATTGTAATCTTACTAGAAATCTTAACCATAATAAAACAATAGTAAATAATTATCACTTATTGATAATTTTTTAGAACACTTCTAAATTTATGTATAATACATGTTTACACTAATATCTAATTCTTATTTAAGGAAAGTTTGGAGGTCTACTCTCCCCCTAATTTTTTTTGGCATGTCCCTATGTTAGAGCCTATTAGCAAACTATTGAATTTCACATCTTATAAAATTTTTGTTTCATTTTGACCAACTCATTTTAAATATTATATGAATCCACCATCATCGCTTCCTTTCCTTTCTATTAAGCCTTAAGCATCCATGATGTATGACTTAAGAACTAATTTTTTACCAATTTTGTAAAGTTAAAATGAGAAAGTGTGCCTCTAAGTAATAAAATAATATTATTTCTTTTATTAGTCTATTTTGCTTCTAACATCATCTATATATTTCCTTTTTCTTCTAAGGTTGATACCATGTAAGATTTTTTGTCTATCTATTCAAATATTTGACACAAATAAAATGAAAGCATAGAAACAAGAGATGATATTACAATTTCAAAGTCTAGTCATTTTTCAAGCAAGCTTGACAATTCCCAATAAGATGCCTATGACATTATAGTTTATAGTTAATGATATATAAGTGGTTTGTGGACCATCAATATGGTAAGCCTATAGTAGATTAAAATATCTTTCTATTAGGATGCATTGATTTGTTGAGCATTAAGTTTAATATTGTTAAAAAATAACATGATGAATGCAAATTGTTAACAAGTATACTTGCAAAGCAATATGAATAGTTGAGTGACACTACAATAGTTTTTTCTATATTATTAACAAACACATATATCAATGCCACTAATTATATCAACGTAAATATAATATTGCACTCTTATAAATTCATAATTTAATAATATTGAAACATAGAAAAATGAGGTGGATCAAAGTTGGAATGGTAACAAGGGTGTATGATGCACCTACACTTTCCTTATTTCATTAGGAAAAAGAGATCCCCTAGGGTAAGATTGACTTTCAACCCTTAGGTGAGTCAACCTTGATGGAGATCTTGTTGTTTTCCTTATGATCTAGGATGAGTAAATCAACTTGAAATGAACTTTTGGAAGAAGAATGAAAAATAATAAATGAATGCAAATATGCAATGTAACACATGAAACCTCTAAATTAAGCCTTAATACGACATAATATAGAAATAAATTGTAGATATAAGAAGGGATTGATTTTATGTACTTGTGATACAAATCCTATGTTGAGTGTCCTCCTAGGATTCATTCACCCAAGGGGGAATGGGTCTTGCTATAGGCGTTGAAAAATTGATTTTATAGTCCTCTGGTCCTTGGTTTTCACTTTTGATTCCTTCAGGTTTCATAGTCGGAAATTCAGAAATAAATTTTGAAAGTGAGTTTCCATGGCTTGAGAACAACTTTGAAAACCTTTGCAACTTTGACAACTTTTGTAATTTTTCTCTCTTTATAGATCTTCAATCCTTCTTCAACCTAATATCTAAAAAACACACAAGAGGGAAAAATTGTTTGTTTTTGGTGAATAGGATTTTACCTTGGTCAAACCCCATTTTGGTAATCAAACCTTGAATTGTAACAATGAAACATGAAAGGAATGATGGATGAAAATTGCTATGTTGCAATTCACCAAACTCTTGATTTGAAACCCTTGAAGGATTGAAACTTAGTAGATCTCTCCAAGGTCTTGATCTTGCATGAAATGGCTTGATTGATGATGTGATCTTGATGCTTGAATTTTGACTTGAATGCTTGAAACCTACATCACAATGTTAGCTCAAAAAACATGCATGATGCTTGATAACTTTGACATGATGCTTGATATATTGAATGCTGCAACAAATTCTTGAGAAATTTTCTCTTGAACAACTTTGACAATAATCTTAGCTCTAGGAATTGATCTCTTGAAAATCTAGCTTGCTTCCCTAGTTTTGAATTAATAAAAAGACCTTGCTTTTATAGACCATTTTCTAATTTCCTCAAAATTAAACATTACAAGTAAACATTTGAATTTGAATTTAGAATCAATAAAATGTTGCCAAAAACATATTTAAAATTTGAATTAAGCAACTAAAGGGGACCCATTCTCTCAAGGGCGAATGGGTCCTAACCTAAATTGCTAAGACCTATTCATTTTGGGGTGTTAAAAAAGATAATTGCATTAATTCAATCATAATTCCACTTTAGTAAATTGCAATTAATTAGGCTTGTAAATGAAAAATAGGGCCAATTAGAGGCTTAATTAAGTTAAATTAATTAAGAGACCCAAACATAGTGTGAAAATGATGAAGGCCACATTGCCCAAACTCGCAAAACACAATAATAGATACCAACACAAAAAATGTGAAACATAAATTAACCCACTTTCAATTATTTTCAAAAAATGAAATTACAGATTCAAACTTACATGCTATAGCCTCATGGGATTGATTCATTACAACAAAATCAATTTTTGAAAAAAAACTATTATTCAGAGCCACAATTTGCACTAATGGAGCCACCTTCTACAACCCCCTCATATCCCTTTTTATTTTACCCAATAACCACCCTAGAATGTTTTATAAAGTGCAAATTTCCTTTTTTTTGGTGCCAAAAGTCCTACCATTTGATTTGTAGCCTAGGAAGAAATTTTAATGAAATTAACTTTTTAGAGGGGCAACTTCACGGGACCATAACTTTTGATTAGGGTGTCCGATTTTCTATTATTGCATATCATTGGAAAGCTATCAAAGTCGAAGAGATCTACAACACGTGAATTTACCATAACTTTTTTCATCCACTTTTTGAGCTGTTTTGGGGACTCTAAAGTTTTATACTTGAATTTGAAGCTACATTGGAGAAATTTCTCAGGACAAAAACTTTAATTTCTCCCAAACCATTTAGGGTATTGAGGTGATTCTTTCACAATTGAAATTTCTTTTCAGCTTTGCTCCTTTGGGTAAATTTTTTAGATTCATATGAGCTCATTTAGGCTTGTGCTTGATGGATTAGTATGGGCCGATTACACTTGTTCCATGATGAACCAAAGCATAATTAAGCCACTAACGTCAAATCTCAACAAGATCATTCAAATGAAATTTAAACTAAACACTTATCAAAGTTAAGCATTCCAAACTACTAAAGTGTTTAAATGTCTACTCTAATTCATTCAAAACTTACCCTGTTGTGGGAGTGGTGTCGCATTGATGTGGAATGACGACCCTTTCCCAATCCCGTGGATAAATGAGCTTGCCCCAGTTAGTTTCATTGAAGAAAACTAATGGAATGATTATGAGATGTGTATGAAAACATGATTTTAATCTAAATGAGCTTGATGCAAGCTAATCTAACATGATTTTTATGCTAAAATGATCTAGATATATAACCACAAAGTTAATTAAAATGTAATCATGGAAGCCATTAATGGAAGTTAAAGCTATTGAATGTAATTAAAATGAACTAAAAGGTGCTAAATATGAGTGTGAGTGTGAGTGATTTTAACAACACAACTCTAATGTTAAAAAGATGGATCTAGTTGTCTCCAAACAGTGTTCTATTTATAGGAAAGCAAATGAGAAATGGAGGGTTGAGATCAAAAAGGCTAATCAATGGTCAAGAATGGAAGAAATTGGAGGCATGGATCATGGATTCTCATAAACGAGTGAGAATGCAAGATGAGAATTAATCAAGGGTTCACATTCCCTAAAAAAAAACACTTTTGACCTGTACAAGAGGTCAAAAGTTAACTTGCACAAGAAGTTTGGAGTTAACTTGCATATGAAGCTAAGTAAGTTTGTTGAGAAAAAGGAATATTCCCCTCTTTCAAATGAGTGAGGAGAAAAGAATATTCTTTGGAATATTCATGGGTGAGGGAAAAAAATCCATTTAGTTAATTAATACTAAATTAAATTATGTAAAGGGGAAGGAATATTCCTTTGGAATATTCCCTTGCAAGTGGGAGGAAATTAGATTAAGATAATTGATAATTAAACAATGTTAATTAATGCAATTAGGGGATTAGAAGAATTAGATGATATTCATTAAATAAAATGATTTAATGAATGCGGGAAAGATGGAATGACATTTTAATTAAATAACTTAGGGTTATTTAATTAAATGAGAAGATTTAGGGTTTAAATTAAATAATTTGATTTATTCAATTTAATGAGATGAAATGTTAACACGAAAGGGGGTGAATTAATCCGATTAAATTAATTAGGTTAATAGATGCAAATGGCATAATTAATTAATTAGCTAGGATAATTTGATCAATTAAGCGAAAAGAGGATGGGTTTGAAGATGAAATGATGTTAGTATACCTGATTCGAGTGTATGATATCATTCAGGACATTTTTCCAATGTCTACATTTTGCCCCTCTTTGAAGCAAGGTAACTACTACTTTGGTTCAAAGACTGATGCTCTTCAGATTAAAAAACTGCTATTTACATCAATTTTTTTAGATGTCACACTATTGCCCCAGTGGAAGGAATAAGTTGATTTCCTGCCTCCTCAAGAAATCAAGCATAAATTTTAAATTTTGGGTTGATTTCTCAACAAAGGTTAAAATATTTCCCATGAGTCCAAAAAGGCTTCGAGATCCAAAAAACATGCCAAAAACACAAAAAATGATGCAAAATAAGCCTTAGTTTGGAAAAATTGGTGAAAATGGTGAAAAGCTCCCTTTTTTGGTTGAAATTAGGGTAAAAACCCTAATTTTTAAGCTTAAATAGGTGAGGAAGTGTCACTTTTAATTCATTTGTGCATTCACACCTTTAGGATTTCTTGCATTTTGAACTTTGACCTCGAGTGAAATGGCTCACTGTGTGCTCCCTGTTCATCTTTTTGATCGAGTTCGAGAGTACCAATGACGCGCAAATCTAGGACCTCAGGTATGTGACACAAAAATTCTATTGATTTTCACATTTAAGTGCATTTAATAGGGCTTCACAGTTAGGTCAAAAAGTGTTAGAAGCGTCACTATCGATTTTTAGCGACACATCCTTTGTTTAGCACTACACCCCAAAATTTTAGTTCAATGACACATTTGATAATGTAGTCGTAGGGGTAATGGAGCGATGCATGGGATTTTTTTGTTCAACAATGTAGGAAAGTGGTGGGCAATGCATGTAACAACTGGAAAAACACCTCAAATTTTTGTTATAGTGACAAACCCAAATACCAATTTGCTTTTGAGTGTAGCAACGCACATCACCAATTTGGGGATGCAACCCAAAAAGTAATATAGCGACACACCCTAAAATTAGTGACACTATTGATTTCAACAACACTATTGATGTTTTGGGTGCAAAGTCTTAGATGTTGATTAGTTTTTTGACTTTTTTTAGAAAATTAATGTTGTGTGCATGATGTGTGTAGGAGGATCCACCACCACTGATGTCCCGAGAGCACAGATATGAGATTTTGTTTGTAGCCAAAGACCTTGATGACTTGGAGGTGGAGTGATTAGGGAGACTAGGGTTAGGATTTGTTGCCTTTATGCCTGAGATTAGGACCCATCTTGCCATGATGACAATGCTGGTTGAGAGATGGCACAATGAGACATCTTTGTTCCACTTACCCACTGGGGAGGCAATCATCACACTTGAGGATGTGTGGTTTATTCTATTGTTTCCCATTCATGGAGAGCATGTCATTTATGATATAGAAGTTCGGAAAGACATATGTCTCTCTCTTCTACAAAGATGACAGGTTATTCTTGTCAGCTCCCAAATTGATTTGGATTTCTATTGTGGCCATGTCGACACCTTTAGATTATTCATTAGTGCTCTAATTTATGGCATTGTTGCCCCAGACTAACAGGGCAGAGGTTTCAGTCTCAGATGGGGTTTAGCTTGGGAGGGTATGATCATGAGAGACATCATGTATGCTAGGGGTTCAGTCCTCCTTACTTCCATGTACCATGATATGCACGAGGCCATCTACAAAGAGGGTAGGATTATCGAAGGAGTGACCTTATTGCACATATGGGCATATGGGCATATTGAAATTCTGAGGCCCATCATTGTCCTTGCTGATATCCATGAGGATGAGCCTGTTGATTTTAGATATGTAGTGCCAATGACATTGCAACATACAAGCCCCATAGGTTTAGCATATTGGCATCGTGTCATTGATGACACAACAATTTTCAAATGGAGGCCATGGCTCCAACATCCATGATGGTATGATGATTAGTAGTAGCTTAATTTTTCATGACAAATGGTATATTCAAGGATGAGAGCACACCATTGTTGAGCGCTACCTTCTAGACTATGTTGTTCATCAGTTTGGGGAGACCCAGGATGTAGCAAAAGATGATTATAATGCTATATTTTGTAGGTTACAAAGAGAGACATAGTGGGGAACGGTCATTGATCTCATAGTGGCGATCAATTATTTTTGAGCACTTGTTCCATAGGATTGACCATATGATCAGGGTTTCCGAGATGTAGGGATCAATCTAGGCTATGATGCATGGTTTAGGCCACCCACATGACTTACAGATCCAACGGGGGCATACCTTAGTAGAGGAAGAGGTAGAGGTAGACACAGAAGTGGGGGTTGAGGCAGGGATAGAGGGAGGGATGGAGGTCGAGATGGTGGTAGAGGCTGGGGACAGGACCAAGTGCCAGGTGATGGGAACCAACAACAACCGAATCAATGGCACCATGATGGGAAACATGTTGGATATCCTACTGAATAGGTTTTGGGGGAACCACTGCCTCCTCCACCTATACAACCAAATCCACAAGATGGGTAGATTGATTCCATCACAGTAGAGAGAGCACAACTATAGGTAGAGAGGGATCAACTACAATAGTAACTACAAGCTATGACAACTAAAAGAGACTAGGAGGTCTAGTTGTGACAACAGTTAGATATGTAGCTAGCCCAAGAGATTGGGTGGAGACAATAGTTAGAGGTAGTGACTATAGCAGCACAGGGCAAGACCATCTCTACTCGATTATATAGAGAGGCTATCACAGAGGCTGCATACTATCGTATGCATTATCACCATGATGTTCCACAAGGATGCAACCTAACTTCTCATAGTAGAGTGGTGCACCTCCTAGAGTTGAGGATCAACCACCAGTTAGGGGTGAGATGAGCAGTCACCAGTGCTAGCCTATTGGTGTAGAAACTCTTTTGATTATTGCCTGATTTTTTATATAGATATACATTCATGGGCTCCTTTTTGATAGCCTCATGGATATTGTATTCTTGATTGATATACAGATACATTGATTTAGATATTTTATTATGACAATCATCACCATTTTTTGATATCTATATGAGATGATATAGATGTGATGTGATATGATGTTCCCTTTAATTTATGCTTATGAATGTGTAGATGCACTTTGATATGATGTGATTCATTTCCTTTATTTATGCTTATGCAATATGATGCAATAACATGAGATGTAATTATATGGAATGGATGCAATGTTATGTTCTTTTTCAGTATCTTTTCATGATATGATATGCAGATGTTATGCTTATGCAAATGATGATGCAATGTATTTCTTTTTGTATTTTTCTATGTATTGTTATGAGATGATGATGTATACATATTGATGAATGTATGGATAATGTAGATGCTTATGCTTAGGATAATGCGATGTATGTTTATGATATGCGTGCAACGATTTAAGATGCTTAGAATAACAAATCTATATTATTCAACACAACTTAAATGATAATGCGATGTAGTGGATTATGTTTTATTATGATATGCTATGATGATGTGAGATGTATGCATGCTGATGATTTGTGGATGCAAGATGGATGCATTGATGATGTTTTTGTTGATTGTCATGATACTAGGTTAGCCTGGAGAGAAGATAGAAGAAGTAAGATGATTGACCATTGATTTTGAAAGATTGATTGCTTCAAAAGATCCAACAAGTCTATGATCTACTGAGAATTTATTAGCTATGGTGATGAGAAATGCATGATGATGATGATTTTATCATAGCTTGGGATTGGGATTTTCCATCATTCCTTATTGTTTGATATAACACATAGATACGATGCATCAAGGTATTAATAACCAGGATGGTATTGTATCTATTGTAATGGACTTTGACTCTACAAACATATAGGATAGTTCTTGTTCACATCTTGACATAAAAAACCTTGTTGGAATGTAAGTTAGAAGCTTAGAATATATCAAACCAAAGCATACACAATAGTCAACAATGTATTGCAAACAACTTCCCTACACAAAACTAAGCAAGTATGTGCCAAGATTATTTTACAAGAATACCCACAAGCACAAAAAATGAAATATAATGATTGATGAATCATTCATTTCTCTCTAAATCATTTTGATAGACATCATCGAGAGGTCCTTGGGATGGGTCGATAAGATAAATCATAAAAAAGGATCAAAGACAAACAATCAATTTTATCTACATCTCTTGCCAGTTTTAAGTTTAGCTAAGGTGATTTATGATACTAATGCTCATCGTAGGAAGGAGACATCTAAGGAAATGTTGATCAGATGGTTTGATTTAGGATGATGATGCTACGATGAGTCATTAATACAAACTTCACTAACACTTTTACCTATGATCTAGACTTTAGATTTTGACACTTAGGTTCTCACTTTACGACTTGCGTCTTCTCTTTGTTTTGCCAAAGGTTGAAGATGATGGTTGATTTATTATGAATGAAGTTTATTGTAGGTGAAAGCAAAATGGGATGGGTGGTTTTGGATTTTTTTTTGGAATATTTCAATGTTTTTGGTAATTTGGAAATATTTTTGAGGATGTTTTTGGCCTTTTTGAGAGTTTATGTGAATGTTTTGGTTTTTGATTATTTGAGAATTTTTAGGGTTTTCTCTAAGATTTTTGATGTTGTTTAGGTTTTTTGAATGTTTTCTAATGTTTTTGTGTTTTTTTTTATCTAATTTTTTAAATGTTTTGGAGTTTTTTGAATATTTGAATGTTTTTGTGTTTTTGAGAATTTTCAATGTTTAGGATGTTTTGATATTTGAATGTTTAAGGATTTTTTGAATGTCAACCAAGAACCTAACCTAAAAGACATATCATAGGGGCCTTGGGGGCTGATCAAAGATTATCCTTTCCTATGTTATACATGTAGAGACCACGTAGTTTGACTGACTCGACTTATTAAAAATGAGATATTAATAGTTGGTGGATTGTCAGTTTATTATGATAAACCACAAAAGATTGACCTAGGGTGTCTTGGGGGCTGATCAAAGATTATACTTGCCTACGTTCAAGCTCAGAGACTTGTAGTTCGAAAATAGGGTACCGTTTTTGGATTTTCAATGTTTTGACCTTTTTAGGGATTTTGATGAGATTTGGATGTTTTGGATTTTTCCTTTACAACTTTTTGAATGTTTTTGGAATTTTAGCTATACAGGATTTTGCAAATGTTTTTTAGATTTTCTGATAAACATTCTACAAATGTTTTGGGATTTTTGATTAGACTTCCAATAACCTTAAGATATACAAGAGCCTGATGTGATCTAGAACGAATTTCCCACATCGTGATATTGTAGATTACCTCAATATAGGCAAGACAAGTTGAACTTTGGAATATGCCAAGTAGTACTAAAGGGGGTGTGATTCTTTACAACATAAAGCTATGAGAGGGACATGGATGGATGATGGAATAAATAGGGTGAATGATGCAATGGACAAAATGCAATGGATGGAGCAATAAGATAAAGAGCCAAAGATGGATGGATGTACTTTATTTACACAAGGTTCCTGTTTTGTAAGTTTTCACCAAGGTACTTTCCCAAAGTGCCACCAAAGTGGTTTTCACTAGAGGATGATTGTGTTTCTTAACTTTTTCAATCCCTTTTCCTCATTTTTTTGGATTTTGATCATTTTTTGATTTTTTTGGTATTTTTAGATTTACACCCTTCAAGACTAGGCATAAATTTTTTTAAGATGCAAGCTGTTGGTTAGTTCTTGCAAGGGTTCACCTTCAGGAATTGACAATTGATATATCCTTGATCCATAGCTCGTTGTGATGACAAAGGGACCCAACTAGTTAGGCTTAAACTTTCCTATACTGTCTTGATCTGAAAGATTTGTCTAGTTTTGCTTGAGAACAAGATCCCCTACTTGGAAAGACCTACATTTGATCTTCTTATTATAGCTCCATTTCAGTCAGTTTTGATATACTTGCAAGTGGTTAAGAGTGTCAAGATGATGCTTGCCTAGGAATTCTAGCTCATTTAATCGAGATACTTTGTCTTCTTCATCAGCGATTAGGTTTTGCAATGACACTTGTAGTGAGGGGAGCTCAACCTCAATAAGCAAGATGGATTATGATCCATAGACCAAGGAGAATGGGGTTACACCTATTTCCATGCAGATACTAGTTTAATAGGCCTAGAGAGTGGGATTTAGCTACAAATGCTAGTCACAAACAACTTCATTGATTGTTTTCTTGAGGATTTTTTTGGATAGTTTTTTTCATAGCCTCAACTTAGCCATTGACCATGGGGTAATACGGGGTAGGGAATTGGTGTTGGATGTTGAATCTTTGACATAGCTCTTTCACATCCCAATTCTTAAAGGGTGTTCCATTGTCTAAGATAAGGCTTTGTAGAAAACCACAATGATAGATGAGGTAATTCAGGATAAACTTGGTAATTTGCTTCCCTATTATGTAGGTCATAGGAATGGATTTGACCCACTTAGTAAAATACACGGTGGATGTTATGATAAACTTATGACCATTAGATGAGGTGGGATTAATTTTTCCTATGAGGTTAAGCACTCACTGCAAGAAAGGCCAATGTGTGACCATTGGTTGCAATTCCTGAGCTGGAGCATGAATCGAATCTCCATGCTGTTGACACTGGACACATTTTTGCACATACTTATGGGCTTCTCTTTCCATGGTTGGCCAGTAATACACCGTCTGTAATAGTTTCTTAGCTAAAGTCATACTGCTAGAATGGGAACCACATATGCCATCATGTACTTTTGTTAAAGCAGTCAAGGCTTCCTCTTGGTTAAGACATTGTAGTAATGTCCCTTTGATGCCTCAGTGGTATAAGGCATTACCTAGGATCACAAATTGAGATGCCTTTTTAACAAATTCCTTTTTAAGGTTGGAGGTGATATCAGATAGGAGGGTTCCTCTACTTAGGTAGATGAATATGTCATGATACCATGGGGATCTAGGACCAATGATGACAAACATGAATTTAGATTTAAGGATTTTGAAAGTCAGTATGAGAAGTTTTTCTACCAAGAATTCACATTGAAGGACATTGTTCGACATGTCTAACAATGATCCAATTGTTTCCATAGCATTTGCTACTCGCTTGTTCATGCGAGGAATCTTCTCAAAAGTTATGTCTATAAAAAGGTCCTTGAGACTTTCCACCATCTTCTTGTAAGGAGTAAGCTTTCCATCCTTAGTTTGGTAGTCATCATTGACTTGGTTGATAACTAGTTGTGAGTCTCCATAGAATTTCATTTCTTGTATCCACCATTGAATTGCTATCCTTAGACTTGTGATTAGGGCTTCATACTCAACAATGTTGTTAGTACATGGAAATGATAGCCTATATGAATTTGGAATGCAATCACCTTGAGGGGTGATGAAAATAATACTTGCCTCTGATCCATGTTTCAAAGTACATTTTCCATTGATTGGTTAGATTGACAAGAAATAATGATTCATTAGGGAATTCAAATATCAATAGTTTCTCTACATAGATAGGTGCCTTTGCTAGCTAGTCTATGATCACTTATCCTTAGATTTCCTTATGTTCTTCATACTATATTTAAAATTCTATCAAGATCATCACCCATTTCTCCATTCACCCAATGAGAGTTGCCTTGGATAATAGATATTTCAATGGGTCAATCTTTGCAATAAGATTGACTTGATGTGATAGCATATAGTGTCTAAAATTTTGTGATGTAAAAACTACTACTAAGCATGCTTTCTCAATGGATGAATAGTTCATTTCATATCCCACCAAGGTCTTGCTGATGTAATAAATAACTCTCTCCTTTCTATTTTCATCATGTTGTGCCAAAAGAGCCCCTAATGTTGCTAATGTTGTTGAGATATACATGATCAATGGTTTGTTCAGGATTGGTGGCATGAGTACTGGAGGTGTTAATAGATAGTCTTTGATCTACTAGAAGGATTTATCACACTTCTCATCCCACTTGTAAGTTACTCCTTTATGGGGAAGATGTGAGAAAGGATAGATTTAATCTGATAGTTGTGCTATGAACCATATGATGGAATGCAATCTTCCTTGTAACCCTCTCATCTATTTTAGTGTTTGCACTAGTTCCATGTCGAAGATGGATTTTACCTTTGCTAGATCAATTTCTATCCCTCTTTGTGAGATGATATAGCCAAGAAGTTTTCCTGATGTAACCCCAAAGACACACTTTTTTGGATTCAACCACACTTTATACTCTTCAAGCCTATCAAAGATGGGTCTTAAGACTTGTATGTGCTCACTCCTTTTCTTTTATTTTTCCAAAACATCATCCACATAATATTCAATTGTTTTGTGGATCATGTTGTGAAAGATGAGGGTCATTTATCTTTGATAGGTTGCTCATGCATTTTTTAGCTCAAATGACATCACATTCCAGCAATATGTCCCCTATGGACAAGAGAATTAAGTTTTGTGTTGATCCTCCTTGGTGATCATGATTTGATTGTAGCCTAAAAAACCATCTATGAGTGATAGCATTTTATTCCTAGTTGTTAAGTCTACTATGAGGTCTATGTTAGGAAGAGGAAAATCATCCTTTAGACATGCCTTGTTTAAGTCTATGAAATCTGTAAATATTCTAATGCCCCCAATGGGTTTTGAGAATGGTACCAGGTTTGAAACCCACTTAGGATAATCTACTGGTTGGATGAATCCAATGTCAAGAAGTTTTTGTAACTGAAGTTTGATTAAGAATGTTATTTGAGGGTGCATTTTCCTTAATTTTTTCTTCACAGGTTTAGCTTCAGGATAGACTGCTAAATGATGCACCACCATTTTTTGGATCAAGCCCTGGCATATCAGTGTATGATTATGCAAAGTTAGCTCTTTGCTCAAGTTCAAGAATGTTGCTAGGTTCTTTTGTTCCTCATCCAACAAGGATTCAACATAGAAGGTGATCTTTGGTGCTTCCTCTATTCCTACATTGACTAGGGTTGCCTTTTTTGCTAGCACTACTGACTTCTCTAGATGTATCGCACTAAGAGGTAGATTGAATCCCTCATCCTTGGGGACCTTAGAGAGATTTTCACCCTCGGATACATCCTTTCTTTTTACTATTTTAGGATCAGAAAGTGCCACATTGTGGTTTTCACTCAAAGATCTACATGTTAGTTGCATTTCATCAATTTTGTGACTAAAGGATTCAATCTTCTCCCCATAGTATGCTCCAGAGTCTAGCTCTATGTTAAAGCCCACCTTGTGATCTACGCATGGTAAGTTGTCATAGAGTCCCATGAGTTATGAGTTTGATTCATTGTTTTTGAAAAAATCAAGAATCAATGGTCCTCGTTGGTCCAGGTTAATGATTTGTGGGTATACTAGGTGTATTTCAGTTGCTTGATTGCATAGGGTGAAGGATGTTATAGATATCATGAAGAGGGAGTTATTCTCAAATACATCCACAACATCAAGGGGGAAGCCATCTAAGGTCATATCACGTGATGTAGGTAACTAAGAAGAAGCCTTAGCTCATTTAATGAAAGTACCTTTACAAATAAGAGTAACCGTGCTAGTAGTACAACCTAGGCCAAGATTCTTTAGTCATTTCTTAGGAATGATAGGTTCTAGCAAACCATTATCATTTTTCCCTATTTTATTATTTTTGTTATATCCCTAATTCTGCATGAGCTACAAGCCTTTGTTATCATCTTCCATAGGAAGAACAGGGATAGGTCATTCATCTTGATAGAGGAGTTTGGAGACATCCTCCTCATTGACATCTTCTCAATTTAAATCCCCCCACTTGGTGAAGGTGGTAGCTGCCATCTTGATTGTTTTAGGTGTTTCATTGCTAGATGTGGGTTTCCCGTGCGACTTGGGAGAAATAGGTAGCTCCCCCAACAAAAAAGTGTCCTTCATTAGTTTATAGTTTCCACAACCATCATCTTGGATCACTTCCTTGATGTTGGGTATATTCTGCACAATAGGTGCTTTTGTTTCTGAGGTTGATGCAAGGGATGGTGGGTCAATAAATGAGGTAGACAATGTCGGCCCTTCATCATTCTTGGGTATTTGGGGTATCTTATAGAATTTGGCCTCAAGGTTCTTGTAGTAGTAAAAAGGATCATGATCTCCATGGATGGTGACTTCTCTTCCCTCAAAGGGAAAATTTTAACATTGGTGATAGGTTGAGGCTATAGCTTTCAAGGCATGGATCCATGGTTAGCCAAGTAAGATGTTATAAGGAAGATCAAGGTCTAACACTTGGCATGTAGTTTCCACAATGATGGGTCCTACTTGGATGGGTAATGCAATGATACCTTGTGATACCCGTTCTTGATCATCATATGCTCGAATGGTTGTACTCTTTGCTTTCTCAATAGCATCTTCTGAATAGCCAAGTTTTTGATCAGCTGAAGGGTGCAAATGTTCAAACTAGAACCTCCATCCACTAAGATTCTTTTAACCTTGTTCTTATCAATGATGACCTCAAGGTGCAAAGCACAATTATTAGATGGATGCTATGGGAGGTCTTGTTCTTCGAAGGTAAGAAGATGATTAGTGATATGTCCTACCATAGCTTGAAACTGATTCGTATCAATATCCTCAAGGAAAAATAAATTTGATAAATATTTCTCTAAGATTTCCCTATGTGCGGGTGATAGCCTTAATAGTTCTAAGATTGATATCTGTGGGGAGGTCTTCTTAAGCTGATCTAAGAGATTATACTTGTTGGCGTTTGATGTTGGCAAAGCGGGATGTGCCCTAGATTGAGATGGAACTCCTTGGATAATGACTCTCCCACATCATGTGGTGACTTCACACTCTACACTAGGACCTTTGATGGTGACAACAGTGATGATGCTATCACAGGAAGTGACCACATTGGAATAAGTATGTTTTACATTTTTGTAATCCTTAGATATTCCATTGTTGTTTCCTTTGCTATAATTTGGCGTAGAGATCTTATATATCTTAAGATCTTGATTACTGGATGGTACTTCAATAACTATGGTGTCATTCTTGATGAGATCGTGGATATTATTCTTGAGCCTCATACAATTCATTGTTTTATGCCCTTTGATCTTGTGAAAGTCACAAAAGTTATTCTCATTGTACCAAGACGGTTTCTCTTATGGTTCTTGGTATTTTTCAAAATTGGGAAGTGTTATTAAGTTTTACTCTACCATTACTCTACCAACTTCTTCAGGATGGTTTCAATAGGTTCTGACAACTGTGTGTACTTGCATTTAGGATAGTTGTTTTTGTTGGTTGTTCATCATTGTTGTGGTTCGGCATTGTTGATTTGAGTGTGTTGTGGGGGTGTTGTTTGCTACACAATTGGTTGAATGTTAGAAACTTGATTGTTTTTTGGCATAGGAGCACTTAGGACTACCTTAGCATCTTCCACTCCATCATTACCACTCCATTTGTTACATTCTTGTTCTTAGCCATGACACGAGGCTTATCATTTGAACTAGTTGATGGATAGTTGTCTTTGTAAGCTTGAGTATTTCCCTGTGAGATTAGAGCTCTCTCAATATTAAGGGCTCTAGGGACAAGCTTTTCATAAGATGTGATGCACTACATTTTCAAGTGGAAGGATAAATCTAGGTCTAGATTTTCTATGATGATCCCCACTTGTTCATCGGGAAGAGGTCACTTAATTTTACTAGCTCTTTACCTCGATCATTGCAAGAAATTGGTGAAAGATTCTCCTTTGTTTTGTCTAAGAGTATACAATTCTTCTAGGCTTATGTCCATGTCAATATTAAAGGAGAAGTGATTGATGAATTTATCGGTAATTTATTGAAAAGTTTTGATACCAGGAGGTAGTTGAGAAAACCAATCCATTGTAGTATCTGTTAAACTTCAGGGGAAGATGCACATTAAATAAGAATCATTGTAAGCCACCTCCATACACATGACATTGAATTCTTTGACATGGTCTACATGACTTCCTCTCCCTTTGTATTTTTCAAACTTGGGGATTTCAAAGCTAGGAGGGAATGGGACCATTACGATATTTTGATTGAATGTATATGGACATAGATTATGTGTATGAGGCTTTCTTGTCTTTCCCATCTGAAGGTCTTGCATTTCTTGTGATAATGCCTTAAGTTGTGATGCTAGATCATCTTGCGAGTTTGGTGGAGGAATATATGTTGGGATGCCAAATGGGTTGTATGTGGGATTTTGATATGATAAAGTGTTGTATGGGGTGTATGGTGGTGTGGGATTTTGTGAAGGTGATTTAGGTGTTGATGTATATGTTCCTAACGTGTTTGTATTGATGATTTTTTTGGGATTATAGTAGGAACCTTGTTGTTGTTTTTTTTTTGTTGGGCATATTGCTGAGCTAGTAAGGCTTGCTATTGTTGTTGTACCACTAAGGATTGTTTGGGCCTACTGCTATTGTTGTGATACTAAGGTTGTTTGATGAGATTGATGTTGTTGTTGTGCTAAGGCTGCTTGTTGTTGTTGTTGTGATGTGAAGGCTACTTGCTATTGTTGTTGTTGTTGTGCTGCTAGGGATGCTTGTTGTTGTTGTGCTACTAGGGCTGCTTGTTGTTGTTGTTGTGCTACTAGGGCTACTTGCTATTGTTTCTACTATTGGATGACTTTCTGATAAGCCTATTATGCTTGTTGTAGGGCTAAGGCATGTGCTTGTAATGTAGGATCAGTTAATTGTTGGGACATCTGTGATGGGTTTTGAGTGTTGATGTGTTGTGTGGGTAGAGGATGATTGATGAGAGGTTGAGGATTCCCTTGGTTAAAAATTCCTTGTAAGATAGTGTATTAAGGTGGAGGAATGCAGGTTTGAGGTCCCATTTGAGTTTTCATGGTGAAGGGGATTGTGGGAAAAGATGAAGATGATGCCATTAGATTTTGTGATGTTAAGGGCATATTAGGACCTTGAGTCCATTTATTAAAAATGTTCCCTTCTCCCATGTGTTGAGGCTTTCCTTGTGATAAGGATTTGGAAAAAGTATTACCTTGGTTGATTGGGTTAGTGTCCAAGGGATTGTTTTGATTTGGGTTGATGATGGATGGGATAGATGTGTTTTGGGAAACTAGTGGGTTTGATGTATCAATGAGAAGATTGGATGAAGATGTTCCATGTTGCATTAAAGGCTAATTTTTCATGAAGGTATTTACTTGCCCTTTGGGTCTAATTGTGACAATTGATCCATACTTCTTTGCATGATGTAGGGCACACTTGTGGTATTCATGGGAGCAAAAGAAGATGGGTGCCCCTGATATGTTGAAGTGGTGGTGGAGTAATGGAGTGTAAGAGGTTTATATGGATGTTGGGGGTATTCAGGAATGAGAGGAGTGCCAAAGGTTGGTGTGCAAGTGGTGGTTTGAGGTGGATGGGTGTTAAGGGTACCCACAAGTGTGTTACTTTCAAATGGAAGAGTATGACCAAATTCTTTGGCAAGACTAGCTGCAAGACTAGGAGTGGATGTTTGATTTACCTCTAGCAATGGAGTTGTTTGCAAGGTGGATGAAGTCAAGTCTTTTGTTAATGATTGCACAATAAAAGATGGGGAAATTGGAGCAACTATTTCTAAGGCTTTACGTTCCAAGATTTTCTCCCTAGTGAGTTCAAATGGGTTATTCGTGATGTCTTCAATCTCATATGGTCCTGATGGAGATGATGGTTGTTGGGATGGGGTAACTTGAATTTTTGGATCAAATTCTTGAGGATTGGGATCACTTGAGGTAAATGTAACTTTGGTTTTCTCCATGATTCTCTTGTGTTGTGATATTGTTTTGACCATAAATTTTGGGTCACCTCTAGGAGAGTTATGTTGAGATTTGTATGTTTGAACTCTCTAGTTCACTCAAATCTAGGTAAAAGGGATGCTCTAAGTATTTTTGGAGCAATGGTGATAATGGGAGATGAAAAGATGAAGGATATTGGTAGTGATCTTTGCAAATGTTTTGGGACAACACTTTTGACTTTAGAGTTTGATGTTTGATGTTGGATAAAAGATGTTTATGAACTTGGTAATCTTTAGGTAGACTCATGACCTTCAAGATAAACTAGTTTGAAGATGATAACTAACTTCACCAAATGAATGGAAAATGATTCATTTCACATACAAAATAGTCAAGTTAGAGGTTGATTTGATAGATGTTTAAGTCAAAAAGTTTTTGTGTATTTGAAAGTTTTGCAAAGTTTGGTGAAGTGAAGGGTGAAATTTTGATGAAGGGGTGGATGAAATATTTGACCCAATTTTGACTTAGAGTAAACCTTTGATAGGACCAAGGTAGTAAGAAACATGCTAGACCTCTAAAGTTTTCAAATTCTAAAGACCCAATGTTTTAGAGAAGTTAAAAATTGTGAAAAAGACCAGCGTTTTGACTATAAAAGAAGGCATGCAATTTTGGATTTTTCCTTGAAGCACATTTGTAGAAGTTGTATACCAACCTAGTTTTGGTTTTGTGAAGTGCTAAAATGTATTTCTTGAGAGCTTTTAGACTAAGATGCCCAATTTTAAAATGATGACCTGTACAATTTCTTTTGGGTATTCTGATTTTGTGTGAGATCATTTGGATAAGTCTAAGATCACAAAAATGGAGGAAGATATTTATTGCCACATGAGTGGTGGTAATGGAGGTTTTCTAGCCTCAATATAAATTTTTTCCTCTTCTTCATCTAAGATTGTTGCGACGTTTCTCCACTGAATGGGTGTTTCCTTTGTTTCAAAGATAAAGCTTCTCAAGCTACTAATTATATTCGTTTGTTCTCCCTTAATGAGTTCAAAGTTTGGTTGAATGATAACACTGGTAAGATCAAGTTGTTCAATGGGAGTGATCAGTCTCCAAATGGTCATGTGGGGTTCAATTTTTCAAGTTAGTTTTCTTAAAAGAGTTTCTTTTACCAAAAACACTTATCTTGATTAAGTTTTTGCAAACTAAATGTCTATGTTAAAAACATCATAAATTTCACAATGTCCATTTTGTGAAAAGGATGAAATTCAAGCCATAGTGTCTTAGCTTAACTTTGGAAAATATGGATTGAGATGTAAACCAAAATATTTAGAATTCCCAAAGAATAAATTCTTAGGACAAGCAGTAATATCAAGGTTTTATCAAAAGGTATCCATACTTAGACCAAAGGGTTTGAAATTTCGAGGAAGATTGTGAATATTTGTTTGCAAAGTTTTTGAATCAAGCAAAGTATTAAACTGACTCACAATCATTTACCACCTCAGTTGAATGGCCATACTTGTTGCGTCCCCACTCTGATTTCTCCAAACACTACGACAATGTGAACACTTAGAGATTAGGTGACACTGGCTCCCCTCCACAGCACACACTTCTTGGGACCAACAAATCTCAAAATCCTAAAGAGTGGAAGATCCTAAGAATTTTTCTATTTTGAAAATGAATAGTACAAATGTGGGGCGATTTCAGAATGACTGTTATTGCACCACCAAAAAGTATTAAGGATTTTTGGTAACTAAACAATTTTGGTTCTTAGTAACAAACCAGGAACACCCAGCTATATACACAACTGTTTTTACACTTAAGGCTCTTACTACCATTCCCGTTCCATTAAGGCATGGTACTAGGTGCAGTATTTTATACAGTCTAGGATAGAAGGTACTTTCTTACAATTTCCCAACCTTTAATATAGCTCACCGGTAAACGTGCTTGCAAGAACTTGCCTATGAGTTTCCCATTGCACGGTGTGTCTCGTAGTAAGTCCTCTCTTAAGGGTGATGCTGAAATCAATTGTGTCATTGAATTTCATCAATTGCATCACTATATTGAATGTCCATCGCCATACTGAAAAATCAATCATGTCGCTCTATAGAAAATAGTGAGATCAGATGCATCGCTATATCAATTGTATCACTATATTGAAATTCATTCTGTGTCAAAAAATAAGTAAGCATTGCTATATTTAAACGCGGTGACGAAATTAATTAAGCGATTTGATTTTAATTATGCATTTCTAGAATGAAATCACATGTGGGTTGTTATATGGCGATGCATCATAAAATGTGTTGGTTGATAATCAATAGCATCGCTGTACTTGAAAACACAAGGAAAATGAATATTTGACAAGAAAATTGTCAGATTAGTTAGTTCGTGCCCTCCTTCTAGTGCCAAAATGTGATTGATGAATTAGTATGGGCTGATTATGCTTGATCCATGATGAACCAAAGCATAATTAAGCCACTAACATCAAATCTCAACAGGATCATTCAAATGAAAGTTAAACTAAACATTTATCAAAGTTAAGCATTCCAAACTATGAAAGCATTTAAATGTCCACTCTAATCCATTCAAAACTTATCCCGTTGTGGGAGTAGTGTCACGTTGATGTGGAATGATGACCCTTTCCCAATCTTGTGGATAAATGAGCTTGCCCTAGTAAGTTTTATTAGAGAAAACTAATGGAATGGTTGTGAGATGTGTATGAAAACATGATTTTAAGCTAAATGAGTTTGATGCAAGCTAATGTAACATGATTTTTATGCTAAAATAATCTAGATATGTAACAAAAAAGCTAATTAAAATGGATTCTGAGCTAAAAAAGATGAGACCCTAATTAATAAACAAACTAAATGGATGCATTATGTGATCATGGAAGACATTAATGGAATTTAAAGCTATTGAATGCAATTAAAATGAACTAAAAGATGCTAAATGTGTGCTAAATATGAGTGTGAGTGTGAGTGATTTTAACAACATAACTTTGATGTTAAAAAGATGGATCCATTTGTCTCCAAATAGTGTTCTATTTATAGGAAAGCAAATGAGAAATGGAGGGTTGAGATAAAAAATGATAATCAATGGTCAAGAATGGAAGAAATTAGAGGCATGGATCATGGATTCTCATTAATAGGTGAGAATGCAAGATGAGATTTAATCAAGGGTTCACATTCCCTCAAACAACACACTTTTGACCTGTACAAGAGGTCAAAAGTTAACTTGCACAAGAAGTTTGGAGTTAACTTGCATATGAAGCTAAGTAAGTTTGTTGAGAAAAAGGAATATTCCCCTTTTTCAAATGAGTGAGGAGAAAATAATATTCTTTGGAATATTCATGGGTGAGGGGAAAAAACCATTTAGTTAATTAAAACCAAATTAACTTGTGCAAAGGGGAAGGAATATTCCCTTGCAAGTGGGAGGAAATTAGATTAAGATAATTGATAATTAAGCAATGCTAATTAATGCAATTAGGGGATTAGAAGAATTAGATGATATTCATTAAATAAAATAATTTAATCAATGGGGAAAGATGGAATGACATTTTAATTAAATAACTTAGGGTTATTTAATTAAATGAGAATATTTGGGGATTACATTAAATAATTTGATTTATTCAATTTAGTGAGACAAAATGTTAGCACGAAAGGGGGTGAATGAACCTGATTAAATTAATTAGGTTAATAGATGCAAATGAAATAATTAATTAATTAGCTCAAAAAATTTGATCAATTAAGTGAAAAGAGGATGGTTTTGAAGACGAAATGATGTTAGTATACCTGATTTGAATGTATGATATCATTCAAGACATTTTTTAGTGTCTACAAGGTTGACTTACTAAAAATAGTAAGTGACCATTTTTTGCTTTTTTTGGCTTTTGACTGTCTTATACCCCTTAAGTGCCATCATGAGAGTCAAAACAACTAAAGAAAATAAAGAAAACAATTTTTTTGGGTGATGCAAGATTTCCCTACACCGCTAGATGCTCTTGCATTAGAAAATGTAAAGGAGTACATTTTTTGACACTACAAATATATATAATTTACATATTAATATTTTTTTTGAAAATTTATATATATTAAAAATTATATAAAAATATTAAAATAATGATTATAATTATAATTAAATTCATTTTATTCCATATAAAAAGTAAAAAGGTTCCTTTATTTGTTAGCATTTGTTGTCATTGCTGTTAGCACTAAGGTGATGATTGCTAGTTGTTATCTTTGTTGTCAACATTGCTTGTTGTTTGTATCTCATGTCAAAGATTGTTATATGTCACTATCATTTATGTCAACATTAGAAGGTGGTTATTCCTTGGCACTGGTTATCATTGTTATATTTAGTTTGGGCTAATATTAGTGATGAAGTTGATGGTTGGATGTCATGCCTTATCAAAGGAGAATTGTTGATATTCATATAATAAATTATTATTATCAACATAGTTAATTTCATAATGATATATTAAGATGAGTATTAGAAGCGTGACTAATAGTGGAGATATGTTTATGAAGGTCTACAATATATCTTATCCTCTCTCCTGATGTTCCTAATGAAGTAGGGGTTGCTGAAAGGAAGTTTTGGTCTCCACAAGTTACTTAAGTGTTTCTAGTTTAGGAAGTTGCATTGAAATCTGTCTTGAAGAATGCTATACATTCCTCCACTATTGATGCTTTGGTCTTATAGTTTGGTATTCAATGATAGTGTTATGTGGATGTTGCACACCTATCTTTTTAATTAGTCACCTATGTTGCCAAGGAGGTTTCTATGAATTGTAGAAGGTTGGCAGTGTTGATGGTTGTTTGAACTATTCTAGGAAATGCTCCACATTTATTTGTAGTGTTGTCTCCACTCCTACATCTTGGTGAGCATGCTCTCAATGTTTGTGCAGTGTCTCAATTCCAATATCATGTGATGAATTTTTCTACAAGTTGATATGTTAATGTTATATCTCGTGTCTATACATTATATGTTTATTGGATAAAGTACTCTATACCTATTTGATATGTGGTAGTTGTAGATGGGATGGTCCTATATAAAATAAATGTATGAAGGTGTTGCTGGATATTCAAGGAACATCCCCATGTGACCTGCACATTGCTAATTGGCCAATTTGGTGTTGTATTATGTCTCAAGTTGGATTTTTGGGTTATTTGTGGATATTTGGCTGACAGGGCTTGTTCCTTTGCTTGTGTTGTGTGCTTGGGGGGATGCACCTACAATGGAAGATGTGTTGTGATAGATTTGGGTCTTGACCTATCCTATTTGGGACCACATCAAGTAAATTCAATTGAAACTATGTTTATGGGAACACTGGTTATGTGCTTCAATGTTTCATCCACATGTTTCCTTAATGCCAACTTAGGTTGATGTGTTTCTGCATGTAAAATTTTTTGGATCACATTGGAAGAAGTGCTAAGATGGTTGTTGGTCCTCTCCAACTTTGGGATAGGACCACATTATGTTTTTGGTGGCCAACCAGTTGAATTCATTGTTTATTCTCTTCTTGGCCGACTGAATTGAAGAATTGAAGTGTTGTGGTGGATATAAATGCAAGATCATTTTACATTAAACTATGAGGATAAGTGTACAAGTGAAAAGAAGTGTGTGTGAATTATATTGAATATCTAGCAGAAATAGTGCTAAAGATTGTGAAAGGAAAGATCAATTATGCTATAACGTTTTAGTCAACAAAGTGTTGTGTTGGAAAATATTTGAAATTATCTCTAAATCACTTTGTATCTTGCTCTGAGATAGTGAATCTCATGAGATCCTTGTAAATTGCTCTTGAAGTCATATTGTCTTTAGTTTATTAAGTCCTTTGTATCTTTCTTTAAGGAAACAAGCCTTCTTGTAAGTCCTTTCTGGCAATAAGCCTTATATTGTGTGTTAACTCTCATCATGGTTTTTCCCTCATTGGGTTTTCCACATAAATCTGGTGTTCTCCTTGTGCACGTGTGTGTTTTCAATTTCCTTTCCTTAACTACAATTCAAATTATTGTTATATCTTTCATTGGTAATTTTTTTTGAAGTTGTTAAAGATTCAAATTGCTATATTCTCCCCTGTTACTGCTCTACTTGAAGTTCTATCTTTATCTACTAAAGGAGTTTGAGTTATGTTGAGAGTTTCAAGTTCCAAAAGGGGTTCAATTTTTGAGTATACTGATTCACCCCCCTCTTAGTCTCTGATAGTGTTCAAAAATTGGTATTAGAGTGAAGTTCCTTTGTAGAAGCTTAATGTATCGAGGAAAAGATCCGGGATGACACATGATGGTTCATACAAGAGTCCTAGGTTTGATGGGACTAATTAATCCTAGAAAATGAGAACGGAAGGATACCTAAACTCTCTTGGGTTTCAGGTGTGGAAATCAATCAAAAGTGGTTACATTGCTCCATCCACTCCTCTTATAGATCCAGCTAAAATTAGATTGTATGAATGCAATGCCAGAGCCAAGAATGCTATCTTGTGTGGGTTGGATGATTCAAAACTTTTGAAAGTAATGAATTAAAGTTTTACCAAAGATGCTTGGGAAAATCTTAGTAGTATCAATGAAGGAGAAACTAAAGTTAAGTGAGATAAGATGCAGATCTCCAAAAGTAGATTTGAGACTCTAAAGAGGATTGAAGATGAAGACATTGCAAGTTATATGCTTTGGGTACAAGAAATTGTCTCTAGAATCTCCAGACTTGGTGGAGAAGTAAAAGAAAGTGAAATTGTAAAGAAGGTTTTGAGACCTCTTCCAAAATATTACAGTCATAAAGTGTCTACCATTGAAGTTCATTTAAAGATTTGGATCACTATTCAGTTGAGGAAATGTTTGGTATTCTTACTTACTTTGAGATGAGGGAGTTTGGTCAAGATGTTCCAAAGAAATAAGTTGCATTCAAAGTTAACAAAATGATTGAAGATGAAATTGCTGATCAAAATGATGACTTTGATGAGGTTGAAGCAAAATTTATGAAAATATTGAAGAAAGGTGTTGAAAAATACAAAGGTATGTTACCATTCAAGTGCTTCAATTGTAGAAGAGGGTGTCATTTTGCATCTAGATGTCCCTATAAAGAATCCATTGATGATAACAAAAGAGAAAATCAAAAGAAGATCCTACTCTAAGGAGAGTAGCTATTCTTTTGAAGATGAAGATAATGATTCAAATGACAAAAATATATTAATGGCTCTGGAAGGCAAATGGAACAATTTTGGAGAATGCAAAAGGTTTGGTACCTTTTAGAATAGTAAGGTTAATGAAAAATATATATAAGTATGGGTTTCCTTTCATGCAAAGGAAGAGGAAAATGCTTGGGTGATTGAGAGTGGGTGCTCTCACCATATGACTGGTGATAGAAATAAGTTCATCAGTCTCAAGAAGGTCAATATAGTGGAGTTGTTAAGTTTGGTGATGATAAGTCAGCATAAATTTGTGGAAAAGGTGACATGATAATTGATGGAAAGAATATAACTGAAGATGTCCTTTATGTCAAAGGATTGAAACATAATCTACTAATTGTTAGTCAAACTTGTAGTAAAGGATACAATCTCACATTTCAAGCTAATGGATGTAAGATCAAGAACGAAGGTTCCGAAAGGCTTGTTGCTAAAGGAACAAGGACAAGTGGTAATGCCTATCATCAAAGGAGGCTAATGGAAGAATTTTCTTATTGGCTTAGTCTGGAGAATATTGGTTGTGGCATAAAAGAATGGGGCACATCAAATTTGACAACATGGTGGAGATTAGTTCCTTTCATGTAGTGAGAGATATTCCTAGGATAACCAAGCCTGCAAACACATTGTGAAAAGAATGTTAGATGGGAAAGCAAACAAAGAATAGTTTCAAAAGAAAGGTGATGAAGGCTACTCCCCTTACAATTTGAAACTCAAAACAAAAATAGAAAATTACACAAACAAAATGCAAGAAGGAAGCAAATATTTTCTATTATCACTAGAATGAAAATGAAATTACAACATTACAATTGCCATCACATGGGATTTTTGATTACATAAATTTGCAAATCTAAAAATTGGAGCCACATCTACGTTGCTCTACCCCCTCCTCTGTAACCCCCATTCACATCCTTTATTTGGAAGGTGTAACTGCCCTAGAATCTTCTAGAAAGTGTAACTTTCTCAAGAAGATATTTCAAAAAATTATTAATTTTGGTAGTACAACTTTGTGGGGTCATAACTTTTGATCCAACCATTGGATTTTCAATTATAATAAAGATAGAACACTTTCATTTTCCGCCAATTTTTAGGCCCATCCATAGCCTCTAAGTGCCTCGAAATTGACTTTGAATATTTTGTCAGGATTTTTAAAAACTTGAAATTTTAATATCTCTCAAATGACAAATGATATTGAAGTGATTTCTTCGCCACTGGATTCAATTCACCATTCTAGAGGTCTATGTAATATTTTGTGCCTAGCCATGTATAAATGCAAACTTACTAAAAATAGTAACCCTACCAAATTTAGCCCTTATTGAAAAGAAACATTTTTTTGGGTGATGCAAGATTGCTCTTACACCCTAGATGCTCCTACATCACAAGGAATACCATGTTTCAATGCCATTGGAGTTGATTCACACTAATCTATGCACACCTACAAGGATAAGGAGTCAACAAGGTGAAAGGTATTTTATGTTGCTTATAGATGATTACACTAGAATGATGGGTTACTTTCTTGAAAGGGAAATAAAAAGCCTATGATAAGTTTAGGAATTTTTTTAAAAAAGTAGAGAATGAAATGGATGCTAGGATCAAATGTTTAAGGTTAGATAGAGGAGGTGAACTTACTTCATATGAATTTGAAAAGTTTTATGAAGATCATGGTATTAGGATACATTTGTCTGCTCCTAGAACCCCTTAATAGAATGGGGTAGTTGAAAGAAAAATAGAACAATACAAGAAATGGATAAGACAATGATGAAAGATGCTAACCTGCTAGATATGTATTGGAAGGAATAAATTCACACTACTATCTATCTGCTTAATAGAGTGTAGCTAAGGGTCAACATCAATAAGACCCCTTATGAGTTGTGGTATGGAAGACCTCCCACTATTAGATATTTCAAAATCTTTGGCAGTAGATGCTACATCAGAAGATATGAAGGAGACCTTGGAAATTTTTATTCAAGGTGTAATGAAGGAATATTTCTTGGTTACTCAACCAGGAGCAAGGCATGCAAATGCTACAACAAGAGATTGGGATAGATGAGTGAAAGTATAAATGTTAAGGAAGATGGAGACTTGTGCCATATCTCACATGAACCTAAGGTTCCCAGATCTGATATGCTTCATTGGATTGAATAAGAAGAAGAAACATAAGAGAAAGAAGAAGAACTAAAATTAGTGAAGACTCTCAAGACTCCAAAATGTGTAGAAGAACCACTCTCCAGATTAAATCATTGGAGACAAAAATGAATGTGTGTTGACAAGAAGAAAGTTTGAAAGGAAAATGAGCAAGTGAATTTGATCCTATTGTCAGAAGTGGAGCCCACGAACTTTTCTAATGCTAGAAAAGAAGAAAATTGGATAAAGACAATGGAGGAAGAATTGAATCCGATAAAGAAGAATCAAAGTTGGGAATTAGTTCCTAGACTTGATGATAAGAATATAATAGGAACAAAGTGGGTATTTTGAAACAAGTTGAATGAAGATGGTGAGGTGGTAAGGAACAAATCCATATTAGTTTGCAAGGTCTATTCACAAATTGAAGGAATTAAAGGAAACCTTTTCTCTGGTAGCTAGATTCAAGGAAATAAGAAATTTTCTTGCTCTTGCTCCTCATAAGAACTTCAAGGTATATCAAATGGATGTCAAGCCAACTTTCCTGAATGGTGATCTAGAAGAAGAGGTATACATTGAGAAACTAGATGGTTTCCAATTATTAGAGGATCTAAACATGGTTTGCAAACTCAATAAAACTCCATATGGTGTCAAGCAAGGTCCTAGAGCTTGGTATGCTAGATTAGATAAGTATTTACTTCATAAAAGATTCAAGAAAGGTAATGTAGATAGTAATTTGTACATTAAGGTTCAGGAAAATAAGTTGTTGATTATGGTTGTATATGTTGATTCCATCATCTTTGGTGGAGATGATGATATGTGTAAAATTTTTGTTGAAGAGATGCATAATGAATTTGAGATGTCAATGATCAGTGAGTTTTCCTTCCTTGGTCTGAAAATTATTCAATAAAAGGGTAGCATCTTTATTTTCAAGCCAAGTATGCATAGGAAATGCTAAATAAGTTTGGGATGGAAGATTCCAAACTAGTGGGTACTACTATGGTGGCAGGCTATCATTTAAGAAAATTTGACGAGTATATGAAGCAAAATTTGAAGGATGTTAAGGTGGTGTATGATGGACCTAATCCTATACTATGTGACAACACAAGTGCCACTAAAATTTCTAAGAATCTAGTAATGCTTTCAAGAACAAATCACATTTCAATCCGGTATCACTTTCTGAGAGAGAAGGTTGTAAAACATGAAGTCAGAATGGAATATGTGCCTACCAAGGACTAGATTGCATACATTTTCATTAAGGAACTTTCAAAGGATACTTTTGAGTATCTCCAATAGAAGTTAAGGGTTATTTTCCCTTCTTGTTCTAACTAGATGCATTAATGGTTCATCTGTTTAGGTGAAGATATTCATGACATATCTATTTCACTGGATTGCTGAGTGCTACCTCTTAGGGGGACCTAGTAGAAAGGGGGAGTCCTGAAGAAGTTATGCAAATGTTGTGAATGTATATCTACTTGAAGAAGATGTGATGTTGGTCAAAGGGGGAGTATGTGCCATTATTTAAATAAAATATCTTTCCCTTTATCCCTGAAGTCAGAAGAGGTATTGATGATTTATATAGACATATATGGCCCTTTGTCCTTGATATCAAAGGGGGAGAGTGAGCAATGTGTGTTTCCATCAATGCCAAAGGGGGAAATTGTTGGAAGTTGTCATTGATTTCAACACCGATGGTTCTCATTGATGTCAACACTGATGGTTGTCATTCATCTCAACGCTAAGGTGATTGTTGGTAGTTGTTATCTTTGTTGTCAACACTATTTTTTATTTGTCTCTCATGTCAAAGATTATTGTATGTGACTATCATTTTTGTCAACATTGGAAGGTGATTATTCCTTGGAACTGCTTATCATTGTTATATTCAGTTTGGTCTAACATTAATTATGAGGTTCATGGTTGGATGTCATGCCTTATCAAATAAGTATTGCTGATATTCATATAATGTATTATTACTGTCAGTAGATTTGATTTCATAATGATATATTAAGATGAGGATTAGAAGCATGAATAATAGTGGAGAGATGTTATTGAAGGTCTACAGTATATATTATGCTCTCTCCTAATGTTCCTAATGAAGTATGGGTTGCTGAAAGGAAGTTCTGGTTTCCACAAGTTGCTTAAGTGTTTCTAGTTCAAGAAGTTGCATTGAAGTCTATTTGGGAGAACACTTGCATTACTCTATTATTGATGCTTTGGTCTTATAGTTTGGTGTTATGTGGATGTTGAACACCTATCTTTTCAAGTCACTTGTGTTGCAGAGGATGGTTCTATGAATTGTAGAAGGTTGGCAATGTTGATGGTTATCTAAACTAGTCTGGGAAATGCTCCAAATTTCTTTGTAGTGTTGTCTCTACTCTCACATCTTAGTGAATTTTCTCTCAATGTTCATGCAGTGTCTTAGTTCCAATATCATGTGTTGAAGTGGTCTGCAAGTTGATATGTTAATGTTATATCTCATGTCAATAGATTCTATGCTTCCTGGATAAAGTATTATGTATCTATTTGGTATGTAGTAGTTATAGATGGGATGGAAATATGAAAGAAATATATGAATATTTTGTTGGATGTTCAAGGAATATCCTCAAGTGATCCTCATGTTGCTAGTTGGCCACTTTGGTGCCGCATTATGTCTTGAGTTGGATTTTTGGGTTATTTGTGGATATTTGGCCGACAGGGCTTGTTCATTTTCTTGTACGATGTGCGTGGGGGGTTGCACCTATAATGGAAGATGAATTATTATAGATTTGGGTCATAACCTATCCTATTTGGGACCAAATCAAGTAAATTCAATTGATATTATGTTTATGGGTTGATTGGTTATATGCTTCAAAATTTCATCTACATATTTCCTTAATGTCGACTTAGGTTGATGTGCGCCTACATATAAAGTGTTTTCGATCACATTGGATGAAGTGATAAGATGGTTTTTTGTCCTCTCCATCTTTGGGATAGAATCACATTTTATTTTTGGTGGTTGACTAGTTGAATTCATTATTTATTCTCTTCTTGGTCATTTGAATTAAAGAATTGAAGTGTTGTGGTGGATATGTTGGTTATTTTTTTAGAACAAAATTTGATCTTACCATTTACCTATGAATATTCTAGAATCCAATGATAAGCAAAGAAAAGGATTGGCCAAAAAATAAGTAAGGATTACTAGGCCCTTACTTCTACACTTTAGGCTCTGTGAAACCTAGGAGGGTAGTCCTAATAATTTTTACATGATGTTCTTGTGCTATTTTTTTCATAAACATTGCAACACACAAATGATTCTCATATAAAAGGCTCAATTAACAAAACGTATCAAAGAAGTTGGCTGCTTCTTGATATTGATTCATATTCGGAGCATGAGAATGGTAAAGCATAACATAATTGTAACCCATTTTATAGAATTTGATTTAATGAATGGTAACTTGTTGTTGAATAGATCAACAAAATACAACGTGATTATGTTACTTAGACTAGTGCCTCATCCTTGGAACAGAGTCAATTCTAATACCCACATAATTTGATAATAATTTTCAAACATGACACTATTTAAAGCTTTGAGAATATTGCATTACAATATTTCAAAATTATGTCCCAACCATCACTTCTTACTAACATCCTAGTACATGATTAATCATAAACCTATATCTCTATTCAAGCATTTACATCAATTCTTTGAATTGATATGCAAGAATAAAACCATACATCCATTGGAAATCAATAGAGACAAATAAGATAACCCTTGATTATATTATTTATAGCTTATAAAACCAATACATAGGAGAGAAAATGGTGCAAAAATTGCACTATTATATTGTATATTGTTAGTATTACTATTAGAACTACATATGCATGCTAGAAAACTCTAACCTAAGACTTAACACTAAAATGTTCAATATCCTTTACAATTCTTTGTGTGATCAATTCTAGAACAACCAACCTCTTTGATATGTTTTTTTAGTTGAGCCTTTTATATGAGAATCATCTGTGTGTTGCAATGCTTATGATAAAAATAACACAAGAACATCATGTAAACATTATTAGGATTACCCTCCTATGTTTCACAGAGCCTGAAGTGTATAAGTAAGGGCCTAGTAATCCTTACTTGTTTGTTGGCCAATCCTTGCCTTTCCTTATCATTGTATTCTAGAAAATTCATAGGTAAATGGTAAGATCAAGTATGCTTCTAAAAAAATAGCCAACGGATTGGCGACTCTACTGGGGACATTGCTAAGTCCAACATCTCTAGGTAGATCTGGTATAGTCAGAGTCAAATATTTTAAGTGTTCTTCACTACTTGGAGGATAATTGGTTCAAAATTTCATCATATAAGTCACATCTAATTTTATGCTTCAGAGTGTGGTTCAATCTTCTAGCTTGTGTCAAGTTATGTACAAAGTCTTCTCTAATATTGCAAGTGCAACCCCAAAGTGTGATAAAAATTTATTTCCCAGTATTCTAGGTGGCGACTTTGAAGTCTCTCATGTCAGTGCAAAAATAAATTCCAAGAGAAAAAGTGAGAAAGAGAATTCTGAGATACAATTTGGCCTCATGAGAAAGACCAAAAGTTACATGAAGAAGCATCTTGAATAGAAGATGGAGTTTGAGCATTCAAAGGACAAGCAACCCACATGGGTAAAGAAACGTGCTGAACCAAGTAAGTTGACTGGACTTCCTATTGATGTATATCCTACTTTCAATAATGAAGTAAATAATTCAAAAGTTCATGAGGAAACATGTGAAGTGGAGGTGTCTAAGATATATCAAGAATTTTTTTTTTTTCTGTTGAGGAAGTATTTGACAATGAACTTGATGTGTCATGAGAAGAATAAGAAATTCTTAGAACCTTTAACCCCTATAGTTGGATATGTTTTTAGTGGTAGTAATTTTAAGCCCAGCGCTGAACCCTCCAATGTAGAAGTGCACCTTCACCTTGAGGGAGAGCTAGCTAACCTTGATTTCTTTACCCCTGAGCCAAGTGAGTTTGGAGATATGTTGGAAAATGAGGGAGACATAGATAAAGATATGCAAGCCTTGGAAGAGGAAGAACTTATGCTTAAGGAAGAAGAAGAAAGTAGGTTTATGGAGTTGGAAAAGAAAAGAGTAAAGGATTTGAGAGAAAAAAGAGGAAAGAATTAAAGCCAAGAAGCTTGAAAGAGATGCTCAGAGGCAAAGGATAGAAAAAATGAGAGAAGAAGTGAAGCAAAAGGCATTTTAGGAGAATGTTTCTAAGTTTGCTGCTAAAATAACCTTTGATCCACCTAAGGTGACCATTCAGATGGGAGCCTTTGCTGTAAATACTTATATTACATTTGTTGCAAAAACTAAAGCTTTAGATCCATTTGCCGCTGCTAAGAAAATACATATAGATAATGGGAAGAAGCCCATTGATCAACCAAAGAAAATTGGCTTCAATACCTCCAATACCTTCAATACAAATACCAATACTTCATCTAGTAGTCCTTTCACCCAAAATGTCAAGATTGACCCTACCCCATCAATTGCACCTCCAAACCCCAGGATCTTGAGACTACAATTGGAAAATGACAAATTACAAGAAGAGTTGAAGAAAGCTGAAATTGAAGCTTCCAATGTAGAGATAGCTAGAAATATTTATTTTCTTAAGATCTCCATATCTAATCTAGAAGATTCAAGCTCTGGACATACTAATAGTGAGTCATAGAAGAAAAGGTCTAAGGGACATACTACCAATGGAGGAGGTGGTGGAGATCAAGGTGGTGGAGGTGGTGGAAATGATAAAAATAAGAACTCTTATTTTGAAGATGACAAGGGAAAGAAGAAAGGAGGTGGTAATAATAATGGAGATGGAAAAGGTAAGGATAAAACTAAATCTAATGATAGAAAAGATGACGAGCCTAGAAATGGTCATAGAGATTGAGCTACTAGGAGACCAATGCAAGTTGAAAGATATTAGCATTTGTGCTTCACTGGGATTCCTAGTTATCCTAACCCATTTCCTGAAGATTTTAGGCGTACTTTGGTTAGATTCTCTGGAAATAATGGCTTGAGTGGTGAAGACCACCTCAAAGAATTTTCCAATGTTATAGATGATCTTGAGGTAGAAGTAGAGGATTTCATGATGAAGTTATTCATGCAGTCACTTACTGAGGATGCTAGAGAGTGGTATAGAAGTTTTCTTGTTGAGAGCATTGTATCTTGGGATAAATTTAAGAGGCTATTTAGAGAGAAGTATGGTGATAAGAATGATTCAAGGTTTATCTTGAATCAATTTAATAATAATGTTAAGAGTTTTAATGAGGGTGTGATTGAATTTAATGTGAGATTTCAAAAAGCCATGAATTGGCTACCTCCTCATTTAAGATTAAATGACAGTATATTTTTGGTGAACTAGTGCAATTCCTTTGATGCCAAAATGAGTTATCGCTTACTGGATAAGAATCCTCAAATGTTGAGAGAGGTATACAAGATGGCTATCCATATTGAAAATATTTGTAGAGCAACTGGTAAATTTGGGAGGAGGGATGATGTAAAGATCCTCAAGAATCCAAAGAAAGAGGATAGAAAATTGGCGCTAAGGGAGGCTCTTTGGAGGATAAGATTAGTAATGTTACTAATACCATGAAGGATCTAAGCAACAAAATTTCTATGAAAGAGAAAGGTTTGTCAAATGAAAGGTCTAATTATCATAAGAATGAGAGACCTCTTCGGTTGCAAGATCATCAATATAATACAAATTGGCATAATGGCAAGCCCATCCTTAACAGTAAAAAAATTCTCAGAAAAAGGTTCCTCCAAATCCTGTGTAGAAGAGCTCAAGCAATTTTGCTGATGAGACCCCTTGGTGCATGGTGTTTCAAATGCCGCATTCTCCTCATCAATGTGCAATTGCGCAAATGGTTGAAGTGGAAGAGGATGTACCCGAAGATTGTGATCAATACAATGAGGATGATGTTGACATTAATATGATTATGGATGGTTTTTATTTTGCTGACGAGTGATCATTTGATATGGAATCTCATGAAATGGATGTGGATGAACAAAGACATATTTCCAACACATATCACCAGTAAGTTCTCTTTGATGAAGATGATGATAGTGATAATGAAGTGTACACATTAGAAAAAATTGAAGAAAATGTGTCCCTAAGAAGACCTTCAGATGAGGAAATTAAAAGGTATATAATGGCCTTGGCCACTCAAGCCAAAAGATCATATCATCTGAGAAATAGAATAGTTGGCGGTGACCAGGGTAGTCTTGTTGGTCTCTTTATCAAGGAGCAAAATGTGAAAGCCAAAGAGAAAAAGCCTAATTGTAATGTAGTAGTCAAAGCTAAGGAAAATAGGGGAGATAAGATTTGGGCCAAGAAAGTTGATAAACCAAAAGCAGATGGAGAGCTCAAGTCCCCTACTATGAAGACAAAGGCGCATAAGCAGAATATTGAAGTTGCAAGAAAAGATGCAAAGCTTCAAATTGAAACAAAAAAGAATCAACAGAAGGAGAGCCATATAGAACAAGGTATAATCCCAATAGAATTACCTAAATATACTCCTATTGATATGTTTCAATTCCTTAGCCAAGTAAAAGTCTTTGTTCCTTTGCTTGAGATGATGAGGATTGATGAACATAAGCAAAAGGTAGTAGCCCTTATCAATGGTGCTACTACAACCTGTTTTGAATTAGTGATCTCCACTCCACCCAAAGTGAGTGAGAATGAAAAGAAGGATAAAGAAGTTGAGGAAGTGATTAGTGAGATCCCTCATATTTTTATAGGGAATTCAGTCACAGCTTGTCCTGGAAAAAATGACCCATTTTTCCTCACATTGATTGTTGAGAGAAGTTTTCTAAAAAAATGTATTATTGATTCTGGAGCATCCAATAACATAATGCCGACCAAGATTATGGAGGCATTGGGACTGAAAGTTGATAGTACCCATGGAAAGTGCTATGCTATGGACTCAAGGGAAGCCCTTGTAATTGGCTTAATCAATGAGCTTCCTTATAGATTAGTTTCTTATCCAAAAAAAGAGTTTAAGATGAGTGTGGTTGTAGTAGATATCCCACCTAATTATGGAATGCTGCTATCTAGGAAATGAAGTGCTTCCATGGGAGGTAGCATGCAATGTGACATGTCTTACACTACTTTACCCATTGATGGTAAGGATTTCCAAGTGGTTAGAGAGCCAAAGGTGCCACATATGCTAGAACATGCTCCTAAGGACGATACAATTCTATTCATAGATATTGATATTAATGAGTTTAAAGTGGAAAAGTTACCAAGAGAATGTGATAGGATCCCTGCACCTATAGACCATGAAGTTATTAGATTGTCTCTTAAGGATGCACTCCGGAAAATGTACTTTGACAATGCAAGTTCTAAGGAAGGTTCTGGTGCAGGAATATTGTTGTTGTCGCCTAGTGGCAATACATACAAGTTTTCTTTTAATTTGACTTTTGTTTGTACAAACAATGTGGCAAAGTATGAAGCATTGTTACTAGGATTGAGGTTGGCTGAAAAGCATGGGATAAAGAAGTTAATGATAATCATTGATTTTGAGTTGGTGATATCCTAGGTAAGATCTAGATACACATGCAAAAATAATAGATTGAAACAATATAGAAATGATATCTAGGATTCAATTGAGCAAACATTGCATTAAGATCGAATGATATAACTTTTACAGGTATCTCTAAGGTTGAGGTACAAGCAAGGCCCTCAATCCCTGACAATGTACATAATTGGAAAATTTTCAAAGATGATGAAGATATTTTGAAGTTTTTGAAATGTGTTGATCAATATGAAGGCCATGTTATTGATTTTGGTGCATTTGTTGAAAATTTAGATGGTAAGGACACAATATTTGGGAATGAGGTTATTCAGCTAAAGACAAACAAAATCCCTAAAGGCATTGTAGCATTAGAAAGGGTCTTCGATAGTTAGGATAAGGGCAAGGTTAAAGCAATTGCCACTCATCCGGAGGACCTAGAAGAAGTGAATTTGGGGACTAAAAATGCCCCTAAAAAGGTATATGTAGGAAAGAAAATGAAACCAAAGATCAGGGAAATGTTGATTTCCTTATTGAGAAAGTACAAACGTGTCTTTTCCTGGTCATATGATGACCTGAAAGCATATAGAGAGGAATTATTCCAACATGAAATTCCTTTGAAAGAAGATTCCAAGCCTTTTAGGTAGAAGCAAAGACCAATCGATCCTACTTTAGCTTTGGAAATTCAAGAGGAATTGGTTAAGCTAAGGGATGCTAGAATCACAAAGCCCATTAGAAATTCTTCATGGGTGTCTAATCTCATTCCAATCAGGAAGAAAAATGGTTGTAACTAAGGGAATTTTCCTAGGGTTAGTAGATTAATGCATAAACACAAAAACCAAAAGCAATAATGAAGTGCAAAGGAAATAACATGAAAACTAATGAAAAGATCTCACCAAATGTCTTCATTCTCCATGGCTGACCTCCATTATACCTTCTCAACTTGCTGCAAGTATGATGTTGCCCTTAGATTTTATGTGAGCAATCTAATGACAATGATAAGCCCTAAGCAAATGTTGAAGGATTTGAAATGACTATATGCAATACTATGCTATTATGCAACTAGTAAGCACCAAAACTATGTCTAAATTATGATAAATGAAATGAAAATATGCCTATGACAAAGTGACAAGAATGCAAGACTATGAGATGACAAGATTGCAAGATGAAATGAGGTGACAAAATGAGACCAAAATTGCCATTATGTAGAAAATGGAATTTTGAGGGAATGACCAAGATTAAAAGTTGACAAATGCCCTAGAATCAATGGACAAGGTTCAATTTGACAACCCACAATTAGGGTTAGGGCAGCATTAGGGAAAATTCAAAATGAATGGACAAGATTGATTTTTAGAAAATCAAATCAAGGGTTGACAATGCATGTGACAAGAGATAAGATTGGCACAAAAAAAGAGGTGGTTGGAAAATCAAATAATAATAGAAATTACTTGATTTTTGGAGAAAAAGACTATTTTGAATTAAAAATTAATTTAATTCAAAAGGTGGGGCCACATGACAATAATTAATTAATTTGAATTATTTACTTTAAAGAGGGAAAATTAGAAAATAGGACCATTTTAAATAAATAACTTTACTTAAAATGAGGAAATATCAAGGTGGCAATAATTAAATAAATTAAAGAATTTATTTAATTATAAGAAGACTTGTAAGCATTAGTGATGTGTTAAATAATTAAATAAAATTTATTTATTTTATAATCAGGAAGAAATTAGTGGACTAAAATAATTAAATAAATTTATTTAATTATAGGAAGACATTAGACAATTAGTGATGTACTAAGTAAATAAATAAATAAAATTTATTTATTTAATAATCATGAAGAATAGAGGACATGAATTAATTAAATAATTATGAATTATTTAATTAATAGTTGAAAGTGGACCAAGGACATAATTAAAACGTCTTAATTATGCTAGGAAGAACAGATGAAAATAGAGCTTGTAGGCCTAGGTCATTTTTATGTGTCTACATTTTTCCCATCTTTGTCATAATGCAACTTATCACATTGTGACAAAGAAAATAAGTCGAAGTCATGCCCTAGCGAAGGTATGAAGTATCTATGCCCCCTTGGGAAAATTTTCAAATTTTGGCCCAGTGATAGAAAAATTTGGAAAGTGTCCTGATAAGTCCATTTGATGACCAGAAAAGTGATGGCGCAGAAAGTTTCAAATTTTGAGGAGTTTAAAACAACCAAAAAGGTGGTCAAAGTTGGTCAAAAGAGCCTCCAGTAATAATAGTTTTGACAAATCCCACCTTGACCCTATAAATAGGTTGAAGATGGGGTAAAAGTCAATTCATTTACACATTGCCTATAGTAAATTCGAGAGCTTAGAGCACAGAGGACTTTGGAAAAGATGGTGATTCTAGTGATCGAGCATCGCAAGGAGATCATCCAGACCTATAAATGGCCAAAGGGCTAGAGCCAACGATAAGTACACCTAACTTACTTTGTCATTTCATTGTTTCTTGTGTCATTTTTAGGGTTTTAGGTTAGATAACGAATGTGCCACAATGCATATGCATGTGCATAAGTTGCATTCACATTCACATTCAATGCATTTGATGGGTCGTGACACAAACACAAAGGGTCATTAGGATAGGAAAATAAAGTGTGATGCATTTGTAGAAAATCAAGATGCATTTGCAACATTGCGTCACAAATGAGGGGTGTAATGCCGGATTTGAAAAGTTGCAATGTATTTGTGAAGTCAAATGATGCATATGAAGAAAGTGATGCATGTGCCAAAAATCATGATGCAAGTGCTTTGCTGATACACAAATTCAAGCGGGAACAACACAATCACCGGATCGAGACACAATTGAAGTATGGAGTAATGCAAATGCCTTATTGCGACACAAATGAAGTCAATGTGACACACTTAACTTTGACTTTGACCAAGGCTGACTTTGTTTAAATTCAAATTTTGATATGCTTTTGAGTTAGATAAATGATAGTGATGATTTTTCAATAAGGCATTGATGTGTGTTTTGACATGTGCAGAGACATCGTCGATTTATATGCAAGAGAGTAGGCCATCCACATACAAATTCCAAGACTAGTTGTAGGAGAGGGAGAAATGGCAACTAATGTAACTAGGACTCTACTATGTCACCTATATGCCCATTATCTGGGAAAATAGGGGGCTTTTGATTGCACTTTGTGAGAGGTGGAATTCTAAGACCCACTCCTTCCATTTGCTGATGGGGGAGGCTACAGTCATGCTTGAGGACATTTATCAGATCCTGCGCCTGCCGATTTGAGGACAGTGGATTGTATACAATCCACAACATGGGTATTATATTTTTATAGCATATTATCATGATGAGAGTAGTGCAAGGCTGGGTATTGAGGGATAGGAGATCCACTGGGAGTTCATGGCAGAGCATTATTCTCAGTTTGATGCTCTATTGGCGACATTGATTGGAGGAGTACTGATTCTTGACCACTGAGGACACATATTTCCCATTGGCTAGTGTGATATATTAGTCGAGATGATGCGAGACAGGACTATGTATGCATGGGGATGCTATATCATCAACTTCATGGGGTTGGTTAAAGGTAAGCATAGAGTATTGGCTGCGAGACGACACTCCTAATGATTTGGGCATGGGAGCACATCGCTATATTTCGTCAGCCAATCCATATACCATAGCTAATGGATGGCATGCCTTATGTATACTATTATGTCAGCGTTTTGTAGTAGACCCAAGTTGGTGAGATAGGCTGGTGGCACCATCGAATTGACACCATGGTATCCTTCATCTAGATGTCCTACAGGGACTACGAAAAGTGGGAGGATGAGGCAGATCATTTGAGCTTTTGCAGATAGTTTAGATATTTGATTGGACAAATGGTACATAGTTAGCTTATCATTGAGATGTACTTGCCACAAGGGTTTTTCAATAGTTTGGTGAGTAGTAGGGTGTTTCGATGGGTACTGTAGAGTACTCCAGGTCATCCCAAGAGTCTGGATGGGGTTTGCCAATAGCAGTGCCCTTCATAGAGCAGCAAATAGATGGGCTAGTGGCTCAGCAATGGGGGTGGAGAAGAGGACGTACGGATCCTGGGGCCACAACGGATTTTGATCTTTGGTGGCAGACTCATAGGTTAGTCCCATTAACAGATCCAAATGGATCGATGCCTACTAACAAGAGATCAATCATACTACAGGTATGATGAGGTGGTAGGGGAGGCAAAGACAGAGACAGGGGAAAAGGTAGAGGCTGAGGGAGGGATGGAGGAAAAGGTGGAGGGAGGGATGGAGATGACAGAGACAATGGGGGAGATGGTAGGAGGAGGAGGAGAGAAGGAGAAGGTGGGTGATAGGGGAGGAGGGTGAGACAATGTGTGGATAGAGTGACACTAGATGTGATCCTTGAGGTGCCAGAGGAGGAGGAGAGATATGAGGGGTTGAGATAGGAGGAGGGATAGGAGGAGGGGAGATAGGAGGAGAGGAGATAGGAGGAGTAGGTAGCAGAGGAGGGATTGCTAGAGATGGAGGTTGGTAGGAGGTGGAGATGGAGGAAAAGGTCTCGAGAGAGAAGGGAGCTATTAGGGGAGAGGAGGACATGGGAGATGAGGAGGAGATAGGTGATGATTATGAAGCCATAGATGAGGCAGAGTGACTGCTGAGGTGGCAGATGGTAGATGGAGATGATGAGGTACCTATTACTTATTTTTTCACTTCAAGCTTAAATAGGTAGAGTTGAATGAAGTTCATCATTTATAGGTACATAAAATTTTGATGTTTTTCTGATTAAGTGTTCATTTATCATCATTGAGATCATCTTACATGAGTCATAGTTTTATTGTGCAAACGTTTAAAACAGAAAATTGAGAAAACTTGTATAGTAATGCCTTTTATTCATTTTGTAAAAATGCTGAATCTCGCACAAGCCACAAGAGTAACTGAGTTTGTTTCTGACAAACAAGAGATGAATACAAAATTTAAATGGATAGACTACACTACTAAAAATAACATAAGAGTAAAGGAGAGAAGCAATTCATCGTTGCTTGTGATGATGAATCACTTTCGTTGGTGCTTCTAGCTGTTGTGCATCCAAGCAGCTGTAGCCTCGCGTCATTGCTTTGTGTACTTGCAAAATCATTAAGGAAATGGTATTAGAGTTATACTCTAAGCAATGGTGAATTAATTTCTACCTTATGCCTATACTACAGACAGGAATGTAATTTGCATTAAACCAGGCATTCATCAAATAATTGCAAAAGATCGAGAGGAAAGACATAATTCAATGGAAGCTTTCAGCTTCTTTTATTTTGCTAACATGCTTGTTTCAGTGTGCAAGAATAGGTTTATCATGTTCGAGTTCTTTTCATTAGATATGTGGAGTAAAACAGGCTCCCACAAGGGTTGAGCCCGGTGTATCGAAAGGATACACTTTCAGGTTACATACGAGAGTTTATTAATGTTGTCAAAATCAGTCATCAAAAGAGATAAAGAAATAGTTGAATAAGTAGCTTTATTTCAAACAGATTCAAGAAAAGCACTTTGAGTATACAATATGACTTTGCTTTTTTATTTCAAGAAAGGGTCAATCAATGTTGCATTCATCAGTTTCATTTTTTTGTTTATGCTCTACTTTATATTTTTCACATTACATCTAAATAAAGTGTTGAGCCTCTTTGCATTGAAGAGAAACAGAATATTCGAGTGTTGGAATGCTTTCATAAATCATATCACCATACAGAACAGATTTGCAATAGTCCAAGTTTTTACAAGTTCTTCAACATAAAGCAACAAATTCTGTTTTGAATCAGCATTTAATAATAATGGAAGATACAGATATGCATTATCTTTTTCCAAAAAGAATAATCTAATGTTACAAGCTAATGTTATACTTTGGCACATATTGCTGAGTGTGTTTCCATCATAAGATACAGCCATATTTGGGGAACAAAGGATGTTCATTATTTTGCTTCAAGTGAGCTTGAGAGATAGCACAGTGACAAGCATAAGGGCAGAAATACAATAGTGAACAAGGTGTACATTGACAACAATAGTGAAGGATTAATGAGATGATTGGAGGAGAAAAGAAATCTTTTGAGTTCTTAAAAAATAGGAATCTTGAATCATAAGACAATATTTGGATGTCTCAGAACAGTAATTCTTCCCATCAAGAGTATAATTCATAGACAAGTCATATAAATCTATGTGCAACAGTTTGAGGAAAAGCATGTTTACTATAGTGGAACATCATGAGTGCATACCATTTTCTAATGTTCATTATACAAGCACATACTGTCAGCAGTATAAAGGTATACAATGTTACAAGTTTTACTGAGACATCAATGCAATGTGGGTTATTCAACATTAATATTAAATGGAACATATGTCTTTCATTGGTAGTCCTTATTTGCAAAGATACAAAAAACATAGATTTTGCATAGATATAAAACCAAAGTTAATCAAGGAATGAGTGCTACAGTCATGGCCAGTAATGACACAGTATTATACAAATTTTTTTGTATAGAGAGCGAAATAACTATTTTTCACTTCTTTGTAGGAAAAGGAAAATATATTTCAAGCAAGCTCTTAGTTCTAAACCAGCTTCAGATTTCTAAGCCAATAGAAACAGAAAATGTAGCCAGATACAGTGAAAGATTAACAACAAACCACAAGTTTTTTTTAAATCTGAGAAAAGCTTGCTTTTAAAATAGAAATCTCACATTTCTATGAGTTTAAAATGCCTAGTTTTGAAAAACATGGATGTAATACACAGAAAATCAAAGTTTTCCATCTATTATGAGTTCAAGTGAAATGTTTTACAGAGATCAAAAGGAAATCCTCATGGCACAGCTTGAAAGTGAAGTATATTGCAGATTCAAAGAGAGAAAAATGCCCAGTTTTGAAAAACTTGACTATATTTTAACAGAAAATTGAAGCATTTAATCTTTTGTGAGTTAAAATGCTATGTTTTTGTAGAAAACCAAAATTTATGTCCATGGTGCAGCTTACAAGAGTAAAAATATTGCAGATCTAAAGCAAAAAAAGACCAGATTCAATTTTTGCAAGCAAGTTTATTCTTTATTTTTAAAGAAAATACTTCAAAAGATGTTCATGGTGGCGCAAAAGTGAAGAAACTTTTAGAAATATTGCAGATTCAAAGAAGAAAGACACAGATTTGAAGTTCATAAGCAAAGCTTGTTCAAAAATACTTTCAGATGTTCATGGCAACTTCAAGAAAAGAAGAAAACTTCTAGAAATTTGCAAAAAAGAAAAAAACCAGACTTCTATCTTAAAATACCTGCTAAAATCTTCATATTTTTCGAATTCGAAAGAGCTCAAAGCAAGTTTGAAACTCAAGATCATATGGTGGCTAGAAAAATTGAAGGAAGATGACCCAGGTTCGCAACAATCTCATATAAGTGAAAGAGCATCATTTAGAATAGAAAATCGTGCCACAATGCTCCACATTTTTTAGAAAAACATCTTATGCTCTTAGTTCACCCAAGAGACATAGATTCAAAGTTCATCAATGGTAGAAATACCAGAAAAAAAAGTTCGTGGCTAGGGTTTGAGGAGTGGCGGCGCCTAGCGAAGAGGAGACTTCATAAAAATGCAAAAAAAAAATGAAATGTCTTTGTTGCTTTTTAGGGTTCGAACCCTAATAATTTCGACCTCTTATTCATTCGCCCTAAATTCATTTTAATGGGTTAAAAATTTGTTTATTTATTTTAAATCTTGTAAACTAATTAATTAAATGATATTTCTTAAATCATTTAATTAATTTAGTATTTTAAAATGCAAATAAATGAATGTTTTTGAAGCTGAGTTATAACTATTGTTTGAAGATCATAATGTGAAATGAAATAAATTAGCTTTATTTTTCTTTGTTCTTATTTGCATAAATAATTTAAATAAATTAATTGAATGATGGAATAAATCATTTGATTAATTTATCATCTAAATGCAAATAAGAATGTTATGTAAAGCTAAGACATGTATTACTCCAGTTCTACATCAATTTTAACTGAAGGCTTAATGAGAAGGATGTGCATGGGCGGATTGATACAAACGAGGTGATATTCACATGTTTTAAGCCAAATTTTTAGGGATTTTCAGTCCAGTTCGAGTTGCAGATCAGTTACACGCTTTACGATTGCCAGTTTGAGTTGGCGTTCACTCATTTTTGCATGAGTTTGAGCCACTTTTCTAGGGATTTTCACTTGTGCTTGGATTTCACATTGTAATTGTCATCTTTTCACTTTTTGATGACTTTCAGTTACTATTCATGCACTTTGGAGTGCCTTCATTGTATATATATTGAAAAAGTTTATCTTTTTCAATTCAATTCTTATTTTCTACCTTTGCCTTCAGCAAAGAAGATTATCTTGTAACTCAGCTTTCAGATTAATATAGCAGTGTTTTTTTACAGGTTCAAAGTGTGTAATTGCAGAAGATTGCTTTGAGTTTCAGTACTTTAGAGTTTGCCTTCTAGATTTTGAGCATCATTTTTGTGAATAATTTGATTGAAGAATTACTGTGTTTTAGTTTTGAAACCTCTAATTTTTTCTGTCTTTTTCACATATCTGTATGTAATTTAGTTTAAGTTCACTAGTTATGCACTATGCTTATTAATTGGTTAATAAATTTTGTCGTGAAAACCTCATTTTCCCTCAATATTGCATTAGATCAAAGCCTCTATTTAAATCAATCAAGTGATTAAATTATTTGAATCTGGTTGTGCAGATTAGAGTTTTAAGAAGTTTATTGTGAGTCATAATTGCAAGTCATTATAATTTAGGTGCAATCACCTCTCGTAGCTTTAGAATTTCAATTCAAGCAAGCTTTCTATCTCTTTCCTAGCCAAGTCAGTTAGTTTTTAGGAGGTTTTCATCAGGGAACCAACCCTCTCTGGAGATTGATTCTCAAAATTAGGTAACCCACAGGCCTGAGAATCATTCCATGTTTCAACAAATTGCTGAATTTAGCTATTCAAGCGTTCGGGTGCAATCTGATTGACAACAATTTTTGGCACACCTGGTGGGACTCTAAATCACTTTTCAGAGAAAAATTTTATAGTTCAAGCTGCTGTTTGGTATATACAGCAGTTTATTCCAGCCTTTTGGAGGATTATTTTCATATACCTGTTCACTCTATTTCTTAGTTTTAGTAGATCAAGTGCACATAGCTTATGAGAAAAATTCAGACATGAAGTTCTTCATTTGAGTACTTGCAGCTATCTTTGCCAAAGAGAATAGGGAGGATAGCCAAGCAAACATCTGGGAAATCTACAAGAAAATGATCCGTTTCTCCTATTCGAAGGGAAAAACCAATAGTTTATACATCGAAAAGAAGAGGCAGATTGTTAACAAGGCAACCAAGTTCTTTCTCAGCTTCACCAAGTTACAGAGTACCGGTTCAGCCTATATCAATTATACAAACAACAAATTTTAGAACAACAGTAGTTTCGATGGTGGCTAGAGCACATGCTTTTGTTCCATTTGATGGGGGCATCCTGTTAGATCTGGCTCTGCATGATGATATACCAGTAGCAGCACTCAAAAGTCTACCTTTCTTCACTAGTGAAGATCAGACTACGCAATTAAGCACATTAGAGATGTAGCCTCGTTATGTGGAGCTCACCATGTGACTCAAGAGAATGTGGCTTTGAGATTGTTAGCAACGTCATTCAAGGGTAAAACATCTCAGTGGTTTCGTGGCTTACTAGTTCATAGTGTCCCAACATGGGATGACTTAGGAGACAAGCTGACAAAGCAATTTTTAGATAAGTCTGATCATTTATCTCTAGTTGAACAAATGATTACTATTAAGAGAGTGCCACAAGAATAAATGATGGACTTTAATTTTAGATTCCAAAGGACATGGGATCAAATTTTAGCAATGGTAAGGCCCACTCCTGACCACGCTTTTCTATATTTTTTTAGATCATTGCATAGTGATATTGCCTTAATGATACAGTCAATGGGTGGGTTAACCTTACTAGCAACATGACATTGCCATTAGAGCTGAAAATAGCCTCATACAAGCTGGTAAACTTGCCCCAAGACCCCCTATGCCAATTTTCCCTGAAGTATAGCCATATATGCCCATTCATGTACCTCCAATAGCTGCTATACCTACTATTCCAACTTTAGGTTTCCAAGCAGTAGTACAAAATAATGTTGTTCCAGCAAATTCTAATTTGCAAGGTCTAAAAGATACCCAATAGTAGCTAATGAATGACCAACAGCAAATGGCCAAGTTACTTCAAACTATGAGTAACAATTTGGTAAGTCTTAAAAACTAGGAAGGTCAAAATTTTAGGCCTAATCAGTCATCCTTTCAAGCAAATAGGCCTACCTATTAAGCTGATTACCAGGGATAGAAGAGGAATTTTAACTTTAGGCCTAATCAACCATTTAACCCAACTGCTGCTAGCTCTTCAAAAGAGTTGATGCCAATACAAAACAACTTAGCGCAGGATTATGTTTGGTGTTATCCCTGCAATCAGCCTCATAATCAGGCTACTTGCATGAACGGGGTGATTAATCACACACTCATGGTGCAAAATAGTTATGTTGCTTCTGAACAAACAAATAAGGAGGATAGTAATTAGCAGGGTGAACAAACATAGCAAACTGACTTTGATGTTGCCATGATGAATTGGAAAGGAAGTGAGTTTTGTGGAGTTAATCACGCGCAAGGTCAAAATCAGTTAGCCACTTCTATTGCAGCCAATACGAGGGCAAAAAAGAGAGCATTTGACCTTAGACAGCAAGTTGTCCCTGATAAACAACAAGCAGAAAGAGATAACCAGCCTACTGTTCACCAGAAAAATCAAGATTTTACAACCCAACAGGGGCAGGTTCAGCCTTCAACAGCTCAGAATGTTCATGTTTTAACAAGACAGCAAGTTGGACCATCAAAGGAGCAGTCCAAAGTTGAATTTTAGCCTCAAGCAGCTCAAGTAGATGCTACTGTTGAAAAGGTACAGTAAAAAATTGGTGCTTCTTCTTTCAATATCATTGAGCATATGAAAAAGAAAACTGTTAGCATCACCATGATAGATGCATTACGCTTTCCTAGACAAAAGGAAAGCTTGTAGGAGGCATTAACTAAAATATCAATTTCTGACAAAGCAAATATAGAACAGTTGAGAGTTCTTGCGAATAGTTCAGATCAAAAGCGAGGACAGCCAGCTAAAGAGGTAAAACCACTCCCTTTTTATGTTAGTTTGATAATTGGTGAGAATATAGTGCATATCTGCATGATCGACAGTGGAGCAAGCAGCTCAATCATGCCCAAGAAGCTGGTAGACAAGTTAGGTTTCGAGTATGAACCTTTGTCAAAAGGGGTAGTTCAATTAGACAGTACAACTATTAAGTCTGTAGGAGTTATAAAAAATTTGCCCCTTACATTGCATGCCTATCCAAATTTTCAAACACCACAAGACATTTATGTTATTGATCTCCCACCTTACTTTGCCATTTGATTATTTAAAGATTTCACTGCAAAGTTAGGTGGTTATTTGTCATCAGACTGGTCTCACATATTTTTCAGAACCAGATATGGTATCAGAGTTACCATTAAATCAGAACCATTAGCTAAAGACCATATTGAACCTTATGTTCTGAACCCCATAAATGCAAACCTAGCTTTCCATGATCAAGAAGATTAGTCTGTGACTCTTGACCCCACTGTACCTATAGAAGGCATACCAGACATAAATCTAGATGAGTGGGAAGCTAAGAATCACAAGGTTGATCCATTCAATCTCATAGATGAAGTAGGTTTGGGCATTTATATGATTCGAGAACCTGATGTAATTATTCCAAATCTGGTCAAGGAAGAAAAACAACAAGTACAATAGTTTGAATAGCTTTAGAAGCTTTATTTTGATGGTTTTAGGAGTAAAATTGGTGCTGGTGGAGGAGCTATTCTGATTTCACCTAAAGGAGGCAGGTATTATTCAGCGTTTAGATTTGCTTTCAGCTATTCTAACAATGTTGCTGAATATGAAGCATTAATACATGGCTTAGAATGGGCTAGAAAAAGGAAGATTAAGTGCTTGCAGGTGTTTGGGGATTCAGAATTAATAGCAAATCAAGTCAGAAATCTGAATTTAACAAAGAATGATTTGCTGAAATTGTACAAACATCGTGTTTGGGACCTAATTGAGGAGTTTGATGCATTTAATCTACAATCAATGCCCAGACTTCAGAATAAGCAAGCTGATAAACTTGCTGCTCTAGGGTCACATTTTGACATTTCAGCTGAAATTCACAATGTGGAGGTACAACAGTACGTGAAGGTAGTTGTTAGACCTTCAGTACCTGATAATAACATAAGTTGGCAGATTTTTGATAGTGATGAACAAATATGCCATTTTTTGATGGAGGAGGTAGAGGTTTTTGCTGGAAACCAGTGCAAGTTTGATTAGCAATATGGTGATCAAATCATGCAGTTAAAATCTAATAAACTGCCAAAAGGTTTGGTGACTCTTGAGTCAATTTTCAACACTAATGACTAGGTTAGAAAAGACAAATCTAGTATCACAGTGAAGCAAGAACATTACGAACAAATATAAATATTCAAAGACAAGCTCCTTAAGCTTGGGAAGATCTGCACAAAGGAGGAGAAATAAGCATTCATCTTGCTTTGTCAAGAATTCAGCAATATATTCGCTTGGCAGTATGGAGATTTGAAGGGTTTCAATCTCGAATTAGCTTAGCATACAATTGAGCTCGAACCCAATGCAAAACAGGTAAGATAGAAGCAGAGGCCTCTGAACCTGAAGTTAGAACAATTGATGAAAATAGAATTAAACAAGTTGATCGAAGGTAGCATAATATTTCCAATCGAGCACACTTCTTGGGTGTCAAATTTGGTGCCTATTAGGAAGAAGAGTGGAGAGATAAGGTTGTGCATTGATTTTCATGATCTAAACAGAGCTTCACTCAAAGATCACTACCCGCTGCCTTCAATGGAACAAATATTGCAAGTTGTTTCAGGATCAGAAAGGTTTTCATTGCTGGATGGGTATTTAAGTTACAATCAAATTTTAGTTAAGGAAAAAGATTAGTATAAGACAGTCTTTACCACCAAGTGGGGTACGATGACTTATAGAAAGATGTCATTTGGACTATCAAACGCAGGAGCCACCTTTCAGAGAGTAGTGGATATGGCTCTCCAAGGTTTGATTAACAAATTTGTTCTTGTTTACCTGGATGACATTACTGTTTTTTCACATAATGCTGATGATCATTTCAGTCATCTTAGATAGATTTTTGAGAGGTGAAGAGAATATGGAATCTCCTTGAATCCGAAGAAGAGTATTTTTGCTGTACACGAAGGTAAGTTTCTGGGGTTATATCATTTCAAAAGATGGCATTTCTGTTGACCCATAATGTATTGCAGCCATACTGGCCTTACCGTTGCCCACTCACAAAAAGGGTTTGCAGAGCTTCTTGGGCAAAATTAACTTTGCAAGGAGGTTCATTCCAAATGTTGCAGCATTATTACAGCCATTGACAGCCATGCTGAAGAAAAACATTCAATTCAGCTGGTCAAAAGAGGTAAAAATCAGTTTTGAACAGATTAAGGAGGCACTTGCAGCAACCCCTACTCTTATAAATCCTAATTTTGAAAAGGATTTCATACTGTATGCATTCGAAGGAGTGGATACCATCTCCGCAATGCTCTGTCAGCAAAATAATGAAGGTATGGAACAACCCATAGCTTTTTTCAGTGAAGTCTTGCATGACTATGAAACAAGATATTCATTCGTTGAGAAATATATACTTGCTGTAGTGAGAATTCTGAAGAAATTCAGACATATGTTGTCTAATAATAAGATAAATCTGTTGGTAGCTCACCCAATAGTCAAAGAGTTTCTGCTCAATAAAGATATTAATGACAAGCGAGCAGGCTAGATAACCAAAGTCATGGAGTATGACATCAACATAAAAGTTACCAAGCTTGTTCGAGGTAAAGGACTGTGTGAACAACTTGTAGAAAATGAGGAAAACAACAGTGAAGAAGTTGCCGCAGTTCTGAAAAATGAAGATGAACTTGTTGTTTCAGCTGTTTCAGCTAATTGGATTCATCAAATGGTTCATTATTTTTATACTGGAGATTGCCCAGAAGGTATGGATAAATCTAAATGAATGTATTATAGATTGTAGGCAATTCTTTATGTAGTAATAAATAATGTTTTGTATAAAAAGGACTTCAATGGAGTATTCCTCAGATGTATTTACCTAGATCAGATTGAAAGAATTCTGGAGGAATTCCATGATGGACCTACTAGAGGTCATTTTGCACCTCGTACTACAGCTTTGAAGATTATGAGGGCAGGCTATTATTGGCCAGATCTTTTCAAAGATGCGCATATTTATGTCAAAAAATGTGCTAAATGTTCACTTTTTGTAGGAAAACAGAAGTTAGCAGCCCTGCGCCTAAATCCAATTTAGGTTGAGCAACCATTTGGAAAGTGGGGACTTGACTTTATTGGTCCTATTAACCCACCATCAAGTGCAGGTCACAAATGGATCTTGACAGCAACAGATTACTTCACGAAATGGACAGAAGTAGTTGCTCTAAAAAAATCAAATGAAACATTAGTCCTAAATTTTTATCAAGATATTGTTTCTAGGTTTGGTACACCCAAGTCCATTATTTCAGATAATGCTTTAGCCTTTGTTGGCTTGAAAGTTTCAGATTGGTCAGTAAAGAATAACATTTATTTGAACACTTCATCCAATTATTACCCCCAGGGTAATGGACAGGCATAATCGACAAACAAAAATCTGATAAAGATCCTTAAGAAGACAATTGAAGATAATCAGAGGTCATGGCATGAAAAGCTTAAATTAGCCCTTTGGGCTGATAGAGTTACACCAAAATGGTTAACAAGTTTTTCACCGTATGTTTTGGTTTATGGTAAGGAGGCCAAGCTGCCTATATCAATAGAATTCCCAACTTTGAGCTACATAAGGGAACTAGATTTACTTGAAGAAGAGCCAATGCAAGTTAGGCTTGCTGAGTTAACAGAGTTGGACGAGACTAGGAAAGAAGCTTTCAGAAGGCTTCAGACTCATTACTCTCAGATGAAGAAGACATTCGACAGAAAAGTAGTTGGACGAATCTTCAATGAAGGTGACTTAGTTTTCAAATGGGATGAGTTGAAGAGCAGGTCTGGCAAACATTCTAAGTTTGACGCCATGTGGGATGACCCATACATTATAACAGCAAGGAAAGAACATAATGCTTTCTAGCTCTTAAAGCTGGATGGTGAGGTACTACCAATCCCTGTCAACAGGATTCATTTAAAGCAGTGCTATTAAGCTTCAAACTTATTGTTGTACATATTTGAATAGTTTTCAAGTTTTAGTATGCTTTCAATAAGTGCCTGCTGGCACATTTCATTTCAGCTTTGTTTGGTTTTCAATAAGTGCAATTGCTGCACTTGGTTTTCAAATTTTGTCATAAACAGAATTTCAGTAGTTTCTTTCAGTTTTTTGTTTGTGCTGAGTTACAATTTTCAGAAATTTGAAGAGCAGAGAAGGACTTCATACCCAATCAATATGCTACATACTGGTCTACTGTGTTTAGCAGGCAAACACTCCATAGAGGTCGCCAATTTGTTACCTATTTTTTCACTTCAAGCTCAAACAGGCGGAGCTGAATGAAGTTCATCATTTATAGGTACAAAATTTTTTCATGTTTTGCTGATTAAGTGTTCATTGATCATCATTGAGATCATCTTACATATGAGTCATAGTTTTATTGTGCAAACGTTTAAAACAGAAAATTGAGAAAACTTGCATAGTAATGCCTTTTATTCATTTTGTAAAAATGTTGAATCTCACACAAGCCACGAGAGTAACTGAGTTTGTTTCTGACAAACAAGAGATGACTACAAAATTTAAATGGACAAACTACACTGCTGAAAATAACATAAGAGTAAAGGAGAGAAGCAATTCATCATTGCCTATAATGATGAATCACTTTTGTTGGTGCTTCTATCCGTTGTGCATCCAAGCAGCTGTAGCCTCGCGTCATTGCTTTGTGTACTTGCAAAATCATTAAGGAAATGGTATTAGAGTTATACTCTAAGCAATGGTGAATTAATTTCTACCTTATGCCTATACTACAGACATGAATGTAATTTGCATTAAACCAGGCATTCATCAAATAATTGCAAAAGATCGAGAGGAAAGACATAATTCAATGGAAGCTTTCAACTTCTTTTATTTTGCTAACATGCTTGTTTCAGTGTGCAAGAATAGGTTTATCATGTTCGAGTTCTTTTCATTAGATATGTGGAGTAAAACAGGCTCCCACAAGGGTTGAGCCCGGCGTATCGAAAGGATACACTTTCAGGTTACATACGAGAGTTTATTAATGTTGTCAAAATCAGTCATCAAAAGAGATAAAGAAATAGTTGAATAAGTAGCTTTATTTCAAACAGATTCAAGAAAAGCACTTTGAGTATACAATATGACTTTGCTTTTTATTTCAAGAAAGGGTCAATCAATGTTGCATTCATCAGTTTCATTTTTTCTGTTTATGCTCTACTTTATATTTTTCACATTACATCTAAATAAAGTGTTGAGCCTCTTTGCATTGAAGAGAAACAGAATATTCGAGTGTTGGAATGCTTTCATAAATCATATCATCGTACAAAACAAATTTGCAATAGTCCAAGTTTTTACAAGTTCTTCAACAAAAAGCAACAAATTCTGTTTTGAATCAGCATTTAATAATAATGGAAGATATAGATATGCATTATCTTTTACCAAATAGAACAATCTAATGTTACAAGCTAATGTTATACTTTGGCACATATTGCTGAGTGTGTTTCCATCATAAGATACAGCCATGATTTGGGGAACAAAGGATGTTCATTATCTTGCTTCAAGTGAGCTTGAGAGATAGCACAATGACAAGCATAAGGGCAGAAATACAACAGTGAACAAGGTTTACATTGACAACAACAGTGAAGGATTAATGAGATGATTGGAGGAGAAAAGAAATCTTTTGAGTTCTTAAAAAAAAGGAATCTTGAATCATAAGACAGTATTTGGATGTCTCAGAACAGTAATTCTTCCCATCAAGAGTATAATTCACAGACAAGTCATATAAATCTATGTGCAACAGTTTGAGGAAAAGCATTTTTACTATAGTGGAACATCATGAGTGCATACCATATTCTGATGTTCATTATACAAGCACACACTATCAATAGTATAAAGGTATACAATGTTACAAGTTTTACTGTGACAACAATGCAATGTGGGTTATTCAACATTAATATTAAATGGAACATATCTCTTTCATTGGCAGTCCTTATTTGCAAAGATACAGAAAAATAGATTTTGCATAGATATAAAACCAAAGTCAATCAAGGAATGAGTGCTACAGTCGTGGCGAGTAATGAGACAGTATTATATAGAATTTTTTGTACAGAGAGCAAAATAACTATTTTTCACTTCTTTGCAGGAAAAGGAAAATATATTTCAAGCAAGCTCTTAGTTCTAAACCAACTTCAGATTTCTAAGCCAATAGAAATAGAAAATGCAGCCAAATACAGTGAAAGATTAACAACAAACCAATTTTTTTTTTTTTTTAAATATGAGAAAAGCTTGCTTTTAAAATAGAAATATCATATTTCTATGAGTTTAAAATGCCCAGTTTTGAAAAATGTGGCTGTAATACACATAAAATCAAAGTTTTCCATCTGTTATGAGTTCAAGTGAAACGTTTTGCAGAGATCAAAAGGAAATCCCCATGGTGCAGCTTGAAAGTGAAATATATTGCGGTATCTAAAGAGAGAAAATGCCCGGGGCCGCTTTGAAAAACGCGGATCAGATTTTGCATCGTAAAAATTGAAGCATTTCATCTTTGTGAGTTAAAATTGCTATATATTTGCAAAACATAAATTTATGTCCGAAGTGGTGCTTTGAAAAGTAAAAATATTACGTGATCTAAAGCTTAAAAAGACCAAATTCAATTTTTGCAAGCAAGTTTATTCTTTATTTTAAAGAAAATACTCAAAAGATGTTCATGGTGGC
>VDFB02193867.1:243733726-243756220 GCA_007258455.2 Sequoia sempervirens | reverse complement strand
AGTTGCTCTAAAAGATTCAAATGAAACATTAGTCCTAAATTTTTATCAAGACATTGTTTCTAGGTTTGGTACACCCAAGTCCATTATTTCAGATAATGCTTTAGCCTTTGTTGGCTTGAAAGTTTCAGATTGGTCAGTAAAGAATAATATTTTTCTGAACACTTCGTCCAATTATTACCCTCAGGGTAATGGACATGCATACTCGACAAACAAAAATCTGATAAAGATCCTTAAGAAGACAATTGAAGATAATCAGAGGTCATGGCATGACAAGCTTAAATTAGCCCTTTGGGCTGATAGAGTTACACCAAAATGGTCAACAAGTTTTTCACCGTATGTTTTGGTTTATGGTAAGGAGGCCAAGCTGCCTATATCAATAGAATTCCCAACTCTGAGCTACATAAAGGAATTGGAGTTACTTAAAGAGGAGCCAATGCAAGTTAGGCTTGCTGAGTTAACAGAGTTGGACGAGACCAGGAAAGAAGCTTTCAGAAGGCTTCAGATTCATCACTCTCAGATGAAAAAGACATTCGACAGAAAAGCAGTTGCACGAATCTTCAATGAAGGTGACTTAGTTTTCAAATGGGATGAGTTGAAGAGCAGGCCTGGAAAACATTCTAAGTTTGATGCCATGTGGGATGGCCCATACATTATAACAGCAAGGAAAGAACATAATGCTTTCCAGCTCTCAAAGTTGGATGGTGAGGTACTACCAATCCCTGTCAACGGGATTCATTTGAAGCAGTGTTATTAAGCTTCAGGCTTATTGTTGTACATAGTAGAATAGTTTTCATGTTTTAGTATGCTTTCAATAAGTGCCTACTGGCACATTTCATTTCAGCTTTGTCAGGTTTTCAATAAGTGCAGTTGTTGCACCTGGTTTTCAAATTTTGTCATAAACAGAATTTCAATAGTTTCTTTCAATTTTTTGTTTAAGCTGAGTTACAATTTTCAAAAATTTGAAGAGCAGAGAAGGACTCCATACCCAATGAATTTGCTAGGCAATTGGTCTATTGTGTTTAGCAGGAAAACACTCTACAGAGGCCGCCAATTTGTTACCTATTTTTCACTCCGAGCTCAAATAGGTAGAGTTGAATGAAGTTCATCATTTATAGGTACAGAAAATTTTCATGTTTTGTTGATTAAGTGTTCATTGATCATCATTGAGATCATCTTACATATGAGTCATAGTTTATTGTGCAAACGTTTAAAACAGAAAATTGAGAAAATTTGCATAGTGATGCTTTTATTCATTTTGTGAAATGATGAATCTCGCACAAGCCGCGAGAGTAACTGAGTTTGTTTCTGACAATCAAGAGATGAATACTAAATTTAAATGGACAGACTACACTGCTGAAAATAGCATAAGCATAAAAAAGAGAAGCAATTCATCATTGCCTATAATGATGAATCACTTCGTTGGTGCTTCTAGCCGTCGTGCCTCCAAGCAGCTGCAGCCTCGCTTCATCTCTCCGTGTACCTGCAAAATCATTAAGGAAATGGTATTAGAGTTATACTCTAAGCAATGGTGAATTACTTTCTGCCTTACGCCTATGCTACAGACAGAAATGTAATTTGTGTGAAACCAAGCATTCATCAGATAATTGAAAAAAAAATCAAGTGGAAAGACATAATTCAATGGAAGCTTTCAACTTCTTTTATTTTGCTAACATGCTTGTTTCAGTGTGCAAGAATAGGTTTATCATGTTCGAGTTCTTTTCATTAGATATGTGGAGTAAAACAGGCTCCCACAAGGGTTGAGCCCGGTGTATCGAAAGGATACACTTTCAGGTTACATACGAGAGTTTATTAATGTTGTCAAAATCAGTCATCAAAAGAGATAAAGAAATAGTTGAATAAGTAGCTTTATTTCAAACAGATTCAAGAAAAGCACTTTGAGTATACAATATGACTTTGCTTTTTTATTTCAAGAAAGGGTCAATCAATGTTGCATTCATCAGTTTCATTTTTTTGTTTATGCTCTACTTTATATTTTTCACATTACATCTAAATAAAGTGTTGAGCCTCTTTGCATTGAAGAGAAACAGAATATTCGAGTGTTGGAATGCTTTCATAAATCATATCACCATACAGAACAGATTTGCAATAGTCCAAGTTTTTACAAGTTCTTCAACATAAAGCAACAAATTCTGTTTTGAATCAGCATTTAATAATAATGGAAGATACAGATATGCATTATCTTTTTCCAAAAAGAATAATCTAATGTTACAAGCTAATGTTATACTTTGGCACATATTGCTGAGTGTGTTTCCATCATAAGATACAGCCATATTTGGGGAACAAAGGATGTTCATTATTTTGCTTCAAGTGAGCTTGAGAGATAGCACAGTGACAAGCATAAGGGCAGAAATACAATAGTGAACAAGGTGTACATTGACAACAATAGTGAAGGATTAATGAGATGATTGGAGGAGAAAAGAAATCTTTTGAGTTCTTAAAAAATAGGAATCTTGAATCATAAGACAATATTTGGATGTCTCAGAACAGTAATTCTTCCCATCAAGAGTATAATTCATAGACAAGTCATATAAATCTATGTGCAACAGTTTGAGGAAAAGCATGTTTACTATAGTGGAACATCATGAGTGCATACCATTTTCTAATGTTCATTATACAAGCACATACTGTCAGCAGTATAAAGGTATACAATGTTACAAGTTTTACTGAGACATCAATGCAATGTGGGTTATTCAACATTAATATTAAATGGAACATATGTCTTTCATTGGTAGTCCTTATTTGCAAAGATACAAAAAACATAGATTTTGCATAGATATAAAACCAAAGTTAATCAAGGAATGAGTGCTACAGTCATGGCCAGTAATGACACAGTATTATACAAATTTTTTTGTATAGAGAGCGAAATAACTATTTTTCACTTCTTTGTAGGAAAAGGAAAATATATTTCAAGCAAGCTCTTAGTTCTAAACCAGCTTCAGATTTCTAAGCCAATAGAAACAGAAAATGTAGCCAGATACAGTGAAAGATTAACAACAAACCACAAGTTTTTTTTAAATCTGAGAAAAGCTTGCTTTTAAAATAGAAATCTCACATTTCTATGAGTTTAAAATGCCTAGTTTTGAAAAACATGGATGTAATACACAGAAAATCAAAGTTTTCCATCTATTATGAGTTCAAGTGAAATGTTTTACAGAGATCAAAAGGAAATCCTCATGGCACAGCTTGAAAGTGAAGTATATTGCAGATTCAAAGAGAGAAAAATGCCCAGTTTTGAAAAACTTGACTATATTTTAACAGAAAATTGAAGCATTTAATCTTTTGTGAGTTAAAATGCTATGTTTTTGTAGAAAACCAAAATTTATGTCCATGGTGCAGCTTACAAGAGTAAAAATATTGCAGATCTAAAGCAAAAAAAGACCAGATTCAATTTTTGCAAGCAAGTTTATTCTTTATTTTTAAAGAAAATACTTCAAAAGATGTTCATGGTGGCGCAAAAGTGAAGAAACTTTTAGAAATATTGCAGATTCAAAGAAGAAAGACACAGATTTGAAGTTCATAAGCAAAGCTTGTTCAAAAATACTTTCAGATGTTCATGGCAACTTCAAGAAAAGAAGAAAACTTCTAGAAATTTGCAAAAAAGAAAAAAACCAGACTTCTATCTTAAAATACCTGCTAAAATCTTCATATTTTTCGAATTCGAAAGAGCTCAAAGCAAGTTTGAAACTCAAGATCATATGGTGGCTAGAAAAATTGAAGGAAGATGACCCAGGTTCGCAACAATCTCATATAAGTGAAAGAGCATCATTTAGAATAGAAAATCGTGCCACAATGCTCCACATTTTTTAGAAAAACATCTTATGCTCTTAGTTCACCCAAGAGACATAGATTCAAAGTTCATCAATGGTAGAAATACCAGAAAAAAAAGTTCGTGGCTAGGGTTTGAGGAGTGGCGGCGCCTAGCGAAGAGGAGACTTCATAAAAATGCAAAAAAAAAATGAAATGTCTTTGTTGCTTTTTAGGGTTCGAACCCTAATAATTTCGACCTCTTATTCATTCGCCCTAAATTCATTTTAATGGGTTAAAAATTTGTTTATTTATTTTAAATCTTGTAAACTAATTAATTAAATGATATTTCTTAAATCATTTAATTAATTTAGTATTTTAAAATGCAAATAAATGAATGTTTTTGAAGTTGAGTTATAACTATTGTTTGAAGATCATAATGTGAAATGAAATAAATTAGCTTTATTTTTCTTTGTTCTTATTTGCATAAATAATGTAAATAAATTAATTGAATGATGGAATAAATCATTTGATTAATTTATCATCTAAATGCAAATAAGAACGTTATGTAAAGCTAAGACATGTATTACTCCAGTTCTACATTAGTTTTAACTGAATACTTAATGAGAAGGATGTGCATGGGCAGATTGATACAAACAAGGTGATTTTCACATGCTTTAAGCCACTTTTTCAAGGATTTTCAGTCCAGTTCGAGTTGCAGATTAGTTACACGCTTTATGATTGCCAGTTTGAGTTGGTGATCACTCATTTTTGCATGAGTTTGAGCCACTTTTCCAGGGATTTTCACTTGTGCTCAGATTTCACATTGTAATTGTCATCCTTTCACTTTCTGATGACTTTCAGTTACTATTCATGCACTTTGGAGTGCCTTCATTGTATATATATTGAAAAAGTTTATCTTTTTCAATTCAGTTCTTGTTTTCTACCTTTGCCTTCAGCAAAGAAGATCATCTTGTAACTCAACTTTCAGATTAATATACCAGTGTTTTTTTACAGGTTCAAAGTGTGTAATTGCAGAAGATTCCTTTGAGTTTCAGTACTTTAGATTTTGCCTTCTAGATTTTGAGCATCGTTTTTGTGAAGAATTTGATTGAAGAATTACTGTGTTTCAGTTCTGAAACCTCTGATTTTTTTTGTCTTTTTCACATATCTATATGCAATTTAGTTTAAGTTCACTGGTTATGCACTGTGCTTATTAATTGGTTAATAAATTTTGTCGTGAAAACCTCGTTTTCCCTCAATATTGCATTAGATCAAAGCCTCTATTTAAATCATTCAAATTATTAAATTATTTGAATTTGGTTGTGCAGATTAGAGTTTTAAGAATTTTATTGTGAGTCATAATTGCAAGTCATTATCATTTAGGTGCAATCACCTCTCGTAGCTTTAGAATTTCAATTCAAGCAAGCTTTCTATCTCTTTCTCAGCCAAGTCAGTTAGTTTTTAGGAGGTTTTCATCAGGGAACCATCCCTCTCTGGAGATTGATTCTCAAAATTAGGCAACCCATAGGCCTGAGAATCATTCCATGTTTCAACAGATTGCTGAATTTAACTATTCAAGCGTTCAGGTGCAATCTGATTGACAACAACACCTATAGGGCCACCACTGCCAGATGATGTGATGACTAATCAATGAGTGGTAGACCTTTAGAGGAGGCTAGATAAGAGCATTGCATAGGTGAGGGCCCTACATGTAGAGATGGAGGTGGTTAGGGTAGAGTGAGATCAGGCAGTGATTCGTCAGCAGGAGTTAGTTTAGTGGTGCACGGATTTTGTACAGTTATGATTGGGACCATTAGGAGATTTAGCGTGAGAGTTGGCTAGGGTTAGCACCCATCTAGGATAGTACAGGTTATTATATGAGTGGGAAGTGCCACCTGAGAGGTGCGATCCTACCTTGACATGATCGGAGACGAGGAAAGGCAATGGTAGTAGGTCAGGGAGTGGAAGCAGAAATAGGAGCTAGAGTAGTGCAGGGGGATCTACCTCCTTAGGACATTCATCAGGGCATAGATCGAGTCACTCTCATAGACATGCCTTGAGTCACAGATTAGGTCATAGCCATAGGTTATTTGGGTTAGAGCACAGATCATCACATAGCTAGCCTCCAGTGACAAACCCTTCAGCTTCTCAGACTCAGGAAGTAGTGTCATCCTAGATGCATACTATAGTTGAGATGATGTCATTAGTGACAATACCGTTGGCCTCATAGACAGGTTTCCATGGTCTCATAGGTTATGCTAGTGTCAGATTCAAGTCATCAGTCACCATGCTTTTCTCCATGAGGGGACGAGGAGAGCACCTCCTAGGGGTTTTTGACATACTTGCTTTATTAACATCCATATTTTAGACATTTATGTCATGACACTTTATGTATTGACTATTGAGCTTGCGAGCTCCATTTTTGGGATATCTCGTGACTTTATCATATGACATTATATTTTTTTGAGATCATATATATATATATGATGCATTTTTTGATGTAGCCTATATGATTTATGTTATGTGATGATGCATTCCATATGTTGATTGTGTTTATGATGTATGCATGGTTATGATGATTATGATGATGTAGTTAAGATAGCTACATGATGACTATGTGATGTGATTTATTCATTTATGATGCCTATGATGATATGATTGTTTATTTATGATTATATGTAATGATGATGCTATGGATAATGCTTACATGAGAATGATGATGATAGGCATAATGTTTTTGAATATAATGGATGCCCTGTTTATAATTATAGATGTATTAATGTAGGATTATATATGTATGGACAATGAAATATGTGATGTAATGTATATGGTTTAATGATATAGATGATGTATGTATGGACCTAATGCGATGCCTATATGATCATGTATGCACTTATGTTTTTGTATGTCACAGGGTATCATTGTGAGATGGATGAGATGGGATAGAAAGAGATGAATGTTAGCACGAAGACCAAATCCTTCAACATATTACCATAAGACTAATAATTATTGCTCTTAATCATCATTGGGAAGATTATTGTAATGGCCAAAAAACACCATGATATGACATAGATCAAGGTGTACAATGTAATACCATCACATAAGACAAGTAGTCATAGACAAGGATGATAATGACTCATACTAAAAGTGCAATTGCCCCGGTCTTTTTGCCACAACAAACCACAAGCATAAGAAGACCAAAAAAGAAAAGTCATGAAACGCCGATGCTCCTCTAAATCCTATTGGCAGGACATCCTCAAAGAACTAGCAATATGACTTCCAAAGAGACAAGACAAGACAACCATCATGATACACCATTGCTTCTCTAAATCTTGTTGTCAGGACATCATTGAGAAACTAGTAACATGATGAAAGACCCAAAGACAAGTGCCAAGTGTTTGCCAAGTGTGTCTGAATGCCCAATGTTTTGATGCCAAGATGTTAGGTTTGACAATGTCGAAGGTGTCATAGTTGATGATGTCTGAATATCGAATGCCAAAGTTTTCCAAATTCAAGGACACATCCTGAATAATGTCGATGTCAAGAGTATGGATCCTCAAATGTCAAGAGGATCTTTCAAAATGCCAAATGATAGTTACAATACCTAGGAAGGACACATCATATGGTATAAATGACAGAGGCTATTCGTTAGAAGGATGCATCTAAAGAATAACCAAGAGTTGACAGTTTGACTAGTTAGGACAATTTGACTTGTTTTGACTGAAGTTGACTAAAGTTTGACTGTTGTTGACTACATGTCAATGTTGACATGCTGATGTACTTGACAAGTTTATTAAAGACTGGCCAAAGTTGGTTGTAGGAGTTTGCTTGTTTTAAGATGACTTGATTGACTTGACATTTTGACGTGTGTGCCAATGTAGTTTCATGAACTCTAATGGACTGACCTAGTGCGGCCTCAGGGGCTCATTGATTGATGGCCTTGCTTACATCATACATTCGGAGACCTCATAGTTCGACACGACCAATGACTTTGTCTTGATGACCAAAGACTGAGTCATGATTTTATTTTGACCAACCTAAAAGGACTAACCTAATGTCTCTGGGGCTTGAAGTTTCACCTTGCCTACTTAGAAAATGCGCAAAGAAAACGTAGTTTGGACAAAGGACCATGAAAAACTGACATGAATGACTGGACTGACTTAACTGACATTAACCCTATTTTGTGTTTTTGAGATATTTTGATTTTTTGGGATTTCTTCATGACTTTTTTTTAATTTTTAGGTCTTTTTTAGGACATTTTTCAATTTTTAGGTCTTTTTTAAGGACATTTTTCAATTTTTAGGATTTTTTCAAGACTTTTTCGATTGTCAAGACCATGTGCGATACCCACTGTAGTCACATGATAAATTTTTTCCCTTGGTCAGGCCTAGGACTAACCAACTAGATGGATGCATAAAGGACATGTGTGGGTGACAAATGGGTGATATGCAAGACTTGATGTCAATCATTATCAGCCATGGGAGAAAATGACAGGGTTTTTGTGATGGGTGTCAAGGTGATGTCGAAGAAGTGAGTGCTTTATTATGGACTAAGGAAGATAGAGTGATGGTAGATGGTAGAGCAATGACTGACTACACATGGCACCTGTTTGCCAAGTTTTCACCATGGTACTTATCCAAAGCAATTGTTTACCAAGTTTTCACTTTTGGAAAAATTATTTCTCTTTACTATTTTTGTCATTTTTCTTCTTCTTGTGGTGTCACCAAGATGCTTGTTTTCCAAGTTTTCACCAAGGTGACAATTTTTTATATTTTTCATTTTTTTTGTATTTTTAAGGTATTTAGCCCGACTTTCTGATGCTATGCATAGAAATTGCAAAGATGTAGATTTTTTATAGGCTCTATTAGTTGTTTACTATCTGGAGTAGCCAGCTGATATGCTCTAGAACTAGAAAAGGATATGATGACGTAAGGACCTAGCCAATTTGGTTCAAACTTGCCAGGTTTTTCTTTGTCAACCTGATTTTTAGGATTCTATATGAGAACTAAATCACCAACATCAAACTTCCTGACCATGACTCTCTTTTTGTAATTACGACAGAGACAGTTCTGATACATCTATAGATGGTTCAAGAAATTATGCCTTCTTTCATCTAACATCTCCAGCTTATGTAGTTGTGACTGTCTGTATTCTTCATCATCTATTAGGCCCTTAATGGAGACTCTTAAGGATGGAATTTCAACATTGATGGGCTTTGTTATTGGTACAAGATTGGATATCCATTCTGCATAGTCAATAGACCGTATGAATCTCGCGTCTAGCAGTTTTCTGTGGGTGCATTTTTCACAACTTTTGTTTTACTGGCTTGGAGTCTGGTATTAGTGGAAAATGGTGTAAGATCAATTCTAGATCCAAACTAGGTATATTGGCATATGACCATGCAAAATTAATTTTGCGCTCTGTAAAGAATTTGTGGAATTTGGGTTTCTCTTCTTCTATCAAGGATGCCACAAAGAGGACCATTTTAGGATCTTCTATTGTAGATATGTTTACTTCCATGGTGTCGTCAATAAGCATTGTCGATTTATCTTGATTCATGGGAAGAAAGTCTAGTCCTCCATCTTTGGGTTCCACAGAGAGGTTTTCACTCGCAGATACATCCTTTATTTTTATTTTTTTGTCGTTAGAAGGTGCCTTTCAGTTTTCACCTAAAGACGTTTCATTTTTTGTTTTATTTTTATTTTTCATTTTGGGACTAGAGGATGAAGCAGTCTCCCTGAAGTAAGTTGCACAATCTAAGTCAATAGCAAATCCAACCTTGTGATCACCACGGGGTATTCCCTCATGTATTCCCATAAATTCTGCAATGGCCTCATCATTTTGAAATATGTCCATGGTTGACAGGCCTTATTGGTCCCAATCGATTAGTTGTGGGTAGACTAAGGAGATACCATCATCAGTATTGGTGAATTGTGGAGAGGATGTGGAAAGCATGTAGAAAGATTCAAAGACATTGCAAATGAAGTTGTCATCATCCAATTCCCAATCGGATTTTATTCAATATTCTCCTTCACTTGACTCATACTCATTATCATAATAAGGAACATAAAGACTATCATTATAGTCGGTAGTTTCATGTGACCACTTAGATGAATCCATTTGATAGTTATCAAGTTTAGATGGTTGGGTAGATAGGTTGGGTGTATGGCTAATAGGACTAGAAAATGATTTAGGTTTGTCACTATTCCTCGTGTCAAAGAGCCTATCCCAATTTTATGGTTTCCTTGGGATCTGAGGATTGTCATTATTAGAGGCCGGATCAATTTTAAACATTTTCCAAAATATTTGTTCAATTGTAAGTTCTCTAGATTCAAGGAACAATTCATCAAAGCAACAGTCACTTAGGGATCGTTGGGATCCAAATTCCCATTCATGGGAGTTAGTTTCATTAAGGGATTCCTCAATAGTCTTGAAACTCTTTGAAGCATTCATTCTTTCACTCGAAAGTTCATTGGTATGTCGATTGTCATTTTTGGGTAGACCATACCCTAACCCAAGATACTTTGGTCATTTGGGAGGTGCTATAGGTTCTCTTTGTCCAGTTTTATTTCTACCAAGGCCACTAGTTCTGTCATAGCCTTTTACCTTTAACATGTCATATCCTTTGCCATATATCTTAATTGGTAATGGGGGTAAGTCTTCCATTTCTTTATAAAGCCATCCCACTATGTCAGAAATGCATTTGTTGTTCATGTCTCCATTTTATGAAAATTGTTTTTGACCAAACTTAAAAAATTCCCTTAGGTTCCATTCTAAAACACGATCGACCATAGACCTTAGGAGACTTGGGTATTGTTGTGATGCAATATGTTGTATTCAGTTTGAATTCTCTGGAGGCTAGGTCCTGGATCTTGACATTGGACTTAGCCTTAGGAAGTGAGGAAGATGATGGCAAGGTAGAGGATGTGGATGGAGTGGACATGGATGATGATGCGAGTGTGGATGGGTAAATGAATTTGGAAGAAGAGGAACTTGAAGCTTCTCAGTTGATGGGCACTTGATGTTCAAAAATACACCTTAGATTGGTGTAGTATTGAAAAGGATCGGGGTCTCCATATATGGTGATTTCTGTGTCATCAAAGGGAGACTTTAGACATTAGTGGTAGGTGGATGGAACAACTTTTAGGGCATGAATCCAAGGTTGACCAAGCAAAATGTTATAGGGTAATTCAAGATCAAGGACTTGGAAAGTTGTGTCTACAATGACTAGTCCAACTCTGATAGGAAGAGTGATAACACCTTGAGAGGAACATTCTTCATCATCATATGCCTTTATGACTATGCTCTTTGTTGCTTCTACACAAGCATCAGAAAAGCCTAGAGCCTTAACCAATTTTAAGGAGCATATATTTAGTCCTACTCCACCATCTACTAAAACCCATCTGACCTTATGCTTAGGGATGAAAACCTCAATGTGTAATGCATTGTTATGGTTGGACTTTGGTGATGAATAATATTGGTACAAAAATGTTACATGATGGGGTGTAGTGAGATAAACCACCATGGCCTCAAATTGGCTGACATCAATGTCTTGTGGGACATAGGACTCTTGCAAGGTTTTTTCAAGTATAGCCTTATGCGTGGGAGAAATATGAAGCAGCTCGAGTATGGATATGTGCACCGAGGTTTTTCCTAGTTGATCAATAAGGTTAAATTGACTCTTAGGTTGAGACTGCTTTGCAGATGGGCCTGATTGTGATTAATTAATGGATGGACTGGGTATTGTAGTTTTTGGTGCTGAGGAGGTGGACCGGCTATGGTGATTTTTCCGCTTTGAGTAGTGGCATTGCATTCAGGTGCTCTTTTGATAGTGATGGTATTGACATATTTGTCATCAGTTCAGACATTATTAATGATGGTTCCTCTTGAATAATCAAATGTAGCACAAATGTAATTAGCTTGATTATTATTAGTCTTGGAGTTTGATGTGGAAGCCTTATTAGAACCATGGTCTTGTAGTGGGTTTTTGTGAATAGTATGGTTTGCATTTGATGCAAATTGTGACCCACCCAATTCAATTGCGTGATTTTCAATGAGGTGTTGAACAATGTTTCTTAGTTCCCGACAAGAGGATGTATTATGCCCTTTAGCCCAGTGGTAATCACATAAAGAGTTATCATCCCACCATGATGGTTTAAATTGTCCTAGGTCATATGGCTTAGGGTCCTCAAGTGTGATGAGACCATTTTGAAGGACCTTCTTAAGGACATCCTCAATTGGATCTCCCAAAGTGGTGTATATTCGTCTTTTCAGAAATTGTCTTGTCTGGCGGGGTTGTCCTTGACCTTGACTGCTTTGACTATTTTGATTATTTGGAATGACATTGGTGGGGGGTGTTAGTATTGTTGCTGGTTTGTTTTGTGGCTGAGCTCCTTTAAGAGTAAGTACATGACCCATCGTGTTTACAACCTTGGCATCAACAATGCCATGATTGGTAACATGTTTATTTTTTACCCAATACTTATTTTTGTTCGTAGATGAGTTTGAATTTGTGTTTTTAGGACCATATTTTATTTCTCCTTAAGCAATGAGAGCTTTCTCAACTTGGACACCTTTTTCGACTAGGTCTATGAAGGTTGTGCAATGGTGAACTTGCAATTTGTATTTCAATCGGCCTAGGAGTGTTTGAACAAACATGTCGACCTTTTCTTTCTCAGGTATGTCAATGTGGCAACGACTTGCTAGACTTCTCCATCTTTGGAAGAATGGGATAATTTTTTTACCAACATCTTGTGTAAGAGTGCATAAGCTAGTGATGGAGGTGTCCATGTCAATGTTATATGCGTAATTTTTTAAATTGTAGAACCATTCCAGTGCAAGTCCTGTATGACTCTTAGAGAAGAGTCTCATCAATTAAGTGTGTTCATGGGCAATGTCCATATAGTTGGTTGTGAATTCTTGAACATGTTCAATAGGATTAATCTTTCCCTTATATTTGATAAAGTTTGGTGCCACATACCCAGGAGGAAATGGTGGCATGTATAGATTTGTGTCAAAAGGATACATGCATAGGTCATATGACGTGTGACTTCATGTCAAAAGTTTGCATGTTTTCTATGGTCTTTTGTAAGTGAGCCACTTGAGCTATCAAGGCATCAATTATAGGATTATTCATTGCATCACACATGGGAGTGATAGGTATAGCATGGGCCCCCATTTGTTGAGATGAGATGTATGATGTGTTTTGTTGTGGGATGTGTTGCTGCGAGATGTATGACATGTTTTGGTTTGCATGAAAGTTTGGATTAGGGACTTGTTGATGGGTGTGAATATGTGATGAATATGTCGAAATATGCCCTGTAGCCATTTGAGTCAAAATTTGGGGAATATGTTGACCATGAATATTTTGGTGTCCAAATGAGGCCATGTGATGTGTATTCTGATTGCCTTGTCCAAATTGTTGAAATTGTCCATGGGGAATGTTCATGTTTGGCCCTTAGGAAGTATTTGTATTGAATTGTGATGACATGTTAACATTTGGTTGTGGTCCTCGAATAAAGACACATCATTTACTTCCTCCAAAGGGATTGAATGAAATACCAATGAAAGGATTGGATGACGAGGAACCCATGACATAGATGAAGCTCCAAATAGAGGGTTTGAAGAGCTTTCCCCCATTGATGAGGACTGAAAGGTGGCTCCAACTGATTGTAACAATATTGTTGACATTGTTGGAATTGATTGTGACATGGCTTGTGACATGGTTGGTGTCCCTCCAACGGATGTTGCATTGATTGAATTGGAATTGTTTTGATTGGTTGTGTCATATGAGGTAGCATTAATGGTAATTGTGGTAGTTTGCAAGGTAGCATTAAACAAAATCATTGCTTGTATTGTTTTGAGGTTGACTAGTGTTGGGCATGTTGTTTGTATTGTTGATAATATGATCGGGTGATGTTGGTCTCAAAGTGTTAATGTCAAAGCCACGCGGAAATTTTTCTCCTTGACTTAGAAGAATGGCCAAATATCTGTTTCTATCATGTAAAACCATTTCTTCCACAAAGGAGGCTGCTTTTGGATTTTGGGTTGTGGCTTCTAGGTCTTCCTCAAATACTTGTCCATGTTCATCCCTACATATGAATGGTTCAAAGTGATTATGTGACGAAGATGGCATATTCATGTTGCTGAAAGGATTGATGAAATATGTGTCTTGGTTCATGCTTTGATTCATGTCATTGGAAAAGATGTAAGTGTTGTTGTCTTGTCCAAAATTAGCCATTTGTCTTCTTTTTCTTTGAAGCCTAGTCTCAACCATATAAGGAATTGCTCAAATTAGGAAGAGGATGAAAATGACTACTAAATGACACTATGTTTTTTTGGATTTATTTTTTTGATAAACGATGACAATGCAAGACTATGTTTTTGGATTTTTTTGATAAAGGATGACAATGCAAGGTGATAATAACATTTTCCTAAGGAAAATGACTAACTAATGCAAGGTGATAAGATTTTCAAGAAAAGATGTCAAATGCCAAGGTGACAATGAGGAATAATATGAAAATGTTGACTAAGGAAATGACCAATGCCAAGTCTAGATGTCAAATGGGGACTAAGATGGAAGTTATGACAATATTTTGGATTTAAGGATAAGATATGCAAGGTGAGGACTAAAATGATTTGAGTGTCTAAAGTATGCGAATGCAAAAGTCTAAATGATTTGGAAGAGGGTTTCTCAACCACACTAAGCTTGATCTATGTCTCAATTTTGGAATATCAAAGGACTTGTTTTTGAAGGACTAAATGACAAGGACAAGATGACTAAGTGAGGTTTCCTAACTTTACTTATGAGTTGGAAAGGTCTCACATAAGGAAAATGACTAAAGAAGACAATGATGACTAAGTCCAATGATAACCTGCCTTTGAAAGTCAAGATTTTTCTAAGTGAGGTAAGGTTTCCTACTCCAAAATCTAAAAATGAAATGAGGATGCAAGGATTGGTTTATGACTAAAATGAAGATGATTATGCCTAAGGATGAAACAAAAATTTGCAAAGATGGACTTATGGGTAAATGCAAACTAAAGATGAAAATGGTTGAATAATTTGAGCAATTTCATATCTTTTTTTTTTTTTTGACATAATCTTCTAAAAAAAAGACATTTGATGAAAATTTGGACATATTTGAATTCAATTTCTGGTCTGTGACAGAGTTTTGTTTTTGTCATGCAAATGCGTCATTTTAGATCACAGATGCATCACAATTGTTTGAAATATGTACCTCAAACTATATAGGCTGAAACCTCCATTAGAGACAAGTTGGTGTGACATCTTCATTGTCTGGCCGACTAGCAGCTTGATTCATTCTAGTTTGTACAGGTTGATGTGACCTTGCAAATGTCTTGCTGAAAGGTTGCACTATGGAGTCTATCACTGTGACATAGTGTATTCATTATGACCTCATAACGCTCGGGAGACCTCTGGCCAATAGGCCATTCAATCATATTTTGGGAGACTCTTGGCGACCATGATCTTCGGTGTAACATGGTGGCTCAGTGAAGCGTCTTAGCAAAAGCTAATGTCTCACCGATAGGAATATTGCTGGTGTCTTCACTATAACATATGGCTCAAGGAGAAGTCCCAGTGAATGGATAAATTCACGCCGATGGGGACACATCCAAACGTTCTTCGGTGTAACTCAAAGCGATCGGAGAAATCTCTTAATGATGGTGAATTTCTTGCTGATAGCCGATGGCTATGGGGGTAACTCTTGGTCCCAGGAAGACGTCTTAGTGAATGTTGAAGGTCTCACCGATAGGAACATCTTGTGGAATCTTTGGTATAACTCTTGGTGACAGATGAAGCTTTCAGGTAAGTCATAGAGCTTGGTGAGAAGTCTTAGCGAGAGCTACATGTCTCACCGACATTGTTTTATGTTTGAGTCTTCAGGGTATCATATGGAGATTAGTATGTTCTCTCAGCGAAGGGCAATGTCTTGGTGATGGGTGAAAGCTTTCGGGGTAACCTTTATGTCTCAGAGAAACCTCTTGGTGATATTGGTATGTCTTGTTGACTATCTTTTGGAGCTCGATATGACTTGTGTCTTCGGTATACCTTTGGTGACTCGCTATGATCTCCTGGCGAATGCGATAGGTCTGGGCGACTACTTGGTGACTTGGTGTAACTCATGGAGCTCGATAGAATGTCTTAGAGATAACAGAGTCTCTTGGCAACATCGATATGAAATCTATGTGGCATCGGCGAGACACTGTTAGTGTCTCACCGAGATGCCAACACAGAGTGAATTTTGTTGACCGTTTGACCATCCGATGTGGCATCTCATGGATGAATAGGAGGAGCTGAATGGGAACAGTTGGAAGATAGTCAGTTGCGATGGTTCTGTGAGGAAGGTCTAGAGACAAAGTTTGACATGGATATACTCTGTGATTGCAGTTTGTAATCGGCTGGTTGATTCAACAAATTGTTGAGTGATTGTATCAGTGGATGATTTCTGTGGACTGTAAAGTGAAGATTCCTGCACACGAATGTTAATGGTGAATGCTGTTGTATAATGACACCAGAAAGATAAGTCTAGAATTTGTATGTAATTTCATTACTATAATACAAAGTGATTTCTCTTGGTGTAGTGGGTTTTTCTCCCGTAAGGGTTTTCCCACGTATATCTAGTGTTCATGTGTGATTGTCAAATATTCTATTTTTGTTGTCTATTTCATAGTGCATCTTAATTGGACTATAATTGTAAATTTTAAAGTGTATCTACATTCTTTCCTGAGGTATTGATGTTAGGAGAATTTTTTTCCACATCTAATTTTCCCTACAACAATATGGCAGATGTGGCTCAGCTTTAGTGAATGTGGTTCTACATAAAGAAAATGCAACTCAGTAAGGAGATTGTAGGTTTCTACAAAGAAAATGTGGTTCGATACAGGAAAATGTCTCTAGGAATGGAAAATGTGGTTAACAGAGCAATTGCACTATAGGAAATGTCAAATGTGGCACAGGAAACAAATGCATTTCATAAAGAAAAAATGAGCTATGGCAATGCGACTCAGAAAGATTCAAATGTAGTTCAGATAGGCACATGTAGTTTAGAAAGTAGCAAATGTGTTGCACTAGAGCAAATGTGGCACTTAAAGCTTCAAATGTGTTTCAATAGAGTGAATGCATTGCAACCATAATGAATGCCTAGTTTGTTTGCAAGTTTGACCAAAATTTGAAGTTGTCTCAAGTTGAAAGTGTGTCTCCATATTTGTGTAATGATGTTTGTTTGTTTTAATGTTTGAGAAAACACTTGGAAAACACAATATTTTGTCTTTGATTCAAGCATAATGAAGACAAGCACAATCCTAGGCTAGGCAAGGACAATATTCACTAGATTCCATATGGGTTTCCCCAACCGCACTTATTCTTAGCATGTGAATCCAAAAGCTTGGCTACACGGGCTCCCCCTTATAGTGCACTACTTCTCAGTCCAACCAAGCTTCCAACCCCCATAAATCTCCCATGGTAGGTTGATCACCTCTACTAAGAACTGTGAGAATGTGGATGCCTTCTCAACGGCCATTGCTGTGTTAGCAAATAAAGGGATTTTGGCTACTACACAAAGGTGTTTAGTTTAGGACCCCCGTTTGAGTGGCCATACATGGGGAAAAGATTAAGCTCCATTAAAGGAGGAATTCCAGCCTAAAGAGGTTATGCTTAATAGGGTTTTGGGGAATCCTACTTTGTCCATATGACACATCCATACTCGTAATCCTAGGCTTTCCCTTAAGATTCACATTTATATACCGGTTGGGGGTAGCTCAACCAAAGAGCTCCGTTTCCAATTTGAGTTGCTTGGGGTGAGTAATTTTTTCCACCAAGGAAGACCCAATTTCTAGAGTCAAAAATCATTTATCTTACACCCAGAATTGCACAAGTGTGCAAGGGGAGAGGATACTTCGATTATTGAATCGGGGTAAACACAAAAATGGATGGGTCTAGTTTTCTGATCACCTAGTTTGCACAAGGTGAGAGCATAATAACCTACCACCCCAAACACAATCAAGAAAAGGACAAGAAAAGTTCTTTTTAATGCACCAATTGAAGTGTTTTCTAATCTAGAAATAAACAAATATAATGTTTCAAAGTAATAGCCTTGGACAATCAACCTACAAAATCACTTGTTAGTAGTTTCAAAGATATGCCTTAGACCCATGAAAGACTCAAAGCCACATGCTACAACAAGTCATTAGTAACCAAAAAATCTCTAACCTAACATATTGCAGAAAGGAAAAACAGATTGCAAAAAGAAATAAAGACAAATCTGGAAAAACCCGAGAGCAAAAGTTTACCAGACGAATACGTCACAACAAAGTGATTGCATCACTCTGTACAACAAATGTGACTTGGTTCTATATACTAGAATTTGATAGATGAATGTGGTAACCTGCAAGTCAAATGCATCATGACCGAGCAAATGTGTCACTCTATAAGTCGTATGCGTTGCAGTAGAGCATATACGACATTCAAAGGAGCAAATGCGTCATGGAATAATAGATGCATTGTTATTTAGAGAAAATGTGTCGCAGTCATGCCTATACCTACAAAATAGAAAAATTTTGTACAAAAAATGCTCGATTTGGCATCGGGTTCACCAATGTAACTAAGGGAATTTTTCTAGGGTTAGCAGATTAATGCATAAACACAAAAACCCAAAGCAATAGTGAAGTGCAAAGGATATAACATGAAAACTAATGAAAATATCTCACCAAATGTCTTCATTCTCCATGGCTGACCTCCATTATACCTTCTCAACTTGTTGCAAATATGATGTTTCCCTCAAATTTGATGTGAGCAATCTAATGACAATGACAAGCCCTAAGCAAATGTTGAAGGATTTGAAATGACTACATGCAATACTATGCTATTATGCAACTAGTAAGCACCAAAACTATGTCTAAATTATGACAAATGAAATGTAAATATGCCTATGAAAAAGTGACAAGAATGCAAGAGTATGAGATGAAAAGATTGCAAGATGACATGAGGTGACAAAATGAGACCAAAATTGCCATTTTATAGAAAATGCAATTTTGAGGGAATGGCCAAGATTAAAAGTTGACAAATGCCCTAGAATCAATGGACAAGGTTCAATTTGACAACCCACAATTAGGGTTAGGGTAGCATTAGGGAAAATTCAAAATGAATGGACAAGATTGATTTTTAGAAAATCAAATCAAGGGTTGACAATGCATGTGACAAGAGATAAGATTGGCACAAAAAAAGAGGTGGCTGGAAAATCAAATAATAATAGAAATTACTTGATTTTTGGAGAAAAAGACTATTTTGAATTAAAAATTAATTTAATTCAAAAGGTGGGGCCACATGACAATAAATAATTAATTTGAATTATTTACTTAAAAGAGGGAAAATTAGAAAATAGGACCATTTTAAATAAATAATTTTACTTAAAATGAGGGAAATATCAAGGTAGCAATAATTAAATAAAATTTATTTATTTAATGATCAGGAAGAAATTAGTGGACCAGAATAATTAAATAAATTAAGAAATTTATTTAATTATAGGAAGACATTAGACAATAAGTGACGTATTAAGTAAATGAATAAATACAATTTATTTATTTAATAATCATGAAGAATAAAAGACATGAATTAATTAAATAATTATGAATTATTTAATTAAAAGTCAAAAGTTGACCAAGGACATAATTAAAATGTCTTAATTATGCTAGGAAGAACAGATGAAAATAGAGCTTGAAGGCCTAGGTCATTTTTATGTGTCTACAATGGTTGCATAAGGTTATGCGTAGTTTTTAGGAATCTGAACATATCATCATTAAAGGACAACTATGAACTGTCGAACATGGAAGGCATGCTACATAAGGTAACTAGCTATGAGCTATTATTAATGATCGATGTTTTTTTTGGGTAAAACCAAGTGAAAGTGAAGGAGTCTGAGCAGTACAAGACTGCATTCAAAACTTCGTGGGGCACCTATGTGTATGTAAGGATGCCATTTGGCTTAATTGATGCAGGTGCCACTTTCCAGAGGGCTATGGATGTAGCCTTTTTTTATTTTATTGACTTGTTCATGGCTATATAGTAGGATGACTTGATAGCTTACTCCAAGAAAGAAGATCACTACATGCACTTGGAGAAGATATTTATCAGGGCATTGGAATATTGGATCTCCTTGAACCCTAAGAAGTGTGCCTTTGGGGTTACTAAAGGCAAGTTGCTGGGGCATATTGTGTTTAAGGAGGGAGTAAGGATTGACCCTAAGAGGGTAGCAGCCATAGACAAGACAAAGAATGTAAGAGGCATTCAATCATTCTTTGGCCAGATAAATTTCTTGAGGAGGTTTGTAACCAATTTTGTAGAGATTACAAGACCTATCTCCAAGATGCTGAAGAAAAGAGGAAAGGTATTTTGGAATGAAGAGTCTAGCCAGGAATTTAAGAGCATAAAATAGGATATTAAGGAGGCCCCAATTTTAAGGACTCCTAACTTTTCCAAGCCATTAAAAATCTTTTCATTTGCATTGTTTCATACTATTGTTGCTATTTTGTTACAAAAGAATGAAAAGGGATTTGAACAACCAATTTATTTCTTTAGAAAGTCACTTCAAGTCGTAGAGTTAAAATATGATTTAATGGAGAAGTAAGCATATGCACTTGTTAAGGTAGTGAAGAAATTTGAGACTTACCTATTTGGAGCCATAGTCATTGCTTATGTCCTAGCTGTAACTGTGAAGGACATCTTTACCCAACAAGAAGTCATAGGTAGAAGATGCAGGTGGATAAATAGAATTCAGGAATTTAATATTGACATCTAGATAACCAAACTAGTGAGAGGATAGGGATTGGCCAAGTTAATGGTTGAAGTGAACTTGGGTGCAAATTAGATAAATCTAGAAGATGATTCCAAGAGATCATATGCCTGTGATATGGAGTGTTGTGATTGGTATAAAAATGTTGTTTATTACTTGCAGAGAATGCAGTTCCTTGAGGGATTGACTTAGAATGAGAAAATAACTCTCAAGCGACATTCCATTATGTTATCATAAGAGGTGAATTGTGGTGGAGAAACTTGGAGGGCATATTGTTGAAATGTGTTGATGAGACCAAGGCCTCTGAGTTGTTAAAAGAAATGCATGGTGGGGTATGTGGTGGAAATTAATGGCTAAAACCACTACCCATAAAGTCTTGAGGGATGGATTCTAGTGGCTCACAATTTTTAAGGATGCATACAAACTAGTAAGAGCATGTGATGTATGCCAAAGGTTCTCTAGGAAACTAAAATTCTCAAGCAACTTGCCACTTAGACCAGTTACTATGCATACACCTTTTCAACAATGGGGTATTGACTTCATTGGAGAAATAGTTGAAAAATATAGTCGGGGCACTCATAGATTCTTGTGGCCACAGACTACTTCACAAAGTGGGTGGAAGTTATCCCAACAAAAAGAGCAAGTAAAGTAGTCACAGACTTCCTAATGGAAAATATATTGACTGGATTTGGAGTACCTGAGAAAATTGTCTTAGATAATGAAATGTGCTTTAGATCTGAGGAGTTTACAGAATTTTGCTCAAAACATGGAATCCAGATGTCATACTATTCACCATATCATCCTCAAGGAAATGGCCAAGCATAATCAAGCAATAAAATCTTGATGAAAATCATCAAAATGATTCTTGAGGAGAATAAAAGATCTTGGGATTCCAAGTTAAGGTTAGCCTTGTGGGCAGATCGGGTGACTGTTAAGAACGCCATTGGCTATGTGCCTTTTTATTTAGTATATGGTATTGCAACTAGGCTTCCACAGAACAACCTTATGCAAATGAATAAGTTTTTCCAAGAGTACGATGAGGACATATGTGACACAATGCAACATAGGATTGATGCATTGATGGAAGTAGATGAAAAAAGGAGGCATGCTCATAAAAGAAGTTCCAAATTGGAGTTGTAGGTCAAGAAATTGCATGACAAGAAACCATCCTCAAGGAAATTTCAAGTAGGGAACTTGGTGTTGATGTGGAATGCAAGATCCGAAGATAAGGGAAAACATGGAAAGTTCAAAGCATTATGGCTTGGCCCTTATTTGATCAACAACACTCATGGTGAGGATTCATATTTCCTACAAGAGCTAACAGGTGATATTCTTGAGCTGCTAGTACGTGGATAGCTTTTGAAGCCATATTTCTCTTGAAATGTTCTATTCCATGTACATTATACAGTCCAGTAAATATTGTATAAGTGTGTTTGCTTTGGTTTGGTTCTCTTGCCTTGTTCTAGCAGGTCCTTTATTTTTGGTGTCCTTGTGCTTGGTTCACCATGAGATTTGAATCCTCACCATGCCTAAAAGAGGCATGCATCCCCATTTGGAGCCACTAATGGAACCCTCAAAAAAATTTCATGTTCCATTGGCTTGGGAGAAAGCATTTCCCTAAATGTTAGTTTGGTTGGATAAGACTAGGGCTTAGGGTTTTATATGAGGTTTTTTTTTTACTTTGAATATTTTCCTTCATATCTTAACATATGGTCTTGTGGTCTATTCCTTGGTTGAATTGATGTAGCCCATTCCTGGTCATGTTAAAACGACTTGAGTCATTGAAGCCCATGAAGTTAGTAGCCCCTTGTGCCTAGGCGAGATAAAATTTTATTTCATAAGGTTGATTGATCGACCTTGTTTGGCCTTTACATCCTTTGAATAAAATGGTTTTAAATCTTTAAAGGCCTTATTTTAT
>VDFB02193867.1:243711978-243733626 GCA_007258455.2 Sequoia sempervirens | reverse complement strand
ATATAATATATAATATATATTTTATATAATATAATATATTATATAATATATAATATATATTCTATATCATATGACATAGAAGAGGTAACAGATATCCGTTATGTGTGTGTGAATTGTTTTAATATATATACTATATATAATATACATAATATATATACTATATTAATATAAATATTATATATATTATATATACTATATATTAATATATATACTTTATATTCTATAACAGATGACATAGAAGAGGTAATGAATATCTATTATGTTTGTGCGAATTGTTTAAAGTGTTGAGGGCATGCCAATTATTCCACATAACAGATATCCATTTTGTAAGTTATATAAAAAACAAAATAGGGACCGTTTTGAGTACTTTAACGGACCCTACATTCTTTTTCTCGCGAAATTCTCGTGATTTCTGTCTGCAACTGATGAAATTCAGCTTTTCTAAGATTTTTGTACACTTTTTTTAGCATTCCAATCATTGGTGTGTGTTTTTTTGTTTGTACAATGGGGAACAAGAGTTGACGTAAGAGAAAAGATAAAAGGAAACTTATAGCAGATCAAATTGAAGCATATAGAAAAAAAGATAAAGAAGTCATAAGAAAAGAAGACAAGGTATGCAAAATATTCAAAATGAAGCTTCTTTTGAACCATTGAATGTTAATTCAAGTGAAGATGATATAGGAATTGAAAATATTGAACATCATATTGAAATTGAAAATGAAAATGTTGTTCAAAATGAAATTGTTATTGAAAATGTTGAAAATGAAAATGTGGTTGAAAATGAAATTGTTTTTGACAATGAAAATGTTGTTCAAAATGAAATTGTTATTGAAAATGTTGAAAATGAAAATGTGGTTGAAAATGAAATTGTTTTTGACAATGAAAACGTTGTTCAAAATGAAATTGTTATTGAAAATGTTGAAAATGAACTTTATGCAACACCTAAATACAAAATAACCCCTAAATGGTTGGTTGAAATAGATGAGAACATAATTGATAATCTTCAAAGAAAAAGGTCACAATGAACGGTTCATTTGTGGGCTACAAAATTGTTCAATGAATTCTTTTCCAATAAGACATTAACCGAACAATGCCAACTTTTTGTGCAATTACTTAAGATTTACAAAATGAGACCATTATTTAAAAAAAATGAAGATTCGTCTCACAAAAATATTGGAAAAAATAGTCTTATTGTAAAAAATATTTTTAATGCTCTAACCTCTATTGGAAAGACTAGTAAGAAAAAAGATAAAAGGGCTGCTCAAAGAGTGATCACAACATCACTAGTAAGCCATCATTTGAAAAATGCTCGTTTAATGAGACAAACTTGTATTGATTTTAACTTAAATCGTAAAACATTGAGTAGAGCACTGTCAAGAAGAGGAAGACTCAATAGAGCTCTTCAAAATGATATGTGGGCTTTTAGTGGGAGGCTTCCACGTGTTGATAAAAAGCTAACCAATAATGTAAAGATGCAAATTGAACAATATTGGAATTCTTACTCTAGAGTATCACCGAATATAAAGGATGTTCTAAAGTTACGAATTGGTAATAGAGATCTTACACCACATCCTAAACATTTTTTGGAATGTAGCCAAATAATTGTGTATGAACAATTTTGTCAAGAACATCCACATTTTCAAATTTCACAAAGGGCTTTTTAATCTTGCAAACCATTTTATTGTGTTCCTATTAAGGTTCGTAATACATGTTGTAAATACCATGTTGAGTTTTCAATGTATCATGAATTTTTATTCCATATTCGTTCTACTATGCATACTGACAAAATGTTATAGGAGTGTCATGTAGTGCAACTTCCCAAGTCATCCAAGGATTTGTTAGATTCATTTTTATGCATTAGAGGTGATGGTTGCTTATTTTATAGAAATGATTGTTTAAATGGAACGTGTTTGCAATGTGGTGGTTTATCCAAGTTTGTAACATGCTTTCATGAGGACAGCGATCATGATTTTGGTAACAAAATTGTTGATAAAAACAAGTATGAGACAATGAAGTACACATTGAAGAGTGGAGGTGAGGGTTCTAGATGCGAGTTGGTTGCAAGAGAGGTGAGTATTGCTGATTTTATTTCAGATTTTAAGAAAAATATTTTTTATAAGTATGAAAGGCATAGCCATAGGTCGCAGTGGTTGGATTGACAATTTAGGATGTGTAAGGACTCTTTCCCCATTGGAACTATTGTATCTGTAGTTGATTTTGTTAAAAATTACACATTGCAACCACAAAATGAAGTTCAATCACAATATTATAATTCTATTCAAATTGCTATTTTTGTCCACATAACATATAGGCATGCCCCTAATAGTATAGAAGATGACAGAAAGATAATCAAGGAGTACCATTTTTACATGAGTGATGATAAATCTCATTCATCCGAGTTTGTACAACATTTTTTTGAAATTCTTTTTGAGTTCTTGCAGGAAAAAGGAATTGCAATGGGTCAACATTTGATTTGGTCATATAACTGCACAAGGCAATTCAAGAATGCTTGCATGTTTTATTAGTTGAGCAGGATGAATATAGAGAGGGGTGTATCACATATTTGGAGTTTTTTTGAAGCTAGGCATGGAAAAGGCAAGCATGATGGTGCAAGTGCATGTGTGAAGAGAGTTTTGGTTAAGGAAAAAATGAAGATTAGAGGTGGTGCAACATTCAGTGATGCATGTTCTATTGTGGATTGGTGTAGTTATGCACTATCACGAGGAGGGACACTTGATTCATAGGTCTATAGGTTCTTTTGGTTGGTTGAGGAGGGCACAGTGGGAGATATAATGGAATGTCAAACAATTAAGATTCTTCAAAGATGCATTCAATTTGAAGCTCAGATGCGAGTGCATGGACCATATGGATATGAGAGATGGCTTGTTTTTGTCAGAATTGTATTGAGTGTGATTGGAATCAGTGCAAATCAAGTGAATGGGTAGATACATGGATTCCATAGTACCTAACTCATTTATCTGTACCACAATCCTCATTACAATATGTAATGGAAAGTTTGGTTGACTACAATCATCTTTCAGATCTTGTACAACTAGGACATGTCTATGCAGTTGTAGCACCGCAAGGGAATGAAGAGGGATTAGATTATTGGTTGGCACAATGTGTACAGGGAAAGAAAAAGCTAACACAACCGATGACAGATGATGATGGTTTCATGTATCCTACAGGTTTAGTTTTTATTTCTCAAACTTGGTTGCATTTCCATTTCACCATCATTTAGGTTGTTTACCATCATTTAGGCTGTTTACATTAATATAGATTTGTTATTCTAAGTAAATTTAGATGTTGATAAAAAATTTATGATCACATAGGTTTAGTTGTTGTTTTCAGAACTTGGTTGGGAACATATATGATTAAAAAAATTACGTACTTGCATTTGAAGACTATGAGAAACACAAAACCATTCTGATGTATTCACACCTTGTTATAGCAACAAATGTTAAGTTATTGAGACATCATGCTAGACCAAAATCAAAAAAAATATGGACAATTATTAGTGTTGATCATGAAGCATTACTGGAAAATCTGAAGGTAAGAGATGACCCTGCAGGCACACTTGAGTAGCGGATCATTTGTTGTATGGGACAAGTATGATATTATTCATCATATTTTGATATTGTTTATCTACTAAGGTTCATTATTTAGATTGTTTAGAATAATATAGATTGGTTATTCTAAGCATTTTTTATAGTTTGCATTACCGATTCATCATCATTCAGGTTATTTAGAATAATATAGATTTGTTAGTCTAAGAATCTTTTCTATTGTGACAATATAGATTTCCCATTTGAAGTATATTGCGATGTTCCTAGTACGGTAGATCATGGACCTGCTGCAACAATAGCCACCTCAGATCCTTTGGGAGAGGTATGTGAGAGATTAGAATAATATAGATTGATTATTCTAAGCATCTTTTATAGTTTGCATTACCATTTCATCATCAATTAAGTCTAGAATAATATAGATTTGTTATTCTATTGTACATAGTTTGACTGCTACCTTAATGGTTTGTACAAGTGGTTGTCACTCGAAAATTTCAATAAGCTACTCTTGTGGAAGACTGTGCCAACCGCGAAGGCAACGCGAGCTCTATTTGCTTCCCCTACTGGGAAATGACTATGTATTAGGGTCTTTGTTGTATTCCTACGTGGAATTTTGTAAATCATATATTTGATATCATTCATATTGTGTACACTTTATGTGTATTCAAGTGTATGTTTTACAACTTAAGTGTATACTTTGTCACTTATGAGTATTGCAATGTATACTTTACGACCTACATGTTTAAATGCATATACTTTGTATTCATATCTGTAGTTCATGACTTAAGTGTATTTGAGTATTGTAATGTATACTTTACGACCTACATGTTTTAATGCATATACTTTGTATTCATGTGTGTAGTTCACAACTTAAGTGTATTTGAGTAAATGAATCACTTTTTCACTTACTCACAAGGAACAAAATGAACCCTAAGCCCCTTTTCACCTTTACATCGCATCCATTTGACCTTTTTTTCCATCAACTTAAAATTTGACTCTTAAGGGAAATCATTGGTCCAATGTAGCTTAGAGTGATTTGACGTATTTGGGCACAAAAGAGGACCATCCCTAGTGTAAACGTTCCAGACATGTTGGAATAGTCTGTTTGGTCCTATGAGTTACAGAACAAAAGTTGCACCACTTTGCAACTTTACACTACTTGCATCTAACAACTGTTTCCTCAACATAAAACTCATCCCTGCAGGAAAATGACTCTGAGTTAGCAAAAAATGAGAGAGGTTATTGTAGAGGGTCCCAACACGATCCCATAGCCTCAAACAAAGAATCTGTAGGCATCACGGTTTTCAAGAAATAGATATTCAAATATTGCTACCATTTAGCACTTTGGACTCTTAAGGGAAATCGCCGATCCAATGTAGCTCAGAGTGATTCAACATATTTGGGTGCAAAAGAGGACCATACCTAGCATAAATGTACCCATCTAGATGTGTTGTAATAGTCCGTTTGGTCCTATGAGTTTTAGAATGAAAGTTGCACCACTTTGCAACTTTACACTGCTTGCAACTGACAACTTTTTCCTCAACAGAAAACTCATCACTGCTAGAAAATGCCTCTAAGGTAGCAAAAATTGAGAGAGGTTATTGTAGAGGGTCCCAACATGATCCCATAGCCTTAGAAAATGATTTTTAGGTTTCCGGATTTCCAAGAAATAGATGATACGGTCACGGGGAGGAGGAGGGTCCCATAGATCAGTGGTTAGCCGATTTGAAGGCTATGGTAGAGGCCTTGAAGGATCAAGTTAGGGTTGTGTCCTTTGAGAGAGACAAGATGCATCTAGAGAGGGACAGTGCATATCTGGAGAGGGATTAAGTGGTGACATGGAGGCATGAGACAAAGCAGAGGTTTGTCGAGTTCTCCACTCTTTTTAGTGGACTAGTTACATATATGGCTTGAGAGTTGGTCAGGGTTGGCGAGTGACTCTTGAGCCATACTACAAGGATTTGTATGAGAATGAGGTACCTCCTGAGAGATGGGATCTTAGTGCTTCTTAGGCACTCAACAGTAGATCAAACAACCGATATTCCCATAGTAGATCCCAAAGAAATGGTGGTGTCCTAAGACCTCGCAAGCCTAGGACCTTATGATAGGCCCCCATCCACACAATGATCATCAGGCTCTCCCCGTCAGTCACCTCCTCATTCTCCTCATCAAAGTAGTGGGAGTTTTCTATAGGGACATGTTTATGCATTGGTAGACACTGTATTATGATTATAGAGCCTGCAAGCTCCATTTTTGATATAAATCATGGATATTACATTACCACACACACACACACACACACACACACACACATATATATATGAGATGCTTTTTTGGCAGAAATTATATGATTTGTTTGTTTATGTAATGCAATGATGATTAATTTATGATTCATGCTTATGTGATAATGATGATGTATGCTTTTAATTATGATTGGTGCCCTTGATTTATGATGTAATGGATGCATGTGAGTTATGATATATAGTCATTGTATGCATTGTGTTATGAAAATGTATGTGATAATGATTTGATATTTTTATTTATTTATGCAAAATGGATGTGGATGTAAGATGCAAGTTATTCTAATATTGTAATGAATGTAGGTGATTTTATTGTGTGTCATAGTACACCATCCAGATGCGATGGAAGAAGATTGTTAGATTGAAGATGATTTATGTTAGCATGAAAGAAATATATGTCATCACTTTGTTGTCCTTATACTAAGCATTTGCATTTTAATCATCATTGGGTGGTTTATTGCAACAGACAAGAAACACCATGATATGAGAGACCAATGGTGTGAAATGTCATGCATTTTCCAAAAACAAACAATTGCGGACAAGGATTGTCATGACTCATACTTAGGAACCTAATTTTTCCCAGTCTTTTTGTTGAGACAAACCACAAACATCATTCTAAAGAAAACGTGTCATGAAACGTTGTTTCTCCTCTAAATCTTGTTGCTAGGACATCCTTGAGGTGGCTAGTGACATGACAAATTTGGAAATATAAGACAATCATTATGATATGTCATTGCTCCTCTAAATCATGTTGTTAGGAAATCCTTGAGGTGGCTAGTGACATGAAAATTTCAAAAAGATAAGACAATCATCATGATACATCATTTCTCCTCTAAATCTTGTTGTCAGGACATCCTTGAGGTGGCTAGTGACATGACAATTTCAAAAAGATAAGACAATCAATCAAAAAGCAAGATATGCTCATGTAACATTGTCGCTCCTCTAAATCCATCATAGGACATCATCGAGGTGACTAATTACATGATCATATTAAATCATTGAAAAATAGATGAAAATTTCTTGTCAAGACGTGTGCTAGATCTTTGTTTGTTTTCCAAGGTTGACTAGTCATTCTTTAGGAAGGACACATCCTAAAGAAGATTGAAATGCTGAATTTGATTATTGCCAAGGTCAGGATTTAGGAAGGACACATCCTAAGTAGGTTACATGATAGGGTCTCACGTCAAGAAAGACACATCTTGAAGACCTATAGTTGATAGGAAAGAGTCTGATGTCAAGGACACATCTTGAAGACTCTTTAGTGATTGATTTAATAGATTTGATGTTGATTTAGGAAAGACATATCCTAAATAAATTGATTGACAGAAAAGAGTCTGACATCAAGGACACATCTTGAAGACTCTTAAATGACCGATCTGATAGATTTAATGTTAATTCAGGAAAGACATATCCTGAATAAAATGGTTGATAGAAAAGAGTCTAACATCAAGAAGGACACATCTTGAAGACTCTTAAATGACTGATCTAATAGATTTGATGTTCATTTAGGAAAGACATATCCTAAATAAATTGGTTGATAGAAAAGAGTTTGATTGTATGAGTTTGATCGTTTGTGACCTTGTGTTCAAGTCTTTCATTGTATGACCATGTAGTATGACCAACATGACAAAACCATAAGAGGACTAACATATAGGGCCTTGGGGGCTATTAAGCCTTTCCTACGTTATACACACAGAGACCATGTAGTTCGACCGAACTTTTACTGATAGGACTGACTGGAAAAGATTTATTTTATTTGAAGATATCTGACATGTGTGATAGTGAATGCGATGAACCCTAAAGGACTAACCTAGTGTAGCCTCAGGGGATCATCTATTGATGGCCTTGCCTACGTTATACATGCAGAGACCTCATAGTTCGACATGACCCTTGACTTTTTCTTATGGACAAAGGACTAAGTCATGATTTTATTTTGACAAACCTAGAAGGACTGGCCTAATCATAGAGACCTTGTAGTTCGACTAGACTCAACCCATTTACAAGAAGATGTTAATAGTTGATGAAAAATCCAATTTATTATGATAGACTGCTAAAGGACTGACCTAGGGTGTCTTGGGGGCTCATCAATTATGGCCTTGCCTACGTTTAAGCTCAAAGACGACATAGTTTGACTAGACTTGAAAGACTAGACTAACTTCATTTTTCTTTTGAGTATTTGGATGTTTTGGGATTTTCACATTTTTTTTAATTTTTTTGTGTTTTTGATACATTTTCTGAATGTTTTCACATTTTTGACATTTTTTTGATGTTTTTTTGTGTTTTTGACATGTTTTCTGAATGTTTTTGTGTTTTCACAAGTGTGTTAGGACCTGAAGATCTAGAGGTTTATTCCATCAAGAATAGGTGTTAGGTATTTTCCCTTGGTTAGGTATTGTGTGGGATTGGATAGTAAGAGGGATTATGTGTGGTACTTTGTGAGCATCAATCGATCTCAAGCCATAAGACTAGCAACTACTCTTGTTGTGGGTGTCATAGAAGGAAGGAGGGACAATGGTATTAGTAAGGGTGAAGGTAAAAAGACCCTGTGAAGTGATAATAGATGACAAAGCGAAGGTTGTCTACACATGGCGCCTATTTTCTAGGTTTTCACCATGGTACTTATCCAACGCACCATTGAGATGGTTTTCACTATTGGATGGATTATTTCTCTTTACTATTTTTTTTTTGTATTTTTTGTATTTTGTGGTTTTGACTGAGCTTTTTGAAGTTGTGTAAAACTTGTGCAGGTGCAAGCTATTTATAGGCTTAGATAATGGTTCTCCCTCTGGAGTAGACAACTGATATGTGTTGGAACCAAAGGAAGTTGTGATGACATAAGGGTCTAACTAGTTAGGCTCAAACTTACCAGGTTTATCTCGTTTTGTTTGGTTTTTAGGATTTTGCATTAGTACCAGGTCGTTGATGTCAAAAATTTTGACCAAGACCCTCTTGTTGTAACTTCTGCAAAGACAATTCTGATATGCTTGTAAGTGGTTCAATGCTTTCTGTCTTCACTCATCCAGTAATTCCAGCTCATGCAACCTATATATCATGTACTCTTCATCATTGATTAACCCTTTCATGGAAACTTGGAGAGAGGGGACTTCGACCTCAATGGGGAGAATAGCCTCCAAACCAAAGACTAGGGAAAATGGGGTGGCTCCAGTGGGAGTACAAATGGTAGTTTGATATGCCCATAAGGAAGGGTTGAGTTGGATGTGCCAATCACGACCAACGACATTAACAGTTTTCTTAAGGATTTTAATGATGGTTTTATTGGATGCCTCAGCTTGAAGTTTCCCTATGGGTAGTAGGGAGTGGGAAAATGGTGTTGGATGTGGAATTGTTCGCATAGTTCATGGACGTCTTGGTTTTTGAAGGGACAACCATTGTCCATGATTATGGACTATGGAATACCATAACAGAAAATGATATAATTAAGAATGAACTTTTCGATTTGGTTGCTGGTGATGTAGGTAAGGGGGATGGCCTCTACCCATTTGGGAAAGTATTCAATGGTGGTTATAATGAATTTATGGCCATTTGAGGGAGTGGGGTGAATTTTTCCCATGAGGCTAAGTCCCCATTGAGAAAAGGGCCAAGGCGAAGTGATGGGCCTTAGTTACTATGTTGGAGCATGAATGAGATCACTATGAACTTGACATTATCTACATCGTTTGACAAATCAGTATGCCTCATGTTCCATAGTCAACCAATAGTATCCCAGCCGCATAATCTTTTTGGCTAAGGTAGGACCACTAGAGTGGGCCCCACAAATTCCTTGGTGCACTTCGTGTAAGGTTTTTTGTGCTTCAGTGTTATCGAGACATCGGAGTAGGGAATTTTCAAAGGTGCACCGATACAAGGTATCCCTAATGATGGCGTAACAGGAGGATTTTCAGATAAATTTCTTGTGTCGGTTATTGGATAAGTTATCAAGTACAATTTGGGAATGGAGGTAATTATAAGTGTCTAAGTACGAAGGTGACTCAAGACCAACAAGTTCACAAACCATTTTGGATTTTGGGATGTCAAAATTTGGGACCAATAACTGTTCCACTAAGAAATTGTATTGTGATGCATTCTTAGGTATGTCCAAGAGCGATCTGATGGTTTCCATGGTATCTGCTGCTTTATTTTATACGTAGGGTATCTAACAAAAGGTGATGTTGACAAAGTAAAGCTTGAAGTTGTCGACCATTTTCTTATAGGGATTCAATTTCTCATCCTTTGTGTCATAGTCATCATTGAACTGATTGATGACTAACTGTGAATCTTTGAAGACTTGTATACTTTTTATCTTCCACTTGACTGCCATACGCAATCCCGTTAATATGGCCTCATATTCTTCAATATTATTGGTACAAGGAAATGCTATTCTGAATGATTTCGGTATTGTGTCACCTTGTGGGGTGATGAACAGTATCCCAACACCTAACTCATGATTGGTATAGGAGCCATCAAAGTACATCCTCCATATATTACTTGTCTCAACAATGAAGATTGACTCATCTAGAAAATCAACAATGAGGGGATGTTCTGCTTTTGTTGGTGTGTCTGTGAGTTGATCCGATATTACCTATCCTTTGATTTCATTGCGCTTGACATATTGGATGTTGTATTCACTAACGACCATGACCCATTTCACTAATCACCATGTTAACACTGCTCTACTGAGGAGATACTTAAGTGGATCAATTTTTGCTACCAGCTTTGTTTGATGGTTCAACATGTAATTCCTTAACTTCTATGCTGCAAAGACCACTAGCAAGCAGGCTCGTTCGATAGGAGTGTAGTTGAGTTCATACCCCACCAAGGTCCTGCTAATATAGTAGATTTCTCTTTCCTTTTCCTCATGGTCGTTTTGAGCAAGTAGTGCCCCCAGTGTTGTTGTGGTTGTAGATACATATAATATGAGGGGATTCCCATCTATTGGTGGCATCAACATGGGTGGTGTTAGGAGATATTATTTTATCTATTGAAAGGCTTCTTGGAATTTGTCGATCCATATGAAAGGGATCCCTTTACATAACAGGTACTGAAACTGATGGCATTTGTCAGCGAGTTGAGCAACGAATCTCCTAATAGATTGTAGTCTCTCTTGTAATGTCCTTAATTGACTAATGTTCTTAGGCAGAGGCATGTTGATGATGGATTTCACCTTGGCGAGATCAACTTCTATGCCTCTATGCAAGATGATGTATCCCAACAATTTTTTGGATTTTACCCCAAAGACACACTTCTTTGGGTTGAGACGGACCTTGTATTCTTCTAGTCATTGAACCACTTTGTCTAAAACCTTTAGATGATCAGTTCTAGTTAAGGACTTTACCAGGAGATTATCAATATAATCCTCCATTAGGGTATGCATTAGGTCATGAAATATTGTAGTCATTGCCTGCTGGTATGTAGCTCCTGTATTTTTCAAACCAAAGGGCATGAAGTTCCAACAATAGGTACCTAAGGGACAAGTGAAAGTTGTTTTACGTTGGTCTTCTGGAGCAATACAAAAAAATTTATAGCTGGAGAAACCATCCATAAGGGACAACATCTTGTATCCTATTGTAAGATCCATGATCATGTCGATGTTGGGGAGAGGAAAGTCATCCTTAGGGAACACCTTGTTTAAATCTCTGAAGTCAGTACATATGCAGATATGACCATTTGGTTTTGTGATAGGTACTAGATTGGAGATACAGTCTACATAATCAATAGACCTAATGAAGCCAACATCCAAGAGTTTATGTAGTTCTATCTTGACCAACAAGCCGATTTGTGGATACATTTTCCAGAGTTTTTGTTTTACTAGTTTACCATCTGGATTCAATGGCAAGTGATGTAATAATAGCTCATGGTCCAACCTAGGCATGCCGGCGTATGACTAGGAAAAATTACCCTTGCATTGTGTGAAGAATGCTTGTAAGTTGGGTTTTTCTTCTTCTGTCAAGGAAGCTGCTAGTAACACTATCTTAGGATCTTCAAGTGCTCCAATGTTGACCTCTTGTGTATCTTCAATTAACATTAGTGATCGCTCTTGTGTGATGGGGAGAAAGTCCAACCCTCCATCCTTAGGTGCCTCAAGGAGGTTTTCACCTTCAGATACGTCCTTTGTTTTTTGCTTTTTCATGATCAGAGGGCACTTCATGATTTTCACCCAAAGACCTTTCCTTTTTCTCTTTATTAGTATTTTTGCAACTGGAGGGTGATGTAGTCTCCTCGAAGTACGCTACCACATCAAGTTCTATAGTGAAGCTAGATTTATGGTCTCCCTATGGAATTCCTTCTCTCAATCCCATGAACTCTACAATAGCTTCATCATTCTCAAAGGTATCCAAAACAATAGGACCTTGTTGGTCCCAGTCAACTAGTTGTGGGTAGACTAGGAAAATATCATCATCAATATTTGTAAATTATGGGGAAGTAGCTGATAAGATAAGGATTGAGGTATTTTCTCAGATGTTGGTGTTCATATAGTTGGTTACCTTAGGGCTAGGTGTGTCTAGATTATGGAAAATGTTATCCAGTTCATAAGTGCTCGAGGCATAGGATTCCCATTCCCAGTTGTTAGAATCATTATTGTCACAAAAGCCATTGTCAGAATCCTCTGATGTCTCAACACATTCAGAAGCATGCACTTCCTTATTTGAAGACAATTTAGTTTTAGTGGTGCCAACCTTTAGTGGTTTCCATCCTAACCCAAGATTCTTCCCCCATTTAGTAGGTATGTAGGGTTCTCTTCTTCCATTTTTTTTTATGCGCAAACCATTGGTTCCATCAAACCCTTTTGTTTGCATCATCAGAAACCCTTTACCATATTGCTTTGTTCGAAGTGGTGTCTCCTCTTCTTTATAGACTCAGTTAGACACATCCTTAATATCTTCTTTACCAAGGTCTCCCCATTTGAGGAAAGTAGTTTTGGGAGGTATATGAATCAGAACCATAGGTTCCATGTTGTACAACACAACTTTCCATATGTCTTTGGTGATTTTGGCATTGTGGTGATGTAGAAGGAAGTGTTCATGTTGTATTCTCTACATCCCTTGTCTTGGATTTGGATCTCGAGGTCTAGGGAGTTGGCAGTGAAAGCAGAGGATGTGGAGGCAGATGATCGAGGGACATCAGATGTCTGAGTGTTGATGGATCAATGTATTTGGATGAGTTTGATGTTGAGGCCTCATGGTTAAGTGGCACCTAACGTTCAGAGACTCCTCATAGGTTAATGAAATACTCAAAGGGATTAGGGTCACCCTCGATAGTAATTTTATTGTCATTGTAGGGAAACTTTAGGCATTGATGATATGTGGAGGGAATGACCTTCATGGCATGAATCCATGGTCGACCAAGGAGAAGATTATAAGGGATTTCCATATCCAATACTTGGAAATTTGTATCCAACATTATGGTTCCCACTCAAAGTGGAAGTGTTATTATGCCTAGGAGGATCATTCATCATCATCATAACCTTCTATGACTATACTCTTTGTCTTATCTACACATGTTTCAGAAAAACCTAGTGCCTTAACCAATTTTAAGGAACAAACATTCAATCCCACTCTACCATCTATCAAGACTCACTTGATCTTATTTTGATGGATGAAGGCTTCAACGTGTAGTGAGTCATTATGGTTGATCTTTTGGGTTTAGTAGTCTTTGTCAGAGAAGGTAACATGGTGAGAGCTCGCAAGGAATCCAACCATGGCTTGAAATTGATTGATGTTAAGGTTGTCTGGGATAGAGGTTTCTTTCAACATCTTATCTAGGATGGCCCTATGCTGGGGTGATGTGTGTAGCAATTCCAATATGGATATTTTTGCTAGGGTTTTTTCTAGCTGATCCAACATGTTAAAATGGCCTTTAGCTTGGGACTGCTTGGGAGGTGAAGGGGTAGGTATGGTTATTTTAGTTTTGTGAGTGTTTACATTGCACTTTGGGGTCTTCTTGATGGTAATGGTGTTGATACGTCCGTCTGTGGCTCAAATATGGAGGATTTTGTTGTAATTATAGCCAATAGTCATATAGTTGGCTGAGTTATTGTTATTAGTACCCGAACCAGAGGCTTTTCCCGAACCTTGGTCTTCAAGGAGATTCTTGTAGATCATTTGATATTGATTGGAAGTGTTTCATTGTTGTCCCTCTACCTCAATTAATTTGTCTTTGATAAGGTCCTAAATAATATTTTTCAGTCAAGTCTACACCATGCTAAGATCACAATCACAAATTTCCTAGATCGTGCTAAGATCCCCAAATCAATAATGAAGTGCAATGCAACAAAAGAATTCAATAAACAAGAACAATATCACCTAATTCCCATGCTTGCTTGACTCATCTTCATTATTCTCCTCAAATTTTCTTTGAAATTCTCAAATACCCTCAGATCGTGAGTGTGCAATATTATCTTGTAAGTATTTTGACAGTAAAACTTTGAAGATTGTGATTACCCAAAAATAGAGTTAAAAAGCTTCTTTTATAGAAACTTCACAAATTTGATGGTAGAGATTGATTTGTGTTCAAATGGTCTAGATCAAGTGTGAGGATTTGATTGACTAGTTAAGTGACTTGATTGATTAGATTGATTAGATAGTTAGCTAATTTGACTGATTAGTCAAGAGATGTAACTGAAAGAGTGTGTGAGTCAAAAGGAGATGACAGATCAGTTAGGTGAGTGAATTGAGAGAGAGTGTTAGTCAAAAATGGAGAGAATTATGCATGAGATATTAGATTGAAAATGTAGGGGACATGTGCTCAAATAGAAGAATTAATTATAAAATTAATTCCTTTCTTTGTGGAAGAATTTGTGTGTACGTGATTCTATGATCAAAATGAAATATTCAATTTAAGGAAGCACTTTAAATGAGTAGATAGAATTAATTAATTAAATGAATAATCATTTATTTAATTAAATGTGGGAGAATATGAATTAATTAAATGTAGGGAGAATATGATTTAATTTAAATGTGTAATTAAATAAATTTAGGAAACTTATTTAATTAATCAAAAGAGGAGATTATAATTAATTAGCGACGTAATTAAGATAAACTAATCTAATTTACTTAATTAATCAAATTTAGAAGAATAATGAAAATGAATTAATTAAATGTTTAAAACTATTTAATTAATTTAGAGGAAATGCAATGTTAAATTATAATTAAATGGTCAAATTATTTAATCATTTTTGCGGGTATCTTGAATTAATAATGAAAAATGTAGTTGCGGGCCTAAGCCATTTTCAATGTCTACACAATCCACATGTTCTCTAAGTTTGGATGTGGGTCGTTGATCCTCATACAAAAGATTCGATCTGATGATGTCAATTGGTCCAACTAGTTTGAAAATATTTTGACATGTGTGGAAAATATCTTAGACATTTGAATAGAACTCATCCACTTGAGACCACCTTTACAACTCAACAAGAAGCACAACATTGGGAAGAAAATTCATCCTACTCCATGTGACAGCTTCTCGCACTTCTTCGGGCACAAGATCAAGTAGTAGAAAAAGGTTCACAAAATAGTAAAAACCCTTCAGATTGTGCCACGTGGCACAATATAATCTCTAATTAAGACATCCTTTATATTATAAAAACATGTCAGGCTTGATCGAAAACCAACACGTGTTTTCTTGATGGCTTAGATTTTAACACTTGGCAATCTCTTGCTCTTTTGTAGCTTCAAATAAGCCTTTATACAAATACTTGGCAATCTCTTGCTCTTATAATGACATGGGAAAAAATCTTAGGCATTTTGATAAAACATTTTGTGCATAGGTTCAAACAATAATACTAGAAGCAAGGGGTCAGCCAACAAATGGACTTAAATACATAGGTTGTAACTTAAATGACCAATGACTGGATATAGAGAGTCAACATGATTTTATAACAAAAGTGCAATGATTGTAAGACTATTAGGGTTTTTGAAGGGTTTATGCGTATAAAAGAAACCCTAGACATAGTGTAAAAAAACTAGCCATTTTTTCAACACTTGGAAGCTCATAAAAAGGGAAACTCAACAAGGAACACTAAAAATTTTCAAAGTCCTATCACGCGAGAGCGACACCAACACAGTAAGAGGTCGCTAACATGATTTTAGGATGATAGCATACCAATAAAACACCTCTTCACCAGCTAGATGCCTCTATTTCTTAGGGAGGACAAAAAACTAAAAAAATGCATCAAATTGACAAGTTGTTTCAAAATTCCTCGTACCTCATCAGGTTTGTCAACTGTGGCTACTGTTGCACAGAGTTGCTCAATCCTTGGGGCTACATACTCTCATTTGCAAGGTATTTTGTTCACTCTTCTCTCACCAAATTCAACAAGATCCTTATCGCGAATAATGAAAATGACCCTTCTATGGGCCCACTCGAGCATATATAGGTCATTTTTATCCATTTTTCATAGCAAAAATGTTCCTTCCTTCCTATTTTCACCCCACTTAGCGAGGGAAAAAACATGAGGGAGCATATATTTACCTGTACATCACATTTTTCTTTTGAATCACCAAATTTTCTTAAGCATTCTTCTCATCATGGTAGCTTCTTTTGATTCTCAAAATTGACCTAAATTTGAGTTTTGTAGAACAAAACTTCATGTTAGGTGTTGTAGTTTCTCATTGATCTCAAACACTAGGGGCATCACCAATATTTTCCTGCTCAACCTTTGTGGCCTCTACAATATCCTTTTTCATGTAAATCTATAACATTTTCATTTTTTTTTATCTTGCACTAATGTATTTTCTACTTTAGTGTAGCTGATTTTTCTTCAAAAATTTAGCTACCTAAAGTGGGGGAAAAATGTAGTGTTGTAAAATTGCACCCCGCAGCAATTTCACACTTGTGTATTTAGCCTACTACATTTATGAGACCTTATCACATTAATGAAAAAACCTTCTAAGTCAAAATTTCACAATTTTGACCCCATAAGGGACAATGACAAAGTGTTAGTAGTCTATCTCCTCATTTCTTGTAAAGTTTTGAGTTGGATGCTTGCATGCCGCATAGATGTCCCCAAACTTTCTAAGTTTCAAATGAGGGAATCTCACAACCTTTTCTTATGGCATGCATCATTACGGTAGAATAGTAAGTGTAACGACTCTTCTTTCCCATGCAACCTCATAAAACTCTTCTTTTCACTTTCATTCTCATTCATTCTTACTGTCTTGCACTCTATCTTTCTCTCTTACTCTATTCTATTTTGTATCTCTTCTCTGTAGTGAAGATCTAATAGATTATCATCTTGTCAATAGTTAAGGCTCTCTTGCAAGAAAATAATGTATCATCTATCAAGCCAAGAAGGAGCCACAAACTGTTGGTAACACTCTCTTGTTTCTTTGTCTCATCTATTTACAAATACTTGTCTTGTCTATTTTATTTGTCATAGGGGTTCTCATTCACAACGAGGTTTGTTTCTATCACATGTCTCATCTATTACATTTTGCATCTCATCTATTTTCTATCTATTTGGCTATCCATAAAGGTGGAAACACCAAAATGGGGGTTTGATTGAGGAAATCCTTGAAATAGCCCCAACATTTTTATTTGTCCTTGCTATGTGCAAGTTTTCAGATTTGAAGAACTAGGTGTTTGCAAATTTCAAGCTCTCAATTCCTGATTTGATAGGGACATTTAGTGGAGGGCGCAAACGTCCCCCTAATGCACTATCATCCATTGATTGCGACTCTATCCTCTTGGGGGAAAAATTTGGAAGTCCCGATCACTTTTTTTTTTTAATTTATATTTTGTACTTCTTTACCAGATTATGTAAATTTGCAATTTTGTCATTGTAGCTTAACATTTCATTCAATAGGTTATTACAATAATTTTTCCTTCACATTTTGTCACTTTAGCTTGTACTTTGAGGTAATTGAGGGCTATTCACTCCCTATAGACTCTTCCCTATCCTAGAGACTTGGGAGTAGTGAATCCCCTCCTTTACACTTACCTTTAGAGATAATCAAATAATTAGTTGGATTAAAAATAAACCAACACTTGGGTTCACCAAAATTTAGAGATAGTATTTTTTAGTTTAATTAAAATAGATAATTTTAGTAACCAAACTCCAATATTACCTCAAATGAAACAATAACCTATATTTTTTTTTATGTAAATAAGGTATTTTTATGACACAAATACATGTACTTTAAATTGAAATGATAAACTACTTTTACATTACAAGTTCTTGGAGAAATAAAGAAAATCAAAATTCATACAAAATACAGAGAATTTTATCTTTATTCTAACTAGAAATGAAATCATAGGTACAAAGGGGCCTAGTACCACATATGATAGCTCTCTATCCAATATGTTAGCATGTTGCATATACATCATTGTATCATGTTGTTGTCCTTCACTAGTCACTCTTGAATCTCTTAGAACATTGTATCATGTTGAGTGAAAAGGAAGGTTTGAAGGACTAGATGCTATTAGACAAAAAATTTCCCTATTCCCTAAGAGATCCCTTGAGAAATGTAATTCTTGAGAAAAAAAATCTGGAATCTCTCTCACCTATACAATCATAAGATCCCAAATACAGAGTTCCTAGTAAAGGAAGGAATACAGTTCAAAAAGGAAAGAGGAAGAAGACAGACAGAGTAAGTCAGTCAGCTTTCTGCCAGAACAACACAACTTGGCTGGCAAGACAGTAAGTCTATGGCCCAAAGACCATTATTTCCATTGGAATGATAACTGTGAACCCCATTTTCAATGATGATCTGTTAAGAGAAATTAATGAAATATCATTAGTTTTTGACAGGATTTATTAATGGAGGGTGACCTCCTTCCCTTCCTTTGATGATTAATACTAAATTTGAAAGTTGGTCATTTATTATTGTTATTGTCCACAAATAAGCGAACAGTTTAATGGGACTGAACACAAAGTAGTAAGCGAAAAATAATGAATTTGTTGAACCTCTGAAAATAAGATTGAAATAATGAAAAAGCTGGAACAGATGACAGACCTAAAAAGCGTCCTTTGCTGTGGCAAATCAATGAATGATATTAAAGGTCTGTTATTCGCTGGATTGGGATTACCATATTTTAAATATTATGCGATAGTTGTTTGCATGGAAGTTATCCTTAGCAAAATACCGATGTGTTATTTATACAGTTTTAAAATGTCTTTATTTTTTAAATTTTCAAAAGATTGAATAGTTGGGGGGATTTTGTAGGGCTTGAGGGAAAAAAATAAAAAGAATTTTTTTTGGTTAAGATGTTGATATTAAAATTAAAAAATTAAAAAAAATTAAAATGTTTTATCATCTTGGAGGTTGAGAGTTCATTATCTAGTAAATAGCAAGAACAATTACTATCTATGAGTAAAAGATTATTGAAGAACAAACAATAATCATAGACCAAAACTCATGTCAAGAAGTGGTATAGTTATAAACATTTAGGATCCAAATAGACTTCCACTCACCCCACCAAATGACTCCCTTAGCATAACACATGTTGAGTAGGAGCTCAACATGCACCCTTGCATCCTAGCCTTGATGCAATAACACCATTACAATATATCATCTCCTCCACAATATGGCCTCCTACTTTGGCAAATGGGTCTAGAGCTGAAAAATGAATGCTAAGAATTATCTCTACTTGCTTTTGGCCTTGTACACCATTTTTTAATAGAAGACTAGAATAGTGTGACCACTAGTTACTTTTTGATGAGCCTTACCGTGTGTGACAATTAATCCAAGTATAAAATTATTCTTGTCAACACCAATAAGCATCAAACTTATTAACTTAGTATTGAGAGGAAGTCATCTACTTCAACTTAGCACTAGATGCAACTCCTTCGTGTGCCCCCAATGACCCTTGAGTTTTGAACCCAATGACTATATGAAGGGTAGCAAACATGTCCTCAAAATGATTTGACAACATTTGTAGGAGCCAAACATTAAGTGTAGCATCCAAAACCACCTGAATTAGTTTAGATATGAAATTTTGGCATACCATAGTTTTAGATTGTGAGTTGTGCATGCCTAGACCATATTCCCCAACACTACATTAGCAAAACCTAATGCTAGAGAGTTGTAGTAGAAAATAGAGGTTGGACGACTATCCATAGCCACTCACTTGCATCATGGATTCATGAATAGACCATTCTTTTTGTGGGCCATGAAAAGAGAAAAAGGAGAAAAAGCAACCCTTGTGCAACAACTATCTTTCAATAGACCTATGAATACAAACCATAATAGAGACATTGACACTAAGAGTTGATCATTGAACAAATAGGAATATCACACATGTAGCATTAATTAGGTCCCTTCTCACACATACACACAATACACACTAATGAGTTTTCAAAAAGGCCTTGGTTATAAAAATAATAAAACACAAAAACATTTTTATATCATAGATACACCTATGGACATCATACTAAATGATAAAATTGAAGGCTTATTTAACTCAAATGTTTATCCAATCCCTCCCACAAATTAGAAAGATAGTTGAAAAGGGAAGTTGGAGATCCCTCATGAACATGAAAATTAACTAAAAACTCAACCAAAAAATTTTAAATTCATCTACAATTTTCAAACCTAACATAAAAAACTTAGATCCCAAAATAAAAGAATCTTCTACATAATTCCCTAGCCTTCAATTGGGACAAGAACATTTATGTATGCAAATAATCATTAATAGGGAACCACCTTCTGTACTGTAATATTTTCTATCTTCTTGAAGTCCTAGTCACCATGTTAGCCACTAATGCTTCATCTTTGGCCTCATTCATAGATTTTACTCCTAAAAAGGTGGATCCTCCATATATACATTTTCCATTCACATTTCTCAAAAAAATCCTAGCCCAACATATCCCAAGTTTCCTCAAAAAGTACAATTGAAATATAATCACATAATCCTTTAGAGGGGAAACCAATTCTAAAGAGAATTCCCTACACTTTGATGGCTTTTATTTCTTCAAGGGTTATTTTCTCTTACACCAAATAAGGAAAATGCATTGATGATAATTAAGGTAGGTATCTTAAATGATATGTATTTCTATTTCTAGTGTTTTACCCCAAACATTTTAATTAATTTTTTTTTTTTTTAATTAGATTATTTTGAAAATCATTTATATAATAGATGTTGTAATCATTACTAGTCAATAAATGGGCACTATCTAGATAGCATATCCATCAACCACAACCCACTTATTATTTATAGTTAATGAAATTGAATATCAAATTATATATATATATATATATATCATAAACAATTGAAAGAGAAAACAAATAGAGCATTTTATAAGTATTTATTACTAAAGAATTTAAATCACAACTACCAACTATTGGCGGGATTGTTTTTTATTAGAGGTAAAATAGGTTTTGAAGGGGCCCCAAAACCCTTTACAAAAAAGGATAGCTGACTCAAAAGATAACTCCAATAAGCACACAACACCTAAAACACAATAAACCATCAACGTGACAACAACCAAAAAGGAGGAACAAAAAACAACAGCACTACATATTCTTCAAGATATCAGTAGCCTCCATGTTGTTTGTCCTAGTCTTTTGAAAGTCATCCATAACTTCAAACAAATCCTTAGCAAGAGCCCCCACCTGTAGCTTGGTCTTATTACACGTATGCACACCAGGACCATCCATATTCACCTTAGTAATCAAAACATTTTGCACACCCCCAGCCCTATCAACAGAAACCTCTTCCTCCACATGCCTATCACCAGCACCAACAACATCACCAAGAACAATCTCCTTGCTTTTCTTGGCCATTTCCATAGGGGGAAAAATATCAACAGATTCATATTTCATAGCATATTTAGTCCCTTCCCACCCTTC
>VDFB02193867.1:243445951-243711878 GCA_007258455.2 Sequoia sempervirens | reverse complement strand
AACCCATATGCAATCTACCTATATCTATACTCGGCAAGAGGATTCTATTCTATAGATCAAAAACCTAGAAAGAAATAATTTTGTCAAAAGCCTCATATAGATGAAATTCATCCAACCAGTTAAAATTATTGATAGGTTCATACTGGTAAAGCTTGCGAAGAAACTAGTAACTGTAGAGTGTGTGATTGCGATGCAAAAGAATCTCATCACCTTGAACATCCAAAAGAAAAGGGATTAAGGGGGCATCAACACATCCTAGATCGCGTGGACGAGGAACTCCAACTTTGGGCTGAGCTACACCCAAGACCCTATCTAGATCACCCAACAAATATGGATGGAAAAATTTGTGAACCATGCTCCTAGCCACATCTTATGAAATGCAAAGATCTAACAGAGATGCAACGAAACATGCAAGAATATTAGAATTAACGTGATAGCATTCCTCAAAATTAAGGAATTTTTCACCCAGAATAAGATGAATTGCCTTCATGGTAAGAACTCCCCATTCCTTAAGCACCAATTTCAACCTGTGTTCGATGATTTTTCCTATAAAATAAAATTGGATTCTATCATGGATAAGCACAATGGGAGTCTCCATAGCCATAGGCAAATCAAGATTTTTAGCAAAAAACAAAGTGAGAGCCAATGCCACATTTGAAAAACCGCTCTCAAACATGAGAAATAATGAAAGATACAAAGAAATATCTATATCAAATCCAAGTATTCCTTCACACAAGGTTTGTAGGAAGGAATGACAATCATTAATGGCTAAGGGTACCAGCGAATTAAAATCTAGTGCAAACAAAAATGAAGTAAGACGAAGTTTAGGAGGTGGTAGAGCAAGGGAAATGTCCCATCATACCGAACAATCACCATTTCCAATTCAAAACCTAATGTAGGGGCCTCCACTCATATGGAAACGTAAGTCATAAGGTGGAAATGCTAGCCTCTCCCTGTGCTCAAACATGCATAAAGGATGGGACATGTATCTTGATGGAAATAATTAAATGAATAAACAAATTTGTCAAGAATTATTATTTGAAATGGAATTGGTAGATCGAATATACAAAGGGGATTTTACCATCCCATCAAAATGGTAAGCTAACCTATAAAAAAAAAGTTATGTGTGATGACATACACCTATTTCCTTATTGTAATTACTTTGACTTCAAAAATTAATTAAAAAATCTATGCAATAAAAAATATTCATGCACTAGATATTGATATTAAAATCCTATATTTTAAAAATTATAATTTTATCCTTTCAATAAAAAAGTTATGCATGACAACATAAACACCACTTTTAAAAATGTTGTTTACTATATAAAATAATTTATCTAAATTTATGTAAAAAAATCACTTTATTTATTTATTTTTTTAAATATATATTTAGCATCAACACAAAATCCTCACAAGTCACTAGTTCACATCATTTCCAAATTATTTGAAATTTTGTAAAAAATGCTAATATTAATGTCCAACCTAGCCAAAAAGTGGGACAAAGTATTGTGGACTAACCCAAGGTGAAACCATGAGAGTAATTGATAAAATGTGACTATAGTAATCTCTCTCCTTATCAAGAGGTAGAGAATTTAAGAGAAATTTAGGCATATGTTGGAATTGTGATAGAAAATGGTCAAGGAGTCATTTAAGTGTTCTAGCAGTGAGAAAAAGAATGAGGTTGAAGAAGAGGGAGAAGTACCTACAAAAATAAACATAAAATTTAAGAATGTGAATTCCAAGGAAAAAGAAAACAATACTATCTCCCTACATCCATTGAATGCAACAAATGCACCAAAACTCAAAGTATTCAGTTACAATATAAAAAGAAAAATATGAAAGTGTTGATATAGTTAGTAAACATAACTATTGATAGAAGATTAGCTAATGAGCTCAATTATTTGTTTATCTAGTCTCTAATTTTCAAGTCATGATAGTTGATGGGAAACAACTACCTTGTGGTGGTAACTACCATCATATAAAACTCTCAATGGGAAATTATCAAACTAGATTCAAAACTTTTTTTCTATCTCTATTAGGGAAGTGGATGTAGTTTTGGGTGTACAATGGCTTAAGCAATTAGGAATAATATCTTTCATATTTCAAGGCTTATCCATGGATTTTAAGATATATGGGAAAAAGGTATGAACATTTTAGAATAAATTCATCACTAAGTGAAATCATTAGCTCCCATATGATGGAGAGATTACTCAAGAAACATTATTATAATATAGGGGAAAAATTACATTTTATAGAAGCACAAGATAAGATAACTCAAGATCAATCAAAAATCAAAGAGATTATTTAACACCATGAAAAAGTATTTCAAGAATCTAAGGTTGTACCTCTAATTGGAGACCATAATCATGACATTAAATTGATATAATAAACTATTGTTCATCCTAAAAAAAACACATCTTTATACCCTATTATTATTCTTAACAAAAAGGATGATCCATGGGGAACATGCTCACATTACAGGAAACTAAAAAAGTCACTCGTAAAGATAAGTTTCATATTCCTATTGTTAATTAATTGGAAGAGAATAAAATCTATGCAAAAAAAATCTAAATGTGTCTTTAGGGTGAAATAAGTAGAACACTCAAGATATTTGGTGTCACTTAAAGGTGTTAATATGGACTCTAAGAGGAGAGGATTTTGGGTCTAACAAGATACTATAGAAGATTTGTTCATGTACCTATCATCCTATACAGAAAAAAATATTTTGGGAAGGTTTAAAGTGAATTTCCAAAAAATGTGGTAGAAGCTTGATATTCCAACAAAATAAAAGGGAAATAATATAGAATTCAGACCTCTTACAAATATTAGGCATTTCAATACAACACTAGGAAAAAATATTAATGGACTTCATTATGGGATTGCCAAAGACAAATGATATTGATGCAATTTGGCTTGTTGTGGATAGAATTATTACTTGAATACATATTTTTGTGGGATCTCTCATCTATTTTCTACTAATATTATGGAAAAATTATTCATAAAAAATATACAAAAACTTCATAGAATTTCCAAAATTAGATTGCAAAATAGAGCCACCTTAAAATGCCTAATCAAGTGGAAGAATTTGCCAATTGAAGATGCAACATGACATGATGAATGATTCATATAAAATATTTTAGATTTGCTACGAATTGAGGGCAATGATTTTTTGAAGGGGAAGGGAATGCTATGATCTTAATATGATATATTCCTAACTATATATTATATATTTGTAGTGCCCCTCCCATTTCCAACTTGTTGATATGATACCATTGTTTCAGCTTCACTATTTCCTTGTGATTTTTGTTGTGGTTGTATTTTTTTATCTAAATGGTGTGTATGAACCACCACATGTTCATGATGAGGTTCCTTAACATATCAGTTGTTGGAATTTTGTGTGTTTATATTCCTAGTTTATTGTTATGCTTCAATTCTTAGAGATGCATTATTTATGTAGTGATTAAATGTGAACTTGATTTTTATATTCAAATGAATGATTTATATAATGGATGTTACTTTTATGTTTTATGCTATTGTACCTAGCTAGGTGTTTATGTTGTGCTTCAACTATATATACATTGAGAAAGTATCCTTGATATGCATTGAGTGGTTACAGGTACATGGCTATTTCTCCACCTAGCTACATAGGTTTGAGTTATTCCCAAATAATGGTTATTTCAAAGATGTCACACTAGGTCTCCCTATTTATTCCTTGTTTATACTCAAATTGAGTGTGGTATGTGTCATATTTGACCAATATTGACCCAGATCCGATTTAGGAGTTATTCTAGAATCCCTATATGTTGTGAATGATACATAAATTTCTTATTAAATTTAAGGTTTAAATTATATACTTTTCGTAAATGAAATGTTAGGAATTTAAATGGTTTCTTATATTAATTATTAAAATATTTTCTATATTTTGGGAAAGGGGAAAACTAGAATTCAAAATAGAAATGAAGTTAAGTCATTATTTAATTATTTTGTGAAAAAATCCTTGGTTTGGGAAATGCAAGTTATGCTTGATTTAATTACCCTTTTTAAATTTTGATTTTTGAAATTTAATTGAATATAGGATTATATGGATTTAAATTGTGAATTTAAATGATAAATGCTATATAGGAATGAAATTAAATTTTTATTTGAAAATTGAGAGAAATGGGATTTAAATGAATAGAAAATAAATTTATATTGTTTTTAATTTAGAAATTGGAAAAGGATAAATAGGAAGAAGGGATTTCTTTTTCATTATGTAATTTTTGGGAAGAAATTTGTGAGGAGAAAAACCCTCTTGTGAAATTTTTGTTTGTTGATTGTGATAGAAATTAGAAGGGAAATTTGATGGGATCAGATTCATTAGGATAGGAATTAAAAGGGGAGTGTGTGTGGGATTTATCATGTGCATTCATTGGGTGTGCTTGAGGTATTCTCCATTTTAATTTTATCATAATTTGAGGTAATCTACTAAATTATTCTCCTTTAATCATTTTATTTCATTTTAAAAGGTTAGAATAGGATTACAAGAGTTTTAAAACCTTCCAATGCCTTTCATTTTATGAATTTTGATGTATAATTTTAAATTTTTTTGGGGAATTTTCATTGAAATGGGGTTATAATGCTCAATTCTTTTAGGAAATGGTGAAAGTATGAAATTGATAGCTTAGAATGGATATTCGACACTTTTGGCACCAAACAGTATTCTTAAAATTTAGATTTTCTTTTTTGAAGAAAATTCAACTATTTTAATGGAGTTTGAAGAAATTTTCTAGTTTTTGGTTTATTGTTCAAAAAGTTGAGAAAAATTGGAAGTTTTATGTGAAATATGATGTTTTTAAATGTTTGAATAAAGGTGTACTTCATGAAATATTGAAATACATCTTATGGAAACATGTGAAATTTGGTTGAAAACTGGAATTGTGTATTGTTTTTTGTGCCACTTGTTGGTGAGTGTGAAGAGCCTAGGAAGAAGGTACTAGGGAGGGTTATGGGAGTGGCTCCCAACATGTCCCAACCCAAAGTGGCTTGTAGGTTGATCACAAGTGGGGAGTCATTTAATTTAGTGGAAATTAATGAAACACATGTAATTATTTAACTAAGATAAAGGATTACCCTCTCATGCCTTAGGCGCTTGTAAAGGCGAGCATTTCTTGGGAAGACATGTCGGATTAGGGAGCTTGGGTCTTGTAAGATCAAGTATCCTTATCTATATGAGAGGAGTTCTAGGTTATGTGTGTTCCATAACAGTGAGCACTGTGATGACACTTTGTAACTAGCTCTCTAGCATATTATCTTAGTATCTTGTGTGTTTGTGTTCTACCATTGGTGGGTTGGCCCAATGATGATCCTTATGCTTTCCCAGTAGTGAGTTCCCAAATATGATTATGTAATATTACATTGGTGATTTTTCCCAATGAGGATTTATGATGTGACATTGGTGATTTTCCCAATGAGGATTATGTGATTTGACATTGATGAGTTTTCCCAACAATGCTTTTGTGATATGTCATTTATGTTTTTACCCAATGAGGACTTTTATTTGACCCTATTTGTGATTGATCCATCTTGTGATATTAGACGAGTGGTTTATATGATATGTAAGTTGAGTGTATTATTCATGTATGGTGTGTGTTTAAGCCTTCTCCCAATGTGTTTCGTAAGTGTTGTATCTTGTATTTCAAAATAAAAAATTATTCCTTGTCTTTTTGCGTTAATGTTTCATGGGTTCCATGGTAGGTTATTATAGTATTCCTAATTATAATAAGGATAAGCACTTGTGGTATGCTTAACCCCAACATAAATATTAGTTAATAAACTAATAACTCTTAATTAGGTTGAAGGGCATGTCCCTACATAGTTTAGCCTATAAATAGGGAAAATAACTCTCTCCCATATCATCATATCATCAATTAATAAATTCATACATTATTATCTAATTATTGGAGGCCACCCCCTTGAAGTGGTCTACTATATTTTTTATTTTTACATTTATTTACAAGAAATATCATAACACTTTATGTTCTAAGTTATTGCGAAAAAAATGTTCATTTTCTCACTTTCTAAGGGTTTTAAAAAAGTTATAATAATCTCTAAATCAATATTTAATGAATTCAATGTGTTTGGCTCATTGAGATCATTAATTTAAAGAAAACACTAAAAGTAGATAAAAAAAGTGATAACTGAGTGTAAAGATTGCCTAGAGAAAAATGATATATAATTACAAAAATTGGAGGCCATTCAAAAGATAGACACCAAATTATTGTTAGAATAAAAGGTGATAACAAAACAAGATGTTTCGAAGCTAAAAACTTGGAGGCTACAATTGGCTTGGGAGAAGGATTCTCTACTACAATGCATAAAAGAATTAGAAAATGTGATTGAGAAGGATGAAAATATGGTGGACATATATTTGGACCCCATGGAAGATGATGATGAAGTAAAAAAATCCTTCAGAGATCTACTTGGAAAGGTAATTAATGGCGTTGTTTAGTCATTAATTTAGGAGGTCATGGATGAAACTATTGACTCAGAGTTACATTTTAAGATATGAGCATATGATGTATCCAAGAGAAATGATGTCATAAGGACTGTAATAAAGGAATATACATGAGATAAATTGCATTGGAAAAACATACAAAATGATCCTAAGGAGGACAAGAATCGGGTTATGATGATTTATGGAGAGTATAATCTCAAGAGGGGAGAAGAAAAACCAATGAAGGAAATGTTTGAAGGCAAATAACTAGAAACTAGAAGAAATAAGGATCCAATTTGTTGACTTTCTAGTTAAACTAAATGTTTTTCTTGACTTCCACTTACAATTATTTTTCTCAAAAGAGGAACTCATTGTCAGAATCGAGGATTTTGAAAGGAAAAGGTTGGTATTTTTGTTCTCACATTTTTGAAGACTAAAGGAATCTGATGTTTTTTAATCTAGGATTTCAAACATTGGAAGGTCATCAACAAAATTCAAAGTGTAAAATTTGACTGTATCTTCAAGGAATGCGGAAAATATTTGCTAAAGTGCCACCTATGCTCTTGTACCATGTTCTTTTTTGATTGGCTTGTTCTTTCTAAGCCATATTATTTTGTAGCTGGTTGTTGCCTTGCGTTCTATAAAAGGTAGGGAGTCATTCTTTTTGAAGGATCAAATTTTTTTGCATCAATTAGACTTAAATTTGGAACATCACCAATTTTATGTTTGTCATGTTTTTTGTTCAATTCCAACATAAAAACTTGTATTTACAATAGATATTTCTAATACTAAAGAAATTTGAAGGTTATTCCAAATCATAAATCTTTCTTAACTATATGTTGTTTACTCCTATTGTAGGAGTCAATTTCCTAAGCTAGATTTGTGTGCATTTTGATGTTATTTTGGTGGTGAAGGGTTCTTTTTTTCAAACTTTTTGCATTATTTTGTATGTAGTTGTGAAGCAATCTAATGAAATAAAAAATAGTTGATGCTTTGGTTTATTTTTTCTTTGTAAACTTATGGATAATAACTAGGAGCCATTAATTTCATAGGCCTTATCTCTCTTAATTCTAATCTTCTCATAATTTTTGTAGACACGTAAATTATACTGATTGATCTTGTGCACCTGATCCTGATTTTACTAACACAACTTCGTCCTAAATCATCTCCTTTGATAATCGTTTAATTGAATAATCCTTATTTAATTAAATTCATCACATTTCATCCCTTAAAATTAAATAAATCAAATTTATCTAATTAATTCATTATCTCTTGTTAATTAAATAGATCAATTTTATTTAATTAACTTCTATAGTCTCTCTTTAATTAAATAATTCATTTTATTTAATTAAATCTCTAAATTCATTCTATTAAATTAAATAAATTAACATTTATTTGATTTTATATAACATCATTCCCTTTAGTTAAATAAATCAAAATCTTTATTTAATTAAGTCTAAATCATTTTCTTCTCATTTTGATTTAAATTAATCCTAAAATCTAAGCCAAAATGGTCAAATCAGCTAATATTCATCTTAATTAATCAAATCCTGATTAATCATAATCTAATCACTCCAATCCTCTAGATTTTGCAACTTGCTCATGAAAATCATTTCAATTGATTTATTAAATCTCTATTTTACTTTCAAAAAGGAATCAAAAGGGAATATTCTCCAAGTTTGAAAAATCCCTCCAAAAAGATTTGTACATCCAACAAGGCATTTAAACCTCTTACATGTCCTTTTTCCTTGAGCCAAGTGGCATTAATTTCATTTTCTCCTCCCTCCAACATGTCATTTCATCCATTTTGAAATTCCACCTAATTGCATTTAATTGCACAATGACCAAAATGTGCTCCACCTTTCTCCACTCACATACATTGACAAGTGGCTTAATGCTATTGGTTGGTATTTTGTCCCACATTCATCTATTTTGCCTCATCCTCCATCATCCTCATCTATAAATAAGAGGCTCTCATTTTAGTTTGGGATCCACAACTTCATGCAAAGATATTATCTTTAGATTTTGAATTTTCTCATCCATTGTTCATCTATCTTCACATTTTCATAGCTAGGTTATGTAGGAATTCAACCAAGGAGCATCAAATCTTCATCAAATCATCATTCAATCTTACAAGGGATTGGGAAAGGTCCATTTTCCACATCAAAATGGCACCAATTCCCCCACGGGATTGAGATTTTGTTGCACTAAATAGGATTTGATAACTTTTGTTTGTGTTCTTCATTCAATTTCTTATTTTGTGCATTTCAAATGAATTCTATGGGGAATCTTGATTTAACTTGCATAATATACTAATTGTGTGATTGTTTGTTGTGTTTGTGTAGGTCTAGGATCACCATTCAAATTTTGGTGCTAGAAGTAGGGATAACTTGAATATTTTAACATGTTTTTCTTCAAAATTTTGTGGTTTTCTAAACTTTTTTGTGTCTACAAGAAAGGTGTGCCACTAATAGAGAAATTGTGTCGCTATCAGCCCAACGGTGCCATTTAGTTCCGCTATCAAACTCTAAATTGAGACACTGAGCCATTCCCGCCTAGAAATTTGATTTTTCAAACTATAATGCTAGGCCATTTTTCTGTCACCAAACATCCAAACTTCAAACAACGCTGCTTGGTTGAAACAACACCACAATTGTGCTCACTAGATTTTCTATAGACCATCGTTGTCAATCATAGTGGAGCTATACAACACCGTTGACTTCTTCAAACTGTGCCGCCTCTGTAGACTGTGCTACTGAAGTTGGTTAAAAGGAACTTTTCAGATTATTTTCAACATGTTCTTTTTCATTTTGGTTGCTTTTGACTTCTAACTAGTTTTTTGGCTTCTATTTATGTAGTATTAATTAGTTTTTGTAGGTTGGCTTGATCAAAAGTGAAGGGAGGGAACAAAGACGAAGGCTTCTATGGCATCATCATTTTATTGTATCAAGTGTTTTTAAACACTTTGGGGAGGAATTGTAATTCCTTTTCTAAGGATTTTCTATCTTTCAAGCTTTAGGGCTCACTAATTTTCATTTGGGCTTAAAAAGAACAAGACAAAGGGATTAAAAAGAACCTTAGGCAACTTACTAGATTTTGTTTAAGGCTTAACAATTGAACAAGCAAATCTCACATTTCCTTTTGGTGCTTAAAAATAATCCAATTCTTGCTTTGAAGGATTAAAATGAACATGTGCTTTTATGTTTTGTAATCTCTTATCTAAATTAATATCATTTAAAAGACGTATGTGCTTTTCTCGCACCTCACAACGATCTTGAGAATCAAAGGGATTTTTGTGATATTAGGTTGTAGAAGTGATTTTCTCCACTCTTCAATTTGGATTCTTAAAATTGAACAAATTCTTGCGAGTGTGAGGAGTATATCGCGTGTGTTCTCTCTTTGTTTCTCAACAAAGATTGATCGAACTACAAATGTGCTTTCTCACTTTTTTTTATCTTTAGAGGGCCTACCTCATGGGAAAAAGTAATCACCTAAGGGAATGACCCAACCGGGAACACACTAAATCCAAGAGACTTCCAACTAGTATATAAGTGTGGGTACTTGATGAAATTTCAAGTATCATGAGGATTATTCTAACAAGAAGGGAAAAAATGGTCTCTTGTCATATGGATGATCCCCCATGAACAAAATGTCTATACTAGAACCCTTTGTTTAAAAGACCAAAATATTTAATCTATTTGTTGGTGCAAGAATAGTCGTTCTGAAGCTGCCCCACATTTTTACGGCTCTTAGTAGAGATGAGAAGTATGCCATGGGAGTTTCATGGGTACTGATGCTTGGTTGACCCGAGAAGTGTGTGCCATGGAGGGGAGCTAGTGTGGTCAAGCATCTAATCATCCACTAAGAGTAGGTGTAGCTGGATTTATTCAAGTGGGGATTCAACAAATATTGTCTCAATATCCATAGAGTTGTGCATGTTCTTGGGATCAAAACAATTTGCTTGGATCTTAAACATTGGAAAACAAACATTCAAACATGATCATCAAATTTTAAACCCTTTAGGAAGCAAATGCCATTGACAAAATTCAAGTGTTATTGCTTGTCCTAGGGATTCTATCCTTAGAGGCTTATAAGCATTTGAATTTACATCTCAATTTTTCCACTAAAGTAAAAAATAGGGAACTTTTTCCTTAATTTCCTTGATTTCCACACAATGGACTTTGTGGGATGAGAAGAAATTGGGACATTCGACATTTAGTTTGAAAATCTAATCAAGAATTGTGTGGTAAAAAGAACTCATTAAGCAAAGATAAGAAACAATCTAACACATGTGCTCTTTCAAATTATTTCCCGAAAGATCAAAATTTGAAAACCAAAGTCCAAATATCTTAGTCAAAAAGCTCACAAGAAAGGGTTGTCTATGCTTTACAAATTTAGAGAAATATTGGCCTTCAACTTTTACAAACATGCATCAAGGAACAATCCAAATTTTTATTCATTTTACTATTGTCAAAATCCAAGTCTCTTTCAAAGGTTTGAGTATCTCACATAGGAAGTATTAGCATGTTCTTCAACACCTTGGTCTAGTAAACCGAGTCTCTCTAAGTCTTTGGGATCAAAATCAGAAATTTCATCCATCCTTCAAACATCAAATCAGAATCACCTCACAAACAACTCTTGGAAATCTTGAAAAAATCCTTATGCTAAACTTTGGGAAAATCATTTGAAATCAAAATCCAAATCATCTTGTTTGACTAGGTGTGTGTAAATGAATCCTTATTTACACACTTAGTTAAATTATCATCTTGAGGACAAGTTTACTCTAGAACAACATCCAACCTCTTAGAGTTTATGAGTTCATTATCCAAACTAAATCCAATCAAAATCAAAATCAAATCAAACCAATCCAAAATCAAATCAAACATCAAAACCAAATTCCTAAAGTTTAGTATCCTCTCCAAGGTTTCTTAAGAGTTCAATAATCCACCAATCATTCATATATGATCATCTCATCACCATCCTTGATCCTTAACATCTTAGACTTTCTTTTTGTACCTAGAGATTAGATCAATCCAAATAATTAGAGGGTCATCTCTTACATTCTTGAAAAATTGATCCCTATTTTATGGTTCAAACTAGATCTCAACACAAGAAGAGCATGGAAACCAACAAAGAAACATCAACTTTGATTGACTTGAGTCAAACCACTTCCGAAATCAATCTTGTTGGGTCTAGCAATTCCATGCTCAATTTTCCTCCACTTCCACAAGATCATCAAGAGGAAGGTGCTCAAGTGGAAGACATCACCAACAAAGTGCTTGGGATGACTCAAGATGAGATTATTGAAATGGTTCAAAATCTCGAAACACACAAAATTGTCACTATCATGATGAAACTAAATCACTCACAATACATGCTTGAATTAGTGAAAGGAGTTAAACTCCCTTCCGACTATGATTTAAGCACTCTTGTGGAAAATATTCTTGGGATCATGCCCCCAATTTCATCCACACCCCCAATCTCATCCACACCTCCATTTCAAAGCATCACTCAAAGCATCCCACAAATCACATCATCCATTGCTTCGACTCAACCTATTGTCAACAAGGGGAGCTCATTGCTTCATGCATTACAAGCACACCCCCTTATGAACAACCAAGATTTGGATGTAAACACCATCTTGGGTCAATCCATTCCTCAAAATGCACTACACCCATATGTTTTGCTTACCTTTCAAGACCCCAATGACCCATCATCATCTTTTCACACAACACCAACATATCCTCTTAACACACAAACCTCTCTCCCTATGACTTCGCAAGGAGAATGTGGGTTATTCGAACCAGCGGGCATCTTTGATCCCTCATCATCATAATTTATTCAAGGGAGTACACCACTCACCATTCCACCACTTCCACCTTTGCTATTAACATCCACACCACCTCTTAGTTTAGGGCTACCTCCTTTACCACCACCGAATCAACAAAATAAAAACAACCCCCAATTGTTAATCAAAAAATCATACTGAATCCTCCACTCTTGCCATCGATATCACAACAATAGGTGGAAACCATCCAAACAACCCAAGCAATCACGACACCATCCATAAATGTGGTCTCTCAAGGACCAAGCATATCAATCGCACCATCTACCACACAAATCCCCACCATTAATACAATAGTACCTCTCATCACAAAAATGAACACTATTCTAAATCCATCACCACCGCCACCAAGACCAAATGTGTCCAATCAATATAGCATTGTGTTGAAAGTAGCACAATAGGCCTATCAAAAGGCATATCAAAAATTTCAAGCACAACAATCCTAAAACATGCAAGCTTCACAACAAGCTACTCAACAAGCACAAGCAGCTCAAGCTACACAACAAGAACAACAAGCACAATAGGTTGCTCAAGCCCAAGCCTTATTACAACAAAACCAAGCTGCCCAAGCTTCACAAGCATCTCAAGCTACTTAAGTCGCTCAAGCTACACAGATTGCACAAGCTGCACAAACTGCACAAGTTGCACAGACTACACAAGCTGCCCAACAAGCACAAGCTTAGGCTCAAGTGCAAGCATAGGCCCAAGCCTAATACCAAGCTCAAAAAGCACAAGCGAAAGCTTAGTAACAGGCACAACTACAAGCAACCCAACAACAAGCATATCAACAAGCCCTACAATAGTACCAAGCACAACAAGAAGCAACATTACTAGCCCAACAACAAGCATTGTTAGCACAACAACAACAAGACCAAGAACAAGCGTTGTTGGCACAACAACAACAAGACCAACAACAAGCATTTTTGGTACAACAAAAAATGCAGGCATATCAGAAAAGCTTGCAACAAAATCCCACCAACATACCCAAAACTCCACCTATCACTTGCACAAATCTACCACTTTAAAACACATTCACTCCACCTCTCAATCCATAAGACGACATGACAACACAAATCAAATTTCTCTCACAACAAGTGCTTGATCTCCAATCAGGGAAAACAACAAAGACACCAAGCAACTTGTGTCCCTATCTATTTGATAGAAGCCTTGCGATGGTACCATTCCCAAAGGGGTTTGAAATCCCTAAGTTTGACAAATATTGTGGGATGGGAAACCCTAAAGATCACATCAGGGAATTCCAAGTACATTGCATGGAGGTCGCATATGAAAATACATATTTGATGCAATTATTTCCTTAAATTCTGGCTAGTCCTTCCATGGAGTGGTTCTCTCACCTTCCTCCTGGCATCAAAAAGTTCCAAGAGATAATAGATGCATTCATAAAAAACTACACCTTGAATATTGGTATGGATGTCAGTCTAGAGGAACTATCGGCTCTTAAACAAGCTAAGGGGGAATCATTTGCTTCCTTCTTGCAAAGATGGTGATCCAAGGCCAACAAGAGAAAATGGGCCATGCCAAAGGAACAACAGGTTTGCACCATCATTACCAATCTTGAGAAAACCTTGGCATTTCAACTTAAGGTGCAATGTATCACTACTTATGACCAACTGATCCCCAAGGTGCTCTACATTGAATGAGCCCTTATTGCATAAGGGGGAACACCTACACATCAATAAAATCAAGACAATCACCCATCCACCAACTATAATGAGAAACCTCACACATGGGTGAGGAACAAAAACATCACAAATGATAATATGGTGGATGCCAAGGTCATAATCAGTGCTTTGAAATAAAACACCCAAACATACCAACAACTACAAAACAACAATCATAACAATACGCAAGCCACCATGGTATCACAAAAACAACCAAATAATCAAATCAATAATCTAAATAATCAAGGGGGACCACCCCTACGAAACAAAAGCCCCCCAAGCGAAAGTACACAACCCTTAGGGAACCAATTGAATCGGTCATGAAGAAACTGATAAATGAAAATTTCATCAAAATTCTCACTTATGAGAATTATTAGGAAACCCAAGTGAAACCATCATGGTACAATGAAAACCACCTTTGTGATTTTCACAAAATCAAGGGGCACACAACAGCAAGCTGCATGAGGTTGAAAAAATTAATCCAAGACCTCATTGATGACAAGATCATAAATGTTAAACAACCAGCTAGAAATCGAGACTTAAAAATATACATGAATCTAATGTTGAATCATAACCAAGAGAAAAACCATGAAAAGACCAAGTGTGCCAATGTGAACCATGTGTATGACCATGTTTTCGCATCTCTAGATGAAATGGTCATTGTTGTTAGCATCAAAGGACCCTAAGCTGATTGTGGAGTCACCACACGCAATGACAAAGTCACCATTGCTAGACCATCACAACCACCTAGGGCATCCATTTCCAATCCTAGATCTGTTCCAAATGGCTACAATGTCCTAGACTAGTTGAAAAGAACCCTTGCTTAGATCTCCATCATGGAGTTGTTGAAGATATCACCTGCACATAGAGAAATCCTAGAGGAATCATTGGCTTCATCCACTGTCTTCGCGGATCTTGATGTTGACTCGTTCCAAGTTATGGTCAGAAATATCACAACCCCAAGTCTCCTAATGTTCTCCGATCAAGACTTCCCCACCTAACCATCTCACAATCATTCTCTCCACCTTGAAGTCCTAGTTCATAAAAACAAAGTCAAAAGGGTCTTGGTTTATGGGGATGTAGGTTTAAACATTTGTTCCCTCAAACTAATAAACAATATGGGATTCTCAGAGGATTCCATTGAAAGGGCATCACAATCAGAGCATATGATGATTAGGAAAGAGTGTCTCAAGGCACTATCCAACTACCTATTCAAGTAGGGCCCATCATTATAGAAACCACGTGTGAGGTCCTTGACATTGATTTTCCTTATAACATTCTCCTAGGGTGTCCGTGGATCCATGGGATGCAAGCAGTCACTTCCACCTTCCACTAGTGCATCAAGTTCTCATATCAAAATCAAGAGGTCACAGTCCATGGTGATCTCAAAACCTTTGCCTAATGCAAGAGCCTAAAAGCAAAATACTATAAAATCCCCCAAGTCTCGAAGAACGATGAAGGCCCTACAACTCCATATGTAGACCCAACTACATTAGCCTCGACTTCTGAGACAAAGACACCCACCATCCCTGATATATCCGAAATCAAGGTCATTCTTCAAGACAATGGGTGTGGGGATTATAGAATGAAGAAAAGTGCTTTTGTCATAGGAGAGTTACCTCAATCTCCTAGGACCCATGGGAAACCCCAACCAACTGAAACATCATCCCATATCTTCAAAGCAGATCCCTCTAGATTTAGGTCTTGGGGAGATCTACGTCAAGAAATAGTAGATGAGAGAGACATATCTAGTCTCTTATATCAAGATGAAAGTCCTATGCATGATCTTTTAATGGATGAAACTAGAAAAGGTCTACAAATGATACTTGTTATGGGATATGATAGAAGTAAGAAACTAAAGCAGAATGACAATGGCCTATTTGAACCCCTTGTCATTGAGAAGCAAATAAAAAATCTTGGCCATGGATGTGCCCCTCCAAAGGGGACCATACTTGGAAAAGTGACCCCAATTAAGAAGGTCAAAACTCCCCCTTAGCAATCAACATTCCCCCTTCAATTACTAATATCCATAGGTCGAGTCATAGAAAACTTTACCTTTGACATAACTGATGTATGTAGTAGTGATGAGGATCCCATAACTAGCTTGCCTATGCCTTTTGAAGATTCCTCCTTGCTCATGATTAGTACATTGTCTTTTGAGACCAATGACCATCAAACTCATGAAATAAACGTAGTCTACCCTCAACTCATCTATTACAACCAACGAGGACCACCAATTTTGGACACATTCAAAAATGATGAGACACTCTTGGAATTCATGGGATTGCGAGATATGATACCATATGGAGATCACAAGACTGGGTTTGGCATCATACTAGACACACAATCCTATTATGGGGAAATGATTGAATCCTTCAGTCACAAAAGTGAAAATATGAGAATAATCTCTAGGTCTTTGAGTGAAAACCACATTGCGGCACTCTTAGACCCAAAAATAGTAAAAATAAAGGATGCATCCAATAGTGAAAACCTCTTTGAGGCACCGAAGGATGAATAATTCAATCTTCCTCTCAATGTAATTCATCAAGAGAAGTCAACAGTCCTAGCAGAGAAGTGCAATCTAGTCAACCTAGGAATGGAGGAACTACTACACCTAACATTCTATGCAGAGTCACTCCTCACAGAAGAACAAGAACTTCTAGTCATTTTCATAAAAGAAAGAAAGATAAAATTTGCATGGACCTATGCCGACATGCTTGGGCTTGATCTAGAAGTTGTGGTTCATCACCTAGTTGTATACCCTGAAGCAAAGCCTGTCAAACAAAATATTAGAAAAATGCATCCCCAAATTGCATTATTGGTCAAAATGGAATTGTAGAAGCTCCTAGATGTAGGGTTCATATGACCGATAGATTATCTAGAATGGGTCTCAAACCTTGTACCTATTTCAAAACCCACTGGAGGCATCCATATCTACATGAACTTCAGAGATCTAAAAAAAGCATGTCCCAAGGATGACTTTCCACTATCAAACATTGATATGATCATGGATATGATGATAGGACATGAGATGCTATCATTGATGGATTGATTCTTAAGCTATAACCAAATCATGATAGGAAAATATGGCCAACATAAAATAGCCTTCACTTTCCCATGGGGGACATATTGCTGGAATATGATGTCGTTCATATTGAAGAATGCAGGGGCTACCTATTAGAGGGCCATGACATTGATCTTTCATGACATGATCCACAAAAATGTGGAAGATTATGTGGATGGTATATTGGCTAAATCCAAGAAAAGATGAGATCACATGTCAGCTCTAAGCTCCATCTTTGATAGGCTAGAAAAGTACAAGGTTCGACTAAATCCAAAGTGTTTCTTCAGGGTACAATTAGGCAAGCTCCTAGGGTACATTGTATCCATGAGAGGAATTGAGGTAGACCCTACCAAAGTCAAAGAAATACTCGAAATGGAGGCACTGAAGACATTGAAATAGCTAAGAGGCCTACAAGGAAGACTCCAATCCATCTGTTGATTCATAGCACAACTAGCAGACAAGGCTCTCATATACTCCACAAAGGGGGTAGCATACAAGTGGGACGAGAAGTGTGATCATGCCTTTAAAAAGATCAAGGAATACTTACGCCACCAATTCTAGGAAAACCCTTGATCTTATACATATTAGAAACATCGGTAGTTCTCGATGCTCTCCTAGCACAACATGATGAGAATGGAAAAGAGAGAGCTATCTATTATATTAGTAGAACTATGGTGGGCCATGAACTGAACTACACCTCCATTGATAAATCTTGTCTAGTAGTTGTATTTGCAACACAAAATTTTAGACATTACATGTTATCCCATCAAATAAAGTTCATTACAAAGATAGACCTGCTCAAATATATGCTTTCTAAAGCAACGCTTACATGGTGAACAATAAAGTGGGTTATGATCCTCATAGAGTATGGCATTGAGTATGTGGAGCACAAGACCATCAAAGGACAAACAATTGAAGATCAGCTAGCACAAGCACCGATATACTCAAAGAATCCACTTGTCTTAGAATTCCCCAATGAATTAATCTTCAACCTAAGTGTGGTTGACTACTAGAAAATGTACTTTGACAGATCCTAAACACAACATGGATTAGGAGCAAGGATCTTCTTCATCACTCCACAAGGGGATTGCATTCCAAAATCATACAAGCTATCATTCCCTTGCACAAATAACATAGAAGAATATGAAGCTCTTTTCATAGGGCTAAGAATAGTAGTGTAATGGAAAATAATGGTGCTTAAGGTCTATGGGGATTCACAACTCATAATCAATCAATTCTACAATGAGTATCAAACAAAGGACAACAAGTTGACTCCCTACAAGAAATTAGTGGAAAGTCTCAAGGAGTTCTTCATTAATATCACATTTGAGCAGCTACCAAGAGCAAACAACAGAGTGGCAAATGCAATGGTTACAATCAAATCACTCCTAGATGTCCCACGCAATGTCCCTCAAAGCAAGAATTCCTCATAGAGCAGCTTCTCATACCAGCTTTTGAGGTACCAAAGTTTGAATTTGTGTGCAGAATTGTTGGTCCTAGTGATCCATGGTACCATGATATATACACTTACCTAAGAATAGGAGTCCTCCCTACTGACATAACCTCGAACCTCGAAAGAGCTTTTGTCAAAAAGTTGTCTCATTTTGTCATCCTGGGAGATACCCTTTATTGTAGAAGCATTGAAGGAACCTTGTTACGTTGCCTAAATGTTGAGGAGGCATTGACTGCCTTAACCAAGGTACATAACGACATTTTTGGTTCACATTCGAGTGGTATGACCTTGGCCAAGAAATTGCTAAGGATAGGGTACTATTGGCCTACAATGGAAAGGGAAGCACATGACTATGTTCGAAGGTGTTTGTAGTATCAACAGTATGGAGATCTCATCCATGCATCGACTTAGGATCTCCACCCAATTGTCACACCTTGGCCCTTTTCACAGTGGGGGATTGATCTCATTGGAAAAATCACCCCAACCTCATCCAGTGGACATAAATTCATCATCACTGCCACTGAGTACTTCATAAAGTGGGTAGAAGCCATTCCCATGATTTACATCATAAGAAAGCAAATATCAAAGTTCATCTTGAATTACTTAATTTTCCACTATAGTATCCCTCAAGCCATTATCTCACATAATGGGACACTTTTCAAGAATCAGGATGTTCATGACTTATGCCAAAAGTTTAACATCCAACATCTCTTTTCCACCCCATACTACCCCCAAGGAAATGGCCAAACCGAGGCTACAAATAAGACCATCTTGAAAATCCTCAAGAAAAAAGCCAATGATGTTGGTCGTGACTAGCATATGTAGCTGAATCCTACCCTGTGGGCCTATCGAATAAGTATCCGCACACCAAAAAGCACCACCCCCTTCTCCTTGGTCTATGGATCATAAGCCATTTTTCCCATTGAGATTGATCTCCCATCATTGAGAATATCATTGTAGAATCTCATCATGGATGAAGAGTATCGAGTGTCAAGATTAAATGAGTTGGAATTATTGGATGAGTGGTGTGTGGATGCCTTAAACCATTTACAAGTGTACTAGAACTGACTCAAGCAAAGTTACAACAAGAAAATCAGGAGTCATACTTTCCAAGTCAGAGAAATTGTGCTCAAGGAGAATCAAAAGAATGTTCTAAATCTAGATAGCAAGGGCAAGTTTGAACCCAACTAGCTGGGACCCTTTGTCATCACAACAAGATATAAGTTAGGGGCATATCAGCTATCAACGCCTGAAGGAGAAACTTTGCAAGAGCCCATGAATAGCTCCCACCTCAAAAAAAATATGCCTAAGTTTTCAAGGTATACAACCAAAAATACAAAAAAATAAAAAAACATAAAAAATAAAAGAAAATCAGAAAAAAGGATTAAAAACAATAAAGAGAAAAAAATCGTCCTCTAGTAAAAACCACTTTGGTGGTGCTTTGGGCAAGGACCTTGGTGAAAACTTGTAAAACAAGCACCTTGTGTAGATAATCATGTTCCATCCACTAGGATCTCCATGGCTCATTCATCCATCACATCCCATATCTCCTTCCATCACCCATCTGTATTTGCATCATAGCTTGATCTTGTGTTCACATCATGATCCCTCCTAGTACCACTCGACTCATTCTCAAGGTCAATTTGTCCTGCCAATATCGAAGTAGTCTATTGCATCATGTTGGAGGCACATTCTCATTGGATTGGATTCATGTATATTCTTGCAATCTACCCTAAATCAAAAAATCTAAAAAACATCAGAAAACCAAAGAATCCAAAAAACCAAAAAAAACCAAAAAAACCAAAAAAAAACATCAAAATCCAAAAATATTCAAAACATATCAAAATCCAAAAAATAGGTCAAAAATTCAAAAATGTCAAAAATAGAGTTGTCTTGTCGAACTATGGGTCTCTGAGCTCTGAATGTAGGCAAGGTTGATCTTTGATCATCCCTCAAGACACTTAGGTCAGTCCTTTAGGAGTCCGTCACAATAAACTGTCGATCCACATGTTCATATCTCATCAATAATCGAGTCTATGTTAGTCAAAATATGTGGTCTCTACATGTATAACGTAGGCAAGGATAATCTATTGATAAAACCCTGAGGCTCCTAAGATAGGTCTTTAGGTTAGTCTCTTGGTCAAAATCTTAGAAAACCCCAAAAGATTGGAAAATTTGAAAATCAAAACATTTTAAAAACATCTTGAAAATACCAAAAACAACTTGAAAATTTTTTAAAAACATCAAAAACATTCAAATATTTGAAAAAAGAAAGAAAATCCATCCATCCCCATCTTGATTTCACCCAAAATAAAGATCACTCATAATAAATCATCGCCATCATCAACCTTTAGTGAAACAGGTGGAAACAAGTCTAACAGGTTAAAAGTGAAAACTCAAAATGTCAAGGTCTCAAGTCCAGGTCAGTAAGTAAACAAGTTAGTCAACTCTTTGTGTCAATAGCCTATCATCCAATCAGTTCCAAATCATTTGATAAGATCATGTCCTAGGATGAATCCTTCCTACAATGGACATCAACATCGGGCATCACTATAGTTTAGTCCTAGCTAGTGGTATTGAAGAACATTAGCTTGTTTGTTTACTTTATCTTTGTATTTTGGCTTATCTTATTGTGCTCATTTCAATGACCTCTTGAAGATGCCCCCAACGAAGGAATTTAGAGAGAAATAAATGGGGAAACAATCATTATCTTTTTATCTGTTATACTTGTTGGATATTCTTGTAATATAATCTTGGCCATACGTGCTTTGTTTGGGTGTAGGGGGGGTTTTTTAGGTGTCTTTGTTGACCACATAGGAAGGATTTCCTCTCTATTTTTTGGTCTGAGATGTTTGGAATATTTGAACTACATTTTGAATAAGGTTTTGTATGCTAGGTGTGAAAAATAGTACTCCTATCTGATTGTCGAGTCAAAGTCCTTCACACTAGGTGCAATGCCATCCTGGTTCTTTATACCTTGATGCATCATGCCTATTTTTATTATCAAACATAAGGTAAATATCCCTTTTAAATTTCTCAATCCTTGGTAATAAAATCATCATCATCATCATCATCATTGTCATCATCTTTTGACTTGTTGGATTCTCTTGTTTCTTCTTGCTTCTCTCCACACTAACATAGGTACCATGGTAGTTAATCATGAATCATCACTAAATACATCCATCTTGCATCACAAACCATCAAAATAATGCATATCATGCCATATCATATAGGAAACACTAATCATCAAATGAATTTCATCATTGCATAATTGTATAAGAGTGAATTTGCACCCTAGGTGCAATTCCCCTTTTTGCCTCTTTACACTTTAGAAAACCTAAGTCAGAGGATTAAATTCACTTAAACCCATTGATGGCAGTCCACTTGGCACCTATTTTGTGTGTCAGTGGAGGCATTTCTATTGGGGACACCCACGCAACACATAGACGTCTGCGTGGCATGCTTATGTCCCTAGCAGATTCCTGTGGTTGAGCTAGCAAAGGCGTTACTCTTCCCATTGGCAGGGAAGTTGTAATGCCTCCTTCGGCCACTTGACCAGAATATGGCCATTTCCTCTCTCATTCCTTCATAATCAATCTTTGAACTTGCATTAGGAGGTTGGATGAAAGATTGGAAGAACTCTACACCACATTAAGCTCTCATACTCTCATTCACAAGCTCATTTACACTTGCTTCTAAGCATTCCATAGCAACAATATCACACTCCATCATGTCGATAGAGAAATTTTGGGACCATTCCATTGTAGTAGAGGCTTGAGTTCCTCTCATTTCTCCTCCAAGCAGCCTTGAGTGCTCTTGGTGGAGGTGGTAAGCTCCCCTCTCCTCTCCTCTATCATTTGGTTGAGTAGCATAGTACTATTTTTGTAGTGCTTGTGTTTTTTTCACTTCTTTATCTTCCTTCCTTTGGCTGTCCATGGAGGTGGGAACATTTAAACGAGGGTATAACTAAGGTAGGCCCCTATACAACTACCCCCCAACATTCTCTTTCTTTCTATGTGTACGTGTGTGAGCTCTTGGAGGATCAGCTAGCGAACGAGTTCATTGGTGAGATTCTCCTCATCTTTATCACTCTTGCTTATTTACTTTACAATATTATAGATTATTTAATTTACTTAGTTCTATCATTTTGGCCTTTTAGTTAGCTTGTTGGGCCATTAGCTAGTTTTTAGTGGCTTGACCTTATCTTTGTCATTGTTTGGCCGTACGGATGACATCACACTTTTGAGATACTAGTGCATCGCACTGTTGTCCAAAGTTTGCGCTTATGTCCTTAGACATAGAGCTTTCTGAGACGAGGTGTTAACCCTAGAAACTAGCTCACCTAGCCTCTTTCTGCATTTCGAGCCTATTGAATAGCTGAGAGGCCTACAGTCCTTGCTACCCTCTCCTTACATACCCTAAACAATAAATTTAGCTGAGGTAAGTTAGGGCAGCCTCTCGCGTCTTGACCCTCCGTGACCTGGGGTCTTGCATGCGGTGGTCCCCCTCTCTTACATTTTTGGTGAACCTGACATGAACCATTTTGGTTCCATTCTTGTGATACTGACAGTTCCTTTCCTCATACTCTAGGAGTGTTTTAGGTGTGAGTGTTGTAAGGTTGTCACCTTGCAACCCAACCTACAACCCCTAGGTGATGTAGTTGGAAGGTTCCAAAGGTATTGTATGATGAAACCTTAATTGAGTCACCATCTTATCCATGAACCTTTGGGGATTCTGTGAAAGCATTATCTAGTGCACATAATGGCCTCCTCCTTGCATCAACCCATCCCCTCTGCACAGTCGATGGATAGTAGTGTTGGTATAACCTTTACCTCATAGGACTTGTTGATGGGCTTTAACAGGGAACCATCTCCTCTTTACATTCCTACACAAATCAATGGGAATATCGTGGCAGGTGTTCTCATTGACCCAACATCACAAGTAAATATAATAACAGAGGATATTATGCTAATTAATTTTTTACATAAGGATGGATATGATGCTCCTATAAGTTTCATTCACACACATGACGGGATTTCCATACCCCCCTTGGGTAGCATTGTCCTATTGGTCTTAGTTGGGCCTAAGTCCATAAACCTCTTGTTTGATATCATCCCTGGGTCTGAACTCTTCCATGTAAAGTTGGGTATCCCTTGGTTGGTGGTGATGAACATAGTACCCTCCATCGTGCATAAATGTTTGAAATTTATCCACAGAGGTTTTGTACATCTAATCCATGACATCGGTTATCGACCACTGATTGCACGTGGTAGCTACTCCTTGGATCACCCATGGCCTGCGTCCATGGGTCCCTTTTTTCCTAGGATGGACCTTTTACATAAGACATATCATAACTATAAGAAAGGATGTCTGAGGCCGAAGGTGAGGCATCCTCCCTGGCCCTATGCTATTTCACATAAGGCTTGTTTGAAGGCTGACAGTGAGGCCACCGAGACTCGAAAGAGGAAAGAAGAGAAGTGATCTTGTGATCCTCCTTCTTCCTCTTTTGTTTCCTAGTCTGATGCTTCTTCTCACTTAGCTGTGGTACCCTCGGTTCCTACTCTTTGTTTGTAGGAGAACCCTTCAGTGCCCGGTTGGCGAAAGCCCAAGTGTCCCACATTCGAGCTTCTTATTCTACTAACAAAGCCTAGACCTATTCAGTATGAAAGGAAGAAGATTCTTCGAGGAGAGTCCAATTTGTCTCGACCATCGTGGCCTCCTACTACTCTTGCTCCTAAGGAAATAAGCAGAAAGAGGCTCACTACCAAGGTTCTCGAGTTGACTCCTCCTGTCACTCTTTAGCCTGCTTCCCCTACTCCTGCACAAGAACCATTTCCTCCACCCAAAACGACCATAGTGGACATTCCTATGAACGAGTAGGAACCTTTCACCCCTTCACAAGCTTTGACTTCTAACTCCAAGAGTCATAGGAACTACCTTGCACATGAGCACAAGTGCCGTTAAAAGGCTTTCTTGGCTGAGTAGGCCGCTTCGCAATAGAAGGAGGAAGAAATGACCACCCCTACTTTAGGGCCCTCTGTAACATCTTCTTCCTCCCCTCTTGTTGTGTCTCTTTTTCCTAATCTGCTCCTAGCTTCTATTGTGAGCACAAATGCGCCTAACCCTAAACAAGTACAAATTTTTATCGCTCCTTTAGCAAAGCCACCTTTTCTAATGATCATTTTGGATATTAAGTCCTTCCCTAAATCTATGGATATGGTTAACACTTCTATCATATCCACTGCAGTTTTGTCCTCCTCCTCTGCACCTCTAGCTTCATCTATGAGGAGTTCATTCCCTCTTGCGAAGAAAGAGGTAGAGGCTATTCCTTCTCACAATAAAGGACGTAGGAGGGGCCCACCTTCACAAGGTGGCCTTGTGATGACCTATTTTTTCCTTGTGACAGAATCAGTCCTGGCCTCTCTTGAGTTTCTCACTGCTCTCGAATCATTCGGTGAGCCTAGTGGTGGATCTCAGGCACAACCCACCCCATCTACTGAGGTAAGACATGGCACTCCCATGGGGTGCAGGTTTAACTATGTCGATGAATTCTTGACCCTATCGGCTATCTTCATGAAATCATTGACTTTGACCCCACAAAAGCTTAGTGGAGAGGACCTCGAGGGGCCCTCTTCCTTGGCCCTTATTACGGGAGGGTCAGACGCCCCTCCTTTTAACATTCCACCCTTGCAGGCTCTTCCTCCTTCCCTTATGAGGATTTGGATTGGGAATCATACGACCTTTTGGATGATCAGTGTTAGGAGGAGGTGCCCCCTTTTTTGATCATGTGTGTGTGTGTTTGTTTTGTAATGTGTTTCCCTGTACTCGTGCTATGTGTTCCTGGATGACCCTTGTCACCCTTGTTGGTGCATAGATATAGGCATGGTTTGTGTGTCATAAACCTTATTCTATTTATACCATCACTCTTCCTGTTTGTGTTTTATTTTCGATAAATTGGGGACGATGCAAAGTGTTGGGGGAATTTAGGCTTCCCTTGCATGTTGACCAAATTTTTTATTTTTACTTTTTTTTTTCATGCATTCTTCCTGATTTGGTTGGGGATTGATGATATTTCACCTTGCATTGCAGTTACCTACTATTATATGAGCTCAGATAGATTTGACCCTGCTAAACCAGATCCCCTAGTGCCCTTTTTTTGTACTTTTTTCTCTCTTTATCTTTCTCTCTTCTTTGCTTGAGTTGTCCCTCCTATGTGTGACAACGTCCTTTAACACTTTGACTTTCAGAAAATGAATTCGCCTCCAATGAATCTTTTCTTGAAAGTACTCACAACACCTTTTCCTTGTAAGTGCATTCTCAACTTGGAACCCTAACAGAATGTGTTTCCTTCATCACAGGTTCATAAAGAAAGGACTTGAAGACCCTCCTTCGAAGCAGGAACTACTTTGACTCCCCATCACATGGGGGCATGACCTTCCTTTCAAATTCCTTGATGAAGTGAAAATATTTTGAAAGGATCCCTTGATGACAAATTGCTCTAAGATGGTGAATTTTGAAGTGCATGTCCCTTGAGTAGACCCCCTTATACTTCATGGTGGGTTCCTCAAGGACCCTTTCTTCAAAAGGCTTTGTAACGAATGGAATTTTTCACATCTAGCCTGGGAGAAACCTGACTAGACTCATTCCACTCATCCTTTTGCGTCTAGCTTGGGGGTAGCCTGACTAGACCTTACTTTTTCAAACCATGCGTCCCTTTAGTGGACCCCTCTCCCTTTGAAGGCTTCGCAAGGGGCCCCTTTGAAATTTTTTCAGTCTACATGACCAACTACTTTAGACATGTTCTATCTATGGGTAGACATGTCACCTCTTTTAGATGTGTTCTATCTATAGGTAGATGTATCGACACTTTAGACATGTTCTATATGTGGGAAGAAATGTCGGTGCTTTTAGATTCGTTCTATATTCGGGTAGACGTATCGACACTTTAGACATGTTATGTCTATGGGTACACATGTCACCTCTTTTAGATACATTCTATCTACAAGTAGACATATCAATGCTTTAGATATGTTCTATTTGTGGGTAGACATGTCGCCACTTTTAGATGTGTTCTATTTGCGGGTAGACGTATCGACGCTTTAGACATACTCTATCTGCAGGTGGATGTGTCACTGGTTCTAACATGTTCTATCTGCAGGTAGACATGTCACCTCTTCCTGACTCTGTGGAGTTCGCTTCCTTGGGGCTTCCTCCATGTGAGAGATCTTGGGGTTTGCCTCCTTGTAGGTCTGCAGGCTTGTAAGGTGCTTTGTTGTTCCAACTTCATAGTTCTGAGCAGCTATGGAGTCCATTATTTTTCCTGCATCTTTAGGTTCACCAGATCGTGGTCTGCTTCCTCAATGATTCAGGTATACTTTTCTAACCCTACTCTTTTCTTGATCTACTTTACCCAGCACTCATCAGTACTTGTGCTCACTAGAGTGGGGACAAAATGTATAAGATTGAATTTGCACCCTAGGTTCAATTCCCCTTTTTTTCTCTTTACACTTTATAAAACCTTATTCGAAGGCATAAATTCACTTAAGCTCGTTGATGGCAGTCCAATGGTGCCTATTTTGTGTTTTGGTGGAGGCATTTCTATTGAGGATTCCCACACGACGTGCAGACATCCACAGGACATGATTATGTCCCTGGCAGATTCCTATGGCTGAGCCAACAGAGGCATTACTCTTCCCATTGGCAACAAATTTATAACACCTGCTTTGGCCACTTGACCTGAATATGGTTGTTTCCTCTCTCATTCCTTCATAATCAATCTTTTAACTTGCATTAGGAGATTGGATGAAATATTGGAAGAACTCTACACCACATCAAGCTCTCATACTCTCATTCACAAGCTCATTTTCACTTGCTTCCAAGCATTCCATAGCAGCAATATCACACTCCATCACGTCAGTAGAGAAATTTTGGGACCACACCATTGCAACAGAGGCTTGAGTTCCTCTCATTTGTCCTCCAAGTAGCCTTGAGTGCTCTTGGTGGAGGTGGTAAGCTTCCCTCTCTTCTCCTCTATCATTTGGTTGAGTAGCATAGTACTATTTTTTTAGTGCTTGTGTTTTTGTCACTTCTTTATCTCCTTCCTTTGGTTGTCCATGGAGGTGGGAACACCTAAACGGGGTTCTGACCGAGGTAGGCCCCTATACAACCACCCCCCAACATTCTCTTTCTTTCTGTGTGTAGGTGTGTGAGCTCTTGGAGGATCAGTTGGCAAACGAGTTCATTGGTGGGATTCTCCTCATCTTTATCACTCTTGCTTATTTACTTTACAATATTATAGATTATTTAATTTACTTAGTTCTATCATTTTGGACTTTTAGTTAGCTTGTTGGGCCATTAGCTAGTTTTTAGTGGCTTGACCTTATCTTTTTCATTGTCTGGTCGTACAGATGACATCACACTTTTTAGATGCCAGCACACCACACTGTCGTCCAAAGTCCGCACTTCTGTCCTCAGATAGAGAACTTTATGAGATGAAGTGTTAAGCCTAGAAACCAACTCACCTAGCCTCTTTCTACATTTTGAGCCTGTTGAGTAGTTGACAGGCCCTACAGTCCTCACTACCCTCTCCTTACATACCCTAAACAATACATTTAGCTAAGGTAAGTTAGGGTAGCCTCTTGCGTCTTGAACCTCCATGATCCGGGGTCTTGCATGCGGTGGTCCCCCTCTCTTACACTAATATAGATAAGCTATTCTAAGCATCTCACGAATCATACATTTGCATTCATTGCATAAGCATAAAAGAATCATCACATAGGAATTATTAACTCATATCATATGTATATGTCATCAAAACATCCATTTCATCATCACATATACATCATAATATCATTCATTTGCATCCATTACATAATCATATAACATCACATACATATCATCCATTTGCATCATCATATAAGCATTATCATACCATGTACATCATATCATGTCATATACATAGACATCATCATTAAATGCATCATCACATAGGCATCATCACATCATATCATATGCATCACCATATCATACATAAGAAAGATATTGAAAAAGAAAAAGAATATGTCATTACATCTCATGATCATAGCATATAACATTGTCATCCATATAGATCTGTTAGTCTAAGCATCTTAAACCATCTGCATATCATAACATTTGCATCATCCATACATCATCATAAAAAGTGCATAGAAAGATACTGAAAAAAGAAATGTGTCCATAAATCACTGCATCACATCATAACGTCATACATCACATTGTAACACATAGAATAAAAATCATACATGAATCACATAAGATAGAATCATTGCATCACGTATAGACCATCACATATAGAAAGTAAAAACATCCATCCATAATGCATAAATAAGATAGGACACATCATATCGAATTGAACCATATCATCTCATATATCATCAAAAGAATAATACACTATCATGGTACAAAAATTAGGATCAAATATATATCAATTAGTATGTACAATTTCCCATGGGGCTATCAAAAACAAGTTTGTGGATCTCAAAAGAATAGTGTCTCTGATAAAGTGAATGAGCTAGCCCTGTTGGCTGCTCCCCTCACCACCTTGCCTCTCCCCATGATCCTCTGGAGACCTGTATCTAATCTACTATGAATAATCTAGAACTCATGTTGCTCGAGGCACTACTTGGTGATAATGCACCCAATAGTACTCACTCTCTCATATGGCCTCTCAATATGCTCGCATAGACACTATGCTTTGAGAGGAAGATACAACCATACTCTCTAGCTACAGTCATCGACCAGTCTCCTATGCTTCCTATAGCTCAGTAGCCTGTCACTGGTGGATGGCCTAATCACACTCGATTGTCAGGGCCAAGACCTATTGTCTCACTTGGTCCCTCTCTATAGTAAGCACTTATATTTGAGCCTATAACTACAAAATTTGATCATCCCTCAGGTTTGGCTATGGTGGTGGCTGGATTGGGGGTTGGTCTTGATGACCATCTCTTGGTAGGTCCCGCTACCTATCCTGGTCCTACGACCATCCCTGGGCTAATCCTGATGCCCATCTCTAGGGGCATCCCTCTGATCCCTATGATGCTTGAGCTACTACTCTCGCTACCGCGGAGGTGGTCCACCTCCTCCTTTGCCTCCTCCTCTTCCCCCTCCACCATCGCCATCATCGTCTCTATCTCTATCACCATCCCCTCTGCCTCCTCGCCCTTGCCCCTGCCCTGCTGACCGACCTCTGGGTCTCCTCCATGGTATCAGTGCACTGGGAATTGTCAATCTCACTGGAGGATGAAATCAATCTCTATAGGCCTATGTCATCCTTGCATCTACTGGCCCCTAATTGTATGGCCATGGCCTAGCCACCAACTACCTAAAGCTTTGCACTACCTCATCTACCAGGATCTTGTGACCCCATTTCATCTCCCTCATAGTACGTGCAAAGATGGCCACGTATTGGTCATCAGGTCTATCCATGGTCTCTCCAAACTGTCAAGCAACTTGGTCTAGCAGGTAATGCTCTATCATTGTATGCTCCTTGCCTTGCATAAGACGGTCCTACCTAGCAAAGAACAGTTGTTGAACATCATCGTACTAGGTAGGCATGCTGAGCTAAGGCCTCCAAGTAAAAAATATAATTTCATTGATGAGCCTCTGCTAGTGTTTGATGTCAGCTACCCCTGCATGCGTGAAATTTAGTGCACCCCTGTATCTCTAGATGATTGGGTCATCTTGCTCCATGTCGACGAGTGTGACTCATGGGCGAAGCACTGTAATGTGCTCCCAAGCCAAATATACAAAAGTGTGACTCTTGATCTAATAGCCTAGCTATCACAGTATGAAAACTCATGAAGATCATGGTAGAGGGAGGCTAGCATCATTGGCCCCTAGGAAAAGCACTCTCTTCATCGGAGCATCCACTCCTAAGCAAGATCCCATCCCAGGCTAAAATATCGTTCACGCCGATTTGGTGCCACAAGTCCTGAAATGATGGCAGCCATAATCAATCTAAATGTCAGCACTATGCCCTTGTATCACTCTAACTCGATCTTACCCTCTAAAAAAATGATCTTGTCTAGGCCCATAATCTCAAAATAGGCATCTCTCTTAGTGTCCACATCATAGATGACCCTCTCTCTGGGGATCGACAATCACAAAATGTGCCACACATCCTCCAGGGTCACTGTCACCTCGCCTATGGGGAAGTGAAATGAGGACGTCTCACTATGCCATCGCTCTGCTAATGTTGTCATCATACCAAGATGTGTCCTAGTCACTAGGGAATATGCAACACACCAAAGCCCAATCACCCCCAGGTGCTCCTGGAGAACCTCATGCAAACCAAGATCTTGAGACAATCTACTCAAGATTGAGGATATGTGTTCCCATGAATGGACCGGCTCCATGTCCTCCTGTATCAGTAAACTCATTGTGTCAAGTTTCATAAAAAATCAAGTTCATGTTTGGAGTTTGCGCGACCAAAACAAAAGATGCATTGTTGTTTTCATATGCACTGTTGTTTGAAGGTTCCAAACTGCACTATTAGAACCCTCTAAATTCCAAACTCCGTCATGATGGTGCAGTTTGACTGTGTGCTTGTTTGAACCCTAAACTTAAACTCCAAATTGCATCATCGTGGCACAATTTGCAAGTGCAGCGGACTTTAACACCTAAACCCTAAACTCTAAACTCGACCACTATAGTGCAAATCTCATTAGTGGCGCACTTTAAGCTTGCACAGTGTTGATTTAAGGCTTTCAACAGTGCCAAACAGTTCCACTTGACTTTTTTTGACTTTAGTACCTAATTAATGCACTTAAAAATCAAAAAACAAGGTTGGGACAAGATGACATACCGATGGTCCTGTGTCAAGAAACCTCTAGTACACTTGCACGCGCTTGGAAATGTGTCATGGAAGCACGCATTGCACCATCTCGATTAGTACTTAGAGCTCAAATTGCAAGAATCTCTAAAGGCTAGGAGCAAAAATGAATTGGAAGTGGCCCCTTGAGGCCTATTTAAGCTTGAAAGTTAGGGATTTTTTGACCTTGTTTAGCCATCCAACTAGGGTTTTGGACCCCCAATCCCATTTTCACCCAACCTAGGCCGTTTTGCATCATTTTTTTGCATTTTTCGTACATTTTTGGCATCTCAAAGCCTTTATGAACCCATTGGGCACCTTGTCCTCTTTATCACGAGATCACCCAAAAATCCAAATTTTCGTTTGATCTCTTGAGGGGTAGTATACCAATGTAATCCTTCCGCTGGGGCAGTAGTGGGGCACCTGGAAAAATTAGAAAATTTTTAAATTTTGATCTTAGCAAGGTTATTCTTTGAACCAACGCAACAAGTACATTGCTTCAAATAGGGGAAAAATGTAGACACATAAATTATACCGATTGATCTAATACACCTACTCCTGATTTTACTAACACCACTTCGTCCTAAATCATCTCCTTTGATAATCGTTTAATTGAATAATCCTTATTTAATTAAATTCATCACATTTCATCCCTTAATTAAATAAATCAAATTTATCTAATTAAGTCATCATCTCCTATTAATTAAATAAATCAATTTTATTTAATTAACTTCTATAGTCTCTCTTTAATCAAATAATTTATTTTATTTAATTAAATCTCTAAATTCACTCTATTAAATTAAATAAATTAACATTTATTTGATTTTATCTAACATCATTCCCTTTAGTTAAATAAATCAAAATATTTATTTAATTAAATCTAAATCATTTTCTTTTCATTTTTATTTAAATTAATCCTAAAATCTAAGTCAAAATGGTCAAATCAGCTAATCTTCATCTTAATTAATCAAATCCTAATTAATCCTAATCTTAATCACTCTAATCCTCTAGATTTTGTAACTTGCTCATGAAAATCATTTCAATTGATTTATTAAATCTCTATTTTACTTTTAAAAAATAATCAAAAGTGAATATTCTCCAAGTTTGAAAAATCCCTCCAAAAGGGTTTGTACATCCAACAAGGCATTTAAACCTCTTACATGTCCTTTTTCCTTGAGCCAAGTGGCATTAATTTCTATTTCTCCTCCCTCCAACATGTCATTTCCTCCATTTTGAAATTCCACCTAATTGCATTTAATTTCACAATGACCAAAATGTGCTCCACCTTTGTCCACTCACATGTTGACAAGTGCCTTAATGCTATTGGTTGGTCTTTTGTCCCACATTCATCCAGTTTGCATCATCCTCCATCATCCTCATCTATAAATAAAAATCTCTCATTTGAATTTGGGATCCACAACTTCATGCAAAGACATTATCTTTACATTTTGAATTTGTTCATCCATTATTCATCCATCTTCACATTTTCATAGCTAGATTATGCAAGAATTCAACTAAGGAGTATCAAATCTTCATCAAATCATCATTCAACCTTACAAGGGATTGGGAAAGGGCCATTTTCCACATCAAAATGTCACCAATTCCCCCATGGGATTGAAAGTTTGTTGCATTAAATAGGATATAATAAATTTTGTTCGTGTTCATTCAATTTCTTATTTTGTGCATTTCAAATAAATTCTATGGGGAATTTTGATTTAACTTGCATAATGGACTAATTGTGTGATTGTTTGTTGTGTTTGTGTAGGTCTAGGATCACCATTCATAGTTTTCTTTCCAAATGACTTGGATCAATGAAGTTTGAAAGGTAATGCATGTTCTACTTGTTAAGATCTTTACATTACTATATTGTCTAAAGTTAAAAGATTTTTGAAAACCATTAGGCCCCTTATGTTTAAACACAATTGCACAACAAACCCTAAGTGAACCTAGTGTGTCAAGACCTGACATTCTCAAGCCTTGGGATAGCTAAGATTCCCTTTAACTATGAAATCTAGTGATTCTTTCAAGAACTATAGGTTTTGTTGTTTGAATAGCAAGGATTTATCTGCATGTTGTTGTGTGTATAACAATCACATCAATAGTTGACTGCAACCTATCATGGCTTGAAAATGGCCCAATTGAAAGGTTATAAGAAGATATGGCTTGAGGGGGATTCTCTCAATATTATCATTAATCTGTAGAATTTTTTTGCTCCCTCATGGAGTGTTGAAGCCATCATCTTGGATGCTATTGAAATCCTTAACTCCCTTGATGATTATTATATATCAAATATATTTCAAGAAGGAAATGGATTAGCTAATATTTTTTCTAATCTTGGTGTTAGGGGTTCTAGGGAATGAGAGGTGAACGACCTTCTACCCATTGAGGAAACTATGTGTATAAATCATGATTTTCAAAATTGCCAACTTGGCTAATTACCTCTTAATGCTTTGGGCTTGCATGGCTATTTTCACATGGCAAGTAATTATTTGGAGTGATGAAAAGCTAGATTATGATCGAGTGGATGGTACCTTGCTCGATCTCCATATGGGGAGGCATTAAAAAATCATTACTTACCGATACCATAATACCATTGCCACACGAATTGTGGACATTTTTATCTCCTTCTCAAGGTTTCTCCTTATCACTTGCAAGGTTCTCAAACTTCTTCTTTTGCAAATTTTGGGGCCATAGGAGGCAATAAGAATCGTGTGAAGCCTTTTTCTTGTGACTCTGTTAAGAAAAAGGAGTTATGGCATATTTTGGATAAAGGTGGGCTCACACCTTATTTGGAAAGGTTGCATGGAAACAACCCACAGGGCATGACTATGTTTGCTAAAGCCTCAAATAATAGGGTTTTAAAACAGGGGGGTACATAGTTTGATGTAAATGAGGATTTCATAGCTAATATCACTGGGCTCTCGACATAAGGTAAGAAGGTCTATAGAGACAAGAAGGAGTTGAAGGCTACCATGTAGGTGTTTTTCAAGGGGAATGAAGCTCAAGACCTTAAGCTGGCTAAGAGTGGTGGGCACCAGAGGAGCTCGTTCAAAGCGATTTGGGGGGATGTCGCTGAGGAATTTATGAGATTTTACCCTTGAAGGTCATTTTTCTGTGGTAAATGCTTAACACTTTGTCCTCCTTAATCACTTTTTCCATAAAAAATAAAATTTCATTTCCTTTTTATCTTCTGGCATCTCTAGAATCTGGGTTGAAAGATCATTAAAGGAATTTCAAGAACCTGGTGTTGCATGTAGGGCTTATTTGATTAATTACATATTATTCTAAAGCCTTTGAGGTTTCCAAATCGCTTGCCACTCCTAAGGGTAAGCATCAGAAGCCGGTTGTGGAATATGATACTGTCTCTGAAGAGGAGCCAATTTGCAAGAAAAGGAAAAGAGGAAAATTGTTATTGAGGAGGAGTCTGAATTTGAGGATGACATGGATTATGTCCCAGACTCCCAAGCTTCCTTGGAAGTGGTCTCACAGTGTACGGATGTGGGAATGTCTGGTAAAGGGGAGTTGGGTCCTAATTTGAAGGGCTATGAGACTGGTAGTGAGAAAAAGGTTGATGATAAGCCGATTAATATTGAAGTTCCTTCTACTACTTTGAAGGAAAGGGTTGAGCCCCTGCCTTCCCCTATTTTGCAGATTGGGAGAAAGAAGGACTTGAAGGTGGGAAATAACAAGAAATTGGCTATCAGGTTTGCTAGCCAGTTGTTGGAAATGCAAGCTACTTCTCCCTTAAAGGATGCTAGTGGGCAGGATGTTGTGGGTTCTCCGGGTGTCGATTTGGGTACGCTGAATAGAAGAAGGTATGTTGCTAAGGATATTATTGATTCGATGTGGAAGCTTCAAATGTTGATTCCTAGTGGTAAAGGTAAGTAGATTTTTGTTAGTCGGGATAAATTTAGCTCTTCTAAGGAGGATACTACTATGGGTAAGGATGTTTTTAATTTTGACCATGAGGAAAACTCTGATGTTCTAGGGATGGCTAAGGAGAGTTCTATTTCTTTGTTTAAACCGGTTAAATGGGTGTTTCATGAACTCAACATAACCAATGTTCGCGTTCATGGGGCGATGAGTAAAGTGGGAGAGTCCTTAGTTCAAAATCAAATTGATGAGTTGTTTGACTCTTTGAAGATTGTTGCTGAGAAAACTCTGAATATGAAGCAGATGTTAGAGGTAAGAATCTTGACCCTTGAGGACCAAATGGAAAGGATTAATGCTACTTTGGAGAAGGGTGGGAAGGGACTAAATATGCTATGAAATATGAATCTGTTGATATTTTTCCCCCTATGGAAATGGCCAAGAAAAGCAAGGAGATTGTTCTTGGTGATGTTGTTGGTGCTGGTGATAGGCATGTGGAGGAAGAGGTTTCTGTTGATAGGGCTGGGGGTGTGCAAAATGTTTTGATTACTAAGGTGAATATGGATGGTCCTGGTGTGCATACGTGTAATAAGACCAAGCTACAGGTGGGGGCTCTTGCTAAGGATTTGTTTGAAGTTATGGATGACTTTCAAAAGACTAGGACAAACAACATGGAGGCTACTGATATCTTGAAGAATATGTAGTGCTGTTGTTTTTTGTTCCTCCTTTTTGGTTGTTGTCACGTTGATGGTTTATTGTGTTTTAGGTGTTGTGTGCTTATTGGAGTTATCTTTTGAGTCAGCTATCCTTTTTTGTAAAGGGTTTTGGGGCCCCTTCAAAACCTATTTTACCTCTAATAAAAAACAATCCCGCCAATAGTTGGTAGTTGTGATTTAAATTCTTTAGTAATAAATACTTATAAAATGCTCTATTTGTTTTCTCTTTCAATTGTTTATGATATATATATATATATATATAATTTGATATTCAATTTCATTAACTATAAATAATAAGTGGGTTGTGGTTGATGGATATGCTATCTAGATAGTGCCCATTTATTGACTAGTAATGATTACAACATCTATTATATAAATGATTTTCAAAATAATCTAATTAAAAAAAAAAAAAAATTAATTAAAATGTTTGGGGTAAAACACTAGAAATAGAAATACATATCATTTAAGATACCTACCTTAATTATCATCAATGCATTTTCCTTATTTGGTGTAAGAGAAAATAACCCTTGAAGAAATAAAAGCCATCAAAGTGTAGGGAATTCTCTTTAGAATTGGTTTCCCCTCTAAAGGATTATGTGATTATATTTCAATTGTACTTTTTGAGGAAACTTGGGATATGTTGGGCTAGGATTTTTTTGAGAAATGTGAATGGAAAATGTATATATGGAGGATCCACCTTTTTAGGAGTAAAATCTATGAATGAGGCCAAAGATGAAGCATTAGTGGCTAACATGGTGACTAGGACTTCAAGAAGATAGAAAATATTACAGTACAGAAGGTGGTTCCCTATTAATGATTATTTGCATACATAAATGTTCTTGTCCCAATTGAAGGCTAAGGAATTATGTAGAAGATTCTTTTATTTTGGGATCTAAGTTTTTTAATGTTAGGTTTGAAAATTGTAGATGAAGTTTAAATTTTGTGGTTGAGTTTTTAGCTAATTTTCATGTTCATGAGGGATCTCCAACTTCCCTTTTCAACTATCTTTCTAATTTGTGGGAGGGATTGGATAAACATTTGAGTTAAATAATCCTTCAATTTTATCATAGTATGATGTCCATAGGTGTATCTATGATATAAAAATATTTTTGTGTTTTATTATTTCTATAACCAAGGCCTTTTTGAAAGCTCATTAGTGTGTATTGTGTGTATGTGTGAGAAGGGACCTAATTAATGCTACATGTGTGATATTCCTATTTGTTCAATGATCAACTCTTAGTGTCAATGTCTCTATTATGGTTTGTATTCATAGGTCTATTGAAAGATAGTTGTTGCACAAGGGTTGCTTTTTCTCCTTTTTCTCTTTTCATGGCCCACAAAAAGAATGGTCTATTCATGAATCCATGATGCAAGTGAGTGGCTATGGATAGTCGTCCAACCTCTATTTTCTACTACAACTCTCTAGCATTAGGTTTTGCTAATGTAGTGTTGGGGAATATGGTCTAGGCATGCACAACTCACAATCTAAAACTATGGTATGCCAAAATTTCATATCTAAACTAATTCAGGTGGTTTTGGATGCTACACTTAATGTTTGGCTCCTACAAATGTTGTCAAATCATTTTGAGGACATGTTTGCTACCCTTCATATAGTCATTGGGTTCAAAACTCAAGGGTCATTGGGGGCACACGAAGGAGTTGCATCTAGTGCTAAGTTGAAGTAGATGACTTCCTCTCAATACTAAGTTAATAAGTTTGATGCTTATTGGTGTTGACAAGAATAATTTTATACTTGGATTAATTGTCACACACGGTAAGGCTCATCAAAAAGTAACTAGTGGTCACACTATTCTAGTCTTCTATTAAAAAATGGTGTACAAGGCCAAAAGCAAGTAGAGATAATTCTTAGCATTCATTTTTCAGCTCTAGACCCATTTGCCAAAGTAGGAGGCCATATTGTGGAGGAGATGATATATTGTAATGGTGTTATTGCATCAAGGCTAGGATGCAAGGGTGCATGTTGAGCTCCTACTCAACATGTGTTATGCTAAGGGAGTCATTTGGTGGGGTGAGTGGAAGTCTATTTGGATCCTAAATGTTTATAACTATACCACTTCTTGACATGAGTTTTGGTCTATGATTATTGTTTGTTCTTCAATAATCTTTTACTCATAGATAGTAATTGTTCTTGCTATTTACTAGATAATGAACTCTCAACCTCCAAGATGATAAAACATTTTAATTTTTTTTAATTTTTTAATTTTAATATCAACATCTTAACCAAAAAAAATTCTTTTTATTTTTTTCCCTCAAGCCCTACAAAATCCCCCCAACTATTCAATCTTTTGAAAATTTAAAAAATAAAGACATTTTAAAACTGTATAAATAACACATCGGTATTTTGCTAAGGATAACTTCCATGCAAACAACTATCGCATAATATTTAAAATATGGTAATCCCAATCCAGCGAATAACAGACCTTTAATATCATTCATTGATTTGCCACAGCAAAGGACGCTTTTTAGGTCTGTCATCTGTTCCAGCTTTTTCATTATTTCAATCTTATTTTCAGAGGTTCAACAAATTCATTATTTTTCGCTTACTACTTTGTGTTCAGTCCCATTAAACTGTTCGCTTATTTGTGGACAATAACAATAATAAATGACCAACTTTCAAATTTAGTATTAATCATCAAAGGAAGGGAAGGAGGTCACCCTCCATTAATAAATCCTGTCAAAAACTAATGATATTTCATTAATTTCTCTTAACAGATCATCATTGAAAATGGGGTTCACAGTTATCATTCCAATGGAAATAATGGTCTTTGGGCCATAGACTTACTGTCTTGCCAGCCAAGTTGTGTTGTTCTGGCAGAAAGCTGACTGACTTACTCTGTCTGTCTTCTTCCTCTTTCCTTTTTGAACTGTATTCCTTCCTTTACTAGGAACTCTGTATTTGGGATCTTATGATTGTATAGGTGAGAGAGATTCCAGATTTTTTTTCTCAAGAATTACATTTCTCAAGGGATCTCTTAGGGAATAGGGAAATTTTTTGTCTAATAGCATCTAGTCCTTCAAACCTTCCTTTTCACTCCTTCAAGATCATTGGTGTGTAGTGGGTAAGAGCATTTGGGAAGTGTGGGAGTTAGTGAAAGTATAGATTATTTATATAGATATTTAAAATGGGCCATCATTCTTTTAAGGTTGCAGGAATCGGGTAGCCCGTAGTCCCCTCTATAAATTGAAGTTTGTTAGGTAAACTTTTTTCAAATACTGCAGTAAACTTTTTTCAAACTATAGTCTACTATTTTTTTTGCACGTGACAGGTGATGCTGGCATGACACACCCTCTGATACCATGGGGATGGGGGGAGACTAGACCTTGGGGGCCTCTTGTTTGTAACATGATGCTTTAGCCCATCGAGCTATGCCACCCCGCCCCAAATGGGTTATCATTTTTAATGAAATATTTTAACATCATTTTTAATAGTATAATAATGTTGATTAATTGAATTTGATAGTGTGATCATATTAATGTCATTCTAAATAACAAAATAAAATATGTTATTTAATAAAATTGTCATTATTTCATTAAATAATTAAATAATTTTATTATTTAGTTAACTAGTCTAATTTATATTTCACATATAAAATAATTAAATAAAAACTAATTTCAATCTCACCTTTCTAAGTGATTCTCTCCATTTTATCCCATTATCTATTTTTCCCAAATATCATCTATCTATTTAATCATTCAATCTCCATCTTCCCCTTTGCAACCAAAATATTTAATATCCTCCATATACTTGCAACCAAATATTTATTTTCTATAGTAATTCGAAAAATAACTTAAATACTTACCATCCATCTAAAACAACTCAAAATCTAACAATTCATCATGTCTCTTATACTTTAAGAAACTCCTATAGACCATCTCCACCATGGATATTTCAAATCAATCTACACTATTTATCTTCCCTCTAGAAAAATTATAAAGTGAGTTGCAAGCTCTTAAAATATCCATCCGCCAACTTTGATAAGTACATGTTGTAGAGATTTTATATGCAATTCTTATATAGACACCCCAAATTTACTTTTAATTCTTCATACTAATTTATTGTAAATTAATTAAATAAATTACTATTTAATTAATTGCTCTTGCAATTAACTATTCTTAATTACCGATTAATTTTTTCTTTACACCCCTAATGCTAATTAATTAAATCAACTTAGTTGATTAATCTTAGTTCACATTTCTCTAACTAATCAATTAATTAATACATGATTAATTAATTGATCACACTAATAGAACATGAGGAAAATATGAAATGATAGGAAAATGGCGGAGCAGTGGAGGAACCAGAGTTTTCGCAGGCATCATGGTATGTTCTATGCGGGGAGCCAAACACGTTGGCCTTTCAACAGGAAGAACAGAGGAGGCGCCAACAACGCAGGGAGGCATAATGGTTTCTTAAAGGCTTGGCAGGCTCTGGGTAAACAGCAGTTTAGGTATGGCGGATCTGGGGGTTTCTCCCAGCCTAGCGCGGGGGGAAAGGTTAGAGGTGAAAGTTTCCGATCTACATACCAGAAGGGGCGAGTGGAGTTTAATACGCTTGAAAAAAAAATTTGGCGTCCAAAGATCCAGTCTGAGAAGGGTGAGTCAAGCCAAACTCAAAAAAACTTTCTTCATACAACTATGGTTACCCTTTTGATAGATAATAATGTATGGAATGACTCTGTGAGCACATTCAAAGCTCGGGCTTTTTTTGTTCGATGGGGAGGTCATTGGCCAGCACTATAAAAAATGAAAGATTGGTGTGACGCCAACTGGGGTAAAGGGTGTGATGTAAAAACCCTGGAAAATGGCTTCTATATGGTGGTAAGCCAAACAGATCGTGATAAAGACTGGATTCTAAGGAGTGGCCCCTTCTCCATGGAGGGTCGAAACCTCTACATTTTGGACTGGACCCCAAATTTTGACCCGAACAAGGCAAAAACAGAGGAGTCTGAAGTTTGGGTTGGCCTTAAAAATCTGCTGCAAGAATACTGGGATCAGGACACCCTAAGGAGTATAGGGAATAAACTGGGTATCTTTGTAAAGTCGGAAATAGCGGTTGAAAAAATGGATTGTAGTATGTATCCAAGAATCTGTATTCTTAGGCAGATAGTCCACCCTTTACCGAAAATGCCAGAGCTGAAGTCGGGTGAGGGAATGTGGTGCCAGAATCTGGTAATAGAGGATTATAGTAAGTCGGGAAGTAAAGTGGTGGATTCAGGGCAAGGTGGGGTTTTAGGGGAGCAGGCTGGAAAAGGAAAAGGTGCCATTCAAAATGTACCAACGGAAGAGGTGATTGCTCTTACAGAAGCCTTGGCCGTTGAAGGTTGGCGTGAGTCTAAGGAATGGGACTTTTTGGAGGCCTTAATGGAGAGCTCAAGTTTCGGTATTGAAGGAGTTTCAGCCTCATGGGAGCTGAGTAGAAGTCAGGAAATAGCTTTGTGTCATGAAAATGAATGTTGTTGGGTTTCACAAACCTTTTTCTCAACGGATTTGAGGGTGAGTGCGGCTAACTCTTCTGGGGTGGGCTCGGATTTGGAGTTAACCCTGGCAACTCCAAATAAAACCTCAACAGCCTTAACCAAAGTGCCAATCCCAGAGATGGAAGGTTTTTCTAATACTCACCCTTCAAATTATAGTTTTGAACAGAGTAAGGTTCAGGAACAGTTTTCTTTGAAAGTTACAGGGCTTGATAATTTTGTAAATCCTGAAGAAGAGTGCCCTCAGATTTGCGAACTCAAAGACAACAGGGAGCAGGTAAAAGATGTTTTTCAGGTGGCTGGTGATTTCCAAGATGAACCAGATGGCTTATTTTTTAAAGACATCCCAATTTCTCCTATTCGTAACCTAGATAGTGCTTTTGAAGGGGTTAAAGACAGTGGGGGATCTCTAGAAAGGTCAGGCTCCGGCACAGCCACAGATTTAGAGGAGGAAGATGAAGATCTTTTGGGGTTAACTGATCAAGTTGGGTTAGTGGAGAAAAGGTCGCTAGATCAAACATCTGCACAGATCAATAAAGTCAAGGTTGGTGAGAAGCGTAGGCGTGGCCCAAAAACAAATAAGATGCGCCTTGAATTAGCTGGGAATGCGGTAGGGCAGAGCAAGTTGAGATCGGGAAAAGGCTATGCCTTTTCCCGGCAGCCATGAAAATCCTATCGTGGAATGTCAGGGGCTGCAATGCCCCTGACAAAATTCGTTTGATCAAGCGTTGTTTTGATCAAACAAGACCGAGTATTGTTATGCTTCAAGAAACTAAAATAAAGGAACAGGATTTTGTTAGCTTTCTGAAATGTTTTAGCAGATGGAAAGGTTACCTTTCTGGGGCCATTGGGGCCTCGGGGGGTCTTGGTTTCTTGTGGGACGAAACTCTAGTAGATGTCAGAATGGTGAGGCAAGAACGTAGCTGGCAATGGGTTAGTGTGGTTTCAAAACAGCTCGGTGCATGTATTGAGGTTCTCAATGTTTATGGCCCCCTAGGAAATGTTAAAAAACTTAAGGTTTGGCAGGAGATTTCTTTGGTTTTGAACTCTGCAAGAGATAGAATTTTCCTTATTGGGGGTGACTTTATCGCCATTCTTCAATCGTCTGATAAGCTTGGTGGTGATTGCTGGGCTAGCCAAAGCCAGAGGGATTTTAGTAATTTTGTTGTGCAAAATGGGCTTATAGAACTTCCATTCAGAAATGGGGTTTTCACTTGGACAAACAGGCGTAGTGGTTTTCTGAATATTGCTGAAAATCTGGATCGTTTCTTTCTGGCTGGGGAATGGGCCGAGCAGCAGTGGCTCTGTGAAGCGGAGGTTACCCCCATAACAGGTTCGGATCATTACCCAATAAGCCTGAGAATTCAAGAAGAATCAAAACCGGCTCGGTGTCCTTTCAAATTTGAAGCAATGTGGTTGCGGGCGGATGGGTTTCAGGAGCTTGTAGCAGATTGGTGGAAAAATGCCCCGGTAAGTTCGGATCATAAAGCTTTTATTTTTGTTAAAAAACTTCAATTCTTGAAAGAACAGTTAAAGAAATGGAATAGGGAGTCCTTTAAAAATATTTTTACTGAGAAGTTAAGGTTGGAGGAAGAGCTGAAGGTTCTCCATTCTAGAATCATTGAAAAAGGGATGCTAGAAGAGGATTTTGTCCTAGAAAAATCACTAAATAAAACCTATTCTGAGATTCTTGCTCGTGAGGAGGTTTTTTGGAAACAAAAATCAAGGGAAACGTGGTTAAAAGAAGGGGACAGGAACACTAAGTTTTTTCACAATTCAGTAAAAGTTCGCAGAAACAGCAATAAAATTTTTGAAATAAAAAATAGTGAAGGTGTTACATTGTCAGATGAATCTCTAATAGCTAAAGAAGCTGTGCAGTTTTTTTCGGGTTTATGTAAGGATGGTAGCAGCTCGGCAAATCTCGACTGGAAATTATTGGAGAACATCCCTAAATTGGTGACAGATGATCAAAATGTTTTGCTAATGGAAAAGGTCTCTTTGAAAGAAGTTAAAAAAGCGGTTTTTGGTCTGGGGGGGGACAAAGCCCCTGGACCGGATGGCTTCCCTGCTTTTTTCTTTCAAAAATTTTGGAAAATTTTGGCTCATGATATATGGGAAGTGGTGGAAGAATCAAGGAGGAGAGGTTTTGTGCTAAAGGACCTGAATAACACGTTTATTGCATTGGTCCCTAAAAGAAATGAAGTGGTTACCTTTGAGGATTTTCGCCCAATTTCCCTTTGTAACACCATTTACAAAATAATTTCAAAAGTGTTAGCAAACAGACTTAAAAAAGTTTTACCATCTGTGATTTCGGTAGAACAGAGTGGGTTTTCTCCAAACAGGTCCATTTTTGAAGGTGTCATTGTTGTTCATGAGGCTATTCATACAGTAAGGCTAGCGAAAGTGGAGAAATTTATGGTAAAATTGGATATCAAAAGGGCTTATGATGAGGTGAACAGAAATTTTCTTTTAAAAGTCCTAGAAAAGTTTGGTTTTTGTAGTGATTGGGTGGCCTGGATAAAGAGTTGTATCAGCTCTCCTCGTTTCTCTGTCCTTTTAAATGGGAGCCCTCAAGGTTTTTTTGAATCCAGTAAAGGCATCAGGCAGGGAGACCCTATTTCTCCTTTCTTGTTTATTTTGTTAGCTGAATCTTTGGGACGGTTGATAGTCAAGAAAAGAAACTGTGGTCATTGGAAAGGTATTGCTGTCGCGGAAGGGATAGATCCGATCACGCATCTTCAATTTGCTGATGATACTTTTCTCATGGGAGATGCTACTATTAGAGAGGCTCGGGTAATGAAAGCATCTCTCGAATATGGGAAAGCCTCTGGTCAATGTATAAATTGGCGAAAATCTGAGGTTTTCTTTTTTCAAGTCCCCATTGCAAAACAAGTGGAAATATGTAGAACTTTGGGAATGCGTGTAGGATCCCTTCCTGGTAAATTCTTAGGTATTCCCTTGTTTGGGGGTTCTAACAAAGCTGGTGTTTGGAAGGACCTTGTAGACAGCTGTCTAAATAGGATGAGTGGTTGGAAGAGCAAATGGTTAACAGCTGCTGGTCGTTTACTCTTGCTGAAAAGTGTAGTTTCAGCTATTCCTGTCTTTTCCATGATGTGTTTGAAGATTCCAAAGAAGGTGGTAAATTCTATTGGTCAGCGAATGCGTAAGTTTTTCTGGAACGGGGCTAATGATCATGATAAAATACCTCTGCTTGCTTGGGAGAAAATCTGTCACCCAAAAGAGAAGGGAGGGGCTGGTCTGAGAAATTGGAATGTAATGAATGAAGCTTTAGGTGCGAAACTTGTCTGGAGTATCTATACAAACCCGCATCTTCTTTGGGTGAAAATTCTAAAGGAAAAGTACTTAGATACAATGGAAGATAATCGGATTTTTAAAATTAGAAATCCAGTAAAGGGATCTGCAATTTGGAACTTTATTGTGGAGTGCAGACCTGTGATTGTCGATCACATCACATGGCAAATTGGAAATGGGCTGCAAGCAAAATTTTGGGATGATTCATGGAATGGGTTTCCAGTTTTAAAGGACGCTGAAGGGGCTCAGGTGTTAAGACAGTTTTTAATCCAAAAATGGGGTGATAAAGTTTGTAACTATCTAGAACTCAAACAGGGCCCTTTAGGACAGGAATGGGTGTGGAAAGACGTTGAATGTGCTGAGTTATCTGCTGAACAAATTCAGAAAATGAAGGGTTTCCTGAAGGGGTGTCACATTCTCCTATCTAATATAGCTGATAAAGTGGTTTGGTGTGGTTCTGTTAATGGGAACTACTCGGTTAAAATTGGCTACCAGCTTTTGGACTCTGGTGAGGGGGAAGTCTTTTGGGCAAAAAATTTATGTTGGAGCAAGGAATGTCTACCCAAAGCGGGTACTTTTGCATGGCTGGCAGTGAAGGGTAGAATTCTTTCCGGGGAAAGAAGAAAACGTTTGGGTTTTGCAGGGCCAACGAAGTGTGTCCTTTGTGATGAAGCTGAGGAATCAATTGACCACTTGCTACTACATTGCAAAATGGCCTCCTCTTGCTGGGAAGCACTCCGGTCAAAACTTGGATGGCAAGGCTCTTGGCAAAATACTTTAAAAGGTGTTTTTGAAGGATGGCCTATTTTCAAGGGTGCCTCTTTCTTCTCAAGTGTTTGGGTAGTAAGTCCTTCTTTAGTGATCTGGGAATTGTGGAAGGAACGGAATAGAAGGATCTTTGAGGACAAGAAGGAATCTGTCTCAAGAATCAATTCTAGAATTGATCTAGCAATTACTGAAGTTGTAAATGCAACGGTTTCTTGTTCCCAGCATCGAAAGCTTTCCTTTTTAGGGGAAGATAGCAGATTTCAAAGATTGTGGCCAGGTCTCAAGGTTTATTTTGGGAATTTGCGGGTGGAACAAGAAGTTTTACAGTCGTCACAGGAAAGGGTTGTATGGGAAAAGCCGAAGGAAGGTTGGTTTAAGGCAAATTTTGATGGAGCAGCAAAAGGCAACCCTGGTCCATCTGGTGCAGGGGCTATCATCCGGGATAGCCAAGGAAATTTAATTGCTTTTGGGGCTCGGAAGTTGGAAGTTGGCTCAAATAATTCGGCGGAGGCAAAGGCGGCTCTCTTGGCTGTAGAATTAGCTCGTTCTTTGGGAATCAAAAATTTACGCTTGGAGGGAGACTCGCAGGTTATTGTTCAGGCAATTGTTAATGGTGGAGCACAAGCGTGGCATTTGCAAGTATATATTAGTGCCATTCTAAATTTGCTAAATTCTTTTGATCATTTTGAAGTCAGCCACATTAGACGTTTGGGAAATTGTGAAGCTGACTGTTTATCCAAGTGGGCTACCTCTTTTGCAGAGATTGGGGAGTTAAGGACGGAGGACTACCGCCACGTGGAGTTACCTTTATTTTAATTTGGCTTTCTTTTTCCTAAATTTTTTTCTGTTGCTTTGGTTTCTGTTATGGCAAGTTGTTATCCTTGTTTGGGGTGATGGACGTCCCTTGTACTTAGAAGTATGATACGTTTTAAATGAAGGGACATTTGAGGTTTAATGTTTGCAGCAAGTATTTATCTGTTTCGGATGGGTGGATTTGGCTCTGTATCCATGTTGTCCAACGCCGGCGTTTGGATGCCCTGGCTGAGGTCATTGACTTTGGAAAGGACAGGAAGTTATTGCATTTCTGGTACGAGCTCTGGGGTGTGGTGGCGCAAGTTTTATTTCGTGGCAGGGGAAGGACTATTAGGTTTTGTTGGGTTTTCCGAAATAAAGACCTCTCAATCTTCATAATGTTTATTTTTGGCTTTCTCGTTGGTATTTGTATGGTAATATCTGGAGTGTGAAGAGAGTGGAAGAGTGGAGAGAAACAGTGATAATGGAAGCTATGTATGGCTTCGCAACAAAAATACAACAACAAGGTTTTTTTGGTCCTGTTTCAAAATTTAGGCTGTGGTACTTGCTAAAAAACCCGCAGGAAGAGGTAATTGAAGCAGTGTTGGAAACTCTGGGGCCGCATTTCATGGAAGCCACTCATCGTGGCCGTCTAAATACTGACATCGCCTCAATGCTGTTTGCATGGGGAATGGAGTTGAATGAAGAGGTAGAGGTAACTAAATGGGTAATGAGGTCCCTTTTTGAGGAGGATCTGTTGGGAAAAATGGATTCTTTGGTTGAATGGGCAGTACCGGGGCAAGGCTATGATGTTTCTGAAGGGATCGAGGATATGGACGAAGCGACAGAGGAGGGATTGCTGCCGTTTGTGAGATGGCGGAGGCGCGTGGATAGGGACGAATACAAATTCTCAATCTTTACGGCATGGGAACACTTAAAATTTGTTCTACGGCAACAAGATGAAGAAGCGAGGCGGGGGAATGGTAGCCAGTCGAGCAGTTCCTCAAGGCGAAGACGTTTTAGGGGCAGGGGCCGTGGCAAAGGCGACAGAAACTTTAGATAGTTTTCTTAGTCTGAACGAGAACAAAGGCAAATGGTGAAGGGTCTGTTTTGTTGAAAGTGTTTTGCTTTCCTTTGGTTACTCTGGATGGTGCTCGGTTTTTAATTTTTGGTGTTTGAATGGACTCGGGTTGACGACTATTGGAGGTGATGGTTTTTTGGAAGAGTGGGTGTGGCTCGGAAAGGCTCTTGTTTGGACTTGTTGGCTTTCTGAAGAACAGAGCGAAGCGCGTTGTTTTCATTTCCGTTTGGTTTCAGCCTTGTAGCTGGTTTCATTTTTCATGTACCCTCCGGTGTGCTTGTTTCATGGATGTAATCTGGGTCTGGTGGGGTTTTTTGTTTTTACTGGGTAGCGCTCGCCAGTAGTAAGGCTTGAGCTGATGGCTTTTCTCTCACAGGTTTATCCTGTTTTAGAAGGTGTAATTTTTGTTCTTATTTTAATAAAATCATAATATTGTGCAGACCAAAAAAAAAAAGTTGATCACACTAATTAATACTCTTAAAATTAAAAATTCTTATAATTACTAATTAACAAAAGACTTTAGCATCTTAATCTCAATCATATCATTTAAAATAAAGACCAAAATATTGACTAGACATCTTCTTACATGTGTCCTCGACTCATTAACTCCTTGTTGAAACATGTGTGAGTATGCTAACTTGGAGGAATCTTGACCCTCCATCAATCTCTTAATCTTGACTAATCCCCACTCCTTTCTCATGCATGCCTAAGCAGGCTCTCTACACATACACCTACATGCATGAGCATGTTTGATCCTACACCTCATCTTCCACTTGCTCGTTCATCTTTTATTTTATAATTTAATAAAATCCCCTCCATTGATATAGAATCTTGCCCATACAAGTTAATCTTGGCCATTGATTCCATTCTTCAGTCCTAGCCCTATATTTTTTATTTGATTTTTTTTAAGAGGGGCTTTCCTAAACCATTTCATCCATCATTTGCATAATACCCTTATAGTGTCAAACTAAGTAACATCAAGAAAATAAATAGCTATAGTGTCAAAAATTGCATACTTGTGCAATTTCAAATTACACTTTGAACTCACCTTAGTTCATGTTTTAATGATATATCTTAACACTTCTATATGAAATATTTTTCCACACATTCAAAAAGCACAATATATTTCCAGTATGTATGTCAAATTTCAGTATAATTCTCCTAGATGATAGTGTAACACACTAGAATCTTGAGAATTTTCAAAATTTATAAGTGCACTTTCCACATGGTTCATTCATGATGCATGTCATAACATCCAAATGAAAAAATAACACCTCTTCCCTCTCGTTTGAGCAAAAAACCCTCTCTTTTACCATTTTTCAATGGTCTTTTCACAATTTTCAATAGCAAACTCTCTATCTCACTCTCTTGGGAAAATTTTGTCAAAATCTTGGAAATCATAAAAGATATTCTTTTAAGCATTATGTTATTTTGTTATTGGCTCCTTCTTAATAGAAGTTCAAGCTTCTCAAGGAAAGATGCTATTCATTTTATCTATCACATCCATTTGAGATAGTTGTATTCTATTGGTAATATCACTATTTTATTCTTGTGTCTTTTTGTAATGTGTGACAAACTTATTTGACATAGAAGTTCATAAATCTATTATTATCATTATTTTTATCTACACGCAATGGTGGGTTTTTCCATAGACCAAGGTTAACATCATTATCAAAACATTATTTTATCATTCCAACACTTTTAATTGTTAATGCACTTAGGATTTAAAATATTTTATTTTTATAAATCATATTTTTCTTGTTTGTCTATGAAAATCAAAAGAAAAAAATGAGGGTTTGACTGAAGAAAACCCCTAAACAACCCCAACATTTTTCCTATCTCTATGTGTGTGTAGCATAAAGTGATATGGGGACTTGAGATATATGTTCTAAGAGATTCAAGAGTGACTAGTGAAGGACAACAACATGATACAATGATGTATATGCAACATGCTAACATATTGGATAGAGAGCTATCATATTTGGTACTAGGCCCCTTTGTACCTATGATTTCATTTCTAGTTAGAATAAAGATAAAATTCTTTGTATTTTGTATGAATTTTGATTTTCTTTATTTCTCCAAGAACTTGTAATGTAAAAGTAGTTTATCATTTCAATTTAAAGTACATGTATTTGTGTCATAAAAATACCTTATTTACATAAAAAAAAATATAGGTTATTGTTTCATTTGAGGTAATATTGGAGTTTGGTTACTAAAATTATCTATTTTAATTAAACTAAAAAATACTCTCTCTAAATTTTGGTGAACCCAAGTGTTGGTTTATTTTTAATCCAACTAATTATTTGATTATCTCTAAAGGTAAGTGTAAAGGAGGGGATTCACTACTCCCAAGTCTCTAGGATAGGGAAGAGTCTATAGGGAGTGAATAGCCCTCAATTACCTCAAAGTACAAGCTAAAGTGACAAAATGTGAAAGAAAAATTATTGTAATAACCTATTGAATGAAATGTTAAGCTCAAAATTGCAAATTTACATAATCTGGTAAAGAAGTACAAAATATAAATTTAAAAAAAAAATGATCGGGACTTCCAAAATTTTCCCCCAAGAGGATAGAGTTGCAATCAATGGATGATAGTGCATTAGGGGGATGTTTGTGCCCTCCACTAAATGTGCCTATCAAATCAGGAATTGAGAGCTTGAAATCTGCAAACACCCAGTTCTTCAAATCTAAAAACTTGCACATAGCAAGGATGAAGAAAAATGTTGGGGCTATTTCAAGGCTTACCTCAATCAAACCCCCATTTTGGTGTTTCCACCTTTATGGATAGCCAAATAGATAGAAAATAGATGAGATGTGAAATGTAATAGATGAGACGTGTGATAGAAACAAACCTTGTTGTGGATGAGAACCCCTATGACAAATAAAATAGACAAGACAAGTATTTGTAAATAGATGAGACAAAGAAACAAGAGATCGTTACCAACAGTTTGTGGCTTCTTCTTGGCTTGATAGACGATACATTGTTTTCTTGCAAGAGAGCCTTAACTATTGACAAGATGAGAATCTATCAGATCTTTGCTACAGAGAAGAGATACAAAATAGAATAGAGTAAGAGAGAAAGATAGAGTGCAAGACAATAAGAATGAATGATAATAAGAGTGAAAAGAAGAGTTTTATGAGGTTGCATGGGAAAGAAGAGTCGTTACAATTACGATTCTGCCGTAATTATGCATTCCATAAGAAAAGGTTGTGAGATTCCCTCATTTGAAACTCAGAAAGTTTGGGGACATCTATGCTGAATGCAAGCATCCAACTCAAAACTTTACAAGAAATGAGGGGATAGACTACTAACGCTTCGTCATTGTCCCTTATGGAGTCAAAATTGTGAAATTTTGACTAAGAAGGTTTTTTCATTATTGTGGTGAGGTGTCATAAATGTAGCAGGCTAAATACACAAGTGTGAAATTGCTATGGGGTGCAATTTTACAATACTACATTTTTCCCTCACTTTAGTGAGCTAAATTTTTGAAGAAAAATCAGCTACACTAAAGTAGAAAATACAACATTAGTGCAAGATAAAAAAAATTTGAAATTTTTATAGATTTACATGAAAAAGGATATTGTAGAGGCCACAAAGGTTGAGCAAGAAAATACTAGTGATGCCCCTAGTGTTTGAGATCAATGAGAAACTACAACACCTAACATGGAGTTTTGTTCAACAAAACTCAAATTTAGGTCAATTTTGAGAATCAAAAGAAGCTACCACGATGAGAAGAATGCTTAAGAAAATTTGGTGATTCAAAATAAAAATGTGATGTAGAGGTAAATATATGCTCCCTCATGTTTTTTCCCTCACTAAGTGGGGTGAAAATAAGAAGGAAGGAAGGAACATTTTTTCTATGAAAAATGGATTAAAATGACCTATAGATGCTCGAGTGGGCCCATAGAAGGGTCATTTTCATTATTCGCGATAATGATCTTGTTGAATTTGGTGAGAGAAGAGTCAAAAAAATACCTTGCAAATGAGAGTACATAGCCCCAAGGGTGGAGCAACTCTGTGCAACAATAGCCACAGTTGACGAGACTAATGAGGTACAAGAAATTTTGAAACAACTTGTCAATTTGATGCAAGTTTTTAGTTTTTTGTCCTCCCTAAGCAACAGAGGCATCTAGCTGGTGCAGAGGTGTCCAATTGGCATGCTATCATCCTAAAAGCATGTTAACGACCTCTTACTGCATTGGTGTCCCTCTCGCGTGATAGGAATTTGAAAAATTTTAGTGTTGCTTGTTGAGTTTCCCTCTTATGAGCTTCCAAGTGTTGAAAAAATGGCTATTTTTTTACACTGTCTAGGGTTTCTTTTATACGCATAAACCATTCAAAAACCCTAATAGTCTTACACTCATTGCACTTTTGTTATAAAATCATGTTGAATCTCTATATCCAGTCATTGGTCATTGAAGTTACAACCTATGTATTTAAGTCCATTTGTTGGTTGGCCCCTTGCTCCTAGTATTATTGTTTGAACTTGTGCACAAAATGTTTTATCAAAATGCCTAAGATTTTTTCCCATGTCATTATAAAAAATTTCCCCCAGTTTACCTAGTCACACTAAGTTGTTTTAAAATACACATGTTGAAAAGGTTGCCTTAAGTTGTCCATGCTCAACCCCACATGGAATACAATGAAAATGTTCAATTAATCAACCTAAGGAACCAATCTTGCACAAACATATGGCATTATTCTATTGGTTTCCACCATTCAACAATAATTTTTTAACTAAGTAAAAAGTTCCTTTTGAAACTGTGGAATTGTTCACATGGTGAGTTGATGTCTCTTACTATTGTGGGGCCCTTAGATTGGTCCCACCAATTCCACGTGTCAAATTTTGAGGCATTACGCCATTTTGTTGAAGGATGGCCCACTTTCAACCTACAAAATCACAAAAAAGGTGCCACATGGCATGTCAAGTACTATTAACTATAGTGAAACAATTTATAGACCCCACCATGCCACGTGGCATTGATTTAATGAATTTCCACTATTCCATGAACCCCTTTTGGATGAACCCACATGTGCCTTGCGGAAGCACAAGAGGAAGAAATGTGATAAAATTTTAAAGGTATTCTATATGATTGATCTAATGGGTGACACGTGGCATCATCTTATGACCTTTCCACCATTCCACAAAGTATTTGTATAAAGGCTTATTTGAAGCTACAAAAGAGCAAGAGATTGCCAAGTGTCAAAATCTAAGCCATCAAAAGAACACGTGTTGGTTGTCAATCAAGCCTAACATGTTTTCATAATATAAAGGAGGTCTTAATTAGAGATTATATTGTACCACGTGGCACAATTTGAATGGTTTTTACTATTCTGTGAACCTTTTTCTACTACTTGATTTTGTGCCTGTAGAAGTGCAAGAAGCTGTCACATGGAGTCGGATGAATTTTCTTCCCAATGTTGTGCTTCTTGTTGAGTTGTAAAGGTGGTCTCAAGTGGATGAGTTCTATTTTTCTAAGATATTTTCCACACATGTCAAAATATTTTGAAACTAGTTGGACCAATTGACATCATTAGATCGAATCTTTTGTATGAGGATCAATGGTCCACATCCAAACTTAGAGAATAGGTGGATTGTGTAGACACTAAAAATGGCTTAGGCCCATGACTACATTTTTCATTATTAATTCAAGATACCCACAAAAATGATTAAATAATTTGACCATTTAATTATAATCTAACATTGCATTTCCTCTAAATTAATTAAATAGTTTGAAACATTTAATTAATTCATTTTCATTATTCTTCTAAAGTTGATTAATTAATTAAATTACATTAGTTTATCTTAATTACGTCGCTAATTAATTCTAATATCCTATTTTGATTAATTAAATAAGTTTCCTAAATTTATTTAATTACACATTTAAATTAAATCATATTCTCCCTACATTTAATTAATTCATGTTCTCCCACATTTAATTAAATAAATGATTATTCATTTAATTAATTAATTCTATCTTCTCATTTAAAGTGTTTCCTTAAATTGAATATTTCATTTTGATCATGGAATCACGTACACACAAATTCTTCCACAAAGAAAGGAATTAATTTTATAATTAATTTTTCTATTTGAGCACATGTCTCTTACATTTTCAATCTAATATCTCATTCATAATTCTCCACATTCCTGACTAACACTCTCTCTCAGTTCACTCACCTAACTGATCTGTCATCTCCTTTTGACTCACACACTCTTTCAATTACATCTCTTGACTAATTAGTCAAATTAGCTAACTATCCAATCAATCTAATCAATCAAGTCACTTAACTAGTCAATCAAATCCTCACACTTGATCTAGACCATTCGAACACAAATCAATCTCTATCGTCGAATTTGTGAAGTTTCTATAAAAGAATCTTTTTAACTCTATTTTTGGGTAATCACAATCTTTAAAGTTTTGCTATCAAAATACTTACAGGATAATATTGCACACTCACGATCTGAGGGCATTTGAACATTTCAAAGAAAATTTGAGGAGAATAATGGAGATGAGTCAAGCAAGCATGGAAATTAGGTGATATTGTTCTTGTTTATTAAATCATTTTGTTGCATTGCACTTCATTATCAATTTGGGGATCTTAGCATGATCTAGGCAATTTGTGATTGTGATCTTAGCATAATGTAGACTTGACTGAAAAATATTATTTAGGACCTTATCAAATAAAAAGAAATCAAGGTAGAGGGACAACAATGACACACTCCAATGAAGATCAAATGATCTACAAGAATCTCCTTGAAGATGATGGTTCGGGGAAAGCCTCTAGTTCAGGTACCAAAAACAATAACTCAGCCAACTATATGGCTACTAGCTATAATTACAAAGAAATCCTCCATCTTTGAGCCACAAGCACACATATCAACACCATTACCATCAAGAAGACCCCAAAGTGCAATAACCATACCTGCCCCTTCACCTCCCAAGCAATCCCAAGCTAAATGCCATTTTAACTTGCTGGATCACCTAGAAAAAAACCCTAGCACAAATATCCATATTGGAACTACTATGCACATCACCTAAGCATAGGGTCATCCTAGATAAGATGCTGAAAGAAACCTTTGTCCCAAAAAACCTCAACGTCAATCAATTTCAAGCCATGGTTGGATTCCTTGCGAGCTCTCACCATGTTACCTTCTCTGAAAAAGACTACTCAACCCAAAAGATGAACCATAATGACTCACTACACATTGAAGCCTTCATCCATCAAAATAAGATCAAACGAGTCTTGATAGATAGTGGAGCGAGATTGAGTGTTTGTTCCTTAAATTTGGTTAAGGCACTGGGTTTTTATGAAACATGTGCGAATAAGATAAAGAGAATAGTCATAAAAGGTTATGATGATGATGAACGATCCTCCTAGGCATAATAACACTTCCACTCCGAGTGGGAACCATAATGTTGGATACAACTTTCCAAGTATTAGATCTGGAAATCCCTTATAATATTCTCCTTGGTTGACCATGGATTCATGCCATGAAGGTCGTTCCCTCCATGTATCGTCAATGCCTAAAGTTTCCCTACAATGACACAAATTACTATCGAGGGCGACCCTGATCCCTTTGAGTATTGCATTAACCTATGAGAAGTCTTTGAACATTAGCTGCCACTTAACTGTAAGGCCTCAACGTAAAACTCATCCAAATACATTGATCCATCAACACTCACTAGGACATCTGATGTCCCTCAGTCATCTGCCTCCACATCCTCTGCTTTCACTGCCAACTCCCTAGACCCTAAGATCCAGATCCAAGACAAGGGATGCAGAGAATACAACATGAACACTTCCTTTTACATCACCAAAATGCAAAAATCACTAAAGACATATGGAAAGTTGTGTTACAACATGGAACCTAAGGTCTTGATTCATATACCTCCCAAAACTACTTTCCTTAAATGGGGAGACCTTGGCAAAGAATATATTAAGGATGTGTCTGACTGAATCTATAAAGAAGAGAAGACACCACTTCCAATAGAGCAATATGATAAAGGGTTTTTGATGATGCAAACAAAAAGGTATGATGGAACTAATGGTTTGCACATAAAAAATAATGGAAGAAGAGAACTTAAGACACTCATTTAAATGAAGAATATTCTTAATAGAAGTGTTCACTGTACATGGAACCATCAAACCGACCTTCTTCAAATAAGGAAGTGCATGCTTCTGAATGTGTTGAGACATCAGAGGATTCTGACAATGGCTTTTGTGACAATAATGATTCTAACAACTGGGAATGGGAATCCTATGCCTCGAGCACTTATGAACTGGATAACATTTTCCATAATCTAGACACACCTAGCCCTAAGGTAACCAACTATATGAACACCAACATCTGAGAAAATACCTCAATCCTTATCTTATCAGCTACTTCCCCATAATTTACAAATATTGATGATGATATTTTCCTAGTCTACCCACAACTAGTTGACTGGGACCAACAAGGTCCTATTGTTTTGGATACCTTTGAGAATGATGAAGCTATTGTAGAGTTCATGGGATTGAGAGAAGGAATTCCATAGGGAGACCATAAATCTAGCTTCACTATAGAACTTGATGTGGTAGCGTACTTCGAGGAGACTACATCACCCTCCAGTTGCAAAAATACTAATAAAGAGAAAAAGGAAAGGTCTTTGGGTGAAAATCATGAAGTGCCCTCTGATCATGAAAAAGCAAAAAACAAAGGACGTATCTGAAGGTGAAAACCTCCTTGAGGCACCTAAGGATGGAGGGTTGGACTTTCTCCCCATCACACAAGAGCGATCACTAATGTTAATTGAAGATACACAAGAGGTCAACATTGGAGCACTTGAAGATCCTAAGATAGTGTTACTAGCAGCTTCCTTGACAGAAGAAGAAAAACCCAACTTACAAGCATTCTTCACACAATGCAAGGGTAATTTTTCCTAGTCATACGCCGGCATGCCTAGGTTGGACCATGAGCTATTATTACATCACTTGCCATTGAATCCAGATGGTAAACTAGTAAAACAAAAACTCTGGAAAATGTATCCACAAATCGGCTTGTTGGTCAAGATAGAACTACATAAACTCTTGGATGTTGGCTTCATTAGGTCTATTGATTATGTAGACTGTATCTCCAATCTAGTACCTATCACAAAACCAAATGGTCATATCTGCATATGTACTGACTTCAGAGATTTAAACAAGGTGTTCCCTAAGGATGACTTTCCTCTCCCCAACATCGACATGATCATGGATCTTACAATAGGATACAAGATGTTGTCCCTTATGGATGGTTTCTCCAGCTATAAATTTTTTTGTATTGCTCCAGAAGACCAACGTAAAACAACTTTCACTTGTCCCTTAGGTACCTATTGTTGGAACTTCATGCCCTTTGGTTTGAAAAATACAGGAGCTACATACCAGCAGGCAATGACTACAATATTTCATGACCTAATGCATACCCTAATGGAGGATTATATTGATAATCTCCTGGTAAAGTCCTTAACTAGAACTGATCATCTAAAGGTTTTAGACAAAGTGGTTCAATGACTAGAAGAATACAAGGTCCGTCTCAACCCAAAGAAGTGTGTCTTTGGGGTAAAATCCAAAAAATTGTTGGGATACATCATCTTGCATAGAGGCATAGAAGTTGATCTCGCCAAGGTGAAATCCATCATCAACATGCCTCTGCCTAAGAACATTAGTCAATTAAGGACATTACAAGAGAGACTACAATCTATTAGGAGATTCGTTGCTCAACTCGCTGACAAATGCCATCAGTTTCAGTACCTGTTATGTAAAGGGATCCCTTTCATATGGATCGACAAATTCCAAGAAGCCTTTCAATAGATAAAATAATATCTCCTAACACCACCCATGTTGATGCCACCAATAGATGGGAATCCCCTCATATTATATGTATCTACAACCACAACAACACTGGGGGCACTACTTGCTCAAAACGACCATGAGGAAAAGGAAAGAGAAATCTACTATATTAGCAGGACCTTGGTGGGGTATGAACTCAACTACACTCCTATCGAACGAGCCTGCTTGCTAGTGGTCTTTGCAGCATAGAAGTTAAGGAATTACATGTTGAACCATCAAACAAAGCTGGTAGCAAAAATTGATCCACTTAAGTATCTCCTCAGTAGAGCAGTGTTAACATGGTGATTAGTGAAATGGGTCATGGTCGTTAGTGAATACAACATCCAATATGTCAAGCGCAATGAAATCAAAGGATAGGTAATATCGGATCAACTCACAGACACACCAACAAAAGCAGAACATCCCCTCATTGTTGATTTTCTAGATGAGTCAATCTTCATTGTTGAGACAAGTAATATATGGAGGATGTACTTTGATGGCTCCTATACCAATCATGAGTTAGGTGTTGGGATACTGTTCATCACCCCACAAGGTGACACAATACCGAAATCATTCAGAATAGCATTTCCTTGTACCAATAATATTGAAGAATATGAGGCCATATTAACGGGATTGCGTATGGCAGTCAAGTGGAAGATAAAAAGTATACAAGTCTTCAAAGATTCACAGTTAGTCATCAATCAGTTCAATGATGACTATGACACAAAGGATGAGAAATTGAATCCCTATAAGAAAATGGTCGACAACTTCAAGCTTTACTTTGTCAACATCACCTTTTGTTAGATACCCTACGTATAAAATAAAGCAGCAGATACCATGGAAACCATCAGATCGCTCTTGGACATACCTAAGAATGCATCACAATACAATTTCTTAGTGGAACAGTTATTGGTCCCAAATTTTGACATCCCAAAATCCAAAATGGTTTGTGAACTTGTTGGTCTTGAGTCACCTTCGTACTTAGACACTTATAATTACCTCCATTCCCAAATTGTACTTGATAACTTATCCAATAACCGACACAAGAAATTTATCTGAAAATCCTCCTGTTACGCCATCATTAGGGATACCTTGTATCGGTGCACCTTTGAAAATTCCCTACTCCGATGTCTCGATAACACTGAAGCACAAAAAACCTTACACGAAGTGCACCAAGGAATTTGTGGGGCCCACTCTAGTGGTCCTACCTTAGCCAAAAAGATTATGCGGCTGGGATACTATTGGTTGACTATGGAACATGAGGCATACTGATTTGTCAAACGATGTAGATAATGTCAAGTTCATAGTGATCTCATTCATGCTCCAACATAGTAACTAAGGCCCATCACTTCGCCTTGGCCCTTTTCTCAATGGGGACTTAGCCTCATGGGAAAAATTCACCCCACTCCCTCAAATGGCCATAAATTCATTATAACCACCATTGAATACTTTCCCAAATGGGTAGAGGCCATCCCCCTTACCTACATCACCAGCAACCAAATCGAAAAGTTCATTCTTAATTATATCATTTTCTGTTATGGTATTCCATAGTCCATAATCATGGACAATGGTTGTCCCTTCAAAAACCAAGACGTCCATGAACTATGCGAACAATTCCACATCCAACACCATTTTCCCACTCCCTACTACCCATAGGGAAACTTCAAGCTGAGGCATCCAATAAAACCATCATTAAAATCCTTAAGAAAACTGTTAATGTCGTTGGTCGTGATTGGCACATCCAACTCAACCCTTCCTTATGGGCATATCAAACTACCATTTGTACTCCCACTGGAGCCACCCCATTTTCCCTAGTCTTTGGTTTGGAGGCTATTCTCCCCATTGAGGTCGAAGTCCCCTCTCTCCAAGTTTCCATGAAAGGGTTAATCAATGATGAAGAGTACATGATATATAGGTTGCATGAGCTGGAATTACTGGATGAGTGAAGACAGAAAGCATTGAACCACTTACAAGCATATCAGAATTGTCTTTGCAGAAGTTACAACAAGAGGGTCTTGGTCAAAATTTTTGACATCAACGACCTGGTACTAATGCAAAATCCTAAAAACCAAACAAAACGAGATAAACCTGGTAAGTTTGAGCCTAACTAGTTAGACCCTTATGTCATCACAACTTCCTTTGGTTCCAACACATATCAGTTGTCTACTCCAGAGGGAGAACCATTATCTAAGCCTATAAATAGCTTGCACCTGCACAAGTTTTACACAACTTCAAAAAGCTCAGTCAAAACCACAAAATACAAAAAATACAAAAAAAAAATAGTAAAGAGAAATAATCCATCCAATAGTGAAAACCATCTCAATGGTGCGTTGGATAAGTACCATGGTGAAAACCTAGAAAATAGGCGCCATGTGTAGACAACCTTCGCTTTGTCATCTATTATCACTTCACAGGGTCTTTTTACCTTCACCCTTACTAATACCATTGTCCCTCCTTCCTTCTATGACACCCACAACAAGAGTAGTTGCTAGTCTTATGGCTTGAGATCGATTGATGCTCACAAAGTACCACACATAATCCCTCTTACTATCCAATCCCACACAATACCTAACCAAGGGAAAATACCTAACACCTATTCTTGATGGAATAAACCTCTAGATCTTCAGGTCCTAACACACTTGTGAAAACACAAAAACATTCAGAAAACATGTCAAAAACACAAAAAAACATCAAAAAAATGTCAAAAATGTGAAAACATTCAGAAAATGTATCAAAAACACAAAAAAATTAAAAAAAATGTGAAAATCCCAAAACATCCAAATACTCAAAAGAAAAATGAAGTTAGTCTAGTCTTTCAAGTCTAGTCAAACTATGTCGTCTTTGAGCTTAAACGTAGGCAAGGCCATAATTGATGAGCCCCCAAGACACCCTAGGTCAGTCCTTTAGCAGTCTATCATAATAAATTGGATTTTTCATCAACTATTAACATCTTCTTGTAAATGGGTTGAGTCTAGTCGAACTACAAGGTCTCTATGATTAGGCCAGTCCTTCTAGGTTTGTCAAAATAAAATCATGACTTAGTCCTTTGTCCATAAGAAAAAGTCAAGGGTCATGTCGAACTATGAGGTCTCTGCATGTATAACGTAGGCAAGGCCATCAATAGATGATCCCCTGAGGCTACACTAGGTTAGTCCTTTAGGGTTCATCGCATTCACTATCACACATGTCAGATATCTTCAAATAAAATAAATCTTTTCCAGTCAGTCCTATCAGTAAAAGTTCGGTCGAACTACATGGTCTCTGTGTGTATAACGTAGGAAAGGCTTAATAGCCCCCAAGGCCCTATATGTTAGTCCTCTTATGGTTTTGTCATGTTGGTCATACTACATGGTCATACAATGAAAGACTTGAACACAAGGTCACAAACGATCAAACTCATACAATCAAACTCTTTTCTATCAACCAATTTATTTAGGATATGTCTTTCCTAAATGAACATCAAATCTATTAGATCAGTCATTTAAGAGTCTTCAAGATGTGTCCTTCTTGATGTTAGACTCTTTTCTATCAACCATTTTATTCAGGATATGTCTTTCCTGAATTAACATTAAATCTATCAGATCGGTCATTTAAGAGTCTTCAAGATGTGTCCTTGATGTCAGACTCTTTTCTGTCAATCAATTTATTTAGGATATGTCTTTCCTAAATCAACATCAAATCTATTAAATCAATCACTAAAGAGTCTTCAAGATGTGTCCTTGACATCAGACTCTTTCCTATCAACTATAGGTCTTCAAGATGTGTCTTTCTTGACGTGAGACCCTATCATGTAACCTACTTAGGATGTGTCCTTCCTAAATCCTGACCTTGGCAATAATCAAATTCAGCATTTCAATCTTCTTTAGGATGTGTCCTTCCTAAAGAATGACTAGTCAACCTTGGAAAACAAACAAAGATCTAGCACACGTCTTGACAAGAAATTTTCATCTATTTTTCAATGATTTAATATGATCATGTAATTAGTCACCTCGATGATGTCCTATGATGGATTTAGAGGAGCGACAATGTTACATGAGCATATCTTGCTTTTTGATTGATTGTCTTATCTTTTTGAAATTGTCATGTCACTAGCCACCTCAAGGATGTCCTGACAACAAGATTTAGAGGAGAAATGATGTATCATGATGATTGTCTTATCTTTTTGAAATTTTCATGTCACTAGCCACCTCAAGGATTTCCTAACAACATGATTTAGAGGAGCAATGACATATCATAATGATTGTCTTATATTTCCAAATTTGTCATGTCACTAGCCACCTCAAGGATGTCCTAGCAACAAGATTTAGAGGAGAAACAACGTTTCATGACACGTTTTCTTTAGAATGATGTTTGTGGTTTGTCTCAACAAAAAGACTGGGAAAAATTAGGTTCCTAAGTATGAGTCATGACAATCCTTGTCCGCAATTGTTTGTTTTTGGAAAATGCATGACATTTCACACCATTGGTCTCTCATATCATGGTGTTTCTTGTCTGTTGCAATAAACCACCCAATGATGATTAAAATGCAAATGCTTAGTATAAGGACAACAAAGTGATGACATATATTTCTTTCATGCTAACATAAATCATCTTCAATCTAACAATCTTCTTCCATCGCATCTGGATGGTGTACTATGACACACAATAAAATCACCTACATTCATTACAATATTAGAATAACTTGCATCTTACATCCACATCCATTTTGCATAAATAAATAAAAATATCAAATCATTATCACATACATTTTCATAACACAATGCATACAATGACTATATATCATAACTCACATGCATCCATTACATCATAAATCAAGGGCACCAATCATAATTAAAAGCATACATCATCATTATCACATAAGCATGAATCATAAATTAATCATCATTGCATTACATAAACAAACAAATCATATAATTTCTGCCAAAAAAGCATCTCATATATATATGTGTGTGTGTGTGTGTGTGTGTGTGTGTGTGGTAATGTAATATCCATGATTTATATCAAAAATGGAGCTTGCAGGCTCTATAATCATAATACAGTGTCTACCAATGCATAAACATGTCCCTATAGAAAACTCCCACTACTTTGATGAGGAGAATGAGGAGGTGACTGACGGGGAGAGCCTGATGATCATTGTGTGGATGGGGGCCTATCATAAGGTCCTAGGCTTGCGAGGTCTTAGGACACCACCATTTCTTTGGGATCTACTATGGGAATATCGGTTGTTTGATCTACTGTTGAGTGCCTAAGAAGCACTAAGATCCCATCTCTCAGGAGGTACCTCATTCTCATACAAATCCTTGTAGTATGGCTCAAGAGTCACTCGCCAACCCTGACCAACTCTCAAGCCATATATGTAACTAGTCCACTAAAAAGAGTGGAGAACTCGACAAACCTCTGCTTTGTCTCATGCCTCCATGTCACCACTTAATCCCTCTCCAGATATGCACTGTCCCTCTCTAGATGCATCTTGTCTCTCTCAAAGGACACAACCCTAACTTGATCCTTCAAGGCCTCTACCATAGCCTTCAAATCGGCTAACCACTGATCTATGGGACCCTCCTCCTCCTGCACTGGTATCTCTCCCTCATCCACATCCCACTCCTCTACAATACAGTCTTTGAGCTCTCTCTCCTCATCTCCCATCTCCTCCTTAGGAAAGTCCTCCACATCCTAGTATTCGGCCCATAATAATTGCAAGGAATCTCACTCCTCCTATCCCTAGCCTCCTTCTCAACCGTCTCCTCACCAATGGCCTCCTTCTCACCAATGACCTCCTCCTCTCCCTCCCCCTCACCCTCATGGATGGGTGACAATACTTTACCCTGGCCTCTACCGCCTCATCGACCTCATCGACCACCCCTGCCACCTCCTCCTCTACCATCATCACCTCCACCTCTACCACCTCAACCACCATGAACACCCCCCTTTCCACCATGCCAACCTCATGGGCATGTACCTCAATGCTCTACAGGAGCTGGCTGATTAGGATCTATGTATGGAATAGCTCTATGTTGTTCCCACCAGGTATTGAAAGTTACTATCATACTAGCATCCGTTGGCCCACCCCTCCATGCCCACTACACTGGCTATAGTGCATCAATATCTGCCTTTTTTGTCACTGCATGAATCGTGTTCCCCCATAGGGGAACCTCCCTATTAGATATGGAAAACTCATCTAGACCATGCGGCTCATCCTGAATCTCACCAAACTGTCAGACCACTCTATCAAGTAAGTGTCTATGGTCCTCCCAATCAGATAACATGTCTGACGATAGAAAAGAAAGTGTTGATCCTCATCTCGCCACTGTGCACAGTCCATGTATGACCTCCAAATAAACAACACAAGGGTATCAATCACATGCCTCCAATATCCAGTATCTCCAACATGTGTATGTGTAATGGTCCTAGCATACTGAAATACATAGGGAGATTGGTCATCTGGCTGATGTATGACTAGTGGACAGAAAACAACAATGTGCTCCCATGCCTAGATCATCAATAAAGTAGTCCCATAGCTAATGGACTACACCTCCCTATAAGCTATGTCATGCAAATGGAAGTACAACATCGCTAGTAGATAGGGGCCCCATGCATACACAACCTGTCTCTCCAACATCCCCACTAACATCTCTCCCAAATCCATAGGAAACCAATGCCCTCAGTGGTCCAGTAGTATAATCCTAGCGATAAGAGTACACAACACACAATCAATCCACTCATATCTCTCTACAAGCACATGCCAATCTAATCTTGTAGTGCTCGATACCAAGGTTTCTAACATCCTTGTACACATAGTATCAGGTGATCTCATTGTAACCCCTTTGAGTATCATAGCGGACCCTCTCACCACTGATTGGTAATCTGAGTATCCTATACACATCCTCCAATGTAACTATCACCTCTACTATGGGAAAATGGAAATATGAAGTCTCTAAATTCCATCACTCAGTGAGTGTAGTGAGAATCCCTTAGTTTTCCCAGATGCTAGGCATAAATGTCACTTGGCGAAGTCCAAGATGCCAATTCAAATGTTTCTCTACACTAGTCAACTAGTCCTACAATTCGTAAGTAGCCGACCTCGACTCCTGAATGTATATCAGATCCAAAACAACCTACAAATGCATAACACATATCTTGTGTTAGAAACACGAGGCTAATAAATGCACATCATTCAAAAGACAAAGCCAATTTTACACTTCAAAAGTTCAAAAATTTGACAGCCAAATTCATCATTGTATTTAGCAAATGCATCACACAAGGACATATGCGTCACACTATTCCACAAATGTGATTCACCATGCCAATGTGTTGTATTGTTTCAAAAATGCAGTGCATAATTACAAATGCATCATTATCCCTAGCATATGTGACTAACTATAAAAATGTGGTGCACAATCATGCAAATGCGTCGATTCCAAAAAACACAAAACAACCCCTCATGTTTTCCACAAATGTGTCATATTGCGAACAGATGTGTTGCATACAAATGCATTTACGGTGCACAAGAAGTGACGTATGTGAAAAATAAAATTTAACACCCTAGAAATGCATGAAAATTCAAAATTCAAAATTCAAAAGTCAGATTTAGGGTACATACTAGGGGTCTTGCATCGACCGGTCATTGGAAGGTCCTGATGTGATATCCATGATGCTCAAAGTAGGGAATGGGATACATTTTTCAAGAGGGCTCTAGAACAAAATTCAAGGGTGAAAATGAATTCACTTTTTACCCAATTTCTATTTATACCTAGGGGTTTTTAGGGATTTATTTGAAGCCTAATGTAATGGACGCACTATTTTGACACTTCCAACGACCATTTCACTTACTAAACCTCACCAAAACTGATTTCTTTCACCACCATCAAACTTCTGGCTATCCAATTACTTAATCGGGACAATTTCCAAAATTTTCTTATTTTTTTCAAAAATTTGTCATTTGTCCCAAGGGGGCATAGCCTTACCTATTTCACATTGGGGAATGATTGGGGAATGTTATTCATTATTTTTTGATACAAACACCAAAATGATATTATGTCAAAGAGGGGGAAAATGTAGACACTGCAAAATGGCTTAGGCCTGCGACTACATTTTTCATTATTAATTCAAGATACCCGCAAAAATGATTAAATGATTTGATCATTTAATTATAATTTAACATTGCATTTCCTCTAAATTAATTAAATAGTTTTAAACATTTAATTAACTCATTTTCATTATTCTTCTAAAGTTGATTGATTAAGAAAATTACATTAGTTTATCTTAATTACATCACTAATTAATTCTAATCTCCTCTTTTGATTAATTAAATAAGTTTCCTAAAAATTTATTTAATTACACATTTAAATTAAATCATATTTTCCACATTTATTTAAATAAATGATTGTTCATTTAATTAATTAATTCTATCTTCTCATTTAAAGTGCTTCCTTAAATTGAATATTTCATTTTGATCATGGAATCACGTACACACAACTTCTTCCCCAAAGAAAGGAATTAATTTTATAATTAGTTCTTCTATTTGAGCACATGTCTCCTACATTTTCAATCTAATATCTCATGCATAATTATCTCCATTCCTAACTAACACTCTCTCTCAGTTCACTCACCTAACTAATCTATCATCTCCTTTTGACTCACACACTCTTTTAATAGTTACATCTCTTGACTATCAATCAAATTAGCTAACTATCAAATCAATCTCGATCGTTGAATCTATGAAGTTTCTATAAAAGAAGCTTTCTAACTCTATTTTTGGGTAATCACAATCTTCAAAGTTTTATTGTCAAAATACATATAGGATAATATTTCACACTCATGATTTGAGGGCATTTGAGCATTTCAAAGAAAAGTTGAGGAGAATAATGGAGACGAGTCAAGAAAGCATGGGAATTAGGTGATATTGTTCTTGTTTATTGAATTCTTTTGTTGCATTGCACTTCATTATCGATTTGGGGATCTTAACATGATCTAGGAAATTTGTGATTGTTGTCATTGTTATGCTTTCTTTGTTCCTAGTTATTTTCCCTTATCACATATTGCATGCTCTGGCTTGCATGAGCTAGTATTAATGGTAGAAAAGATGGCATTTAGGCCAACGCTTAATGCTTTTCCTCCATAAAATCTTTAATTCAAGAAATTAAACTACTTTCCTAGGAATTATAAGCATCGATAAAGGAGAATTCATAGCAATCAAGAGATATCTACAAAAATTAGGGTTTCTAGAGCACCATAACTAGTAAGCTTCCTATAACAAAAAAACTCTCAAAATTTATTGTCATATAGCTTGATATTATCTTGAGTTACATTCTAGAGTTTTATTTTAAACTAGGGTATCTTTGTGTATTTGTAATTGTCTTGAATTTTCCCTAGTAATTTTCTGAGGAGCCACAAACCCTAGAACCCACCATAAAACCCTTGTTTCTCAAATTACATTGTAAAAATGAGTCCCCCACAAATTCAACTTGCCTCCCCTTCTCAATTTTGAGCCATTCATAGTGACATAGTTGCTCAAATCCCTAGTTTGACCACACAAAAAATTAAAGTTCATGGTATGGGTGTTGTTGATAGTTTAGTAGATGAAGCCATGATTGTAGGGATGAAAAAATTCCAATGGGAGGATGGCAGTTGTTTTGCCATTTGTATAGAAAAAGGAGTTCACTTTCCCCAATATCAATGTATGTATGACTTGGGCAAGTGGTAGTGCCAAAAAATTTCATGGATGTTGACCTAATAAAAGCCGTAGCCACTAATTATGATGAAACTATTAGGGAAGCAAGGACTACATGTGGTGAAATGTGGTTCAAATTGATAAGTCATCAATTTATAAGATCTTCAAAGTTAATCTTGCTGCTACCAAACCCATCAACTTTGATACCTTTAAATAGAAATATGCACAGGAAAAGAGTAGCTTTAGGATAGTGTGGCTACCTAAGAATAGGGAAAAGGGTTTTAGGGAAAAATGTATTCAAATTCCTCCAAATAAAATAGAGCCTCTTAGGTTTGATAGTTTTGAAAAATACTTTGTCAAAACCTACTATGCATTATGCCAAGTTCTTGGGTAGATAAATTGGAGAGAATCCTATTCCTTTTATGTGCATGGTTGTAGTTATTCATAATGCATTGGTTAGTGATGAGTTTGACTATGCCACATATATTGACAATGCCATCCATAAAGGATTAATAGAAATCAAGAAGGGACAAAGAATGGTAAAGTTCTAGTGATATTAATTTTTATGCCATATGTTCTTATACGGAGGGAGATAAGAGTGGATTTATGCACTCCAAATATGTTGCAATGATGGAGAAGGGCATGGGCTCCCAATCCAATGTTGGACCCATGTCTGGGACCTACACTGTGAAACATACCAACTATGTGACATTCAAAAATCACTTTTCTACCAAGGTGTTATCATTCTTGCAAGGTCCAATGTCCAAGATACCTAAAGAGATATTGGGTTTCTTGAGTCCTATGGAAAGAAGGCCAGATTTAGGCATCAAACATAATTGGGGAGATTTTATTCTCCACTTTGACTGCACAATCCTGAGAGTATATGGATGCTTGGTAGGACCTCATGTCCTACCTATATTTGTGCCCATGAGGATTGGTTTCCTAGAGTTTATCTAGAATCTCATTGAGTTGGATAAGGCTCCTTTGGAAAATCAAAATAAAGGCTCTTTCTTCCTCTACAGTTTTCTCTGACTTCAAGATGAATAGAGAGGGTTTAGAGAAGTTATATGAAAAATTCAAAACTTTCAAAATGGCTCAAGAAGTAGCAAGAAAATTTGACCTTGAGGATTTCATCAACAACCTTAGGAGAAGCATTAGAAGGCCTCAGTATAGCCATAAAACCTACTTTAGTGAGGATGTGATAAGTAATTTCCTGGATGAGAAGGAGATCAATGAAAGGAAGGTTAAGTGGAAAAACTTCAAGAAAATTGATGAGCCCAAAAAGAAGAAGGATGCCACCTACAAAGGAGCATATATAAAAATTGAGCATCCAATTTTGAGGATATAGGCAATCCTACAAAAAATTGATCAAATAATTGGGGAAGCCCCTACAATTGAGAGCGGGGTAGTAGGTAAAGCTCTTGTCTTAGAGTAGAGGCCTACTTATCAGCCTCTCTAAAGAGACCCATCCATCTATTCTTTTAGGAGAAGAAAAAAAGGTGTTGTAATAAGATATCAACCTCCACAATCTCCCTCACAAGAAAAACTTCCCCCATCTCCACAACTTGTGAAACAAGCATCTTCTTCTCACTAAATGTAATTGATTTAAATTCTCCTCCAAGAGAACCATCTCTAAAGAGAAGAAGAGAAAAGTATACACTAGTTAACTACCCCATTTACCTTGAGGAAGATGATGAATATGAAATAACATGGTCTGATGTAATTAGATAGATTCCCTCCCCTCAAAGGGATGAGAATGTGCAAGCACCCAAAGGTAGAATAACTAAGAGAATTGTTGGGTAAGTGATAATATAGATGATATCAGGGAGTTAGCTTGCAAAAAATTCATGGAGGATGACTAATTTGTGCAATCTCAGGAATTTGCTAACTTTATCTAAAGGTGTAAGAAGGATGAATATGAGAAGAGATTAGAGGAAAGAAAGGAAAAGGCTCCACAAGAGAGAAGATATCAACTCTCTCAAAGAGTATTGGCGCAGATGAGGGTTGATTTTAAAGATATCACTCTTGAAGAGGGAAGGTGTATGGTTAGAGAAAGTGGCATTCTTTTTCTCCCTGAATGGGATATTGATCTTCCATCACCTTGGAAACTATAAGAAGACATGATCACGAGGTTTTCTCTTTTGAAGATGAAATTATTGCAACACTATTTGGTTTAGGGTTTAACCCAAGGTCATGGGAAACCCTAGCAATTTAGGCTTTAACCCCAAATAACAACAAACCACTAGTTGTTGAGCCTGACCAAGACTTGAGAGGAAGTATAATTGTTAAAAGATTCTTTGAAACTCCTATAGTTGAGGAAGAAACATTGGCAATAGATGTTTCTAGATTTAGTAGAGCCATAATAAAAATACTCCAAGAGAAATATGATAAACTGTTGGAGGAATATATAATTGTGCTTCATAAATATAACAAATTAAAAATGATGGAGATGAAAATGCAGAAAAAATGATGCAAATTAGGGAGGAAATCATTCATCAATCACAGTTCAAGTCTTTTGTAACAACTTTGTAGCTCTTTAAACCGTAGCTCTTGGATTTCTCATGCAAGCTCTGTGTTTGCCTTGTAGGTTTGCTAACTCATTTTCTAGGACCTATCTCACAAATATAAACTAGAACCCACTAACCAAATACATTTTTAGACACCCTTTATTTCCTTACACAACATATCTCAAAATATCATATAACTCTTTTGGAACAAAACCCTCAAACTAATGCTTCAACATTGCCCCCTTAAGTTAAATAGGCCTTGTTTACAAAGAAAATCACCTTTACACACCCTACCAACCCTAGATCTTCATGTACAGTCACTTAATAGACTACAAAACCCTAAAATCCACCACTCTTTGCCAGAGGAAATCCCTCTAAGATAGCAAACCATGAAACCCTCACTTTAAGCCCTTTCCCAAGAGGGTTTATTGAAAATCCCATTTCCCAGTTACTTGACACCTTAACAATGCATCAAAAACCCTTCATTCAGTATGCACATGCTTAATAAACCTTAAAAATTTTCTGCCTCAAGAGATTACCTCATTTACCCACCTTTAACCATCAAATTTCATTCAAAACCCTCAAATTTCACAACTAGGGCATCATGCCCAAGAACTCAACTCGCTTCCCTTGCTCACAAAATCCATTCAAAAACCTATTCCTACCATTTTGGACCCATTCCACCAATCCATAGTATATACAATAGGTGGAATGAGTTATTATCTCATTTTATGTCTTCAAAACCTTGTTCTTGGCTGTACATACCCGTTTTTTGAAAATCACCAATAAATCTCTTGAAACATTATGAAAATGGATCAAATCACATTAAAATTAAATATAACACATTCCTTCAACAAATTAAAGAGTCTATGAAGCAAAAAACCTTTGTATGGATTCCTACCACATCCCAGAGCAACAAGATTTTAGTAAAAACATAGAATTTACAGTATAACAGGGAACTTTTATTGCTTGATTTTCAAATTACAAAGTCTCTAACCCTCCTTCAAGCATCTCAAGGCCATTTAAAATTTTTTCAAAACAAACACAATGACCTCCAAGTGAATTTTGAACTACTAACCATTGGTATTCCATAAACTTGCATTTTTGCAACTTTTCTTGCATTTTACAATGACAACATTTTGCAAATTTTGTCAATTTTGCAACTTGAACTCCCCAACCACCTAATGACCTCTAAATTGACTTATTAAATTATAAAATGTTCTATATTACCTTATTCAAAGTCTTCAAGACTCAAAAACATATAAAACTAACTTATCAAAGACCTTATTCACAAGAATTCTCAAAATGGGCTTGGTGCCCCTACACCGTACAACCGGACTTGAAACTTTTCCAAGTCCCTTGGAAATTGTGTTGCAGATTTTCCACCTCTGAATACTCTATGCCTATGACCTCTAAAATATCTTTCACCTTGCCACTAATTCAAATAGTGCTGATGTGCTTTGTTCCTTGAACTAGTAAGCTTGTTACCACCTTGATAGTATCCTATCCTCACAAACTGACCTATCATTTTCCCTCCTAGCTTTCCCTCATTAGGAACTAGTTATAAAATTTCCTTTACACCTATAAACATGCCTTCTTCATTCTTGTCTTGGATTGTGCCTTTCCTAACCCCTGTTGCATACTTGAACTCATTCTTTTGTTCTTGACCCTCAACCTGTTTCCTTTCACTCTTCCTCCCCACCTCTTTCATCAGGTTCTCTGCCTTAGTAATCTATATCTTATTAGTCTCATAAAATATTGTTCCATTAGTCTTAGTAGCCTCTTTCTTGATAGTATTTGACTTCCCTTCCACCTCCTTAGCAACTAAAGGACAAAACATTGTCCCAATCATAATTTCATCATATTTTCCTAACTCATCTTGCTTCTTCACAAACAATTCATCCTTGACCTTCCATGTCACCAACTTATCAACTCTTTTCTCCAACATTGCATCACTTTTCAAATCCCCAAGCTTTGAAGTGGCTACCACCTTTTCATGCCTTTCTTCCTCTATGTTCACAAACTCTTTCTTGCCAAACATGATGACTTTTGTTGCCTTACCCTTTTCTTTATCATCCTCCTGCAATGGTGTTAGTGTGAAGGTGATACCATCCTTTTCAATTTGATATGTGTTATTTCTTCCATCATAAAGTGTGGCTATCAAATTGTCATGGCCTTCCAAGTAGTAAATGGCAACAATCCATTGGTAAAATATCACAAAGAACCCTATCCTTATAATCACCAATACTAAACTCAACTAATTCTTGTTCATTCACCAAAATTGATTGATTATCATTCACCCAAGAGGCTTTATATGGTGTTTCATGAGGTATTCTTTCTAATTTTAGTTTATCCACCATTTCAATTGACACCATGTTATCAGTAGAACTAGAATATATTACTACCTTACATACCTTGCCTTTGCATTTGCAAGTGGTCCTGAATAATTGTCTTCTTTGTGCCATCTCCTTCTCCTTGGATGCTTGGAGTAATGTTCTTCTCACCATCAAAGTTTCCCCAACTTCTAGAGCAGAAATGTGATTAGGAGAATTCACACTTTCACAATCATCTTCATGCACCAATTAATTCCTTCGTTCACCTCCACTTGAAGTAGACCCTTTCCTTTTAGGACACTTAAATTCTAGATGCCAAAACTGATTACAATTATAACACCTTATTGAAAATGTATTTGAACTTCTACCTCCACCATATCTTCCTTTGAAACCTCTAAATCCACCTCTATGATCAACAACTTGTTCTTGCACCTTGCTTGAGTTTTCTTGACTTTCTTGTGACTTACTTAGAGTGTTAAAGGTGCCTCTTCCTCTTGAATTGTTGCCTCTCCCTCTTATTTGTTTATCTTTCCTTCTCTTGAGTTTCTCTTCAGCCCTTATTACCATTTGGTAGCACTCTTCAATTGTCCTTGGATTGTGCAAACTCAACTCATCTTGGATGTTGAACCTTAGCCCATTGAGATATTTAGCCACCTTTTCTGCATCATCATCCATGTGACCTGCTCTTATGCTCAACTTATAAAACTCATTAGTATAAGTTTTTACATCCATTTCCCTTTGTTTCAAATTTTGAAGCTTCTTAGACATTTGAATTGCATAATCACTTGGTAAAAACTTACCTTTCAATTTGGCCACAATTCTATCTCAAGAAACAATTATTGACTTACCTATCCTACTCCTTTCAACTTGTTCGTAATCCCACCATACTAGTGCATGCCCCTTCAATGTGGTTTTTTCTATCTTCACCTTCTATTCATCAGGTACATCCTCACATTCAAAGTAGTTATCCAAGGTTGCAATCCAATCTAGCAATTCTTCATCATTAAGGTTACCTCCATACATAGGAAAATCATTTTTTACCTTATGTTTATATCCCTTAACTTCCTTCAGTAGCCTTTCCATCTTTTGTTCTTCAGGATCCAATTCTTCATCCACATCTTCATACTCTTCATCCTCTTCCTCTTCAGAGTCACTTTCATCACTTACAACCACACCTCTCTTTTGCCATGTTTCAACACTTTCTGGCCTTGCTACCAATCTATTTTGCAATTCTTTGAACTTCCTAATATCTCTCTCAATCTTCTCTTCCATCTCTTGCATCTTCCTAGCCATATTGTTACCCTTAGGAGGCATCTTGTCCACTTTTCTTTGCACCTTCTTTCCATTCAAAATATCTACACCCTATGATCTAATACCAAATAATGCAAATTAGGGATGCAATAATTCTTCAATCACAATTCAAGTCTTTTGAAACAACTTTGTAGCTCTTTAAACGCTAGCTCTTGGATTTCTCACATAATCTCTTTGTTTGCCTTGTAGGTCTATCAACTCAGTTTCTAGGACCTATCTCACAAATCCAAACTAAAACCCACTAACCAAATACATTTTTAGACACCCTTTATGTCCTTACACAACATATCTCAAAATCTCATATAACTCTTTCGGAACAAAACCATCAAACTAATGCTTCAATGTTGTCCCCTTGAGCCAAATAGGCCTATTTTACAAAACAACTCACCTTTAAACACCTTTCCAACCCTAGATCTTCATGGACAGTCACTTACCAGAAAAAAAACCCCAAAATCCACCACTCTTTTCCATAGGAAAGCCCTCTAAGATAGAAAACCATGAAACCCTCACTTTAAGCCCTTTCCTAAAAGGGTTTATTGAAAATACCACTTCCCAACTACTTGACACCTTAACAATACATAAAACACCCTTCATTCAGTTTGTACATGCTTAGGAAACCTTAAAAATATTCTTCCCCAATATATTACCTCACTTACCCACCTTTAACCATCAAATTTCATTCAAAACCCTCAAATTTGACAACTAGGGCATCATGCCCAAGCACTCAACTCGCCTCCTCTACTCACAAAAAGAAATTAAAACACCCATTCCTACTATTTTGGACCCATTCCACTGAGCCACAGTAGATACAATAGGTGGAATGAGTCATTATCTCATTTTATGTCTTTGAAACCTTATTCTTGGTTGTACAGACCCGTTTTTAGAAAATCACCAATAAATCTCTTGAAACACTATGAAAATGGATCAAATCACATTAAAATTAAATATAACACATTCCTTCAACCAATTCAAGAGTATATGAAGTAAAAACCCTCTATACGGATTCGTACCATGGCCTGGAGCAACAAGATTTTAGTATAAACACAGAATTTACAGTATAACAGGGAACTTTTATTGCTTGATCTTGAAATTGCAAAGTCTCTAACCCTCGTTTGAGCTTCTCAATGTCATTTAAAATTTCTTCAAACCAAAAAAAATGACCTCCAACTGAATTTTGAACTACTAACCATTGGTATTCCATAAATTTGCATTTTTGCAACTTTTCTTGCATTTTACAGTGACAACATTTTGCAAATTTTGTCAATTTTGCAATTTGAACTCCCCAACCACCTAATGACCTCTAAATTGAATTATTAAATTATAAAATGGTCTATATGACCTTATTCAAATTCTTCAAGACTCAAAAAAATATAAAACTAACTTATCAAAGACCTTATTCACAAGAATTTTCAAAATGGGCTTGATGCCCCTGCACCAAACAACTACAATGGGTAGTGGGTACACCTCCTCCTTAAACTATATTAGTGGTAAGGATAGGTTCAAATATTTCTAGTTACTCCACAACCACACCTCCCAAATTAGATGAGGAAAGGGAGAGGAAAGAACACACAAAGCAAATTAGTGCTTATGAGGAAATTTAAATGAATTACGAGGGGGACCAACATGAGAACAAAATGACTCTTGTTTCAACTATTTTGTGACATACCATGAATAAAGTGGTGAAAAGGTTGGAAAATCTCCACAAAAATTAGAAAATTTTATTCAAGTGCATGTTATATTTATGAATTCCTTCAAAAATTTGATGGAGGATTTTGATGTGATCCTGACACAAGATCGACTTAGCTAGGATAGCATCAACATAGTCCTTTAATATATTATGAATGAAGTTATAGCACATTAGTATTTTTCACCAACATTCTTTAATCCAAAAGGCATGACCACCCAAAAAAATGTTCCCCAAGTTGTAATAAAATTTGTTTTATATTGGTCTTGAGGATTGATGAAAATTTGATTATATCTAGAGAAAAAATTGATAAAGGAGAGTAAGGCATGGCCCATGGTAAAATCAATAATCATGTTGATATTAGGAAAAGGAAAATTTCCTTTTAAGGAATCTTTGTTAAGATTAGGAAAATTAGTGCACATTCAAATAAAGTTTGGTGGTACTTGTAAAATTTGGTGGTCATAAGGTTGCTCTAGTTTTTTTGAAAATTTGAAATTCCTCAATTGTGTTGTGTTAGGGTGTGAAATTCAAAAATTAGGGCTTTCTAAAACCCACCCTTGTCAAAAACCTAACATCCTTCCATTTCATCATTGGTGTGATGAAATTTTTCACCTGGTCACTTAAGTTACAACTTGAGGGTATTGTTATTGTATGTTCATAAGTCCCCTCATGTGTTAAGAACTAGATCTGCAAAGCTTTATTAAAATATTTTTATTCGCCTTAATGCTTCAAATTTCTTAGAGTTGTACATGTTTTGACATATCGCACTATCTCTTAAGTTCATGGAGGCTTTGATTTTGTCATTTTCTAGCCCTGAAAAACTCCTAAAAAGACTCATGTGTGTCCAAGTTCGATATTATAGTGGGCTAATGTTATTTGCTAATGTTTAATCTTAAATAATTGAGACTTTTTCTTCATCCATGGTTGGTCCTCCCCCACTTCCGAGTATCTTTAAGTTGTTAATTAATGCACACACAACATTTCATAGAGGCTCTTTGCTTCATAGAATCTCATCTCTCTAACACTTGTGCCCCCACAAATCAGTGAAATGATGACACATATTTAGGCATGAGCTAATTTTTATTGCAAAGGAAAAAACATTCACAAAGCCATACTAGGTCTAACTTTTTGGGGATAATAAATAATTTTGAAAAGGCTAAAGCCTTTGCAAAGCACTTGAATTCATAAGATAACATGAGAAAATTTTTGAAAATAATTTTGGGTAGTATCTCAAAATGGTTAGATTAGAAGGGTTAATGAGGTGCATGTGAATGGGGATAAGGGGGAAAGATAAATAAATTAGTGCTCAAGGAAGGTATTGGAAAGTGGATCTAGCTAAAAGGGATCCTACAACATATGTGAGGGTCCAATTAGGGTTAAGGGCCTATAAATAGGTATAGGAGATAATAACAAGTCATTTTCACCTATTAATTTGGAGAGAAGAAGAGAAGGAGATGGTAAAATTTCCTCATTGTTTACATTATGTAGAGGAGGTTCAAGAGTTCCAATAGTTGGTGGAAGCACGAGAGCTAGTTAGTACCCTATATAGGGTCTCTAGGGGTAGCTAAGGGTAATAAATATGGATAATGGATGAAGGATATAAAAATGGAGGCATGATTTCACTAAATTATGCTTATGGGAATGATTTATGTGTCTGCATTTCTTTAATCAACACTTGTGACTTATATGTTGTGTGCATCAAAAAATCATGCCCATGCACCACCATTTAGACAGCTAAATCTCACATATCACAATTAGCATGGGGCCACCACCTCCTCGGGGCCCGCTGTCACCACCACCACTAGTAGTATGGTGCTATCCCATTCAAAGGGTGCATGCACTAGTTAGAAGTGCCATGATTTATTAGATGTATTGCATTCCTATGGGAATCAACTTTATGTATGTATTGTAGATCTAGTTTGGGTGGCCTACACATTATATCATGAAATTGTATTAGTATATATGGGATCAATTATTTTTATGGTATCATTTATTATGTGGATGTATATATGATGATATAATTTGGTTTATATGTGTATAATGATTTTATAATATTATGTTTTATTATGTGCCTAATTATTTAGATTATGATTATGCAATTATTTGATTTATGCCTCTAATAATGATTATGCATCTATTTTATTTTATGCTATGGATGATGATTTATGGAACTAGTTATGTTTTTATTTTGATGGAAAATATTAATACCAATGATTAATGATTATGCTAATAATATGATATGGATGAAAATGATTAATGCTATGGATTTTAATGGAAAATGTGAATTATTATGATAAATTATTATGCTAATGATATGATATGAATGCAAATGATTAATGTTATATATTTTTATGGAAAATGTGAATGAAAATGGTTAACAATTATGCTAATGATATGATATGGATTGAAATGATTAATGATATGGATTTTTATGGAAAATGTGAATGCAAATAGTTAAAAATATGATATGGATGCAAATGATTAATGATATGGATTTTTATAGAAAGTGTGAATGCAAATGGTTAATGATATGATTTTTGATCTAACGTGTGATGGATGTAGGATATGTAGGAGGGAGGTAGTCAATTTTTTAATTTTCTTATACTTTTTTCATGAAACAATGTGTAAGTGGGTAGGTTAGGTGGATGAAAAGGGCTAGCAATTGGGTAGGGAAATAAGTTGAAGCTTGAGGATGGGGGGATTTAGATGGGATGGATAGGGGATCATGCATGGATAAAAGGGATGGGTGGATTTCTGGTTATGCTAAAATATGGGAAGCAATCCTAAAATTTATATAGAAAAGGAAATTATGCTCTAGTGGTAAATACAACCAAAGGAGCAAGGTTACATTTGCATGGAATTGACTCTCAAAAAAAGGTTTTTTGTAAAATATGAAAAGCTATTTTAACCTTGGTGGGTCATGTGAGGAATGAAATTCAACATATGTGGATATCCTTATGCACACATGTCTTGGAATGAACTTGGTGGGTCTATGAAAAGAATAACCAACAACATATTGAGGGAAATTCACCCAAACTCAAGGTATAAATCATCCTTGGTGGGTCATGTAAAGGACAACCACAAACACTACATACACAAACAAAGATGATGCTTCATTTTACGCCAATCAAAACACACCAAGATATGAGAAGATCTATGCAGCCTTAAGTAGGTGAAACCATGAGTCAAAAAGATAATCATAAAGACTCACATACAAAAATTTTATTTAGCCAATATGTCTATTGTCAAATTAGAATGATTGAATTTAAGGATTATTCCAGAATTGAGAAGGATGTATCCCTATGGGCATGAGTGATTGAGTTTATATGGATAATATGAAAGGGGTAAATATTTTTAATTAGTGTCTATTAGTGAGGCTTAGACATGGTTTCATGCTAGTACTTATGTGTTTGCATGTATAGTTTATTTTTTGTTTTCAAGCAAGTCTATGGAGCTCAAATTATTAAGGATAGTGATATGACAAGAAATAAAAGAATTATATCATTTCTTTCCTAGAGTTTATGTATTCAAAATGTGAATCTACTGCTAGAACACAATGTTTTTATTCATTCATTAGATTTTATATATTTGTGAGAACACATGCCTAGAATTTCATTTTTATAAATCAAATATTTGAATTAAGTTGAAATCCTTGTACATACATCACTGTCTTTCCTCAAGTTCAATGAGTAACTCTTTTTGTATGAATAACTATCTAGATTATCATTTGATGATTATCACCTTAATCACTACCAATTTCATAGTGAGTTTGGCCAGGAATTCTTTTATGAAAAAATGATCAAGTTAAATCACTTTTACTGATTTCAATTCTATATAAATCAAGTGAATTCAATGCTCAAATAGTAGTAGATTTTAATTTATGGAAATGGTAGGATTATGTGATAATTTGAATTGCATCAAGATATACAAAAAAATACATGTGAATTGGAAATGGAATGTTCTAATATATCAAGTTTAGATGCAAGATACTTTTCTAAAATGTTGGTTATCTCAATATGTTAATTGAATTTTGGGTTTGGATAGGAAATCCCAATAGTGATGTCAACAAAAGGGAAGATGACATGATCCTTTTGGAAATGGTCATGCATTTGGTATTTTGACTTATGATGTAAGCATGTCATCATGGTGATGTCATTGATGTATGGTTGTGGGAATCATTAAGTGAACATTCTTATTAATTTGGTTGAAAAGGGTTAGGTTCAATAGATTTACAGACTTCCACTGCAAATTAAATTTGGTTAAATTTCATGCTAGAAATTCTAAAGGATTTGGACAAGACACCCTTTTAATATTGGTTCTAATTGGAAGAGGTTCCTAAATAAAAATAATATTCATTAATATACTTCTTTTATATATCCATGTGGGAATTTCACTTTCAAGTGAACTTTGTAGAAATAGCCTACTCTTATGGCTATGTGGGAAAAGTTATATAAATTTGATATAAGCTTGAAAAATGTAGTTCATTTGGGAGATCAATTTTTGCATTATTTAAATCATCCTTATAAATTCATCCAGTTCAAAAATTACATCATATTAAGGAATGCATAGTCACAAGAGGGTAATGTATTAGCAACCAACACTCACCTAACTATAGAGAAACACATGTGAACTTCATATATTCAATTTCACCTATAAAGGGAAGTTTAGATGGGATCTTATCTTCCACAAATGTTAAAACTAAAGGTCTTTATGGACTAAAACATGTTAACTATATGTTTTAAATATAAAATGACTAACACTTTGAAGATTAAATAGATACAATAAAGCATGGGATGATGAAAGGCACTAAGACTTGTGAAAAAGCAAATGTGAACCAAGTATACAGACAGTCCTTAATGAAATGGTTATGAGCCACATGGTCATACAAAAATTACAAACACTTAATTTGAATGCATTAACACATAAAAAAATTACAAAAGGAAACCATTGTTATTTTTCTATTTTTTGTTGATTTATAATAAGATCTAGCTAATAGGCATACCAAAACTTGAAATTTTAGGGTTTTTGGAAAATTTTCCTTAGACCACAAACACAAGAAAAAGGGGTTTTGTGAGACTACAAATCACATCATAGTTTTTTTGATTGTACCTAATTTGATTGTGGATCATCTTCTAAGGACATGGTGACATATGATAATATTTTAGACATCATAATCATACATCTTGATGTTTGTTTCTAATAATTCCTATCTAGAATGCAAAGAATTCCTACAACTATGCTTGGTTTTATTTCTTCCCAAGGGGGGGAATTTAGTTTGTAGGAATTGGATTATATTTTTTCTTTAGGAACTCACTATTACTATTGGATATTACACATTGTGGGGGGATACATATTCTCTATATTTCCCTATTATGGAGGGGTTATTGATTGTATAATTGTGATGGACATCATCCTTTAGTTTAAAGATCTTTAGGAAGGAGAAAATACTCAGCTCTTTGGCCTTCCTCATTCAACACAAATGTAATATGAAATTCAAAAATCTCTGTTTTGATAGAGACTTGGTGGTTTTTCATTTGTGTATCCAACAGTTCGAACCTTCTGGAGATGTGTTTAAAATAATCAATTTACATACAAATCCTAGTCTCACATTTTCAAAACATTTCATTAAATGAAATGATAACTCCACCACCTTTATGAATTATGATTACTCTTTTTTAATGCCCACCTTCACGACAGTGCTAACACATGCCAAAATGTCTTTTCACACATCAACCACCAAATTTTTAGAGATATGAGCAATAACCTCCATGATCACCATTATTCCTTTCTCCTTATCACATAAGGTTTCCAAATAAGTTTGTCGGGTATGTGTAGGATCATGATGGGCCAAAAGGCGGCAATATGATGGGTATTTGTAAGGTATGTGGCTGAGGAATTTTTTTTTACCCAAAATTGATGAAACAAAAAGGGTTTTTAAAGGATATTCTCAGCTTTCCACCACTATAAATTATATTTTAATTTGAATTTAATAAAATAATTATTATTTATTTTCTATTTGAATTATGACTAAAGTCCTGATTGATAGGTTGATTGAAAAACATCTATAGCTTTCAAACGGTATCACATTTTTTGAATCCAAAACATGTGTCACATTCTATGCTTCGCATACTATAGGATTTTAAAAAAATTGAATTTCATGATTTTTTGACCAAGTTAAGGTGGTTAGACGTACAAGTTTTTATATTTTTTAAAAGTTGTAATAAAAAAATCATAATTAATTATTTACTTAGAAAAAAATTACAAAAAAATATGCATCACATCTAGACATGAGTCCTCTACTTATATCTAAAATCTTATAAAAAAATATTATCATTTTATTGTGGTTAGGGCGGTCAGACAAACACCTACTTCTTATTTTTTCCCTGAAATTTAAGTACTACTACATTGAAATTTCAAATTTTCACCAAATAGATTTTTTTAAAAATAAATAAAACTTGCAGTTTACAAACTACATTCAATTTTCTATAGATTCTATTCTTACATATTTTTGAAATAATATAGATAACTTATTCAAATTTTTACGTCAATTTTCCTAACTCTGATTTTTCTGAATTTTTTGCCACTTAAGGGCCTGTTTTTTCCATGATGATCCTGCACATACCATGTCCTTTCATTTTATTTCTTTTTAAATCTCTTAGATTTAGCGTACACCTTCTTTTAATGATGTACCTCCCCTTCGGTCTTTTCAGCATGCCCAATAGATAGAAGAGAAAGATGACGTTGGTTATGAGAACTAGACAACATTGCCAACTCCTCATATCTAATATAATCATTTTACCCATAACGAATTAATCTGATCTCCCATACTATCCTTAGATATAATTTCCTTAATTTTATTTGGTAAATGGGTGAAATCTCAGTACTTCGAGACCAAATATTGTAAGCCAAAGTTTGCCATCGCATCAACAACCTTGTTGCTCTCCCTATAAATATGGCTTATTTTATAACTTTGAAAGGATTGTAGCATATTTTTACAATCGTCTAGGGTATATTTTATTTCCCAAGGAGCATCATCCTTATTATTTAATTAATCAATTATTAACTTCGAATATCCTTCCACCATCACCTTAGTATAGCCTTTATGTTTTAGATAGCATATTCCAACCCAAACAACATAAGCCTCTGCCAAATTATTTGTTGCCATTCCCAGACCCTTGTTGTGCCCTGCCACATAAATGCCTTGATGATTTCTAACAATTCCTCCTACTCCCGCTAGACTAGGGTTTATCTTATAACACTTTTCAAAGTTGCATTTGGCCCACCCTAGATTTGGGGGAATCCAAATAGTGCTTTGTCTTATTAGTCATTTAGCCCAATTGACATTGTTGAGGTCATGAGATAATCCCCATAATTGTTTGATTCACATCTTTTGATATGAAGGCTTTTTCTTTGATGGAGCATACTTACAGCTCTGAAGATATTCTTGGATCTATTTCCTAATGGAAATACATAACTCTTTACTATTCTTAGCAACATCTCTAAAAACCCTACTGTTCCTCTCTTTTGATAGACCCCAAGTGAAGAATGGGGGGAATTTTCTTTAGAGGTCAACAATAACATTGTGAGAATAGGGACATATACTCCAACCATCAACAAACACCCTAACCGAGGGAGGTGTTGATGGTCAATGTAACACAACAATGTTAAATAAAATATCTCTACTCTATTTCTCCTAAAAAGGATAAACAACCTAAAGCTACCTATCTTCCAAGGTCTCTGTAGTTGGTTCTCAACTATGCTAATGTTGTTAAGTGGCCTATGCAACTGTAATGTTCAAGGGGTATGCTGGTAAAAAGGATACAAATTGCATCATACAAATTAATCTAACGTTTGGGGGTGCAAAATAAATATCGAAAGATAGGATAGAGCTCAGGACAACAAAATATAAATGCAAATTTTCTTCAATTTAGACATACAAACTTCATAATGAGCATTATGTTCAAACTAAACTATAAAATGATACAATCCATAGAGCAATCCATACCACTACATTCATTCATAGTGAAAATTCAAGACATACAATCATTCACCATATATAAACTTCAAAATTAATAAGAACACACCATTAGCTCATCATTAAAATTCATAGATCAATAAACATAAGAAACCTCATTCATAGATAACTCAATGAAAGTAGCCTTAGATTCAGAATATTCTATTGACTTTCATCAAAAAAGAGACATTTATGCACAACATTCACTAACATACAAATGACCATTGTTCACTGACATCACCATTAAAACTAAAACTTGAAAACAACATGAAATTATATTAAAATTTGTAAAAGATGTCTAAATATCTTGCATGAAAATTGTAAAAAGCTTCTAAAACTATAAAGATTATTTTAACTCTCCTTAGGCAACCAATCTCTCTTCAATCAGCCAAACTTTACAACATGGAGAGAAAAACTACATATAGACAAGTCCTGACACTAATTCCTCCAATCAAAAATTTGAGATCCACAAATTTAGGGAACCATTGGAGCTGCATGAGATGACTGCCTTGCTGATCTTTAGTTCAATTATTGATGACCTTGTATCAAAATCTTATGCATAAGGAGAAAGTCAAACTGTTGGGAGATCTTTAGTTAGACTTGTGTTATGATCCTAGAAAATAGGGGAGAGTTGCCCAACTGGACATACCATTTGATGCTTTATTCAAAAAAGAATATTCCATATTCTTACTCCCCTATCTTTTGTTCAAGCAAGTACTCATCATAACCATCCAACACTTGTTTAAGCATGTCCATATCTATCCCATCTATCCAACTATCCTCAAATTTTATTCTCTTCAATTTTGTAGAGGTGAACTTTTGCATATCATCTAATTTAGCAAGCTCCTTCTGAGCAATCTTCACTACCTCCTTGATGTCCATTAACATGTCAATCAACAAGTCATCACCATCATCCCCCTTCTACATTGCCTCTTGGAATCTATTATTCCATTTGTTTCTTAATTCATCAAGAGGAAAACCATCTTTGACAGGGACATCCTCATTCACCATTATAGCAATAATTTCTTCCAATTCCACAATTTGGTCTGTCAAATCCTTGGAAGCCTATTGCACCTCATTTCTCTGGGAAAAGATGAATGAAGTCCTTAACCTGATGATGCTGATAGTTTTATCAATGAAATCTTCATTACCTTCCTCCAGTATAGATCATTCCAAGAGTGTTTTTTGGGGAAGTTTAGTAATTTCTTTTAATTTCCTTACATGCTCTCTATACTCTTCTTCTTACTTCTAAAGGTCTTCAACATATGTAGTCATATCATTGGATGATTCCAATGCTTCTTTATGAACCTTGTGGGCCTCAAAATTTAGTTCTTCCACCTCTTGGTTCAACCTATCAATCCACCTATCTAACATCTTCACCTTGATTCTCAACTCAAGAAGATCATCAGCTTCTTTCTTACTTAACAAAATTGTTGTTTGTGGAGTAGTAGATTGTATAGACACTAGAGAGGATAGGTCCTTTAAGAACCTATGCAATTGATCTAATTGATCCTTGAGCTCATACGTCCTTTGCTTGTCCTTCACCATTCTTGACTTGGTAGAAGATGTAACAATATCAATTAAGTCCATCTAATGGTTTCTTGTAGGCCTTCCTAAGTTTACAGCTCCTAGTTGATAATCACTCAATTGTATTTTTGACCTACCTTTGTCCACCATAGGAATGGCACATTTAGCTACTATATCTCTAGCATCTATTAATTTAGTGGTTGAACGACATGGGCCTTTTTCTTAGGCCTCTGCTTCTCAATATCTTTCATCATATCATCCCAATTCAAGGGCTAGGGCTAGACTATTTTCTTCTTTTCCAAGTCAAGCTTCAACCATGTTGGGGTAGTAGGAGTAGTAACCACTTGATGTGAGGAAGAAGTGGTAGAGGATATAGGTTGCAGAATTGTCACCTTAGGTTGAGAATCAACCTCTTGTTGCTCCTTTTCTACCATTTCCTTCGCAAGCCTATCAGCTTTAGCCTTCTCTCTCTCATCCTCTAATCTCCTTTGCTCATACATGTCATCTCTTTGTTTCTCTAATTGTTTGAATTTCTCCCACATTTTGGCTACCTCTTGCTCATGCTTGGCTTGCTCTTCTAATTCCTTCTTCTTTAGCAAGAGCTCATTTTCATCCTTTTTCCTTTGAGCCTCCTCTGCAGCCTTGGCCCTAGCCTCAAGGTCTTCTTTTTATCTTCTCTTCCAGGCCTTCTCTTCTTCAAGGTCATGGATATTTTGTAGGAGATCCAATTTATCCCTCTCTAAATTTACTTTCCATTCTCTTTCTTTTTGTTGTTTCAAGAGGTCTTCCTTTTCCTTGTGTTGCCTTGCAAGCTCTTATGTCTTGGCTATGGCCTCAACCTCTTTTTTATTTGCAAGTTCCTCAACTTATGCTTTGGCATCAACCTCTTTCTTTACATATTCAAACAATTTCCACTAGTCCTCTGTAGTCAAAATATGTTCAGTTCCAACATCCTGAATATCTTTAGTAGTTATGGTCATAAGAGGCTCATGATCTGATTGTGTAGCCTCAGAATGAGTATCAATTTCATGAATCTCAACCTCTTTCTATTTATCTTTTTCAACCTGATCATGAAGGCTTCCTTGAGGTACCTTCCTAGTGGACTCTTCTGGAAGGAGAGGTTGAGATGAAGCTCCTTCTCCAGTAGTGGAAACTTCTACACCTTTTGATTCATGAGCTTCTTGAGAGGGTATTCCTGGATCAACATCTCCTCTGGAACTAGGAGGAAGGTACTCCTCCTCTTTGTTCTCTTGTATCCTTGGGTACCTAATGCCTTCCTCTTATTTGAGGATTGAGCCTCTGGCTCCTTGATCCTCATAACTACCCATTGGATACTTCTATCCATCACTGTCTTGGCAAGTTGTTTGATATCAATAAATTCTTCCTCATCCCAATTTATTGGGTCCAAGCTTTTAGTGCCTATGTTTCAGCTTCATACCTAGGCTCCAAAACCACACCATCATCTAATAGTGTGTCAGAGATATCCTCTTTCACCCCATACTCAATCATCTATGGGATGGTAATCCTTTCATAGTTTCTTTTTCTAACATCATAAAAATCTTGCATATCCATCTAGAAATCTTCTAATATATTAAAGTGCTTGTCAAAAATGAGAGGAGCCAAGCTATTCATCTTGTGCTCTAGATCAAAATTCTTTCTTGATGTATACAACCCCAAGTTTTGAAACCTCAACTCTTCACATACTTCCTTTGTATCCAAATTTTTAGCACAATAATATTCTCCCAATTTCATGGGGAATTTATGGACTCCAAGCTTCTGTTTGTTGGAAAATTTTGCATTAACCCTTAGAGCCTAATAAATGAATTTCATAAGTATAATCCTATCACTGCAACATCTTGGAAGTTGATGAGGATGTCCATCAAAACTTTCCAATCTAAAATAGGAGAACTTAGGGTATCAGATGTACCAATCTCCCTAAGAAGCAATAAAAGCCATTGCCTCCTTGCTCATTCTAAATCCAACATCCCATGTCAACCGATTAATGATGACATAGAGGAATACATCATTGGCCCTTCTATAGTGTTGCTCTGAAGTTTGCAGGGTCAGCTAATCATAGTGTTCCCATGCTTTGTTTTGTCTAGGAGCCTCTCCTAATGTACCCACTGCATTTAATCCAAGGAATACCCCCCTCCTTGTAGCTGGATATATGACATAAGATGTCATGAAGAAGATTTTAGTCTACCCCACTTTAAGCATCTGGCTATGTAAATTGTCTGATAAAATCACACCCTAGTAGAATTTTTTCCTACCATCTAAAATGGTTTGAATGAATGGAAACATCCATTCCTTGAAGTATGTTGAATCCTTCTTTCTAAATACTCTAGAAAGCATCAAGATTAGATCACCAATCTCCTTATGAAATTCTCCCCTCTTTGGTTGTTCAAGAACTTTGGTGAGGGACTTCTTCTTAGTTCTCAACCAAATCTTATTCATGTGAGACCTATTAGCTTCCCTTCCCTTATTAAACAATTCCAATGTCTCTGCCTCAATTAATTGCTTGGGGTTCTCTGGGGTAGGTGCATTAAACATGAACCTCATCATTTGTGGGGATAGATCAATAATGACATTCCCTTGGAGATCCATACATTTCCTTGTTAAAGGGTTGTATGCCACTACTACTATGAGGATGAGCTCTGGGCATTGGACTGATAGGGGAAAAAGTGTAACATGTGCCAGCCCAGATTGGGCTATTCTCTTAGACCTTCCAATTACATCCTCTGAGAAAGTATCAACAATCAACTCTTCACAATTGAATGGGCCTAGATTGGTGTCTGTTATGTCTAGCCATTCTAAATCTAGCTTACTAGTTGTGAGACTAGCATCTTTATGTTTGTATCTCAAAGTGTATGGCTATTGCTCCACCTTGATCTTTTTGGGTTTTACTCCTTTGTAACTTTCTACAATTTTCCTTTCCTTCTGTGAGATTTCCTCTGATGCTCCTGACATTGTTTATTTCCTACAAGACAAGCTTGTATTAGGCCAACAAAGGTATGAAAATCATTATCAAAAGTGTCATCCTTTCACACCTCTTTGTTTTTCCCTAGGTAACCCTCCATAGTGAAATTTCAAACTTGTCGGGACCGAGACCAAGAGAAAATAAGGAACCAAAGAGGTGAAAGAAAAAACATTATCAGAACTGGAACCAGAACTTAAACTTTAAAAGTTTCAAAACCTTGTAACACTCGATGACTCAACCCCACTAAGTTGACGAGATCATAATCGAGATTGGAACACACCAGAGGCAGACTCGAGATCATAATTAGATCAGAACTTCATCGGAAGTTCAACGGATGAATTCATTTCTAGATCTGATTCTGCACGATACTTATCAAGTTTAAACGGATTCTCTCTGCATGTCGACACCAGTTTGTACATGAGTTAAAAAAGGACACAGGGAGGTAGGAATCAAGCTCGACTCTACCCAGACCAGTGGGACCTAATTGATCAAGCTAGGGAAATCACATGAAAAGGGTGTGAAATGAAAACCCTAACTCGTATGACCCATCAACTCATGTTTAAAATTAGGGCATCAAAAACCCTACAATCAAAACCAGTAAAATTGACAAAACAAGATCAGAGGGGTTCGAGAAAGGATGTATAACAACAATAAGGCACCAAAACCCCTCAAAAAGGAAATCCCTAATCAAAAATAAGGCACAACGAAATTACAACGATGCAAGACATGGTGAAAATGACAAGCGATAGAGAAAAGACAATGAGAAACACAAAAGGACAAATAAAAAATAGAAGGAAAACACAAAGAAAACAATGAAAAAAAAATGGAAACACTAATAGAACGAAAGGAAAAAAATGGTGAAGACTCACAGGCGAAAACTTGTGAACACGCGAAGAGCACAAAACAAACAAAATGAATGGGAAAAGATGAAACAGAATGGAGAAAACCCACTTACCTCAGAATGCTACCAGAAAGGTTGAAATTATGATAGGGATCCACTCACGCACTATTTTCCTGCAACCAAATCGCACTCCTCCTCAAGTTCTCTCACCTTTTTGTTTTCTAAAACACTCTGAGTATGTGTAATGAGCCAAAAAACATTTGATTAAGGTTTTAAAATCATTTTGCTTGTGTGAGGAGGCTACAATTAATGTCATTTAATGCAGTTGGTTAGGGGTAGAACTGGAGCGAAAACAAGTACACAACCAACATGTACATTAGAGGTAAAATGAGAGCAGGAGTAGAGCAAAAATAGGACTAGGAACCTTGTGAAGGTTCAATATTCCATCTTGGACCCGGATCCGGTCCTACGGTATGGAAAAGACAATAAAGGAAGTAGAGGTAGAATCGAAACCAAATATGGATCCAGAACTTGACAAAGTTTCAGGTTCAGATTCGACTTTGATTCCGCTCCCTGTAAAGGGAAAGAAAAAATGACAGAGAAAAACAAAAGAACAAAGGGAAATGGGACCGGGACAAAACCTATCCTGAAACAAAACACAAGACAAGACAAAACACAAGACAGGCAAAAGGGAGTAGGACCAGAACAAAACTTGGACTCAGAACTTTTACAAAGTTTCAATTTTAGTTTCCATTCTAGTTTTGGTTCCACAAAAGGGAAAAGAAACACAAAAAAAAAAGAAAACAAAAGAAACCCAACAAATAAAACAAACAAGCCAACAAAGAAAATGACAAGGCAAGGAGCGGGGCTGAAACCAGAACAGAAACTAGACTTGGAAATTTTACAAAGGTTCCAAGCCCAGTTTTGGTCCGCGTTTCAAACCTACAAAAACAAAGGAAACAAAGACTTAGGAGGAAAAATAAAAAACTCCTAAGACCCAAACTAGAACACCAAGGACAAACAAACACAAGGGGGACCCATTTTGACCAAAAATAAAATGGGGTGTTTATGCAAGGCATAACAAGAGGGAAGACCCAATTAATTATCAAATTCTTTAGGGAAAAAGACCAAACTTGCTGAGCATAAGGACATTGAAAAAACAAGTGCATAATGGTTTCTCTCACTATTACAAAGGTAGCATTTATTCACCAGATACCACCCACTCTTCTTCAAATTTTCAAAAATCAATATCTTGCCATGTATAACTATCCACCAAAAATAGTTAATCTTGGGAATTAAATTATTGCTCCACACCATGTTCCAATTAAAATATCCCTTTGGAATAGCTTAGATTCCATCAAATCATAAATAGATTTAACTGAAAAATATCCCCAAAGTACCTTTTATCCAAATCCACTCATCATCCTTATAGATAGAGAAGAGATCACGATCACCAATCTGCCTCAAGAGGGATTCCAAAGCAGCATCCCAATTCAGCTATCTCCTGCCCCTAAGGATAGCAATATTTAGAAAGTTTTTAAATTCCTTTCACTTTGGTCTTTGTCCTAACCAATTTATATAATTAGAAACCTTTTTTCCAATATTTCCTTTTAGTCCGATTATGATTTTTTGGAGGTTTTTATTAACAGACAAGGGAGCACAAGAAGCCCACACAACCTCCCAGAATTCTATTTTATGACCATTTCCAATTCTCAATTTCACTCCTTTTGTTATAGTACCTTTGACCTTTAGCAAGTTATTCCAAAACACTAAACCATAAGGAAGTTCCTTTTTCTGAGGAAACAACTTGCGTCCTTATTTCGCAAATACTTAGCCTATAAAATCTACACCCAATCATTTTCTCCTTCCAGAAGAATCCATCCATTTTTTTCCACAAGAGCTTTATTGAACACTTTTATTCTTCTTACACGCAATCCACCATTCCTCTTCGGAATGCAAACAATATCTCATCTAACAAGCGTAATTCTTTTTCTCTCTTCCAAACCCAACCAAAGAAATATCCTTTGTATTGTTTCAATTTTCTCTGCAATGTAGGTTAGAATGTTAAATAGAAAGAGATAATACTCCATAATTTGGTAAGGAAGCTTTTAAAATTTGAACTTCCACAACAAAACTTAGTAATTTACCCTTCCAGCTAGCCATCTTCTTTTGAATTTTTTTCTCAATATAATTCTCATAATTAATATGAGGTTTTCTTAAGATTAAAGGTAAGCCAAGATAGGTAGTTAGAAATTCAGCCTCCTAGCACCCAAGAATATTTATTACCTTCTCTTTGATCAATTAACTTTTATTAAAGAAATATATCTTGCTTTTTTGGTAATTGATGTGTTGGCCTGAGAGAAGAGCATATCTATCAAGAACTTCTTTCCATTGTCTCACTTCCACAATAGATGCCTCCCAAAGAAGTATAGTATCATCAAAAAATTGTTGGTGTGAGACCGGGGGAATGGATGAAACAACAAAAAAACCTTTAAACTTTTTATTAACAAGTTGTCTTTGAATATTTCTGCCCAAAGCTTCAATAACTATAACAAACAAGTAGGGAGACAACGAGTCACCCTGTCTCAGACAATGACCACAAGAGAAGAATCCTTGTAGTACTCCATTAACCAAAATAGAATAATTAGCGGTAGTGACACAAGATCTGATAAGGTTGATTAATTTACCTCTGAAACCAAATTTCTCAAGAACAACAAACAAAAAGTTCCAAGAGACCTGATCATAGGCTTTAGAAATATCAAGTTTCAAAGCCATACCATTTTTTTCTAAGGTCCATAGAGTGTAACACCTCATGAGTGTAAATAGCCGCATCCAAAATTTGTCTTCCCTAAACAAATCTTTTTTGGTTAACAAAAATTAGCTTATTCAGGACTAATTTTAGTCTATTAACCAATATCTTAGAGAAAATCTTATAAGTGGTGTTACATAAATTGATAGCTCTATAGTGATTCATAGAAGCAAATTTATTCATCTTAGGGATCAATGCAATGAAGGTGGTGTTCATTGGATTGAAAAGTATTCCTAATCTGAAAAAATCCTTGACATAATTGAATAGGTCAGAAGAAAAAATATCCCAATAAACCTAAAAAAAACTTGGAGGAAAGCTATCCGGCCCCGACACTTTAAAAGCACCAAATGAGAAAACCACCTCTTTAACTTCTTCTAAATAAACAACTTTGGACATTTCTTTCAAATCTTGTTTTGAGATGACATTTGGAATCACCTATAGAAATTCCTCCAATTCAAGATCATCCACCCTAAGCAATCCAAGGAAATTCAAGAAGACGGAAACAACTTCTTTTGAAATATCCTCCTCCCTCTCCAATCTTGTCCCATTAGTGGAGTTTAAAAATCTGATCTTGTTTCTACTTCTATGTTTTAAGGTGGATTGATGAAATAACTTTGTATTTATGTCCCCTTCCCTCAACCATTGGATTTTTTATTTTTGTTTCTAGAAAATTTCTTCCTTTTTTTAATTTTATACCATTGAACTCTAAGGTCCCTTTCTTTATCACAAATTTTTTCATCCATCATCCCCAATTCCATCTAATCCTAAATCTCTTTAAGCTTATGGCTTTTTTGGTGGTAAAAATATTCCCAAATGAATACTTATTCTAAACTTTAACTTTCTCTTTGATTGTTTTCAGCTTCTGAGCCAAATGGTACATGGGAGTACCATTATAAGGATCCTTCCACCATTCTTCTACCAAATATTTGAAGTCCGGATGAAGATACCACACTATTTCATATTTGAATGGATATGGTCCTTTTTTAATATTATCTTCTCACTCTAGAAGGAGAGCATTGTGATCCAACCCATTTCTATGGAGAGCCATTAGGGTGATATTCTGCAAAATGTTCCAATTGGAGGAGATAAGGAAACAATCCAATTTAACTTGAATTAAATTTCTTCCCTATTTTCTAATTATTCCTTGTGTTATATGTATGAGCAACAATATTATGACACGACTATTGCGACACATTATTCTTAGGTGGGTGGAGGATAAGTTTAGGTGTGTTTTGAGTTTGTTGTTTGTGTGAAGGTGGGTAAAGAATTAGAGGGTTCAAAGGATGTCCCACAAGGTATGTAGGAGGTCCATTAATCAAGGGGGATCTAACAGACACTTGTGCATTCATAACCTCAATGGTATTGGTTTGATATATTTCTAATAAAGGGAAATATAGAATCACCTTTTTACCATCACCTAAGGAAGCCACATTATTATTATTGTCATTTTCTTTCACCATAATGTCCTCCCTAGGAGGAGATTTTTAAGGAGAACTACAAACCAAATGCTCTTGAAATTCAAGGATTGGCTCTTCCAAAATGACTTCATTGCAAGTAAGGGAATGATCAATGGTTGAATTGTCTTGTTTATCAATGATGACATTCTATGTTTCAATAATGTTTTCCCTAGGGGAAGAGGGACAAGTAATATTCTCATGACTTTTATCTATCGGATTTTCTAACATCAAAGTATCTTCTTTACAACTAGGAGAGATAATAGGGGCTTGATCATTTATGATTTCATTCTTTTTTTCCCTAATTTCTTCAAAAATAGGGTAGGTAGGAGAATGATCATAAAGAGGGTTGTTATAGACCTTAAAGGATTGATTATCTAACACCAACATATCCTTATCACAAGAGGGGAATATGTTGGGAGATGGATATAGACTAGTTGAAGTTTCAATGGTTTCTTGTTGTATTATGTTATCATTATGATTACCTATGGTTGTTTCTTCTTGTTCATCAATGTCTTACCTAATAAGAGAGGTAGAAGGAGAGAAACAACTAGTAATTTCAAAACACTCATGGATTGGTTCTTCTAATGCCAAAATATCTTCTTTAGAAATAGGAGAGATATTAGGAGAAGAATGAATATGATCATTAGGATTGTCCAAAGTTGTATTCTCTTTCACTAAAACACTCTCATAGAAAGGGGATATGAAATTTTTCTTAGCATGCCTAGATAGGTAAGATACAAACATTGTTTGAGAAAAAATGAGAAGCACTTCTAACCATTTTATGCAATGTTGCAAGAATGTAAACAATGCATATCAAAACATAAAAAGTACTTTTATCCCACGTATGAAAAACTTTAAGAATGCAAACAATGTATATCTAAAAATGAAAAGAACTTTTATCAAACTTATGCAAATTTTTATGAATGTAAACATTGTATATGCAAAACTAAAAATTACTTTTATCCATATGATGCAAAGTTTTATGAATGTGAACATTTTCAGATCTAATAATTTGTGTGATTGAAATGATTTCAAAAATGAATACCCTAAATTGATGCTTTTGAACTAGATGCATAAAACAAATGTTCCTAAAACTTTTTAGAATTATAGTATCTTAGGAAGCATAGCAATGATATTTTTAATGCTATAAAAGGAAATTTAAAATCTAGACTGGGACTAATCCACCCAGAGGGGCGTATGAGTCTAAGTTAGGGTTTTTTTCACAATTTTTAGGAAATTTTGAGTGTTTTCTATGATTTTTAGTTTGTATGAGTTGTAAACTAAGTGAAAATGCAATTTTCAAATGTTTTTCAATGATTTGAGATGTAAAAATGCAACCTATATGAACATTCACTAATGCAAAAAATAGAACCCTAGAATGCCAATTAACTAATGTAAACCCTAATGTAAAATCAATGCAAGTAAGATCTAGGATGATGATGCACTCCAAATAAGAAAAGAAGGTATTCTAAATTCAGGTACACCAAAATGTAAGATAGAAAAATTTTCGTTGCTAGAGTTTAGAACCTAGGGCAACAAAAATTTTATACTCCACATTTAAGGATGCCCTAGAGATCTCAATCCAATGAAGAAAAGGGAAAAAGACCTAACAATAGGGTATCCTAGGGTATGTTTAGAGATTAATTAAGGCTAAATGAGGGGCTCATCACCAAGTTAGGGCTTTGAAAATGTATGAAATGCAAGATCTAATGATTGAACTCAATGGTGCATAAAACCTCACTAAATAAACTATAAATGCAAATAAATTAGAACAACAAATTGGAAAAGTATAGAGGAGCACCTAGAAAGCTAAGAGAGCTTGAATGGAGGCTTGAAATGATGAATAATCTAAAATTTTGGCTTATTGGGACTCATACACCAATCTGGGTGTATTAGTCCTAGATCTTTGTTTCGGCACAAGAACAAGTTTCTAGAAAAAGGGTATCCAAAACTACAAAAATCTAAAAAAATGACCTAAACTAGGACTCATACACTAGGATTGGTGTATGATTCTAGTTGGGGTTTTCTGGAGCTTTAAATTATGAATCTGGTCTTCAATTTTTTCTCTTTCTATTCCACTTTGTCCAAATCTAAAACCCTGATTTTGGGGCTATAGGTGACTTTCTAGTGAGGATTACAACCTTACAAATGAGGGGACACTTCCAAAAGATTTCTCCAAACTTTTAACCTAATATTCAAAGGTCCTTCATGCTCCAATATACCTAGATCTACAATCACACATGTAAAGAGGAGAAAAACTTGTTGATTGTTAGGGAATAGGGGTTTGCCTTGGTCAAACCCCTTATAGGTAATTAAACCAAATGATGAGATAATGAAATGAAGGAATGAAACATGAAACAAAGAACATGAATCATGGAAAATAATACCTTGAATTATGCCTTGTAAATGATGTCTTGTAAATCTGCAACTCAACATGAAATGGTCATGAAGGATATAGATCTTGATCTTGACAATAGGCATAAAACAATGCTTGATTTTGGATCTTCAATGCTACATCACAACACTAGCTCAATAAAATGTTTGATGCTTGATATACTTGGCATGATGATGGATATTGAATTGATGCAACAATTGATGAAGAATTTTTCCCTCGAATGCCTTAGAAATGATCTTGAACACTCTCTTGACGATCTTGTAAAGTCTTGGAATGTTTAACTCTTGAGTGCTTGGCTTGATATCATGAATGCTTATTGAAATAATGATTTGAGACCTCATTTATATAGGAAATCCATCTAATATCCCATTAATTGGATCCCACAGATTGACATTCATGAAATTTGAACTTAAAACCTAGTTTTCCCACTCAAAACCTTAAAACTAGGCCAAATGGGATGCATACATCATTTGTGGCATATGGGTCCCACCACGATGGGACCTACCCATACTCCCAAGGTGGTGTATGGGTTCCACCACGATGGGACTCATATACCCAAGGTGGCATATGGGTCCCACATGACCTATTTTAATTGCTAAAGTGCCAAGGAGTGTAAATTAACCTTATTTGTTGATCTTGTTGGGTTTTTGGTTAAAAAATGCCTTGGGATGCACAATATAGGGTCTTAGGGGCCTATTAGTGATGATATTAAGGTAATAAATGCAAGAGGGCCAAAAATCCAATGTGAAAGTGTAAATAAATACACTTTACAACACTAAATTAAGGCAAAAATAGGTCTATTTAGCTTAAAAGGGTCCAAAATCCCATGTGAATGTGTAAAAAACATTAAAACACTAGATTAGGTCCACTTAATTTACAGTCCTCCTAAATTTAATGTGAAGGTGTCAATAATTACACTTTACAACACTAAATTAGGGAATATTTAGGTTTATTTAGCTTTAAAAGGGCCCAAAACGTAATGTGGATGTGTAAAACTCATCACAACACTAGATCAAGGTGATATAAAGTCCAATTAATCATTAATTATTCCAAAATTAAGTGAAATTGTACCATTTCCAAGGGGGTACAATTTTTGTCATTACAAATACAAAAAATTAATATATAAATATAATACAAAATATAATTAATATATTATATATATTTAATATAATAGTAATACAAATTACATTAATATATAAAAAATCTAATATTTTAATTGATCTTTAGAGAGATTAGAAAAAAGAAAGAGAGATAGAGGGGTAGACAATTCTATATATAGAGAGAGGAATATATACTAACACTTGCACCTAAAGGAAGTTCAAGGATTACACTTATAGAAAATTATATGTATGTTAATATGTTAGAGAGTATGTGTTGAAGTTAGTGCTCCCTAACATGCTTCCTCTCTAACCCCCATCATGGTGGACTATGGGAATAGCACTATTGATTTTTGATTCCTTAAATGATCTATTCAAATGGATTATGACTAAATAAATGATTAATTATTTAGTCATTTTTACTTGCGTGACTAAATAAATGACTAATTATTTACCCAACGATTAAATTAGTCATTTCTTTAGTCATTTATAGCTACGTTACAAAAAATGACTAGAATTTAATCATTTTTAGTTGTCATGAATAATTTTTTTAGTCGCGTAATCATTTATTTTCCAAATTCCACTAGTGACTAAAATGCAGGTGAGGTGGACAAAGCCACCATAATTGAAGCAATAATCAAATGCATTGTCATCATAGAAACAGATATTGAGAACATAAAGAAGGTTCCAAGCAATGTGTGGAACATTTTGATGGAGAGGAGAAAAGAGGAAATAGAAAAAGAGTATAAGATTAGATTAGATGCTATGGAGAAAATTGGCTTCTCCCTATCTGATGTTGAAAAAGCCACATTGGCCCAAGTCTATAGTAAAGAGTTTAGAGCTAAACAAAGGGTTACAATTCTTATGGGAAGAGAGCAAGATCAACTTGAGAAAATTTAAAGGTAAATAGAAGAAAATATCACTGATATTGCTTAGAAGTATGACATGATTCCCATTGCTACCACTAGTAAAGAACTAGATCTGTAATATGAAGCTCAATAGGAGCATGTATAAGACATTGGTACAAAGGAAAATATAAACAATACTCTTTCAGATATAGAAGAACTAGTACAAGAAAATGTTGAGGATGAGAAGATTGCAAAAGGAGAAATAGGGACTGCAAAGGAAACCATAAAGGATAACACCTCTATTCCTCTAGTGACACATGATACAATAGTAGAAAATTCTACTCTCCCATCGGTAAAAAATGATCAAGGTAATCCAAAGACATCTATCCCTCCGAAAGACATAGAGTACGCCACCGGTGAAGGTGATAAGCATAATGTAGATAAAGAACAAGGGCAGGTGAATGAAGACAATAAGGGAAGAGAAGATGATGGTGAGAAGGAAGGAGAAGAAGATAAGAATGAGAATAAAGAGAATGAGCGAGGAGAGAAGGATAAGGACAAAGTAGAAGAGGATAAATAGGAAGATGAAGACAAAGATAAGGATAAGGCCTCTAGGGAAGATAAAAAGGCAGAGGAAGAATAGAACACTGAGTCTAGAAAGAATAAAGAAGCCTAGAAAACTAAGGAGTTGCCTAAGTCTTTTGGTGAATCTTCCTCTAATAATCCCTTGAAAGGTATTTTATCTAAGAAATTAAGATTTCAACCAGTAGTTTCATCATAGTTATTTCATTTTCCCATGCAATAGGGTAGTGTAGACTTAGATAAAATACCTACTATACATAAGTTGTATCTAGGTGATGTATTTCATGCATCGATTATAAAAGAAATTATTGAAACACATGAAAGGAGTGGTGAGTTGATGGATGAAGCCATAAAGGCCTTGCAGGAGATAAAACCCAAGAAAAATATTAATACATCCTTGTCTATAATGAAAAACATCAAATTATTGATTGAATCCTTCAAGGAATATGCCTTTGGTTTAAAGGGACAAGTTGAGATAGCATTTGAGATGAGGCTTGTAGAAAATAAGTTGCTATATATCATAGAGAAGTGTGCATCTGCACACAAAAAAGTTGAAGGGGTTTGAAGAAAGTACAAGCATGTGAAGAAGAGGTAAAAAGTTTTTTTTTGTATTGCATGAAGTGGTTGGATGCCACACAAAGCATAAAGGATGAAATGGAATCAATTGAGTCACAGATAAGCAGTGCATCAAGTGCCTATGATTTGACATAGGACAGAGATGATCAGACCTAGTCTACCATAGTAAATTTTCATGAAATTTCTTTACCTTGTAGAGCTAGAAAGAAGATATAATCAAGAATCTTGGGAAGTTAAGGGACTTGGTGAAAACAAAGCACATTCTTGTCTTAAGTGCCCTTGCTAGTACTTATAAAATTTTTAAGTTAAATCTTACTCCCAGTACTTCAGAAGAAGGAGAGGGAACATTGGTGGAGCTTGAGTCTCAACATAGGATGCTTGCAATAGCAAAGAAAAGTTGGGGAGAAGGAAAATCTTCTTGGTAATTCATTCTACAGAAGCTTCAGGGGTCAACATCTTTAGGTTGACCATTTCTACTCATGCATTTTTTTCAATTTTTTCAAGTTTATAGATTCATTTGTAAATATGCAGATGGTTTAGGAGTATTTGGTTAACTTCCTAGGGGGGGTTAGTACATTTATTTAGTTGCTTCAGTTTGTATATATGTTTGAGGAGGAGCATACAGTGTGTTGGTACTAGTACACCCTTTTCCCTTGATGTCAAAGGGGGAGAGATACTTGGAGAGAAGTTTTGTTTTGGCACATGTTGCCATCAATGAAAAAGGGGGAGATTGTTGAAAGATTGAATAAGGTTGTCATTGATGTCAACATTACGTGATGGATGTCAAGATTGTATGAAGGATTATTATAGAAGAAACATTTTGTAAGAGGGTTTGATCTACACACAAAAATAGCTAAGTATTTCTGCTAAGTGTCTACACTAGAAAATTTAATGCACAGATCCCTCTGGTATTTTTTTCTTTATTCATTTTCCCTTAGAGATTTACTTCTATGGTTCTAATATGTTATTTATGGTTTTCAATAGTATCTTCATTCAAAATTTCACTTGATTTGGATAAGTGGTTTGAAATATGCAATTAATAGAAGATAGATCTATAGGGTTTAGATAGTTTTCTATGTAATGGCTATGTCTTATTTGGTCCACACTCCTCCATGGATTTGGGTTAGAACTTGTAGTTTTTGGAAAATTTTAATAGGTTTCAAAGAATTTTGTTTTCGAGATGGCGTAACAATTTGAGGTCCAAGTGTCCTATGGTTATGAATATTTGCTTTTAGATCCTACGCCTAGCTGACCTAATGTATGTAAAGGGCTATGGAGATTAAATATGTGCTACAAATAGAAGAGGGAGCCATTATAGGTCCATGCCTTGCATGTTTATTTTGTGTGCGAAGGCATTTTGATTTGAATTAGGTTCCAACAAGGCATTTTTTGTATGTTTTAGGGCTACATCTAATTAGGCCAGTCTAATTGATGTTTGTGATGAAGTTTGATATATATACAAGGTTGTTTTGAGATTCTAGATATTGATTTTGAATGTGTACATGATCTAAATACAAGCAATGATGTGAAAATTTGCAAAGTTGGGCGAGTAAGTTGTGAAATTTAAGAAGAGGCATGTGAATGTAGAGAAGAGTAGAGATTTATACTTTGAGTTGGATGAAGAGTATTAAGTCAGTATTTTGAGCTTCAAAGGAACTAAATCCAGCATATGGTAGATGCATTTTGTATCAAGTCAAATCTTGGTTGTGTAGCCACAAACCTTATTTATCTCTTTCTTTTCTCAATGATCTGTGAGTTCACTTGGACAATGAGTCCACCAAGCAGTGAGTTTTTCTATAAATATACTATTATTAGTTATAATATATTGTGAGCTAATCCTCACCATGGTTTTTCCCATTTTGGGTTTTTCATGTAAAAATCCTAGTGTTCATGTGTTATGTGATGTTATGGATTTTTTCATGCTTTCATTCCCTATACAAACTAAATATTCTTTGGTAATTGGATGGTTTAATAGAATATTGATTCACACCCCTTCTCAGTATTACAAGTGTTCAATGTAATTTGCTTTAAATTCTCCATCAATTATTGCCTAAGTAACTCACAAAGATCGTAGTTTCCATTATTCTCAACCATCTCATATGCCACATTTAATGCAGTGGAAGATACAAAATTGTCCCTATTTGTGAAATAAAATTTGCATCCAATCATCATAGCTACATATCTTACATCTGGGTTTCTAATCAGATTCACTGCTAAAGCTCTTTTATCATATGTAGCAATTGTCTTCTCTATAACCATTTCATTCTTAATAGATTTTAACATAGGAACTAGTACGTTGGAGTAAAGACCAGTAACCTCTATTATCACTTCCTTAGTTACCATTTTTTATTCATATCAAGCTAAACAAATTAAGAAACCCTTGCCATACATCTAGTTTCTTCATAACTAGGTTTTGAAATTATGAATTTAGGGAAAAAAATTCTCCAATAATCTCATTAACTAAAAAATCCCCTAACTTAGAATGATCAAATTCTTCTATCTTGCCATGAATGTAGATCCTAATATCCTCAATTGGTAAAACTTCATAAGAAATATGTGAAAATGAGCCTAATGAGCCATCTTCTATGGATTTTGCAGGATACTTCTTGAATTTCAGTTGTGGTTTCTTTGTAACTTCAATTAACATCGGTTTAGCCATTTCAAATGTATTCAAATTACATTAAAACAATGTTCTTTGTGAGACTAGGGAAAAATGAAGACTATAAATACCTTTTATATTGCTTGCCGAACTAGGGTTTCAATGTACTGAAGATTAAATTGCCTTGAACACTTGGAACTCTTTTTTCCCTTCTCTACTCCTTCTTGATTGCTTTTGTGAAATGAATTTACCTTAGTGAAATCACTTATAATTTTTTGATTTGACCTAATTTTGTATTGAATGCTTCAAACCATAAAGTTGGCAACCCTTGATCTATATGAAGAGTTACTTCTGAAGCTCTAAAAACTTCCACATCATCATATTTTCTTTTGTAGTCTTCACCAATAGATTAGGCATGGTGATCTACATCATATATCTTCATGTTGAGGTATCAACACCTCTTCTCTAGTGGGGGACAAAAGATATCCATTAAAGATTCCCCTAATCCATAGCTCTTAGCTTAGGTTCTAGAGAAAACATTTGCACCAGAGGATGGTATAGATTCTCCCTTGTCTTCTATCTCTTCCTTCTTTCTCCAAATCTTTTCCATTTCCTTCTTTATTTCTACAAAACCCACCTTTTTGATTGGTTCATTCGTTTTTATCAGATTATCCTTCATTGTATTTTTGCTTATGCAAAACTTGGAAATATGTCCAAGTTTACTACAATTGTAGCATACAACATCTTATGAACAACATTCCTTTCATTTATTCTGGATCTGCATTGATTAGATTTGTGTCCAAATCCATAGCATGTATAATAGTAGCCACTAAAAGATTGAATCATAATACCATTGCTATAGCTATTCATCATTTGAACTCTATATTTGCTTGCTTTATGACCAAATCTTTCCAATGTAAAACATTGACTGGTAAAGGATGGAGCATTCTAATTCATTCTTCTTCCACATTCTATTGCTTTATGTCCAAATTTATTGCAAGAGTAATAAAAACCATTGAAAGATGGGTACCTTTGTGTAATTGGTTGTCTGATTGGAGGTCTTCTAGTATCATTCCTTTGATTTTGGATCTTGTCATTATTCTTCTTATCTTCAATCTTCTTTTTAGTATTCGATGTCTGATCTGACTTTGAACTTTCTCCTATCTCAAATCCCAATCCTTCTTTGTCTTTAGATCCTATTTGATTTGCAATCATTTCATCATGCTTTGTAGCACTCACCTTGAATTTGTCTTTATGACTTCTTTCTTTCTCCAAGTCTAATCTTAGATTTACCACTTCTTGTTCAAGCCTTACACATTCCTCTGATTTTATTTTCACCATTGCATTCAAGAATTTTTCAACTCTCTTCTTTTCTTCAAATTTCACTTTCAAACCAGTGATGGATTCATTTGCTTTCTTTAATTTATCACTGAATTCCTTATGCCTTTATTTGAACTTCTTAATTTTCTCTCTCAATTTTCTGATGCATTCATTTGCTTCTTTGATGTTTTCTTTCAGATCTCTTTTTTCATCTTCAACCTTTCAATATCTTCACTAGCAACTTTGAGTTCTCCATCTTTTTCAAGCATGTAATCTTCTTCTATGAATCCAATTGTTGGAATTTATTATGAGGGAATAGGAAATTTCCTATCAACATAAATTTTCTATCAGCCATGTATTCAACCTCCAATATCTTCCCAAAGTGGTTAAGCTCCTTCCAAGGAACCAAGCTTTGATACCAATTGTTGAACACCTAAAATACTGAGAGGGGGGGTGAATCAGTATTCTCTTAAACCATTTAAGCATTAAACATCCAATCATAAAAAAATATTCAATTTTAGTAAGGAAAGAAAGCATGAAACATTCACAACATCACATAACACATGAACACCAATATTTTTTACGTGGAAACCCCAAAATGGGAAAAACTATGGTGAGGGTTAGCTCACAATATATTATAACTAGTTATAGTATATTTGTAGAAGTACTCACTGCAGGTGGACTCACTATCCAAAGAGAAAAAAATAGAAGATATTTGGTGGATCATAGCCTATTTTGAATTGTTACAATTGCATCTTACATATGCATGAATTACAGTTCCATTTAAGCACAATAAACCAACTTTATTTGATTCTAATTCAACACTCTACCTCGCTCTCCATTCACACAATTTTGATCTTCAACTTAACATTCACAACTTAACTTCACACTTCTATAATAAAATTTGTATCATATCATCACATGTTAGACCAAACACTGAAAAAAATCCAACATATATATCCACATCAAGTGTAACATCAATTAGGTCAGCCTAATTATATGTAACACCCAAAATATAACTTGTCAGCTCAAAACATTCATACACATCTTGCACCACAATTCAAATCTTAAAACAACTTGAAATGGGTCAGCATGGACCTATAATTGATCTCACATAAGACTACAATATTTACTTAACCTTCACATACCTTCAAACATATTAGGTCAACTTTGCATAAGACATAAAGGAAAAAACTTTCAATTGTGTATCCACATCTTGACACGTGGACCTCAAAACGCAGTGCCAATTAAAATTCATACTCCACCACTATCTAGAAACTTATCTTCAAAATTGTAAAGCCAACAACTCATTCATGGAGACGTGTGGAATCTTCCACACAACTGTATTGTATAGAAAATCATTATAACTTTCCAAGTCAATCTTTGTTACTCATTTCTCTCAAACCACTTTCCAAAACCTAATGAAAACTTAGAATCATATACATCTAACATCCACAAAAATTGGGTTAGAAGTGTAGAGTGAAATCTTCATTCGCGGAGTGGTCTGAATCTAAAAATTGATGCATTGTAACATTGTATATGCAAAATTGACACTTAGTCAATTTCCCATACAACTAATATCTTTACCAAACAAAACTAACTGGTAAAAATGTCTTCCTCAACACCTCAAAAAACTATTAGAACTGATCAAAATGGTCTGCAACCAAAATCTTCAAATAAGTCATGATGTTGGAATCAATGACAACACTACAACGCATCATTATGTACCTTCCATGCTCATGTTGCCAAATAGCATCATTAATGACATTCTTCCAACAAAGAGAAGGATAATTTAACCCTTGAGATTAATAACTTGAGAGAGAAGCTCAATAAAAACAAGGAAGAATTTAGAATAGCTAAGGAGGCATATATTAAGAAGGTGTCAGATTTGATTAACAATATTTTGGGTCATAAGTTGTCAAATATTTTGAGTAAGGTAGATAAGGTATGAGACAACTATACGATTTTAAAAGATGCATATCATCAACCATGCTCAATCAGGAGTGAGATTGAATTTTTTTTGAGTCATATGGGCCCCCGAAGTTGCATTGTTAATAATTATTTTAAAAGACTCCAATTTTTATTATAGTTTGGTGTCTGACATTCTCTTGAGGTCAAAAATGTTGGATGGAAAATCATTAGCCATCATATTAGATATAAGGAACTCATAAGGAAATTATTAGATACTTTTGAAGGATTTGATGAGTTTCATATGCCTCCCATTTTGAATAATGATGGAGAGATAAGGCCTTGCAAGGAATGGAGAGATTATTTTGATAATATTCTCTCATATATATGGAAAAATAAATAAAGGTGGTTAGATAGATACAAAGCAACTAAATATTAGTTTAGATTTTCTTTCTAATCTTGAGTACAATGTGATAGGCTTCTCTAATATGGTGCATGTCCTAATAAATGATGACTATAAAAACTATATGATTAGGGTAAACTAGTTTCTCCCACTCATAGGAAACATGCCATCAAGGAAATATGATGATAAAGAGAAGAGTGTTGTAAAAACTTGAGTTTATTTTCAATTGGCTTTTACCAACAAGCATAAGTGCAACATCCACAAGTCAAAGAAGGAATGTCAGAGGTGTCCTATCAACTTTAAGAAGAAATTTTGAGAAAATAAAATCCATCTACACATATAACTACTAAAATATATCTAATTACTTCTGCATTACTTACATCCTCATGTATAAATGTTATTGTCCTTTTGTAAAGTTGTCACCACTTAAGTTTTATCTTTTAGTGATAAGTGATAGAATAAATATTTTTTCATATTTCTCCCTTATTTATATAAAAGGGAATTATGATCCTTATTCAAAGGATTCTAGTCCTAAGCTTTTTGAACAAATTCTGTAAATAATTAGTCCTATACAAGTAGGTCTTCTAAATTTATAGAAAGATGTGTTGTAATTTTTCTATGTAATAGCAACAAACAACTCAATTCTATTATTTTGTATGAATACAAATCATATTGTTAATATCTCCATACTTTAATGCAATATATTTTGAATCTTAATAATCTAATGTCTTTCAAGGTTCTCATTGTACATTTGTTGTGATGAATATTGGATTGTTAGCTTCTATTCAAGTAATAGATTAAAGTTTCTTTTAATTGAATTTTGAAGATATTGTGGTTATAGTAGGGAGTTTAAAGTAGATTAATAGTATTTTACATCTGTTGGTTTCTTATTGTAAGGAAATGAGATTATAAAAAACATTAAGTTAGTTTTTAGCTTGTTATTCAGAGGAAATGCTTCATTCTTGACTTTGTAATGGATAAGGTGCCAATCAGGTTGATCCACATAATTCAAGCCTAGGTAGAATCAAACTCAGTTTGAAATTTACCTTTAGTGATATTTGTTCTTATTTATGCTCACTTCACACCATTAAAATAGAGAGCTATAAAGGGTTTTGAAGATTATTTAGCCAATCAGGCTCATCCTTTAAATTTTAAGTGTGAAATTATAAGTTTTTTTTTAGTTGGAAATGCCAACAATGTCTTCACCTATTGAAGAGAAATAAAATGATCCTAGGATGAAAGGAGGGGTAGATGTAATGTCTCTAGTTCAACATGAACCATAAGTTGATGAATTAGAAGATTTTATTTTTCCTAAGGTGAAGAAGGATCACAAGGAGAACCAGGTGATGTTGAGATGGTCAAATACCAACCTTAGCCTACACAAAATGATGTTAATATTACATAATAGAATCTAGTAGAGTCTCAACATGATGAAGACTCAACTAAAGATAAGTATTTTTCACCTACTAAAGTCACAAATGAATAAAATCAAGACACTAAGAAGGTTGATGCCTTAGAATATCATGAACAATCTGTAGACATGTAAAATTTACCTAACACCTATGACACACCATAAACAACATTGAGCAACATCAAACAATATCTAAAACTAATGCACGAGCATCTAGCGGTGTAAGGAAATCTTGCATCACCCAAAAAAAATGTTTTCTTTATTTTATTTAGTTGTTTTGAGTCCCATGATGGCACTTTGGGGGTATAAAACTGTTAGGCATCAAAAATAGTGAAAAATGGGCACTTACTATTTTTAGTAAGTTGACCTAAACAGACTCGTATAGACATGAAAATTTACCCCAAGGAGTAGAGCTAAAAAAAATTCCAATTGCGAAAGAATCACCTTAGTACCCTGCACGGTTTGGGAGAAATTAAGGTTTTCATCCTGAGAAATTTCTCCAATGCAACTTTAAATTCAGATATAAAACTTTAGAGGCCCTAAAATAGCTCAAAAAGTGGTTGAACTGACGTATGGTGGGTTCATGCATTGTAGAGCTCATTGAGAGCTTTTCGATGAGATGCAATAATAGAAAATTAGACACCCGGATCAAAATTTATGGCCCCATGAAGTTGGTCCTCTAAAAGGTAATTTTCATAAAAATTTCTTCCTAGGCTATAAATCAAACAGCGGGACTTTTGGCACCAAAACAAAAAGGGGAAATTTGAACTTTCCAGAACATTCTAGGGCGGTTATTGGGAAAAATAAAAAGGTTTAAGTGGGGGTTGTAGAAGGAGGCCCTGATAGTGCATATTGTGGCTTTGAATAGTAGACTTTCTTTTTAGATTTGAATTTTGTTCTAATAAATCAAGCCCATGAGGCTGTAGCATGTAAGATTTGAGTCTATAATTTCATTTTCTGAAAATAATTGAAAGTGAGTCATTTTTCTATCTCGCATCTTCTATGTTGGTATCTGATGTTGTGATTTCTATGGGTTTTGGGCGATGTGGCCCTCATCAAGTGGTATCAAAGTAGGATTTTCTAAGTTTGTAATAGAGCGTTGAATGTGAGGCAGTTGCAGTAGGACTTGTGAGTGTGGGTTGAGTTCAAGATTCCTCCAAGACTTGCCCAATATAGTAGAGGTAGAGGTCGAGGTGGTGGAGGAAGAGATCCACCTAGAGATGAAATCAGAGCCCTTAGAAGACAATTGGAAACCTTGTAGCAAGAGGTTTGAAGAAGAGATGTGCAACAAGATAGAGATGACAATGAAGATGAAACGAAAGAGGAAATGGAAGAGGAAGAGTAGGATCTAATGGATCTTGGAGAAAGAAGATTTCTATGAGCGATCTCAAGCATTGGGAAGAGACCTAAAACGAAGGTTTCAACTTTCAATGGAAGTTTGAATCTTGAAGAATTGATTTATTGGATCAATGACTTGGAGGAATTGTTTGAGTTGGGGAGATTGAAGATCCTCATAGAGTGAGGTTTACAAAGACAAAATTGAAAGGTCACACCAGTATATGGTGGAAAGAGGTTTAGTTAGAAAGAGGAAGACAAGGGAAAGATAAAATTTCTAGATGGAACATAATGGTGTCAAAATTGAAGAAACAATTAATTCTAGTCAATTACGAATTGGAGTTGCTCAAGAAGATGTAGAGATTGAGGCAAGGAACAAGGACAGTGAAAGAATACATAGAGGAATTTCACAAGGTCCTTATTCGAACAAGACATTCTGAGGCGAATAAAGAGAAATTTGCTCGTTATATTAATAGGTTGAAGCCAAACATACAGGAAGAATTGGCATTGGTAAGAATGACCACCATTGAGGATGCTTATCAGTTTTCTCTAAAGGTTGAAGAATGACTAAACAAGAGGTTTGAGAACAAACAACTAGGTGGAGGTCATGGAGGAAAGACCAGTGGATGGTCATATGGATGTTGAAATGAAGATAAAAAGAAAGGTGACGACTTTAGTAGTAGCCAGAACCAGAAAGGAGATAACACATACCATCCTCGTGATCATAATAATGGAGACCAAAGAGGAAGAGGAAGATTAGGGCAAGGATTAGGAAGAGGAGGCTTCTATGGAACCTATTTCTAGTGTGGAGAAGAAGGACATAGAGCCTATAAGTGTCCTCAACATCAAGGAAGGACAAATAGAAGACCTGAGGGTAATGCATGAGTTGCACATGTAGATGCAAATGTTGAGTCTTCACATTTTGAGGATGTAGAAAGAGGAAAGGTTCTTGTTACTATAAGAGGCTTGGTGAATGAGGAGAAGGAACCAACTCAAAGGAAGATTTGTTTCACACTAGATGTAAGTTTGAAGGTAAAGTTTGTAATGTTATTATTGATAACCTTGTTTTAGAAGAAATGGTTAGTAAGTTGTGGCTGGAGAGAAGAAGGAATCTAAACCCATACCAAATTGCTTGATTGTAGAAGGACCATAAAGCCTTGGTAAATGAATAATGTCTGGTAAAGTTCAAGATTGGAAATTTCCATGATGAGGTATTGTGTGATATTATGCCTATGGATGTTTGTCGTATGTTGTTAGGTAGACCGTGGTTTTTTGATCAATGAGCAATACATGATGGACATGCCAACACCTATTCTTTGAAAAAGGATGGAGTTCATCATAAGTTGAATCCATTGAAAGAGGTAGAGGAAAAGGTGTGTAGTAATGCAAGAATTTGTTTGGTTGATGGAAGAAGTTCCTAGAAGGTATGAAGCATGAGCATATGTGTTTTGCATTGATCCATAGAGTTAATAAAGAAGATACTACTGAGGTGCCTATAGAGGTTTCAAATTTGTTGAATGAGTTTCAAGCTATTATTTCTGATAACATGCATGAAGGTTTGCCTCCTGTAAGAAAGATTAGTCATCAAATGGACATGATTCTTGGAGCCAATTTTCCAAATAAGGCAGCTCATCATATGACTCCAATAGAGAGTGAAGAGTTGAATAGATAAGTGCAAGAGTTGTTGTGGAAGGGATTGATCAAAGAGAGTTTGAGTCCATGTGTAGTACCTACAATACTAGCACCAAAGAAGGATGGGGAATGGTGGATGTGTAAATATTCTAGATCCATCAACAAGATCACCATCAAGTATAAGTTTCCCTTAGCAACAATGGATGAAATTATGGATTGTTTGAGTGGAGCTGAGTACTTCACGAAGATAGATTTGAAGAGAAGATATCACCAAATCCAAATTAGAGAAGGAGATGAATGGAAGACAACATTTAAAACTAAGGAGGGCTTGTACGAGTGGTTAGTCATGCCTTTTGGGCTAACCAATGCACCGAGCACATTTATGCAGCTTATGAATCAGGTATTGAAATAATTTTTGGGAAAATTTGTTATTGTTTATTTGGATGATATTTTGATTTTTAGTAAGACATTGGAGGAGAACTTGATGCATATTCGAAGAGTTTTTGAGAAGCTAAGGGAGGAGAAGTTGTTGATTAATTTGAAGAAATGTAGTTTTGTGAAGAGAGATTTGGTGTATCTAGGATTTGTTGTCTCAACAGAGGGTCTCAAAATGGATCCAAAGAAGGTGAGAGCTATCATTGAATGGCCTAATCCAAGGAGTGTTACAAAGGTAAGATCATTTCATGGTCTAGATATCTTTTACAGAAAGTTTATTAATAATTTTAGTAATATTTGTGCACCTCTAACTAAAGCAATGAGAGGGGATAGAAAAGAGTTTAAGTGGACTACAGGAGTAGCCAAAAGTTTTGATATGTTGAAGAAGAAAGTTATAGAGCAACCTATTTTGACACTTCCAAATTTCAATGAGGTCTTTTATGTAGATTGTGATGCTAGTGACATTGCCATAGGAGTTGTTTTGAGTCAAGAAGGTAAGCCTATTTCTAAGAAGAAATATTATGTCTATGATCAAGATTTTTATGCTATATTTTAGGTTTTGAAGAAATGGAGACACTATTTGTTGCCAAAATAATTTGTTTTATATACTGATCACTAGGATTTGTATTATCTCAATAGTCAAGGAAAGTTGAATCAAAGGCACTTAAAATGGGTTGAGTTTTTGTAGAGTTATAATTTTGTTTTGAAGCATAGAAGTGGAAGGTCAAACAGAGTTGTAGATGTCTTAAGTAGAAGGCAAAATTTGTTGATAGAGATGAATATAGAGGTTGTTGGGTTTAATGGACTCAATATTTTGTATCTAGAAGATCCAAACTTTTTAGAAGCTTGTAAGGCTTCTTTGGAACTTGTTACATTGGATAACACAAAATGGTTGAATTTCTTAATTCAAGATGGGATGTTATTTAGAGGAAGCCAATTATGCATTCTAAGGAGCTCTATGAGAGAGAATCTAATCAAGGAGAAGCATAGTGGAGGATTGGCTGGACATTTTGGTCGAGATAAGACCATTTCTCTTGTCAATGAGAATTATTATTTGCCATAGTTACAAGAAGATGTGGGGTATGTGCAGGATCATCATGGAAAAAACAAGCCCTTAAGTGGCAAAAAATTTAGAAAAATCAGAGTTAGGCAACTTGACGTAAAAAATTGAATAAGTTATCTATATTATTTCAAAAATATGTAAGAATAGAATTTGTAGCAAATTGAATGTAGTTTCTAAACTACTGGTTTATTTTAAAAAAATAAAATCTATTTGGTGAATATTTGATCTTTCAATGCAGTAGTACTTAAATTTCAGGGAAAAATAGAAGTAGGTGTCTATCACGTCACCCTAACCACAATAAAATGATAATATTTTTTATAAGATTTTAGATATAAAGTAAAGAGGGACTCATGTCTGATGTGATGCATATTTTTAGTAATTTTTTTTCAAGTAAATAATTAATTATGATTTTTTTATTACAACTTTTAAAAATAAAAAATTCATATGTCTAACCACCTTAACTTGTTCAAAACTTCATGAAATTCTTTCTTGTTCAAAACTTCATGAAATTCATTTCTTTTTTTTTTAATCCTATAGTATGCAAAGCATAGAATGTGACACATTTTTTAGATTCAAAAAATGTGATACCATTTGAAAGATATAGATGTTTTTCAATTAGCCTATCAATCAGGACTTTAGTTGTAATTCAAATAGAAAATAAATAATAATAATTTATTAAATTAAAAGTAAAGCATAATTTATATTGGTGGAAAGATGATAATATCCTTTAAAAACCCTTTTCGTTTCATCAATTTTGGGTAAAAAGAAAGTCACCAGCCACATACCCTACAAAAACCCATCATATTGCCACTTTTTGGCCCATCATGATCCTACACATACCCACATGAAGAAGTTCGTACAAAGTTGTAGAGTATGTCAGATGGCGAAAGAAACAAGTCAGAATCCTAGATTGTATCAGCCAATACATGTACCTGAGAGGCCATGGGAGGATATTAGCATGGATTTTGTTCTAACAAAAAGAGGGAATGACTCCATATTTGTGATGGTGGATAGATTTTCAAAGATGGCACATTTCATTCTATGTCATAAGACCAATTATGTTGTTCATGTTGCAAAGTTGTTTTTCAGAAAGGTGATGAGACTACATGGTCCACCAAAGAGTATAGTTTCAGACAAAGATACCAAATTTGTTGGTTATTTCTGGAGGAAATTATGGAAGGAGTTGAAGACAAATTTGAAGTTTAGTTATGCACACCATCCATAGACTGATGGAAAAACATAGGTGGTGAATAGGAGTTTGGAAAACTTGCTAAGATGCTTAGTTGGAGATAAGCCCAAGGGATGAGATTTGATTATACCATAGGCGGAATTTTCTTACAACAATTCTATCAATAGGAGCATTGGTAAATCACCATTCTAGATTGTATATGGGAGTAGTCCAAGAACTGCTTCTAAACTGAGAAAGATGGATAAGGGGGAGAAGACTAGTGCCGAGGCTGAAGATTTTGCTGAGCACCTAAATAATTTGCATGAAGAGGTGAAGAAACATATCAATAAGATTAACTCACAATATAAGGCTCAGGTAGATCAGAAAAGGAGGTATAAGGAGTTCCAGGTAGGAAATGAAGTCATGGTTCATTTGCAAAAGGAAAGGTTTCCAGTTGGTAAATACAACAAGTTAAAGATGAAGAATTTTGGACCATGCAAGATCCTAAAGAATCATGATTCAGGAAATGCTTATGAGGTAGAGTTGCCTAGTGGAATAAAAATTTCTCCTGTGTTCAACTTGCTAATTTTATAAAGTATCATGAAGGTGATATAGAGGAGGGGTCGATAAAAGAATAGTGGAAAATTCTAGCACCTACTTCAAAGAAGGAAGAGATAGAAGAAATATTGGATAGTCAAGTGGGTAGAAGCACAATAAACATGAAATATGTAGAGTACTTGGTGAAATGGAGAGGAAGGAATGCTAAAGATTCATCATGGTTATCTGAGGCTAAGGTTAACCATCTTGGTTTCCCTCTAATTCCTGAGAAGTGATAGGGTCACTTTTCAAATTACCCTGGGTGTTTGATGCAGGAGCATCCAGTGGTGTAGGGAAATCTTGCATCACCCAAAAAAAAAATTCTTTATTTTCTTTAGTTTTTTTGAGTCCCATGATAGCACTTTAGGGGTATAAGACTGTCAAGCGTCAAAAATAGCAAAAAATGGGCACTTACTATTTTTAGTAAGTCATCCTAAACAAACTTGTATTGACGTGAAAATTTACCCCAAGGAGAAAAGCTGAAAAAAAAAATGGTTGTGAAAGAATCACCTCAATACCCTACATACCCTACATGGTTTTGGAGAAATTAAAGTTTCCATCCCGAGAAATTTCTCAAATGCAGCTTCAAATTTAGATATAAAACTTCAAAGGCCCCAAAATAGCTCAAAAAGTGGCCAAACTAACCTACAATGGTTTAGATGTTGTAGAGCTCATCAAGAGCTTTCCGATGATATGCTTTAATAGCAAATCAGACACCCAGATCAAAAGTTATGGCCTTGTGAAGTTGGTCCTCTAAAGAGTGAATTTCATAAAAAAATCTTCCTAGGCTAGAAATCAAATGGCGAGACTTTTGGCACCAAAAAAGAGGGGGAATTTAAACTTTCTAGAACAATCTAGGGTGGTTATTGGGGAAAATAAAAAGGTTTAAGTGGGGGTTGTAGAAGGCGGCCTTGATAGTGCAGATTGTGGCTCTGAATAGTAGACTTTCTTTTTAGAGTTGAATTTTGTTGTAATAAATCAAGCCCATGAGGCTGTAGCATGTAAGCTTTGAGTTTGTAATTTCATTTTCTAAAAATAATTGAAAGTGAGTCAATTTTTTGTCTCGCATCTTTTGTGTTGGTATCTATTGTGATTTCTATGGGTTTTGGGCAGTGTGGCCCTCATCAAAAACCCTAATTTCCTCTATTAATTGAATAATACAACATTATTTAATTAATTCACTTTTTCATAATTTATGAAAAATTAAATAAATTTCATTTATTTAGTAAAGTCCTAAAAACTCTATTTCTACTATTAATTGAATAAAACAACATTATTTAATTAATTCATGTTTCTATCATTTTGACTAATTAAATAAATTGCATTTATTTAATGAAGTCCTAATCTTACTTTATTTTATCTTGATTGATTAAATAACACCAAATATTTAATTACATCACTAAATCACCTTATTCCCCTAAGTTAATTAAATTATTAAATCATAATAATTTAATTACAACGCTTTCCCTCCAAAATTTGAATAATTAAATCAAACCATTCAAATCATTCATCAAAAATCAAATCAATCTAATGCAACTTTGTTTGCAAAAGTCAAACTTGATTTGCATTTTCAACTCCAAAAAGGAATTAATTAATTAAATCAATTAATCTTTTCCTCACCCACTTTCTGATTGAGCAAATTACGATTGTTGACTGAGCCATCTAATTTGCTAACTAAGCCATCTAAATCCTGACTGGTCAATCTAAATCCTGATTGATCAATCTAATCCTAACTAACCAGTCTATTCCTCAATCACACAAATTGTGCAATCTATTTTTCACAATATACTCATGTCTAAATCCTCTCAACACCTTTCAATCATCGATATTGACTCAACATTGTTTAATCCTGATTGTCCATTTCGAATCTCATTTTCTATATAACAAATCTCTTTCCTCACAAAAAAGGAATGAAGAATCAACATCATTTTCACAATGAAGTACTACCAACATTCACAACCACCATTAGAGCTTCAAAATTTATTTAATCAACCAAAATCAACATCATTCTTCAAGCTTTTGCACATGAACTATGGAGGATTCATAGTGATACGAGTAATCCAGCATTAGGAAAACACACTCCAATACGAGATGGGTAAATTTTTTATTGTTGGATTCATTTGTTTATGTATTACATTAGCATGTTCATGAATTTAGTAATCTTAATTATCCATTTCATAAGTGTAGGATTAAATCTAGATTAGTGATCTTGATCATAGATTAGATTTCTAATTTCAATTGCATTTATCTTGTTTGTATCTATGATTTTCCCCCTTACACATTCTAGCACACCTCGTAGGACCATGGTCCCCTACACTAACATTCATATGAGTCATTTTTGAAGTTGAAGGTTCTGGAATCACATTTGAAGAAGTTTTCACGTGCTATCCCAATTTTTTTTGCAATTTCCTATCAAGAAAACTGAGCATTTGACTCAAATCTGTGCATCTAACACTAAAAATTGTGCATTTGACATTTGTCTAAGCGTTTGATTCTAATAGTGGTGCACTTACTCTAAACCTGAGCATTTGGCTAATGATAGGGGTGCACTTGCTCTAAACCTAAGTATTTGATTATGAGAGGGGCACACTTGAATTTGATTTCTGAGCATTTGCTATGATGGAATTGTGCACGAGATCGAAAAATTTGTAATTGATTATTTGCTAACGTATGTCTATTTTTGAATGTGTGATAGGTGCTAATGTGTTCATATGCAAGATTTAAGAAACACTAACTTGTTTTCTATAGGGAAGACAAATGGTCAAAGCATTCTAGATCTATCAACATTTTTTGATAAGTTAGGAATATTTGTTTTGGTGCATAAAAAAAACAAACAAAATTTCTTTTTAGTGCTCTTAAAATGAACTATTTCAAGCTTTCTTAAGGTAGGAATCATCATTTGGTGCTTTAAAAAGAACAAGACAAATGCACACTTCATTTTGGTGTTATTAAGAATTGAACCATTTCCATGCTTTCTTAAATTAGGAACCTTTTATTTGGTTCTTTAAAAAAAAATAACCCATACGAATCTTTCATTTTGGTGCTCTTAAGAATGAACCATTTCAAAAAATTTCTAAGTTAGGAATTTATTATTTGGGGCTTTAGAAAGAACAAAACATTTCAATTAAGGTTCTCTAAAAATGAATTCTTTCCAAGTTTTCATAATTAGGAACTTTGATTTTGGTGCATAAAAAAAAGAACAAACATAAAACGATTTCCTTTTGTTGACACGTGCTTGTTTTTACTTTTGTTGACCATGTTAAGACTAGGATTGATTTCTTAGAAACACTCATATTTGACACTTAAAAGTGAAAAAGTTATTTTTTTTTTGTCTTGCACCATTGCTATCTTAAATGATTGATATCCAGAATACTTTGTATTTGTGCAATTAAAAAGAACAAGTTATTTTGTTGTATTCACATATTTGTGGAGATAGCACCGCTCAAGGTTCTTAAAAATAATCAAAATTCTATGAAGTGTTTGCTATACATTTAGTGTTTAGAAAGCTAAATAGTTGTCTTCTCCCCTGGCACCTTTTGGCGATCTTGGGTGAGCGAAAACATCTTGAGCTTCACACCTTTCTTTTCAAGCATAACCTTTTAGAGGGCTTGCCTATTGAGAAATATCTTGCATTGGAGAACTCATAGGTGACCCAAGTGGTACTTTTGTTTTAGACCGCTATATAAATAAGTTGTGGGTGTGAGGAAAGTTCTATTGCAAGTGGATTCACTTTGAGAGGGGGGTGAATCAGAGTGAAGTAATTTTTAAATTTTTTACTCTGAAAGGTACAACAAGACTTTTTACTATTTTTAACTCAATGTGGTAGACTTGTTTATGTAAGTGTACATCAACATTTAAAATCAGATTAACATGAAACTTGAGTAAAATTTATAACTCATGTTAAAAGCATCATATGATATTGTTCAATTAGAGTGTGAACAATCTTATACGTGCTTTTGTAATAGAACAACTTTGCTCAATAAAAGACTTTTTAACTTTGCATGAAATTTTTTTGAAATAAGAAACTTTTGATCATACTAAACATATCAAAGCATTGACTGAATGAGCACATTAACATGAAACAAAATGAGAGACAAATAATATCACATAACATAAATATTTCTTGAGTGGAAAAACCCTCTTGGGGTATAAAAAACCACTCGCTAAAATTTCCCTTTTATTAATCAAAGAGCACCAACTCTGTAACAATGTGGAGCACCAACTCCCATAATCTTTCTAAAGCACCAACTTCATCAAACATTCAAAATATTGCAACCCATCAGAACCTTATAACTACAATCATTCTTGTAGTCATAAAATTACAATAGGATACAAAATGATTTTGCAATAATGCTCAACTCAAAACATAATCTCTATGATACAATCAGAGATAAAAACAATATGAGCCCACTCTTCTCTTTTTACAAAATGATTTCACAATGAGCAATACTCTATCCAGACAATTTCCTTTCTTCATACCACACACACTTTTTCCTCCAATTTTTTGTTTTTTTTGCAGAGATACATATATATACAATGTTTGTGAAACGGTTATACAACTTTGTCAAGAAAACTCTGATTTCAATAACTAGAGTTTATGAAAATAATGTATAATCTAAAGCCAATAAAAAATCAATGATATGAAGATAAAATGCCACTGAGAGATGAAACCTTTTAGTTTACACTCGGGTTCAAGGTAGTTTCAGTTTAGTTAAGAAAATTATTTGAAACTAAGAAACAAAGTTTTCTTTTCCTCTTCATTTACCAAATTTACCATTGAAATATAAAAAATAATGCATAGATATTACCTCTGTTACGATGGAATTAACCTGCAATTAAAATCCCTGAAGTTCTTCATGAAAATTTCCAAAACTACCACTTCCAATTCAAACAAAAACTACCAACATTCTTGCCAACCACCAAAGATCAACATAACTGAAAACCAAACCAAAATACCAAAGCAACCTTGCACACTATGCAACTGAAGTTCCAGCATGGCGGCGCTAGGGTTCCAAACTATTTAATGAAAATGCAATATCATTTTTCCCTAAACAAGTCTTCTCTCAAGTCAATCGATGAATTTTCCAAAGTTAATAAAGATTTGGAGTCCGAAGTCAAAAAGACACAATAATAATCAACTAATTAAAAAATGCTTGAGTCTGCTTGACTAATCATTTACCAAGGACCCGACCACATGATCACCTCCAAATTTTTCTTGCAAACTGTTGACACATAATAAACTATATTTAGATTCAAAGATTCTCATAATGCCGAATTAACCATATGATATAAGCATATGGCTTCCAAGTGATATAACCAAGTAACCTTCAAACACAATATCACCGTTGAAAAATACTTTGGGAAACTCGATAGGGTTTATTCCATGAAGATGTCTACCCCACACAACATTAACATACCGATGATAAATTAATATCATATGTAAAAGGCTTCGAATAGTCAATATGAGTATTTTCCTTTGGATACCGACTACAAAGTCAAGGCTTGGGCATAGAAATCACCAAATAAAAATGATAGAAAATTATATGACATTTGAGCCAATAAACACCATCAAACAAATGAAATACTGGAACCAAAGTGTATACTATGCCACCAGATAAAATGTGAGAATATGATATTTTTACTAAACCAAGTTTCATGGAGCAATTGAATCAATAACCAAACTTCCTGAGATGGAGTAATTGCTTGATGAATCAATATAAATAAGCAACAATCCAATAGTATGTATCGAATTTATCAACAATAAGTCATACCAATTGACACCATATTGCCATAAGCATTATCTTCATTTGTATATGCGATGAATCAATATACATGAACATGTGAAGGTGACAATGCGATAAATATGAAGCTGAAGAAGGCCCTATCACCATGAATACCATCTAAATAACCTAAATCAAACCTTATCACATTGTCAGTCCAATTAAATCAAGATCTCAACTGTAATCAACTTGAAACAAATTGATCCGGGGGACAATTTTTTAGTGAAAATTGTGGTCTTCCCAATACTCTAGATTTTAGCTTCATCAGAAAGAGAACGATGTCTTGATTCCAACGCAACTTGAACGGGGTGAAAAGGACTCTGTTTGTGCAAGTTACGGCCAGTCAAACTGGCTTCAGGGGTGTTTAGAAGGTAGAAAAATAATCATCTCAGAAATTGACGGAACTAGCGTCATCGCGAAGATCTCGTCGAGACGAATCTGACGACGTTCGTTTCATCGAAATCCGATGTCGTATGCTCGAGCTAGAGATAGTCAAACTTTAGTCAACTTGAAGGGACAGATGATGATGTCATCATGCTGACGTGGCAGTCCGTACTGTATGGAATCAACATGGATGAATTTTGACCTGACACATGGCAGGTGAGTCATCGGTACGGAGCCAATCAGATGATGACATGTGGCAGTCCGTACGCTCAGTCAACATTGAAGTGGCAGTCTAGTCAGCTTGACACATCAACATCTCTGGCTAATCAGGGCTCGACACATGGACGGCTTGGTTAGAGACACGTCGGCGACACAGTCAGTGTACGGTAGAGCTACGTCAGCAGGTTCTGCTCAATACGGGTTTGACACGTGGCACTGTGTTTGTGTGCTCCTCCGGCCGGTGGTCAATTTTTTTTAACCAAAAAAAGGGATGGGGTTTGACCCCGTGATTTCCGCCGGACCAACCAACCTGCTCACCGTTGCACCAACACGGGCGCTCACTATAGTATAAAGTTTGCGGTTTTTTTTGTTGATAATTTTTGAAGATTTGTTTGTTAAAACAAAAACCACCGGGCGGTTGGAACCCGCAAACTGCCGAGTGCTAAAAAGAATAAGCACCGGTAGACCACCAACAACGGGTTAAATATGTAAGGAGTTCGGTTAGTTTTGTTAAAGATTTGAAATTGAAACCTCTAACAAATGGCCAAATAAGGCCAAAACAAACAAAACCCATTATAACTACTCCAACAAAAAGATTGCAGAAGCCAAATTAGACCTGATACGAGCTGATCAGGGAGGTTATGCAATTAATTGAGTGGTTAGGCCTAATTAGGCAAGTTTTTTGTATAAAAAGAGGGGTTGAGATGGGATTTCCAAGTCCAGGTGGTGAGATAGCAAGAGAATGCTTGAGAGATTTGAAGACGTTTCTGCACATCAGAGTAATGTCATGCTGCTGTGCTTGAAGGAGATGGTCTTGAAGCAATTGTAACTGGTTTTGGAGCTAATCGGATCAGTCCTCCATTGGAGAGGGACCCGGAGACGTAGTCCTTAGGGACGAACTCCGTTATCAATTGTGGTTTCGTCTCTCTATTTCTTCTCTCTTTCTTTCCCAGTTCATTATCTTGGCATCTATTTTATGTTATGTTCATTTATTCATTTGAGCATTTAATTATGTAATCATTCATGTTAAGCGTTGTAATAATTGATCTTTTACGTTACGCATTCTAAAAGCATTTAGTCCTAGATCCTAAATAGATCAAGTTGGTATCAGAGCTATGTGTGGCTTGTATTGCAATTTGAATGCTAACGAGATCCAGGTTGCAATGAGGCGAAGGAGAACTTGAAGAATACAATCTAGAAATTGAAAGACGAAGAGTTAATCAACCGTCACAGATGGAAGCAAAAGAAGGTGGAAAAAGTTCAGAGCTCAGTGACAAGGATTTCCAGAAGCTATTCCTTGACATGAAGGCGATGGTGGATGAACTTTATGCAGACAAGAAGAAGCATGAAAAGGGAGGTTATTCAAAGCACAAGAAGCAGGAAGATCAGAAAGACACAGAGGAGAAAGCTCCAGAAACTCCTTCTCCTCCTTCTTCTCCCTCTTGTTCTCCTCCCCCTTCTTCTCCTCCTCCTTCTCCTTCTTCTAATGTAAATCCATTTAAGAGCAAGTCTAAGCCTGTAATTAAGCTTGATGTAAAATTTGAGTTACCTAAATACTGTGGGGAGTTAAATGCTGAGAAGTCAGACGATTGGGTCCAACAAGTAGAAGTATACTATAGGATACAAGGCCTAGTAGAAGATGCTTCTAGGATTCAATTAGCAACTCTCCGGTTGGGAGGTACAGCTCTCACCTAGTGGGAGAGTAAAACTCGTGAAGAAATTGCTCGCCATGGTCAAGTTAACATGTCTTGGACGGAGTTTTTTGCTGCCCTTAGGAAACAATTCTACCCTTTAGGTTACATGCAATAGTTAACCATGAATTGGCAAACCTTTAGGCAAGGTAAGGGGTAGTCTGTCTAGGAGTATACTCATGAGTTTAGGAAATGGGCCATTGCTCTAAATGTTCCCTTGTATACCCAAGACACATTACTTAAGTATATTGGTGGTTTACATTCTTACCTTAGGCACACTATTTTGATGTTGAGTCCCAACAATCTAGACGAGGTGTCTGTTCAAGCTACTCATATAGAGTCAAGGGGTAAGAACACTTTTAGTGATAACTTTTCCAAGAAGCCATCTAAGTTTGAGGGTAAGTCTAAAGGGAAAGAAAAAGACAAAGATAAAGGCAAAGGGAAGAAGATAGCTACATCTAAGAAAGAGGGTGAGAAACCCACATGCTCCCATTGCAAGAAAGAGGGGCATGATGATTCAAGATGTTGGAAGCTTCATCCTGAGTTGAGGCCAAAAAGATATGGAGCTAATAAAGGCAAGCAAAAGACTACTACAGTGATTCAACAGGATCTTGGTTCTGACTCTAGAGATGAGACAAAGATTGTTGCTACCGGAATCCAAGGTAAAGGGAAAGGTATATCTCTCTCATCTGATGCAAGTTTTTCTAATGCCAGTGCAAGTACAAGTAAAGAATCTTCTCCTAAGGTTGATAAGCAAAGAAATGAATTGTTTCACATTCGTGTTGTAACAAAACACACTAAGGTTGATACTCTGTTTGATACGGGTTCACAAGTCAACTTAATATCTGAAGAAGTTGTAAAGAAACTTAATTTGGCTACAACACCTCATCCGAAACCATATCCACTTGGATGGGTTTGCGATGATGCTCAACTACAAGTAACTAAACAATGTAAATTGAGATTTGCTATCACTGCAAACTTTGTAGATGAGGTAGAAGTCGATGTGGTCCCTTTGGATATTTGTGGGCTTGTGTTAGGGAGTCCTTATCTTTATGACATAAAAGCAATCTTTTATAGGGGGGAGAATAAGTATCATCTTTTTAAAGATGGGATAGAATACATTGTACGGGCACATAAGGTGAAGACTAATCTTACACTAGTTAATGCTGGTCAAATGAAGAGGTTGGTCAATTCAAGTAAAAACTTTGTATTGATGCTTGTAAAAGCCAAAGAAGATGATAAATCTAAGGTATTCAGTCGAACTTTGAAAGATCATGTAAGTCATGTAAAGAAAGTCTTTGATGTATTGAGAAAAGAAAAATTGTATGTAAAGATGTCTAAATGCGAATTTGCTAAGACATCCTTAGTGTACTTAGGCTATGTCGTAGGGAGTGGTCAATTGAAAGTAGACCCTGCGAAGGTCGAAGCTATTGTAAAATGGCCTAAGCCAAGTACAGTCACAGAGGTCAGAAGTTTCCTAGGTGCAATTCAGTACTGGAGAAAGTTTATTGCAAATTTCTCTTATATAGCATCACCATTGCATGCATTAACCAGTACAAGAGCAACTTTTCAGTGAGGAGGTCCACAGCAGAAGGCTTTTGACACTTTGAAGGGAAAGTTGAGCACCGCACCAGTTTTGGCCTTACCAGATCTACATCAACCATTTGAGATCGAGATAGATGCGAGTGGATTTTCAATGGGAGCAGTACTCATGCAAGGAGGTAAACCAGTTTGCTACCACTCTGAAACTTTTTGAGGAGCAGTAAGTAACTATCCCACTTATGATAAAGAACTTTATGCTTTAGTTCAGAGTGTTAAAAAATGGAAACATTACATAATGGGGAAAGAAACTGTAATCCACACTCCATCACCACTTCAATATTTGCACTACAAACTAAACCGCAACAAAGTAGGCACTTTCGGTGGATGGGTTTTCTACAGTTTCATTTGGTTATTAAGTATAAGAAAGGTACCCATAACAAAGCAGCGACATGCTCTCTAGACCTCCTATGATGAATGCTTTGATAATCCTTCAGAATAGTTCTATGGTTCATGAAAGTTTTCAGGAACAATATACTAATGATGAGAACTTTAAGGATATCTATGTTGTTGCTTTAATGAATGGTAAACATGTAGAAGAGAAAGATTATTATGTGCAGGATAAACTGTTATATCACCTAGGAAAATTATGTGTTCCAAAAGATGAACAAGCACAAGTTATCAGAGAAGCACATACCTCATTGATTGCAGGACACTTTGGGGTAAACAAAACATTGACTCAGCTGTAGAAATATTGTTATTGGCCTCGTATGCAAGAAACTGTAACTAAGTATATTAGAGGTTGTGTTATGTGTGCAACTAGTAAGCCTAGTAACAGGAAGTTGGGTTTGTACACACCTCTACCTGTACCTTCTCGTCCATGGGAAAGTGTGTCAATGGACTTTGTTGGGGGGTTACCTATGTCTAGGAAGGGACATGATTATTTGTATGTAGTAGTTGATCGGTTCAGCAAAATGTGTATTTTGATGCCTTGTAAAAAGGTCACTGCTGAACTGACAGCTCATTTGTACTTTCAATTTGTATGGGTTCATTTTGGGTTGCCTACTTCTATTGTATCGGATCGAGATTCTCAATTCTTGGGGGAATTTTGGTCAACTTTGTGGGGACTCATGGACACCAAACTGAAGAAGAGTACAGCCTTCCATCCGCAGACCGACGGGCAGACAGAGGTTGTAAACAGGACAGTTGTACATCTACTCAGAGGTTACTGCAGTAAGCATCCTAAGTTGTGGGATGAGAGTCTTCATTATGTGCAACATGCCTACAACCATGCAGCACACTCTTCTACTAAGAGGTCTCCTTTCGAGACATGCTTTGGTTATGTGCCCAAGACACCGATGGATTTTGCTTTTGGGAAAGATGATGTTGAAGATGGACGCCATGATGCAGAGAAGGCTTTGAAGTTCATCCAGAAAGTCCAAGCAATTCATCAGGCAGTGGAAGCATGGTTGGAACAGAGCCAAGCAAAATACAAGGTTCGCCATGACAAGCATCGCATTGATCATCATTTTCAGGTTGGAGACAGAGTTTGGTTACATATCAGCAAGGAAAGGATGCAAGGTGAAGGTAAAAAGCTTAAGCCAATTAGGTATGGTCCTTTTGAGATCCTTGAGAAGATTGGTACCAATGCCTTCCGCCTCAATCTTCCTCCATACATGCATATTTACTCGGTTGTCAATGTTGAGAATTTGAAACTGTATGAGCCTCCAATGATCCTAGATGAAGTCTCAGACATTCAAGTTCCATCAGTTGATGACCTTTCTCCAGAGTACATGTCAGAGTTGCCAGAAGATGTTATTCTTGACAGGAATGTCAGAACTTCACGAAGAGGAGATGTTGAGTACCTCAGAGTGGGCCTAAAGGGAATGCATCCAAGCAAAGCAAGATGGATGGAGATTGGTAAAGTGAGGGAACTTTACCCTCACTTACTTTCCAAGTAATCAAGCTTTCGGAGGTCCTAAAGCTCTCCAGTGGGGAGGCCTGATCCGGGGGACAATTTTTTAGTGAAAATTGAGGTGTTCCCAATACTCTAGATTTTAGCTTCATCAGAAAGAGAATGACGTCTTGATTCCAACGCAACTTGAACGGGGCGAAAAGGACTCTGTTTGTGCAAGTTACGGCCAGTCAAACTTCTAGTCAAACTGGCTTTAGGGGTGTTCAGAAGGCAGAAAAATAATCATCTCAGAAATTGACAGAACTGGCGTCATCGCGAAGAGCTCATCGAGACAAATCCGACAATGTTTGTTTCGTCAAAATCTGATGTCATATGCTCGAGCTAGAGACAGTCAAACTTCAGTCAACTTGAAGGGACAGATGATGATGTCATCATGCTGACGTGGCAGTCCGTACTGTACGGAATCAACATGGATGAATTTTGACCTGACACGTGGCAGGTGAGTCATCGGTACAGAGCCAATCAGATGATGACATGTGGCAGTCCATACGCTCAGTCAGCATTGAAGTGGCAGTCTAGTCAGCTTGACACGTCAACATCTCTGGCTAATCAGGGCTCGACACATGGATGGCTTGGTCAGAGACACGTCGGTGACACAGTCAGCGTACGGTAGAGCTACGTCAGTAGGTTCTGCTCAATATGGGTTTGACACGTGGCACTGTGTTTGTGTGCTCCTCCGGCCAGTGGTCAGTTTGTTTTAACCAAAAAAAGGGATGGGGTTTGACCCCGTGATTTCCGCCGGACCAACCAACCTGCTCACCGTTGCACCAGCACAGGCGCTCACTATAGTATAAAGTTTGCAGTTTTTTTTGTTGATAATTTTTGAAGATTTGTTTGTTAAAACAAAAACCACCGGGCGGTTGGAACCCACAAACTGCCGAGTGCTAAAAATAATAAGCACCGGTAGACCACCAACAGCGGGTTAAATATGTAAGGAGTTCGGTTAGTTTTGTTAAAGATTTGAAATCGAAACCTCTAACAAATGGCCAAATAAGGCCAAAACAAACAAAACCCATTATAACTACTCCAACAAAAAGATTGCAGAAGCCAAATTAGACCTGATACAAGCTGATCAGGGAGGTTATGCAATTAATTGAGTGGTTAGGCCTAATTAGGCAAGTTTTTTGTATAAAAAGAGGGGTTGAGATGGGATTTCCAAGTCCAGGTGGTGAGATAGCGAGAGAATGCTCGAGAGATTTGAAGACATTTCTGCACATCAGAGTAATTTCATGCTGTTGTGCTTGAAGGAGATGGTCTTGAAGCAATTGTAACTGGTTTTGGAGCTAATCGGATCGGTCCTCCATTGGAGAGGGACCCGGAGACGTAGTTCTTAGGGACGAACTCCGTTATCAATTGTGGTTTTGTCTCTCTATTTCTTCTCTCTTTCTTTCTCAGTTCATTATCTTGGCATCTATTTTATGTTATGTTCATTTATTCATTTGAGCATTTAATTATGTAATCATTCATGTTAAGCGTTGTAATAATTGATCTTTTACATTACACATTCTGAAAGCATTTAGTCCTAGATCCTAAATAGATCACAAATCAAGCTGAAATAAAAAATAGACATCACCAAGACATCATCAAGAGCCATCAAATATGTAATAGTTCAAAGCATAAAGATCCTAAGAAACCAAATCTAAAACAATCGGACCATCTAAATAAATTTTATCTGCACATAAAGCTTAACATGATCAGTACCACATTAAGTGATGAAAAAATGCACCCAAATATATCAACCCAAAGCATGATCACCAAAACACTGAGAATGTCAAGTTTTCCAAACTGAACACAAAGAGCACCAAGTATTCAAAGCACTAATCAATTTTTTTGTTTTGTCATCAAGGACAATATACCACAAATAAAAAGCCAACAATTTCATCATCCTGTTGGGTGTTGTTGGCCTATGCCGACATATTCTCCCTCATTATCCTTGTGATGCATAAAAACCTATCAGGGCTAGAAGGTTCTTAATTGAATAAAACACTACATGTATAGGGGCCCAAAAATAATATCCCTAGAACATTACTAATAGCCAAATTATTTTAGAAGCTACCCTTTTATCCAAAAACATTCTTTGAAAGTGGTACATCAGAATTTACTTTCAAGAAGTTACTTTCCATGTCTGACTATAGGCCCGTGCCATAAGTTGCATTTAAAATCATCCCTTTGGGGCATGAGGAAGGCCTACCTAAAAGAATGGTTTCTATCCCTAGGGTTGTAATTGGTTGTTTATGTTAAACTTTCCAAATACATTCAAAACAAATTGGACATCAAATAATGTGATTGATCTAAAAATAACACATCCAAACAAACATTGAACATGATGGTTGAATTGCAAACCCTTTGAATTAGTGTATACTTGTGAAAGAAGCCCTATGTTTGCACTCTTTGAAAGGATTTTTTCTTAAAGGTTTCCAAATATTTAGGCTTTTATTTCATGTTGCATTGATCAAAGTAAACATTTGGGAACTATGGCTTGGGTATCATGATTTCATAAAATTGAGCTATAGACATGAAGGTCATACAAGTCCATGCTTTTTAAGTTATTCCAAGTGTTGTATCACTTGCCATACTCCAAACACAGAGAATTTAAGGAAAAAACCAAATTTACAACTTTCAAAAATTTAGAGAAAGATTGTTCAAAATAGAAAGAAAAACAAACAAAGACTACCTTTTTGCACAAAATTCCAGTATAGTTGTCACATTTTCTAAGAAGTTGTCAAAAATTATGAGCATTTTCCAAAAATTCATTGCATTTGCTCTACATCCTAGAAAATCCACTGATAAAAATTACTTGCATTTGACAGAAACTAAGCACTTGCTGTGGGACCCATGCACTTGCTTTTATTTCCTTGAATTTTCTTTTGAGAACCAATGCACTTGCCACTAAGATGCTTGCATTTTCCCAAGAAACTCACTTTTCCTAAATAGATATTGCATCTAACAAAAACACACAAAAGATGCATTTTCCATTCCAGCTCATACTTGCTTCTTTGAAACCTGAGCGCTTGACACATTTTTGGCCACACTTGATAAATCTGGCCGCTTTTTCTCATAGTCTTGTGCATTTTCTCATAAACCAATGCTTTTGCTTTATCTTGCTGACAATTGGAAAAACAAATCGAAACTATTTATAGGATCATTGTTAGAACGAAAAGATTGGAAAACCAAATAAGTAACATAATCCCTCATCTATTATTTCTATCCTACTTATTAGAAATCAAAATCAAACAAAACCACTGGGATCATTCCTTCACTCAAATGTCTATGACATCAACAACTACTTGGGACTTGTAAATAGTTCAAGTAAGCTTTTCTGCAACATATCCTCTAGAAAAGGAAGTGATATATCCACCCTAGTCCTTCAACATTTTGATTTCTGAGAAGTATCACCATTCCAAAAAATCACTCAAACCTTGGGGTCTTGAGCTTCATAACAACCATCTAAAAAAACTACTCACCTTATGACCATTTGATGTCCGACTACTTTGGTTCAACAAAAAAACCTTACACCAACAATCATACATCCACACTTTGAACTGATTGAAGGAGCACAAATAGATATCATTAGCATTTTAAGGAGCTTTATCTTTGAGACAAAAGAAACACCCAACTAGTGGAGAAATGTAGCAAACATCTTAGATAAAGAAGAGGAGGAAGCAGACCTAGCAACTAAACACCCATGTTACCACCTCCTACATGCAATAGGTATGATCCTCTTAGAAATATAAACCAAGTGACCTTATGATAGGGTATTGAGTATCAAAACATCCCCAAAACATGTCAATCTATTATCCAAATTACTCTTATCAAGGGTCACTACATCAAATAGGGAAACAACATCAAAGGTTTCAAAATCACCATCAAGGAATAAGTCCAGAACATCAAATTTCCCTAAATAAAATTGAGAGAGATCTTTAGGAACTTAAACGAAATCAAAATCTGATGTATCGCCAATACCATGTGCAATATCAAAACATTACATATCCACAACAAATGGAAATCATTCCACAAACACCTCAATATCCACATCAATAACACTTCCAATATCCATAGTATCAAGGAGTTCCACAACACCAAGGTGTACCTCAAACTCAAGATCGAATGATTCCTCAAATTCAATACCAAGGTGCACCCCACCCTCAAGGTATCTACAACACACAAAAAGGACTTAACCCTCCTTATACACAACATGGTTATCAAGGGCCCATGCCTTCACAAAAATTGACCTATGATCAAGCAAACATCATTGGACAACAAGGTTATAACATCCTTCCAAACCAAAAGAACACACCTATTGATGATATAACCTTGTAGTTACAAAATAACCATCAACTCAGTTACCAAAACAATCAATTGAACAACCAACAACAAAATCAAGAGAAACCAAATTAGGGAGGGAAATAGAGGTAATACGATCAACCAATAAGGAAATTCACCCCTTTGGGAGATAATTTAGAGGTAATCGTGCACAAATGAGTACAAAAAGACCTTATCAACATCAACGATAGTCCAAATTATGGTGAACTAAACTTTAAACCCCATGGGTATAGATTGTATGAACAATGTGAGTTCCAAAAAATCAAAGGTCATGATACATCATAATGTGTTACACTCAAAACTCTCATCAAGACCTTATTGATCAAGGAGAAATAGCTATTGAAAATGAAGTTCAAGGCTTAAACACTAATGACAACAATGACAATGTCTCAACCTCAAAAGTTGAAAACAATGATAAAGAGCTATCTATCATTGATCACATTGACAATGTCTCTACATCATCCAGTGAGCAATAGGACATACATCAAGAAATTAATCCCAAGCATGATCAAACTCAATCACCCAAGTCTATCAATGATCTAGTCCAAAATATATTGACATCATCCAATCTCATGGCAATACATATTGATGGTTAAGAGACTCTTAATCCAACACTTATGCCAAATGCAAAAAATCTAAGCCAAGAGCTATTAACCAAATGTCCACATATTGAGGAAATCCAAAGATCCTTTACAAGAAATCCTTTTTTTGAAATTGATCCATGTAAAGAGCATGAACCAAATCATATCAAAGATAATACCACACAAAGTCAAGATCAAGAATCCCTACCATCAAAATACTACAATGACTTAGCAGATATCTTTTGAGAAATCCAAGGCTTTCCAAAAGAAGAACACATCTATATTCCAATCACACATACATCTACCCATGAGATGCTTACTCCTAATAGACATGTAGATGATCTTCATCTAATACAAGATTCACATACTCTTGATATCATAAACAAGGAACAAGAGTCACCTACTCTTAACATCTTTACACATGATCAAAGCACAACAAAATCTATAGAAATATCTGAAATTGATCAAGAAGAAGCATTAAAAACCATAAACATCCTCCTGGTAGATTGAAGACATCAAGCATGAAAATATGGAGCACAATATCTTAAAATCAACAAAGATAATGGACAATCTTGAGCAGTAGAGCATTGGGTATACCATAGTCAAAGAAGCACCAATATAATTTGTAGGGCCATCAAAATCTGATATTTCACAGGATCAAGTTGAAAATATCAATTAAGAAGTTATCCCACATATTAAGGATCCTATTAGTGAAGAAGCTATCACATTTGAAGATCCACAATATAGCAGAGAAGGATTAGCACCTTGTTTCCAAGGTAAGACATATCCTATTGCAAATAATGTTTTTCAATGGATTCATTATCAAGATGGAGGATTAGGCCTACATGAACAAGGTATCCTAGAACCAAAGTAGATTAGTGGCAATCCTAAGCATCAAGGTCTTGGTTATTCAACAATTAAGGGATCTAAAAATATCAAGGATACTTGTATAATATTGGGGGAAACTTTATCTAATGCAAGCATCAACATAGAGAGCACAAAGAGTATTTATGATGAAATTTCTACCAACGCTACAACTAGCCATATCATGAATCATCATCCACGTATTTTTCCACCTTCTCATTGGGCCCAACAACAAGATAAAAATCTACACCCAAGAACAAAAAAAGTCATTGAAGCAGAAGAATTAGTAAAACAAAATGGACAATAAAATTTTAAATGGATACAAAAGAAAAAACAATAAAATCATCCCTATCAAACTCCATTAGTCAAAGAGACTATGGGGACAAATAAAAAAGGGAATTTCATCCATATAAAATGTCCAACAATGGAAAAGAAAGCTTCAAAAGCAACCTACAAGGTATATCAAGGTGTTGGTCCCAATCGAATCTCCATATCCACCCATTGTTGGTCATCATCCCAAGTTTGGAAAATAAAAGGTTCCATACTGTCAACCAATCTATCTGAATATCATATCCCTTAATGCATTTCACCATCCAAGATATTCAAATCTCAAATTAACCATGTGTTGGAAACAACTCTTTATCATAAGGATTATAAGGTCACTTTATCATGATGTGCACATCAAGGTAAAGTTAACTTTGGTATTGATAAGGAAGATAAGAATTATCAGGGGTTACATTCAAGCACCTGTATCCTAGCAAAAAAAATCCTCCAAGCAGAACATTTTTGGCACATCATGACAACAAAAACAACCATATCAACACCGGTAACATCTACATTAGCACCACTAGGTGGTTCAACATGAGCAAAATATTTCCAACACGATGAAAACCTTGTAAAAAGATGTCTTGTGTGACATCAAAAATCAATAAAAAGAAATAGAAAAATCAAGAAAATAGTCAAGAGAAAAATTGTCCTCCAGTGAAAACCACTATGGTGGCACTTTGGACAAGTACCGTGATGAAAACTTGGAAAACATATGTCATGTGTGGAATTGAGCATCTACATGCACCATTTTAGGTGGAAGCATCTCAACTGATCCATAATAAATCCAATCCATTTTTATCCAAAATCCAACTTATCTAGATCTTGAAAAAATTTGGGTGCACACTTTACACTTGCTTATGGAAAACATCTTGCCATGGGTCACTATCATTGATCCTATCCTATCCAGCATTATCTGAGCCACGAGGCATTGTCTAAAGGGGCATACGCTATCCAAAAATACTATCTTATCACAAGGTAATCTATCATTGCTAGACACCAGGGGAAAGTACTTATATCTTGCTTCAAAATAAATATTGATCTATGCCTTCTAGCTCATATCATGATCTAGGCATTGTCCAAACAACAAGGTGTGCCACATGGTACTCAATTCCTAGTTCATCCCAACAACAAGGTATTCTTGCCAACACACCACTTGGGTAACCTTTGAAACAGTTCGTCTCGACAACAAGGTATCCCACCAATGCACCACTATGGTAACCTTCAAAACACTCTATCCCAACAATAAGGTGTACCACCAATGCACTACCAAGGTAACCTCCAAAGATACCAAGAATGTGGATTATTCATTCACTCAAAAATTCTAAGATATCAACAGTTGCTTGAACCTCGTAGCTAGTTCAAGTAAGCTTTTCCACAACATATCCTCTAGAAAAACGTAGTGAAATATCAATCAAAGTTGTCAATATCTTAGCACTATCAGGGTAACCTTTGAAACAATTCATCCCAACAATAAGGTATACCTTCCAACATACCACCATGGTAACCTTCAAATCAATTCATCCCAACAACAAGGTATACCTTCCAATGCACCACTATGGCAACCTTCAAAACAATTTGTCCCAAGTTATACCTACCAATGCACCACCAGGGTAGCCTTCAAAACAATTCATCCCAACAAAAAGGTATACCCATCAATGCACCACAAGGGTAACCTTCAAAACCATTTGTCCCAATGACAAGGTGTACCACCAACACACTACCAAGGTAACCTTCAAAGATACCAAAAACGTGGATTATTCCTTCACTCAAAAATTCTAAGATATCAAAAGTTGCTTGAACCCCACAACTAGTTCAAGTAAGCTTTTCTATAACATATCCTCTAGAAAAAACACAGGGAAATATCAATCCAAGTTTTCAATATCTTCTACCCTGGAAAAAGGGTAAAAATCCAAAAAAATGGAAAAAAGGAAAAAAAAAACAAAAAAAAGAAAGAAAAATAGTAAAGAGAAATAAAATGTTCTTTGACTGAAAACCACTTTGTGGCACTCCTAGAATAGTTACCATAGTGAAATTCTAGAAAACATGCACTATGTTTGAATAAAACCAACATCATTATATATCGCCACTATCCACAACATCCACCCATCCATTTCATAATAAATTAAACAATGTATTCAACCATGGCTTGTTACCGATTTAGGAAAGTAGTCTTGTCTCCAATTGGTGGCAGCTCCACAAAACTAGTCGTGGGTTGGGTCTTTGAACGTCCTATCATGGTCATAAAATAGCAAAATCAAAAACATCTGAAAAAAGTGCAAAACTCAAAAACATTTGAAAAAAACATCAAAAACAAAACAACATCATTGGGTTATTCCTTCACTCATAGTCTAAGATATCAACATTTGCTTGAACCTCACAGCTAGTTCAAGTAGATTCCCTACATAGAAGTGGAATATCAATCCAGATTAACATTATTGTTTATCCCAAAAATAGTTTATGCTTTGAGTCAAATGGTCGAACTACGTGGTCTTTGCATGTACAATGTAGGCAAGGCTTAATAGCCCTCAAGAACCTAGGTCAGTCCCCTTAGGTTTCTATCATCTTTATTTCAACTTAGTCAAAAAATACAAAATCCAAAAACATTTAAAAAACATAAAAGGGGTAAAAAACACTCAAAACCAAGCAAACTACGAGCCTTTGCGTGTACAACATAGGCAAGGATTATCTTTGTTCAGCCCCCAAGGCCCTAGGTTAGTCCCCTTAAAATAACAAAAAACATCATAAAACTAAAAAAATCAAAAAGACCCATCCCCATCATCATAATCTGCAATAAAATTTTCACCCATAATAAAAAAATCATTTTTGATCGTGAAACTAATGGAAACAATGCAAAGGTATTTCCTACATATCTTTTGACAATTCACCAACAACATCTTGAGATATTCCTTAACGGATCCATTCCTATGATAGACATTATCAACAATAGATAATAGTCCTGAAACCTCAAACAAATATGGAAAGTGATACTACAACTTTGGTTTTGTCTTTTTGTGGTCCTATTTTTTGAGATTTATTTTATTGGCTCATTCCTAGGATCTATCGAGGATGTCCATAAGGATTTAGAGAAGAAGGAATGGGGGAAATTGAGCATCAATTTTATTTTTTGTTTGTAACACATTTGTGTAATACTACCATGGTGAATACTTTCTTTATTGAGTGTATGAAAGTTGTGTTGAAACAATTTGTGAAGCAGTTGCATGTTAGGTGTTCTATACCTCTCTATGTGACTGGTCTAAAAATTCTTTAACACAACCTAACTATATACTTTAAACAAAGATTTTGTATTTTGGTATGAGAAAATATACTCTTTATTTGTAGATTCAAAGTCCACGCAATAGATACAAAGTCACCTTGGTCATTAATACCTTGGTGCATCGTATCTATTTGCTACATCAAACAAGATTGTTCAAAACTACGAAGTCTCCAAGCAAAGTGAAAGAAACATCATCAACTACTAACAACATCAAAATTCTATCCATCATCAAAATTTCTTCTAAAATCCATCTTGCATAGCAATATCATTAGTACCATATCCATCCTGCATCCACAATGTTGCAAATACATATAATGATGATAATAAACCAATAAAAACATTATGTATCATGTATGGTGCATACATCCATATCATCACATAAAAAAAATACCTCACAACGGTATATCAATCATCCATAATAAAAACATCATATGAAACAAAGTATGATTCATCCATCCATATCATATGCATACATCAAAAACATACATAAACATACATCATCATACATTGTTATCCATTATCATCACATAAGCATAAAATGAAGCTGAATAGAAGAAGGTATAACTCATATATATCATCATCAAAAAAGGGAAAATATCATAAGTACATCATCATTAGTGAAATAAGTGTGATAGGATGATACAAAATCATACATATATACAAGGCCCCAACTAGGTTGATGAATATATATACAAAAATCATGTCTGCAATATGTCTCCGAGCAATGAACACTTTAGGATCAAGTATAGAAAAGTAAAACTACCTAACAGGAAGGAAAGAACCCTATAGACCAAGATGTGGACCACCAAATAGATCAAGCTATCTAACAGAGTGACCACCCTCCTCACCACCACCATCTCCTGCAACACTAGGCTCTCAAAACCATGGATGTTGAGTAGCCCTAAGAATAGTAGCATCATATAAGGTTTGATAATATGTTTCCATCTATAATAGACGATCCTGCTCTACTCTGAAACTATCACGCTCGACGCTGAGAGTATCTCTCTCCATCATAAGCAACTGCACTTGAGCCTCTATAGCATGATGTTGACCGCTCTCACTATCTCGCTCAACCCTCAAACTGTCTACTAGAGCCTTCACAACTTGTCACCACACTTTGTGTCTCTAGTAGCTATCATCTGAGCTAACAATATACCTCCATCCCCAGGTGGTGGAGGGGGACCCAAAACCTATCCATGACCCTACGCCTAAGGCATATGCTCATCTTGACCACCCTATGCCCCACCATGTTGGGCCCTATCCAACTGCTCTGTAAGAATCTCAATGTGTTGTCACTCCTCACACTGACTTATAATACCTACTCTGCCCAAAGTGGGATCACCACCAAGATCTATGAATCTTAATGGCATGTGTCATTCCCACCACTAATCATAATCAAAAGTAGTACCCAGATCTACTAAACCAACCGGCCAACCCCAACCAACTAGGGAAAGTGCTTTGAACTCATCAATGACAGTATCTCTATCTACCTAGTGACCCCATATAGAGACCTCCCTAGTGGTTTGACCAAACTAAACCTCATAAGCATCAGGAAACTAGAACTATCTCTCTCCAAACTGATGACATACTTTGTCTTCTGGTAAGTAACACTCTAGCATGGAATAAGAATGGCCAATCAACCATTAGGTCTGTAGATAGTAAACAAGATTCTCTAGATCCTCTATCCATGCCTCACAATCCATATAAGGTCTCCACACAAAACCTGTCATCTCATCGAAAACATGACACTAATAGGGAATATCCCTAGGCAAGGTGTAGTGCATGAAATCTCCATAAAGATATGAGTATGGTTCATTAGGAGTACGATCCTGTATCCTGTCAGGTCGAGCAACTGTAATGTGCTCCAAGGCCCAAACATGCAAAAGAGAAACACCTGTGAAAATAGATTTCCCATGCAAATACACAACCTCATGCATATATCTATAAAGGTGGGCGAGAAGACACAGACCCCAAGCATACCTCATCCCATGCTCAAACATAGTCTCAATGCATATGCCCCAACCCACAAGAAACTATCAACCTCTCCTATCAGGAACAAATAGTTCTGAAATCAAACCATATAGGACAAGTGAAATAGGGTCTACACTACTAGAAAACTCAAATAGATCAATCTCCAACTGGTGCATCTCCAAGTGTCTAACACCTAATACACACGACATGTAAAATGTACCATTTCAAACATGATCTGTAACAAGCTTTCCATGGATAGGAAGGTGAAGTATCCTCTACACATCCTTGAGGGTAGTAGTTGTCTTTCTTGTAGGAGAATGAAATGAGGACGTCTCTAAATTCCACCACTCCATGAGTGTGGTCATCATCGCTATGTGAGTCCTGATGGGAGGAATGTAATAGATATAACGTAGTCCAACTGCATCTAGAAACTATCACTCCAGAACACCAAAATAGGAAATCAGATCAAACAGGTCCTGAGGTTGTCTCTCCCTTGGCTACAGTGGTTTGAGGACCACTTACAATAATTGTAACCCACAATGCTATGGTTTCACTCTAAACATGTAAAGCAACACAAAATGACACAAAACATGATGAAAAATGACACTTAGGATGACAAACAAGAAAATGCTAGTAGGGTTTAAATGAAACAAAAGGAAATACAAAGGTTCAGAGTAAATGCTACTTGCAAATGCAAGGGTTTAAGTCAAATGCAAAGATTAAGAGAAAATGCTAATTGCAAATGTAAGGGTTTAAGTCAAATACAAAGATTCAGAGCAAGTGCATAGGTTTAGAGCAAATGCTACTTGCAAATGCAAGGGTTTAAGTTAGATGTGAGGGTTTATGGAAAGGGTGAGAAAATCAAATGCAAGGGTTTAGAGCAAGTGCGAGGATCTAAAGTAGATGCAAGGAAATAGTCTAAACAACAAACAAATGCAAGGTTTTAGAGAAAAAGTGATATTTTAGAGAAATTGCATGAAACAAGGGAAAAGTTTAAGGTCAAAGGCGAGGATCTTGAGTAAGGGTGAGGGTTCTAATGCCAAGTGCAAGCTTCTTGACCTAGCAAATGTGAGGAAAATGATGCAGATGCTCTAAAATCAACAAAACTTCGATATTGACTAAAGGAACTTTGTACACGTAATACGAGAACATAACAAGATGAAAACGAGAAGCAACAAGGTACATACCGACCCACCAATGCTTACGAGCCATCCAAACTCTTGAACTAGGTATAAACAATGTGGGGCTCCCTGAATCCTCGACAACTAATAGAATGAGAAATCTAGAGTCAAGAATTAGCTATAAGATCAAAGCACAAATGAGCCAAGTAGAAGCCTTATTTCCTATATTAACCCTCAAAAAACCCCAATTTTACCTAGGAAACACTATTTTTTACTTAGGGAACCTTCCTACATACAAAGTAGGACATCCTAAGAACAATGAAACAACAAGCAAGGAACTTATAGACCTATTCTTCATCCTAAAACACATCAGAACTAAAGTAGAACAGTGTCGTGAGCATAACCTAAAAATCAAATTTTTTGTCCAACCTCTTGAGGGGGCAACACAGAGTCCTACCATCATTCCGTTGAACGTCAGGGCATAGTTGGGCATAAATTTTTTCAAAAACTTGATCTTAAAAATAGAATCTTTGAAACAAAGCAACTAGTACTTTTTCTCAAATAGGGGCAAAATGTAGACATGTAAAATTGACCTAACACCTATCACACACCCTAAAAACATTGAACAACATAGAACATCATCAAACAACATCAAACAATATCCAAAACCCTAATTTCCTCTATTAATTGAATAATACAACATTATTTAATTAATTCACTTTTTCGTCATTTTTGACAAATTAAATAAATTTCATTTATTTAGTAAAGTCCTAAAAACCCTATTTTTGCTATTAATTGAATAAACAACATTACTTAATTAATTCATTTTTCTATCATTTTGACCAATTAAATAAATTACATTTATTTAATGAATTCCTAATCTCACTTTATTTCATCTTGATTGATTAAATAACACCAAATATTTAATTGTGTCACTAAATCACCTTATTCCCCTAAGTTAATTGAATTATTAAACCATAATAATTTAATTACAACACTTTCCCTCAAAAATTTGAATAATTAAATCAAACTATTCAAAGAATTCATCAAAAATAAAATCAAACTAATGCAACTTTGTTTGCAAAAGTCAAACTTGATTTGTGTGTTCAACTCCAAAAATGAATTAATTAATTAAATCAATTAATCTTTTCCTCACCCACTTTCTAATTGAGAAAATTATGATTGCTGACTGAGCCATCCAATTTGCTGACTAAGCCATCTAAATCCTAACTATTCAATCTAAATCCTAACTGATCAATCTAAATCCTGACTAACCAATCTATTCCTCAATCACAAAAATTGTGCAATCTACTTTGCACAATCTACTCATGTCTAAATCTTATCAACACCTTTCAACCGTTGATCTTGACTCAACATTGTTTAATCTTGATCACCTGTTTTGAATCTCATTGTCTATATAAAAAACCTCTTTCCTCACAAAAAGGATCCAAGAGTCAACATCATTTGCACAATGAAGTACTGCCGACATTCATAACCACCATTAGAGCTTCAACATTTCTTTGATCAACCAACATCAACATCATTCTACAAGCTTTTGCACACGAACTATGGAGGCTTCACAGTGATATGAGCAATCCAACATCAGGAAAACACACTCTGATATGATATGGGTAATGATTTTTCTATTGAATTCATTTTTTTATGTATTGCATTCACATGTTCTTGAATTTAGTAATATTAATTGTTCATTTCGTAAGTGTAGGATTAAATCTAGATTAGTGTTCTTGATCATAGATTAGATTTCTAATTTCAATTGTATTTATCTTGTTTGCATCTATGGTTTTCCCCTCACACACAATCAATGTATGAGGATGAAGTGGAAAGAATAAGTGAGGGTAGATCAGAAGAATAGAAGGATGTAGAAAAAAAGGATAGTGAAAGGTCACCAAAAAATGAAGAAAATAGAGACAAGGATAGTACACCAAAAAGGGAAACTTCTAAGGTGAGAGAATATCTCAAATAATGAAAGAAGGTCTTGAATAATTAGGACCGAATGAGGATATACTTGATTGGTTGGCTTGACAATTAAAACCACCAATATAGGTATAATTAATATCTTTGGACTTTAAATGTGTGATGCAAGAGGTTGAGACACCAAAGCCTAAGGATAAATCCAAGACTCAACATTTAATAAGAAGAGGTATAGAAGGGAAAAATATTGTACTGTTTGCTACACCTATAGGAGATAAAAGTAAAGGTGAAGTCACTACATGAGATTAACGTGTGTCAACTATTAATCTAGGGCATACTTTGTGGGATTAGGATATTGGATAAATGAGAAATAATCTAGAAAAAAATACTACTCACTTGAGAAAGTATAAATAGAAAAAGAAGGAATTAAAAGAACACCTTTCTCAAATACATAACTTCATCAGAGTAGTGGCTCAATCCAATCCTTGACATAATTACCTCCAAATCCAATACTAGTATCTAGAGAATAAATTGGCACAATTGAAAATGAGAAGCATATGGAATTTTTTTAGATGAATGGATGGAGGATATGATGAAATAACGGGAAGAAACAATCAGAGAAGCCATTGAAAAATATAAAGAATTTAAACATTGGTTGAAGAAGGTCCAAATGTTGATGGCTAATTTCAATGATCAATTGAAACAAACTGATATAGAATTATGGAGGATGGTGATCATTCAAAGGATAAAGAGCTAACAATTGTTGCTAGAAAATTTGGTAATGAAAGATGATATCCTAAGATCAAGACTTAGGGATTACAATTGAATTGGGAGAGAGAGTCCCTACAATAGTGCAAAGTAGAAATTGAAAATCTCATCAAAAGAATGGACAATATGATGGGAAAGGATTTAGGACTTATTGTTTCCCTTACTCAAAAAGTGAGTGATTAGGATAACTTGGGACAAGGAGATGTAAAATTAAAAATCTTTGGGGCCATACTTGAGAAAATAAGGAGCAACCCTCTATAATATATTAATAAAGAATCAATAAAATATGTAATCAAAGTGAGGGACTTGATTATGAGACATGAGATTGATATGAGGGAAAGAAATGATGAAGTAAAGAATGTTTTTGAAGTATATTTTCTAGAGAATTTCAAGTGGAATCTTTCACAAAATGTGCCTAGGGGAGACCTAAGTAGAGTTTTGTTGGCATTTAATGAGTATAGGTTTAGGGAAGGAGAATATGTACTTATAGAAGATGTGATTGAGAGTGAATGACCAACTTTTGTTTTGCATTTTTTATAATGAATAATTAGTGTTTTAAGAAGTTTTGTTGAAATCCTAAGGGATGGTGAAATAAGTACATTGAAAGGTGAAGATCCAATTACAAATCTAGTTGCAAATAAAAAATTTTGATAGGAACTCGTACATGATGTTGTCATGAAGCATGTTGAAACTAGATTAGTTTTGAGTATAAAGACCCAAAAAAGACTAAGGATAAATACTTAAAGATAAATAGTTGACCAAATATAGGTGAAAAAGCCTAAAGTGAATAATTTTCACCAAATATTTGTCAACCAAGAGGATACATGACTCCTATCCATAGTTATTGGAGTTAGAGAATTATCGGCAAAGGCCAAATTTACAAGACATGAATTTGACCAATCCTTTTAAAAATATTTGCTAATATCCCATGTGCGGGAGATATTTGTGTGCCATGTGCCATGTGTTGATTTACTTATTTCCTTCTTTTCATTTGTGATTTTGTAACTAACCTCTATCTTAATTCTATAAAAGGTAGCAATTTATCCTTTATTAAGGATCATAAATTGTAGAGATGATAGAGCTTGAATTGGTATATCACCAATTTAATTTCTATTTCATGTTTTTTTGTTCACTTTTAGTAAATAATTGTGTATACTATAGAGGTTTGTGATGCTAAAGCTAAGTCAAGGTCATTCCAAATATTAAATTTTTCATTATTGTAAATTATTTATTCTAGTGAAATAATCAATTTCTTATACCATCTTTGGGAACATTTTGAAGCTATCTCCTTGGTGAACATTTTAATTATTCAAACTATCACTATTTTGTATGTATATGTGAAGCATTCTGGTGAAGTACAAATGGTTTCTTCTTCCATTTGCTTGTCTTTCAGTATGTACGTGGGTAATATCTAAAGAATTTAAAATTAGTAGACCCTTTCCTCTCTTCCTTTAATATTTTGAAATTTATTTTGAAGTAATGTGGAAAGTAATGGATGCATGAATTCTCAGTATTAATAGAATTACTTTCAAAGTGTAAGCATAATATCGTCAAATACTTGTAAGTCCCCATGTGAAAACAACAATTAAATAATGAACCCTAAGTGAACCTAGTGATTCAAGACCTGACATTCTCAAGCCTTGGGATAACTAATTCCTAACTGAATTCAACAACTATTTCAACATAGATAGGTTTCATTGTTGGTACGATAAAATCTATCTACATGTTGTGTGTGTAACACCCTCATCAACACCAATAATTAAATCACCTATTTCTCATGAAATTTTAATGAATTCCTTCAATAATTTCAAGTGAATATTGGACCTCAAGTCATACTAACTAACTTGGATCATTATAAACAATGAGATAAAGAAAAGTGATTAATTTTATAGGGTGATACCAAGCTCTCTACTCTCAAGTTTCATATTCCCTCCTATATGTTGATGTGAAAAGAGTCTTTATTGTAAATTTACAACCAAAAATTTGGGATAAGATTTTATTAATGAGATATCCTTCATTCACACATTTATGCGTGGCTCTTCATGATTATCAAATATCGGTTTTCCAATATGAGGGTTCACCTTCATCAACTCCTACTAATAAATATGAAGTCAATCCTCAATCTAATTGTTAATCATTCAAAAATTAAAACAAAAATTTCAACAAAATAACTCTCGTTCATCTTCCAATAACATCCAAACACAAGTTTCCACTACATCTACAACACCCTATTAATTTAAACCAAGAAATTAAGAATTTTCATAGTTGTCTGATTAACTTCATTTTATTATGATACAATTACTTAATAAGAATATGATTCAACTTCCTCCCATTCAACCCATAGATACCACCAAACTTTACCTCATTATTGTAACACAAAATCCTCTTTTCAATAGCACTATACACCTATACATGATACCAAGAGATGTATGTGTCTTCAGCATCAAGTGCAAGACCTCATTGACTCTAATGTCATCCAACTAGCTGGTGTGAATGATAAAGGGAATAAATAAGTTATACCTCTTAATGAAAACTTGCAAATTTTTACCAACTCATTACCAAGACATTGTGCTTACCTTATAGACCAAACCAATGATGAATCTGATAACATACTAGAAACTAATATAGTGAACATGATAGCGTCCATCCTTTCTAAGGCCAACCTAAAATCCTACATGATATCACCTCCACTCATATTTATTATTCTATGCATTCACCTAATGTTACTCTCTACATTATTGATATAATTTGTGATAAACCCACACGAGGAATACTCATTGATTTAGTATGTTTAGTGAACGTAATCACAAAATAATTTCTTTATGTGCATAAACTATATCAAGACAAGTATAAACAATAAGAAGTCTCAGTGAGAGGTCATGATGGTTCTACCCATCCTACAATGGGTTCCTTAACCCTTCCCATTAAAGTTGGACCTAAGAAGTTTGATGTGTTTTTCCTTGCACCCATGCCCTGCCTGAAATGGGGACCCCTCTTTTTTTCATCCTTCCTTAGGTTGCTTTTTCGTCTTTTCTTCTTAAGAGATTGGTTCTCAATTTTTTAATTTTGTCATCTCTCTCAAGTCACTAGTGCTTATCCAATTGGGGTGTTTGCAACAATTTAAAAGGGTTGATTATTTCATGCTTAATTGGTTGGTGCCTTAGGATTTTGCAAGTCTCATGGATTTCGTGAGCCTTTAAAATTAGCAAAAATTGGAAGTCTTGTGGATTCCATAAGTTTCCAAAATTTATGAAGTCAATGGATTTTTGGAAAAATGTCTGAAGCAAGCCTGAGTGTATGAAGTTACCAAAGGGGGTTTTCCAATTTGTCTACCATAAGAATTGAACCTCGCTAAAACTAGTTTCTCACAGATTTCCCTTCATAATGAAAAAATTCAAAGGTGGCATGAATCTGTGAAGCTATAAAAATCCTGAACTCCCTATTATCTTAAATTAATGAAGTGTCTTTCATCAATTTTAGAATCTTGTTAATAGGGAGGTCTTAAATTTGTCTGTGTCTTCACCAATGATCTATCATTCACAAAAATGAACCTCCTTAGAAATTTTTCATGAACACTCAAACTTTTTGAGCTTCCCTAAAGCCCAAACCAAGTTTTGAAATGAGAATAAGTAAAGTGTCAATTTCTGGATTGAAACTTTGTTAATTTTATATCAATGTTCATCACTCTCTCTCTCTTTATTGCTTGCATATCATCCTGATGATGGATCATGGAGTATGATCTGAAACATCAATCTAAAATTAACATAATTTCAATCAAGAAATTGACACTTTATTATCATGGAGTGTAGAAAATTGATGCTTTTAACAACAATAAGTCTCAAATTAGGTGATTAGCTGGATTTCAAGAATTTCTCTACCTCTTGAAATGACTGAGGAAGTTCATTCTCAAGGGTTTCTTGACTCCTTGAATTTGGCGAAAAACATCCAAGAATCTTTGCAAAACATAGACAAATATAGTTCCTTCCAGTAATTTCAGCATGGTTTGAAATCCCCGAATTTCTCAACACCTCCAAATCCTCAAAATTATAAATTTCTTGATAGTTTAAATTTTTTGAAATTCTATGAAGGGATAAAATTCTGAAATTTGCAAGAGTTAAAAGTTTGAAAAAGTTTATTCTTGATGTTTTTTATTTGATTTTCAAACATGAGATACTAATGATGGTATTTGATTTTCAGGATTAAATAAATCAAAAGGACCTACATATGGAATCGTGTCAAAGGATCTTTAACTTGATCATGATTAAAGGAGTGAATAAATAAATTAAATTTCCAAGATGGAGCTACATATGGATGCACCCCATAACTTTGTTGTCAAAGATAGCTAAAGCTATAATTAAATGATACAACCTTATAAGAATTTGTGCCTAGATTTATGCCAGCTAGAAAGACATTTGAAAGATCAACAAAGGGGTTATTTTTATTTCTCTAAGGAAGGATATTTTTTTTTCTAGGTGTAAATTTGTAACAAAATTATCTAATTGGAGATGAAGGAAGCATATGTTTCCAAAATTTAATGTATCCCAAATATTAAATATAGATGCAACTGAGCCCTTGATGTGGATTTAATCTTGGACCTTGATTTGAAATGTAATATCTATAAAAGGCCCATGCTTGCTCATTTGTAAAAAAATGGAGGGAGAGAAGATTGAAAATTGTTAAGCAAAATTTTGGAGAAATTAATATAGTTAGGTCATTGATTTGGTGAATTCCTATGTTAAGTTTGAAGGTTTCACGGTTTCTTGTTTCTTCTTCTCAAATTTTAGTTTTAGCTCATTTTTAATAATGGTGAAATGTTAAAGATATTGGATGAGTCTACTGCTCATACCATTTGGGGTTTTTTTTATTGTAAATCATAGTGTATGGTTATTCTGAGCCTTTATTTGTAATGTTTCAACTCTGAATGATTGTTCATATCATTCTAGTAATTGATTGTATGCATGGATGTTTACAATTTGAAACTATTTCGCTTTTCATTGGGAGATTGCACCATTTGTGTGGCATTGTAGGTTTAACTTTGGCTAAGCAAGAATAAATTTTCATGGGGATTTGTCTATCTACAACACTAGCCATTATTATGATTAATCTTAGGTGTTAGTATTAGGATCTCTAAACCCTTTTATTTCATAATTTATTTTGAATCTGGGTTAGTATTAGGAAGAAAAGCATCATAAAATTTCCATATTTGATTATAAAAGTAATTTTTTAGATTTTAGATCTAGAAATATAGTTAGGGTTTGCATTAATTTTTTGATCTTTTGAAACCCTTGTTTACTCCAAATTTTCTAGCCTTTGTTGAACCATAAATGCCCCTTGTGAAACCAAAAAATCACATATACTACTGAGTTGTCTTTGCAAGTCAAGACTTGAAATTCGAAGCCTTGGGGTTATTTTTTGAAGAAGATTTACTTTCAAGAGAGATAAAGAACTTTTTATTTTATTTGTTCTGTGCAGTGAAAAAATACTCATCAACAAGATGTTTTGTTTACCATAATCCCTACCTAAGATCAATTTTGTGTGAAGTTAGGTCACCCATGGCTTGCTTCTATGAATGTGGTTCCCTTTGTTATCCATAAATGTCTTAAATTCCTATTTGAAGGATAAATACATACTATCTGTCATAGTGGTTTTAAACCTTTGGCTCTTTGTGAAAAAAAATTTCTTGATTCATTTTGGCCTCAACCAACCCAACCCACTCAACCTCATGAATATATTCTCTTTTTATCATATAAAAAATTCTAAGACAACTATATTTCTCAGTTATCCCTTACCAATATCACATTCAAGGCTCCTCAGTCTCTAGGGCTACAATGGTTGTTACTCCTACTTCATGGGTAGTGAATGAACCTCAACCCTAAACATCTAGCATCTATGATATAGTTCCACCTCCACCATCCTCTATAGGACCATGAGACAACCACTTGGTGAAGCCTTTAGGGATTAATTTTGTTCCTTCTAAAGAGAAAAAACCATTATTCAAAAATCTACATCTCCTATTGTTTCCCAACCCTTGGTGGTTCCTTTAGCTCCCCCTATAAGGAGAGAAAAGGAACCAATATTGGAAAACACCTTAATTCCCCCTCCACAAGCTAAAGCTCGTACATAAAAAAAATAAATGAAAGGGAACAAAAGAGATAAATTCATGCTATGGCTCACTAGCTTGCTCAAGCTAAGAAATATTCACCTAATGACCTCCCATCCACACAACAAAATTCCAATGAGATACGTCCTACCCATCCATCTTCTCCATCACCTAAATTCAGTCCACCTTTGTTTCTAGAACATGAAGTTGAACCATATTTTTCCCAACCATGGCAAAGACTAAAAACCTTGCCACCTTCCTTGTCATCTAATCCAAAATATATCGGAATGGTTGATAGTTATTGTGATCATGATGGTATCACTAGTGCAACAACCATTTTGGTATATTCCAACATTAATTTAGATCATAAAAAGAATGAAAAATAAGATCATTGTGAATTATCTCTCATGTTTGCTTAATCAATTTATTTTTTTGGGGGAAACCTTGATGATCCTCCTTCAGCGAGTGACCCACCACATGTGGAACCTAGTACCCCTCATTTTACTACACTTGTTGTATTCCCTTAAGCATATTGTTCACCTTTTGGTGATATGTTTTTATTTTTCATGGCTTTCAGTTTTTGCTCTTTAGTCCTTGTCTTGAAATGGTGTCTATCTTCATTAGGGTTTATTAAAAATAGTTGTATTTTATGCTTAAACCCTATAAAACCATAGGTCTAGGTGAAGTTATAAAACCTATTCCTTCATTGGCTTCCTACCTTGATTACCCATATTTTAAGTTATGACTTATGGACCTTTGTTTTGTGTTTTAATCGATCCCTTCTAATAAGTGTATTAGGTGGACTTGCAACTTGTTGAATTTTTTAAAAAATATTAAGGTCCTAAGTCTAATTCCTATGTTTTTAATCTCTAGCCCCCTTTTCCTAGTGCACTCTTAAGAACAAATTTTTTTACATGTCTAAATCTACAACATAACTGGTAAGAGCCTAGCATCACTTGAGACACGTGTCGAGCCCTAAGTATAATGCAAACCTTCATTGCACTACATTTTTGTATTTCTAGCATGTAATGAGATTGTGTTGGATGGTGTTTGTAAGATTGAAACATGTGTTGTGATCTTATCAGAACACACATCCTCTTTGGAGTGCATTATTGTTCACAAAGCACATAAGGAGATTATGCTAGGTTTTCTCTATTATGGTGAAGACACGTACTTTTTGTGCATGCTTCTAAATTGCATCGCATTTTAGGTTTATCAACACATTGGAAAATTGCACTGAGAAGGGAGACTTAAAACTTTAACACTTGTCATAATTTTATTTTAGTGCTTTTCTTCTTTAGAGCACATTTTCATAAAAGGAGCACATAAAGAAAATGCATCGAGTTGAGTTAAATGAAGAAAACAGGTGTCGACTTCTAGCTCTAGTGTAGGGATCCTTCAAAGTATATTTTGGTGCTCCTAGTGTGTAAGTAAATTGCGTTTAGGGATGATGAGAAATATGGGTACATGTGTTTGTCCCAAAATGCAATAATTATTTTCTTCATAATGCATTCCTTTTAAAGCAACACATGTATAAAAGGCACTGAGAGGGTGATGTCATAAATGGACACTTGGAATTTACTCCTTTCAACACATGGCTCTTATGGAGTGCATAATTTTTCACAAATTTCATAAAGGAAATGTGATCAATGATAGTCATAGAGATGTTGACATGTGTCATATCTAGATTTCAACGTGGAGCTTCTATGCAACACAATTTCATATATTCAGCTCAAAGATAAAATGTGCTCAAATGTGACAATAAATAAGGGGATGTGTGGTAACTCCAAAAATTGGCACAAAGACCCTTCATAGTGAATTTTCTCAATAGTTAATTCAAATAAAATATGTGATAGTCCTTGCAATTGTGCTAACCAATCTTAACTCAAATCACTCAAACCAATGACTGAAATTTAGACAAGAATGACTAATTATTGGTGCTCAATTTCATTTGTGTGAACCATTACTTTGGAAATTAAGGCTCAACTACTACATTTTGAAGATGATAAAAAAAAATTTCATAATTGAAATTGCATTTGTGATTTTTGAAGATTGGAGCTCTCAGAAAGAAAATTACAAGTAGAAAAAGGTAGGGTTTCCAAGGAATTTCATGGGTAAGTAATCTGGGCTATTATAATTATGAAATTTTCTATAAATTTTCATAGGGATTATAAAGAAAATGGTTTTTAGGTTTCCCATTTGAATTCTTGAAGAATTAATCAAAACCCTAGGAATATTTTTCATTCTATGAAAAACCCTAGATAATTTGAAAATATTAAAACCCTAAAACATTATTCAATCAAGTGTAAAATCAAAGGGTACCAAAAGATATATGGAGGATGACCTAATGACTCAATTACCTGAGTCTACAAAGAGAGAAAAATATGACTATGGAATGGGGGTTTTAATAGATAGATTGCAAGATTTGGCTAGATAGATCAAGGATGCCATTATTCCCCAACATGGTTGGATATTGTTTGAGTATTCTTACAAGAGGAACAAATTCAATAGGCCGGTGTCTAACTTGTGGACCCAATATTTGGTAAATTAGTTGTAACCAATATCTTTATTAACATGGATTTTATTAGATCCCTAGTGCTAGGTTGTGATGAAAAGGATAGGGTTGATAAGGAGTCAAAAAGGGGCTCCCATGTTAAAAACTTCAAGACAATCCATTGTTGAGACTTTTGACTTGAATGTATCTACAACTATGAGCATTAATTTTGGTGCTTCAGGAGAGAGTGGGACAAGGAAAAACATAGCTTCAAATTTTTATGGCTCCCATAGCATAGGAGAAGAGGCTCTAACAGGAAAATGGTCAGGTTTGCAAAAGATGAAATTGAGCCTTTTGACTTCGATATTTTTGAAGATTATTTTGTCAACACATACTTTTCTTGTGTCAAGTCCTAGGAGAGGACTATAAGGTCAAAATTCCAATCTACATGATGATGTTGGCAGTAGACATCCATCATAGGGATGCCAATAGGATTTTTTACTATTTCTATTTTATTGCAGAGGAGATGCATAAACAATTGAAAAATTTGAAAGACCCTAAGGTTGGTCTATACCTCAAGTTATTCTTTGTTGCTACATATGATTCTTTAAAGTGATGAAAAATATGGATTGAACCACTAAATTTGAAAACACGTGATGAAGAAGGGAGCCGATTTCTAGTGCAAATGTAGACATACATTTGGGATTCTCATTGCTCCTCTACTAATTATTTGTTATTTGAAAATGTATTTGTGCATGATGTGTTGGCCAAACTGGGCTTTCAACCAAAGGATAGGATTTCAAAAAATATTTTCAAGTTACTCAGACCCCTACAATTTGATCCTAATAATAAAATTGATCACAATTGGGGTGACTAGTATTTGTATACAAGTTGCACAATTTTCAGGGTATATGGCACTCCCATCCAACCACATTCTCTACCAAAATTTATGATAGAAAGACTTGATTTATGGAGATAATGTGGAAAATTAATGAGGCTAACAAGTTCTATTTTATGCTCATTAAAAAAAGATCACTCATTCCAAGGGGAATGAAATTCTCATTTTAATATAACTGCAAAAGAAGGGTTGGATTTTTTGCCAACCATGTTACAAAGTTATAGAATGAAAGTGGATCTTACTAGGAATTGTGACCCTAATGGGTACATAAATAAAATGAGATTATAAAGAGGCATATCCCAATACTATCACCAATTCTATGCTTCTCATAATGTTATTAGAAATATAAAAACAAATGAACCAATGAAGAAGAGGAAACAACAATGGACATTCATGGTCTAGTTAGAGGAGAAAAGGATAGTGAAAAATCCCTCTTATGTCAACCCCTTTTCAAACATCACTAATCCTATTGAAAGGATGGAAAATATGTTTTCCTATTTTGAGAGTGGCACATACTTTAAGGGGAAGTCAGTTGAGCAAGGGCCTATAGAAGAAGAAGTTGAACAATTTGTTCAACAAGAAGTCATTCCAGCACAATCTTCAATGTAAGTTCCCCAAGCCATTCAACACTAATTGGTGTTCAAATAGTAGTTGATCGTTCAATGAATCCAGATGAAGGGGAAAGTGTGCAAGAGGAGGAAACTATTGAAAACATACCAAATGATGAGGAAGTTGATCAACATTTTCCTTCTCCCCAAGTTTATCAAGGAGATGAGCAAGTGCCTAATAATAGGCTTGCAATTGAATTCTATAATGATAACTTGCTCACTAATGATGTTAGAGTTCTATCTTGCACTGAATTCATGGATGATGATACCTTTGTAACTTCTAAGGAGTTCAAATATTTCGTTATTAATTAAAAGAAGAACGAATTCAATGAAAGGATAAATCAAGCAAAGGAGGGAGTGAATCCTTCATGGTATGAAGAGATTACAATACAAGTCCTTCAAGAAATGGAATTTGATGAATCCATGATAACTCTAGAGGAAGGAAGAAGAATAGTAAAGGAAAGTGGAATCCTCTTGTTACTAGAATGGGATCTTGCATCAACCATTGCACTATACACAATTAGGCATTAGGTTGAAGATGTATTTACTTTTGATGAGAAATTTGAGAAAACATACTTTGGGTTAGGATTTAATCCTAATTGGAAAACTCTAGCTATATGTGAAATGGCCCCTACCACAAAAAAACAAAGAGTGGTTGATTTTGTTGAGGAGATCATGGGTAATGTGATGATTAAAAAAACATTTGATAAATCAGCACTGTAGGTAGCAGCTTTGGTTGTGCATACAACCATGTTTAGTGCTAAAACTGACAAAATACAAGATGAGGAGTATGAAAGGTTACATTTTAAGCATGTAAAATTGCAGGATGCATATAATAAGGTTTCTCAACTACTACAACCCCAGGTTTCCATCCCTTCTCCTCCCCATACATTTAGATCAGCTGAATTTTTAGCTTTGGACATAGAGACTTGATCTTTCAAAATATTTAAGAGTTGAAAGATCAACTAAGGAAGGGTAAGGAGAATGAAAAGAAGGCCAAAGAAAAGGCCAAGAATATTGCAACAAACATCATTGATTATCTTCTAGTCCATAGAAATTCATGTGTTTTGTATAAGATTAAAGGATCTTGGAGTGCATTTGATGGATTACAAAAAGCATATGTTAAGCATATGCAAATTTAGAGTAGCTTCCAAGATGTCTTGAGTAGGTGGATCCTAAAGGCCACCTCAATAAAGGAGATGATTAAAATGACATATTTTGATTGAAGTGCTCCCAAGAACTTAATGCAAATAAGTGAGAAAATTGAAATTGGGGAAGGTTTCTTCCCTTCAAACAAAGCTAGATATGCAATTAAAATCTAAATTGAATATGTTTGAAGGCATGGAATATGGAATAATGCCTAAGATTGTGGATAATTCAAGTATTTTCAAATATTTGGATGTGTGGAAGGCAGAGTTTATAGGAATAATTCCCTCATTGTCATCATATAATTTTCTAAGGATAGTAAACCAAATTCAGCTCTCTTAAACAATTCAATTGATGATTTATTTAAGTTAGAGACTAATCTAGATATTTTTTCAAAGGAAATAAGAGCAATTATAGATGTAAGGTATAATTCTCATAATAATAAAGTTCAAAATATTTTGGCTTTTCAATGGCCTTCAAAAGAAGAATATACCTCATGGGTGGAAAAATGAATTGATTGAATATCTCTTGTACTTCTTTTTGTCTTTTTGCAAAGGTGGAGTCTATTTTGTCGCATGTGGACTAGTTATCTTCTTCCTCATATTTTTCTAAGTTATAAAAGGTGGCATGGGGGCTCAACCAAGTACTTGTACTTCCACCTTTCTATTTTATTGTTACAGGATCAACAAGAATCTTCTTAAATGACACATGCAACTATTTTATCTTTTAGTAAAAGATTTGTTTCTCCCATGAAGCAATTGCGACTTGTTTTGTCTGATCGTAAAGGGACAAGATTGTTAAATGAAAATGTGGAATTCTTCCATGGCCTAAAGCTTGTTTTCTCCCTTGTTGCTATAAGAGGGAATTCAAGGCCATTTTATCAGGATCATGGAAAATTTCGTAAGCAAGGCACTTGTATTCTAGTTTTTACATGTTAGGTCTAGGTTTTCATAGGAAAGGATGTCAATATAATTGTTAATTTTGTATGATAGTAATAGATTTGTACATGAATATATAGTGAAAAAATTGTAATAAATTGTCTCCTAAAATGTATACTTCTTGTAATTTATGAATACAAATTGATCAAGGATCACTTCTATTCATCTATGCAATTTTTTTGCATGTGAATTTTTTTTTTTATGGCTTCGAATGTTTCTTTTATGGCTTCTATTCAAGGAATAGATTAATCTACTATATGAGGAATGTTGAGTATTCTAAATGTATACAAGGATTGCTAAGTAGAGTTGATTGTAAATTATAAGAGTAGAGTAATGCATTTTTGCTAAGATTTCATAGAATTAGGTTGATGTTTTTGTATGAGTTTTCAAATTGCATTTTCCTTTACTATGTTGCCTAGGTCTAAGGCACCAGTCTAAGTAGAAGTTCTAATTATGTTTCCATGGTCATAAATCTTAAAATAAATTTTCTTATTAGTTGTAAGCTATCTTATAATGTTATTCTCATGTTCTTTGGCACAAAATACGTAAGAACTCCAAGAATATAGCTCATTAAGTATTTTCACTTATAATTCTTGGTGATATAGAGAGAACATGTATGTTTGAAGCAATATCTAATATTAATCATATAAAATCCTACTAGATATTGCATAGGTCCACCCTCCTAGGTCTTTTAGAGCTTGAAGTGTAGAGGAGAAAATTGTAAAATATTTCTCATGTTCGTTGGCCAACCTTCTAGAAAAATTGAACACACGAATTGTCTATTATTTAGATTATTTTATGAACTAATTGGAAATTATCCTAAAAAAAACCAACACCTTCCATTTAAGATGGGCAACATTAGGATAAAAATTATTTCTATAGATTGGATTGCATGTGTGGTACCCTTTATGTATTTGTGTTTTTCTTGCAAGTAATGTGAATTCCCTATGAAACAAAGGGAAATAGGGTGGTTTACCAAAATGAATTAATGAACCATGTATTTATCTTCCTAGTTTCATTCAATATGAGGATTATGATGTGTAAATGAGTGAAAAAAACTAAACCTAACTGATATACCAATCAAAAGGCAGGTTTTACGAGGGCCAAATGTTGTGTACCTGTTGCAAAAAGTGCTTTTTCAAACCTCATTGAGGACTCATTTTCCCTATGGTGAATGGGTCCTGGCTAGGGGTCTGAAAAAATGGTTTATGGGTTCTATTCTTCAAGGTTTGTGCTTCCAGATCATACTCAAGCACTGTTACAAAGTTAGAAATAAATCCTTTAGCTCAGTTTTTGTGATTTGACAACTTTCTTAGCAACTTTGACAACTTTTGCAATTTTTCTCTCTGAATGATCTTCAACCTAAAACCTGCAATCACACATTAAAAGAGAGAAAAATGTTGTTTTGTTAGGGAATGGGGATTTGCCTTGGTCAAACCCCATTTTGGTAATTAAACCTTGAAATGAAACAATGCATGAAATGAATGATGAATGAGAAAATAATATTGCCACAACTCACCACACCTTAGTTGAAACCTTAGATTGTGGATCTACAAACTAGCATGAATTGGCCTTAATGAATGTGGATCTTGATCTTGAACTTGATTAGAAACAATGCTTGAATAAGATCTTGAATGCTACATCAACACTTTAGCTCAACAATATGCATGACACATTATGCCTTTGACATGATGAAATGGATCTTGATTGCTTCAATAATTTTCCCTTGAATGCCTTAGAAATGCTCTTGAATGCTCTTGTAGACATCCAAATTTGACCACTTCCATATGGTCAAATTTCTCTCCTTATTCATCCCTTTAACTCATACACCTCATCCTCTTGGTCAATATTAATTAAATCACTCATTTAATTAATATTTCATGGTCTTCCTAAGGTCCCTAAAGTATTTAATTCAATAATTAAATACTTTTACCACCTTTTCCTCTCTAAATTAAATATATCAATTTATTTAATTTAGTCATTTAACCTTTTTGAATAAAATCAATTTTAAATTCTTCCTTTTTCTCTCTCCTTGTCACATCCTCCATATTCCCTTTCTAATATGGATTAATTTAATTAATTCATGATTAGGATGTGCATCCCCTTAATCAGGGATTAATGTCACATCCTCCATAATCTCCCACTTGCCTCTAATCTTTCATTAACTTTCTTAATCATGTGTTTGCACAACCTAATCAAAGTCATTAGCCACATTTGGCATGCCTTTTTAGTCAACCTTTTCATTTGCCTTTCTTAGCATTGACCCCCTTTTCCATGTGAATTTTTAATTCACATTTATTCATCTTAGGTCTCTCTCCTCCCTATGTGAATTTTTAATTCACATTTTATTCTTCTAAGGCTTACCTTATCCCCATGCAACTTCTAGAACATTGGACTTGTCACCTCACTCACATATGACAAATTCCCACCTTTTTGGAAACCCTCTCTTATCCACTAAATTCTCCCAAGAATGTGAATTTAATTCACATTTATTTCTCCAACCACTTTCTCATTTCCCGTGGATATTTTTGATGAATTTCAAAATTCTTCAAATGCCACTTTCATCCTCACTTGGGGACAAGAAGTTCCTTTTTTCAAAAAAAATTCTCTCCCCAAGGTACTTGTCCTTCCTCCACATCACATGTCCTTCTTCCACCTCACTTACACATCATCTCATCCTAGGCTAGTTCACCCTCAACATGTCAAGATGTGAGGGCTTGTGAGTCCTCAACTCACCATATCCCTACATCTTGACCTTGGTGGCTTAATCTCAACCATTGAAATCTCTAGAGAATTCAAATTTCTCTATAAATACCCCCCCTTCTAAGCCATTTAGAGACTTAGCCATTTTGCACCCTTATGCTTCCAAATTGTCTACTCAATTTGCAAGCATTATTTCAGCCATTTAGCCAAGCCACTTAGTCATTTTACATTTGCATTTAATCATATTCTCAATTTTGCATTTAGCCATTTCCATAGCCATCAAAGGAGCATACAAGCTTACATTCACAAGGGCCAACCAAGGAATTTTAGTAGCAAAGAAGGTATAACCATTTGCAATATTCATTTTATCTTCTTTCTTTGTGTTATAAATTTCTTAGGCTAATCTTGAGGTGTCCCTTTGTGTTTTTCTATCATTGCATAATAGTTGTTTTTGCATATTTAGGATAGATAAAAAATTTAGGATCACATTTCTGGCATGCCTGGTGGGACCCACAAATGGCTCCCTTTATTTTATGCTCGCAATTGTTAAGTTGGTTGTAGGAACAGGTTGCAGAGGGGCGAATACGCCCTCCTGGTTACTACATAAGGGTGAATACGCCCTCCCGGTTACTATAGAAGTGTGAATACACCCTCCTGGTTACTATAGAAGGGCGAATACGCACTCCTGGTTACTACAGAAGTGTGAATACGCCATCTTGGTTACTGTAGAAGTGTGAATAAACCCTCTTGATTGTTTTAGAGGGGCGGGTACGCCCTAATCCATATTTTGTTTCTAACTAGTTTGTTGAAGAGGCGCGGATACACCCTTATCTATATTTTGTTCCTAACTAATTTGCTGCAGAGGGGTGAATATGCCCTAACCCATATTTTGTTTCTAACAAGTTTGTTTTAGAGGGTCGGATACGCCCTAACCCATATTTTGTTTCTAACAAGTTTGTTGTAGAGGGGTGGATATGCCCTAACCCATATTTTGTTTCTAAGAAGTTTGCTACAGAGGGGCGGATACACCCTAACCCATATTTTGTTTCTAACAAGTTTGTTGCAGAGGGGTGGATACACCCTAACCCATATTCGGCTTCTAACAAGTTTGCTGCAAAGGGGTGGATACGCCCTAATCTATATTTTGTTTCTAACTATTTTTCTATAGAGGGGCGGATACACCTTAATCTAAGAACTGTTTCTAACTAATTTGCTGTAGAGGGGCAAATGCGCCCTAATCTAAGAATTGTTTTTGACATTTTCCTGCAGCAGGGTGGATTTTCCCTAATCTAAAAATTGTTTCTAACATTTTACTATAGCGGGGCAGATTTTTCCTAACCTGAGAATTATTTCTGACATTTGATTGTAGTGGGGCAGATTTTCCCTAATCTGAACATAGTTTATGACTTCTTACTGCAGAGGGGAAAATATGCCCTCTTGATTACTGCAGAGGGGAAAATACACCCTCTTGATTATTGTAGAGGGGTGAATATGCCCTCCTGATTATTGTAGAAGTGTGAATATGGCCCCTGATTATTGCAGAGGGGCAGATATGCCCTAAACAACACATTCAAGAAGGTAAAATAGGCATTTTAGCTTCATTTTTGTCTCAATTCTTTGTTGTTTTCAAGATTTAACCCTTAACCTTTATTTTTGTGGGAATAGTTTGATTCCTTGCTAACATTTTGAAGCATATTTTCATAATTGATGAAGAACGGTGGTTAAAATAACTAACACTTGCTTGCAGGGCCATCTGCTTGTGCAAATTTTAAAAGTCTTTCTTGCTATTTTTATCTAGACACATAGTTTAATTAGAGGAAAGTAAAATTGCTGCTTGTTGTCTCTATTTTTTTTTTTTTGTGTCACCCAAGGGAGGAACTAGTCTAATTTTGCTTTCCCCTTGCACTTCGTGTGAACCTGGGGAGTAGTTGGAAACGATTAGTGCCTTCCTTTTAGAGGGACCTACTTGGGGATTTCATCACCCCAAGGGATGATCCCAACCATGCAAACCAACAAGGTATAAAAAGGGGGGAGAGCCAAATCTGTACCCCAATCCAGTCATGTCATGTCTGGCGAAGCGTCGAAGCTAGGGTGATACCTAGATAGACGTGAAGAGTTGGTCTGAGCCCTTTAGTATCTTGTTGGGGTTCCTGACTCATGCTTGTGATGGGCTGGTGTTCATGGTCTGGGCCTCACATACTGAGAATATATCAAGGACTTCCTAGAAGCCTTGTGCATCCTAGAGTAAGACCTTTGTTCACCATACCCTTAACACTAGTCATAGGATTGTGCTTGCTTAAAAAAATTTCTTGTGAGAAACCAGTAAGTTTTTGACAAGCCAACCTCATTGTTATCATTCCAAGTCCTTTCCATAGTCATTCCCATCCAAAACAAGTCACTTTTCTCTACAGAAGGGTGAATATGCCCTCTGGTTTACTACAGTGGGGTGAATTTTCCCTATAGAGGGGCAAATACGCCCCCTAAATAAAAAAATTTGCTCCGTTTGATCACTCCAAGTCTCTGTTCGACCATTTAACCATCCTAAGCCTTCATTTAATCACCCTAAACCTTCATTTAACCATTCTAAGCCTTCATTTAACCATTCCAAGCCTCCTTTTAGCCATTCCAAGTATTCGTTTGACCATTTTGGGGAACCCGTTCTTTTGCTTCACCACAGGTTAAACTTTGGAGCCTAAACTTTGTAATTTATTGTGACCTCAACATTTTCACTTTTCACAAAGATCACTTCAATATGAACCCCATCATCCAAAAACCTTTAGCACATCATTATTTTGTATCCTTCATCATCTTTCTGTACAAAATCCTTTAAACCTTGTTTTGGAAATTATTACCCGAGTTAACCAAGGCATTTGAGTTTGATCGTTATCCTACATTACCTTTAGCCCAATCAATCCACTTCTATCCTGAGGTGGATTCATGTTGAAAGTTAGCATCATCAGCCCAAATCAATCCATTCTTATCTCAAGGTGGATTTGGTGCCACAATCAGCCCATTTATCCAATCAACCAACGTATTAAGTCACCAAGGGTGATTTCCAAACTAGGTTTATAATCTCTTCCATCAACCAATCTTTATTCATCCTCCAAAAAATCAAACTTATCCAATTCATCAACCAATCTCTTTCATCATCCAATCCAAATCAAAATTATCCAATTCATCCAAAAAATCCAATCCAATCTATCTCAACAATCCCATCCAATCAAAAGTTCAACATCCTCCAATCAAAATCTGATTTCATCAAAATCCAATCAAAACCCCATATAATTGAATCCAATATTATCCAATCATCCAATCAGAGTCCAATTAAATCTACCCACACCCCTCATCCAATCAATCAATCTTCATGCAGTCAAATTGTTCATCAAGGACATCCTTATAATCCACCCATAGCTCATTTGCATGCCTGTTCAAACTAGGTCACAAGCCAAGAAGTAAATGACACAACAAGGTCAAAATTCCCAAGTGAACATGTCTCAAGATCCTAATAACAGTGCAAATCCTACTAATGGTTCAAATGTCTCTCAAGATCCTATTAATGGAGTGAACATCCCCCAAGACCCTCATAATGGCACTTCATCACACTCCAACACTGAAAAATCAGAACAACTCACCACATGGTGAAAAGAGTATGGTTAATCAACTTGAACTTACACTAGAGGAACATTTTAGTAATCCCACCAATGTGCAAATGACAAATTACCTATTCGAGCAGCATGGGGAAGTGATCTTGGCCCACCTAATTGAAAAAGAAGTCAAACTCCTAGTAGGTGTTGACCTATCTAAGTATAGTAGTGCCACATCAAACATACCCCAAGCTTCAGAAAACATACCAGGCGATTCCTACATCCCCAATATACCTACTATAAAGGGTTGGTATCAACCCAAATTCAGGAATAACGTGCTTTATCACATCAACAATCCCCCACACGCCGCACTCTTAGTTATGGGGCCCCCTCAAGTGTCTGATCCCAATAATCCTTTCTCCCATGGTATGCCGCAAACTATGCCACAACGTCCACCATTGATGTTGACTACACCACCCCTTTTAAATCAACCTCTAGTAAGTACTGGGGGAAACTCTTTCACCACCTTGCCTCCACCTCCTGGGGCCACAAGTCTACTACCACTTCCACAACCTCATCAAACTAATATATCCTTCCAATTACCGCCACAAAGTACATCCCAACCATGTTGGTGTAATTAACTATTTAATTACATCTTCATAGGTTTACTTAGGATTTCATTTAAGTGCTAGGTTGTATTTTGTTATCCTTATCTAATTGAGCTAACTTGTAGCTCAAGTTAGGTTTAGGGTTGTTCATGCTTTCCTTTTATAAGCAAGCCTCATCTTGTACATTTGTATCAATTAATCGTGAATCAATCTTGCATATTGATATAGCAAGCATTCTTGCCATTATCTCTCTCTTGTGGAAGTATTTTAGTCTAGCAACAGATTCCTGGTTTCTAACATGGTATCAGAGCTTCCAGAGTTGCGGACTCCTTCCCGGATCTGAGGGTTTTATTTTTGGCTTGAATATTTTTGCTAGGTGCAGATTGGGGTTTTGATAACCTCACGATTGAGATCAGAAGGCTCCGCAGACGAATTTTGACTATAAATTCATCCATTCTAGGTAAAGTTGTTTTTGAGGCAAATTTTTTTTGCTGTGACAGCCTCCCAAGCGGTACGATTTTCTCATTTTCGCAAAATAATATTTTTCAAAATATTTTATGCGATCTAAATATTGTATAATTTTGGGGCAAAATTTTTAATCGGGAAAATACTTTTGTAAAATTTTGGATATTGTATTGGGCAATATTTATATTATAGTTTGTATCGGTCCCATGTGGTTGTCATATCGGTCACACCTGCTAGGGTAATATTGTCATCAGATCTATGTTCTTTTGGCCTTCTGTGGTCAATCCGGCGTACCTTGCTACTCGACATCATTGTCAATCTGTCCTGTCCTGGTCATCAGATTGGCATATATTTATTTGCATTGGCAGGTACTCTCTTCTACATTGGTCATCGCCAAAAATTTTTATCTCCTATTGTCCAGTCAGCCGCTTGTCAAATCCGTCAATTTGCAGGCATCTGCGATACACTCAGCGACCGTTTATTGTGCTCCAGCTGAGGCTCTTGGCAATCAAATCGATGGCCTATTCCCTGTACTGGCTTTCAAATCACTGTACTCCGGTCATATCCATCAGAGGTGGGTACTTAGATCGTCAGTGGTCTTTTCATTGGGGGGTCATTGGAGGTATGAAGGCTTGATCTGTTGTCGGCATCATCAGCTGTCAAATTGACATCCACCTTTGTCTGCAAAGGTGGGTACTCCATCCATGGATAAGAGAATTTTCCTTAATCACCGGTTTCCATCTTCTACCGGTCAGATCCGCAGCCGGCGGGGGTAATTTGGTCTTTGTACCACGACCTCTTCACAGTACTGTTGGCATCAGGCTTTACTCATAGTGCCCAGTCACATCAAAACCATGGTTCGTTGTACCGGTAGTCAGATCTCTCTACTATTGATGGTACGAGTCCTCTATCTAACATTCTTTCCCGGTCACGTTCTTCAAATCGGTGGTTCAGTGAGTGTATTATTTTCTCATTGTCAAATCGTAGTATATTGGCCGAGTATCTACATCCATCGACACCATTGGTCCATCCGTGAGTACTCCAAGTTCGTCAGATCTCCATTGGCATACTCTCTGAAAAGTTTCCTTGCATGGCCATTTTTTGATTAGTTTTTTTTCAAAAAGCGGGAAAGTTTTTTTAAAAGCTTTTTATATTTTTATTTTTTTGAAAAAAGCTGACAAGTTTTTTTTGGAGATTTTTAAAAAAGTTTTTTATAAAACTTATTTATTTCCAAAATAAAGAGGAAAAATCCAATGGCCACTCAGTCCCAGAGATTTTTGCAACAATTTTTTCATTTCCAAAGCTGCGACAAAGGAGTTGCTTTCCGATTTTGTGCAGGAATTTGTTGTTCTTCTCTCATCATGGATTTTACAAAAGTTGTACTTCTAACTCCATTTAATTATCATGAGTGGAAATCTCAGATGGAGTTGCTACTGTTAAAATTGAAGCTGCAACGAATTACTTTTGGTCAAGATCCAGAACCATAGGGAGCAAAAGAGAAAAGAAAATGGTTTGATCGAAGAGATGAAGCCCTTGGTAATCTTCTTCTGTCCATTTCTCCAGATCTTAGATATCATGTTGAGTCTTGCACACATCCTCGTGAAGTTTGGACTACTTTAGAGAGCCTCTTTGGTAAGCCAAACAAGCTAAGAAAATTTAAGTTGGAAAATGAACTAATTGGTCTTAATCCTTCAGATTTTGACAATATTCAAGACTTTTTATCCAAGCTCAACTCTATCAGATTGCAGTTATCAAAATGTGGGGTTGTTAAAGAGGATGAACAGATGATACTTTCTATTCTTGCTAAGCTTGGTTCTTCATATTCTGTGTTTGTCTCTACTTTCTATGCTACAATGGATGCTCTTGGTGATACATATAAAATTCCTTCTCTTGATGAATTTGCTACACAACTCACAAGGGAACAAGCAAAGTTGATGCACATGGGTACATTGAAGTCTTCAACATCTCAAGATCTTATTGTGAATGATACAAAGGCTTCAAGTGGCAAAGGAAAGAAGCACAAAAAGGAAACCAAGTCAAATGAGCAAGGTAAAGATTCTCCTTCACATGGCACTCCTGAGTCCTCATCCTCTTCAAAAGAGGAATCATCAAAAAAAAGAAGTCCAAATGTGCATATTGCAAAAGGTTAGGACATGATGAGCATAGATGTTATAATAAGAAGATTGATGAACTCACCCACCTTCTTCAAAAGAATAACATTCAGCTGCCCTCATCAGTGTCTTCTACTTCTTCTTCACCATCACATTCGGCAGCTCCATCATCATCACAGTCAGAGAACACAACATCCACTTCTGGGCTACATAATATGAAAGGGCATGCACTCTTGGCCTCTACAAGTCCTAATTCTCAAGGATGGCTTCTTGATTCAGGGGCATCTCATCATATGGCATCTTCACAGGAAATGTTCTCTTCTTTTGAGCCTTGTAATTCACCTCACATTCTGATGGGTAACAATACATTCATGAAGGTAAGTGGGAAGGGTTCTATTGGTATTGGGGAAGGGACTTTCAATGATGTTCTTTGTGTTCCTTCTTTGACCACTAATCTCCTTTCTATTTATCAAATTACTCATGGGGGTCAAGGTAAAACAGTTGAGTTCACTCCTGATAGGGTGTATATAAGGGACTTGGAGACTAGGGATATTGTTGCAATCGGGATGGTTGATCATTCATCTCGAGTATATTCTTTTTCACATTTTGCTTCAGAACCTGATAATGTTCCTTTGACTACATCACACACTCCATTGAGTGTGACCCATATTAGTGAGGAGAAGTTTGGTCATCTACACCTTGGTATTTTAGAGACCAGTGTTGAGCTTCCTACACCTCCACCTCCTGCTTCTTCAGCCATTGTTGCTTCTGTTCAGCAGGATAATCATAGTTTTTCAGATCTTGCTTTGTGGGATGATTATTTGACAGGGATTTCTAACTTGTTCCTAGAGTCTCATACTACATATTTGGAGGACACACTTGAGGGGATTTCTCTCCTCTTTGATGACAGTTTCAGCACAACTGTTACACCATCTTCTTTGTCTTTGGATATTGATATTCATGAGTCTCCTCCATCACTTGATTTGTCATGTTTCTTGGTTGAGTTTGACCATGATTATGTTGTGGCTCATTCAAGCTTGGAGGCTCCTACTCAGTTTTCAGAGGCATACATGTTGAGTGTTCATTCTTCCTCCTTTCAGTTGGATATGGAGTGGCTTCTTCATTAGCTTTTGGATTTGTTTCTTCCTAAGGGGAGATGTGTTGCTTGTAGACATTAGGTCATATTTTGTTTTTAGGCATTCTTCATTGGCTTTGGAGCTTCTTCAGCATGTAGGGGATATCTTATCTCTCTACTTTCCTCTATTGGGGGGGTCATTTATTGTATATTCATGATGGATGTAGTCCTTGGGGGGTATCATTGAGTCCTCCATACATCATATTTACATTCATCATGCTTGTTTTTTTGTTTTCTCTCTTTTGGAGATGGGTTTTCTTCCCACTGGGTTTTCCCCTTTTCTCCTCTTTATGAGAGATTGCATTTCATTTGCATCTATAAATGGGTACCTAAAATGGCCTAGTTGTCAGGACCCATAGTAGCTTGCATTATAATCTTCTCCCTAAGTTGCACTTATGGGGGGGTGTTGGTGTAATTAATTATTTAATTACATCTTCATAAGTTTACTTAGGCTTTCATTTAAGTGCTAGGTTGTATTTTGTTATCCTTATCTAATTGAGCTAACTTATACCTTAAGTTAGGTTTAGGGTTGTGCATGCTTTCCTTTTATAAGCAAGCCTCATCTTGTACATTTGTATCAATTAATCGTGAATCAATCTTGCATATTGATATAGCAAGCATTCTTGCCATTATCTCTCTCTTGTGGAAGTATTTTAGTCTAGCAACAGATTCCTGGTTTCTAACAAACCAAATATCACCATTGGTACCCAACAACCTCCTTTGCAGAATGCTTCTACATCATCCCAACCACTTTTACAACAACAACCCCCACATAATCCTTTGATTCAATCTCACCAACCACCACACCAATCCCAAGGTAATCCATCTCCACCTCTCGGTCTGACCATATCCCCATTGCTTGCATCTATTTTTCACCCGAAAGCTCAACTACAACACAACAACCTATCTCGACCTATGCGGAAACTAACATCTCATCAGCCACCCCCCCAACATTATCTCTATCACAACCAATAGTAGTTTCAGCAACCATCGCCCTATGTGGCCTCTCAAAAGTCACAGCTAACCAATCCACAACAATCCATTTATGCTCCCCAATAGTATACTGCATACTCTCATCAGGCCAATCCATATTACACCGCACAACAACAGCCCATGACACATCAATAGGGGGCCCCATCATCTCATTATCAAAACCCATATATCAACCTCCAAACAATATCTCAATAGGATCCTCTATCATCCTACCACCCATATCCATCAAACCCATCTTTGGCTCCCACGCCACCAACCAATGCAGATCTGTTGGAAATCAAAGCCGCTCTGAAAGATCTTCAAGCTGGGACTGGAAAACAATTGTTCAAATTTGAAGACATATGTCCTTATCCATTCGATCCCTCCATCTCATTGATCCCCTTCCCTAAACACTTCAAAATAAAAAAATTTGACAGATACAAGGGAAACAAAGATCTGAAGGCCCACCTCCAAGAGTTTTACTCCCAATGTCAAGAGGTTATACACAATGATAACTACTCTTGCATCTCTTCCCATGGATCCTGACGGTATATTCCTTGGATTGGTTTATGGGTCTTGAACGGGGGTCTATAAAATCTTTTGCAGATCTTTCAGAAAAAATTGTTTCTTATTTCTCCTTCAATCTAGAAAAAGACATTGATACCTTGGACCTTCTTAAGGAGAAGCAGCATGAAAGTGAAACCTTTATTAGCTACCTTCAAAGGTGGTGTGTGTTGGGAAGCCAAATGAAAACCCCTCTTAAAGAGAAAGACATGGTCACCCTCTTTGTGGAAAACTCACATCTCGACATGGTTCATAATTTTAGGTTATACTGTATCACCACTTTCACTGAGATAGTGGAAAAAGGACCCATCCTTGAACATGCCCTTATTGCCAAAGGGCACATCAAGATACACAACCATGAAAAAGAAAGGCCATCCGGCGATAATTCACACTTTTGGAACAAGAACAAAAATGTAGTGAATGATGGTGTCATTGACACTAAACATGTTTAGGTGGCCAATACATCCTAGAGGCAACAACCATCTGTACCTAATGCCATATTCATGCCACAAGGGGCATCTCATCCTCCTCAATAGTCAATCTAGAATGATCAAGGGAATGGAAAATTCTAGTATACTCAATTAGGAGAACCCTTGAGTGTCATCTTCAATAAGTTGTTAAAGGTCAACTATCTGATCACATATCCTGTCACCAAACCACTTGATGAATCTAAGTCCAAACCAGCCTAGTTTAGGGAGAATGAATATTGTGAATTTCATAAGATTAAAAGGCACACTATGAATAAATTTCAAGGTATCAAAAACTATGTCCAAGATCTTATCGATCGAGGAGATGTCAAAGTTGACACCAGTCAAGCTTCATCATCCAATGCTCAATTGCAGATATATCAAAATGCCTTCCCTAACCATAATCAAGGTGCAAGCACCTCCAACAATAATCCCCAAGACAACAACCCAAATAACATAAGCTATAAGAATGTACCCCTCAATTATGATGGCATTGTCCATTACATTGAGCATGTAGAACCTCGTGTGTCCATGACACATGTTAAAGCTAAAGATCCCCAATGTGTTGTTGCTACCTGATGATCCCTTATTATTGTCCCTATAGCCTCCACACCCGCCTAACCAAATCCTGTAAACTCTCAGCACAACATTCTTGATCACTTAGGAAAGACCCCTTCTCAAATCTCAATCTTGGATCTGCTTAAGTCTTCTCTCGTACATCAGGAAATACTCATCAGAGCTTTATAGGAGACTCACGTACCTAACGACATCAATCACAGATAGTTACAAGCTTTATTAGGACACCTGGATTTATCTTACCAGCTACACTTCAGCCAGAATGACATGCCAAATATTGATTCCAATCACAACCATCCCTTACACATCAAAGTCCTGGTTGCTCATCATAAAATAAAAGGGTCCTATGGATAATGCCTTTGCCCTCAATCTATGCACTCTAAAGTTCATAAAATAGGTAGGGTATACTCAAGTGGATTTGAGTAATCAAATCATCATGATCAAGGCTTATGATAATGTGGAAAGAAATTCTAAAGGGATTATCATTCTTTCTATCCAGGTTGAACCTGTAGTTTAGTACACTACTTGTCATGTCCTTGATCTGGACTTACCATAAGATCTCCTCAGTCGCCCATGGCTCCATGCTATGCAAGCCATCCCCTCCACATACCATCAATTCCTAAAGTTTCTGGTTAATGGACATGAGATCACCATTTATGTTGACCCACAACCATTTGAATACTGCCGTGCTCAAGAAGCATCATTTCCCCATTTACATTATTGTCCTAGGGTTAGAATGGGGGCATCTCAATCATCATCCACCACGAATAGCCACTTCATCTCCCGCCACCAAATTCCAGATCATTGAAAAGGCGTGTGGTGAATATGAAATACATATAGCTCTAAATGTGGCCACCATGCCACCGTCACCACACACGTATGGCCAACCTTCATAGTATACACCAAAAGAAGACAAGACCATCACCTTTAGTGATAAAAACATTCCCACTACCACTTTCTGGTCTCCTAGTTTAAAGACAGATGCACCCAAAGAGGATATCAGTCAGTGGGTATATGGTGAAGAACCCCAACCAGATCCTCCTCTAACGGAATACTTTCAGGAAGTATACCCTTGGTCAACTAAGTTCGCAGAAAAGCATAACTACCAAGGTGGGGGCCTAGGTAAAGAAGAACATGGACAATTTCAATGCATTGATGTATCAAAGCTTCCATGGAATATAGGCCTCATATATGACAAAAAGAAGAAAGGCCCCACAACATCATCTAATACCTCCAATAGTGTTACTATGGATGATGGTCCCTTGGAAGACATACCCGAGGAAGAATCCATCATACATGCGTATGATGATGTTGATCACACAGACCTGACATCAATGTTTGACTGTTTATCTGTCTTTACCATTAGCCTTTCTCTTCGCCATCCTGAACTCATTGATTGGGACGTACGTGATAGCACACCTACCAATGTCTCCCTGGATACATATGTCAACCTCATGGGATTAGGGGAGGATGAATGCTCCACTCGCAAAAATAAAAACAAGAAAAATAGAAAACAGTCATCTAGTGAAAACCTCCCCGAGGCACTTCCTAACCTAGAAAAAGTAAAAATAAAAGACGCATACGATAGTGAAAAACTTGAAGAGGCACTGGAGGATGGAGATGTTCATCTTCCCCTTGTGGGAACTCAATTATCCACATAGTCATCCACCCTAATTGAAGAAACTCAAGAAGTCAATCTTGGTACTGCCAAAAATCCTAAGATCACCTATGTAGCCAAATCATTGTCAGAGAAAGAATATTCTATCATCGTTTAGCTACTCAAAGATGGTATCATTAAGTTTGCCTGGTCATTCTTAGATATGCCAGGGTTAGACCCTACTTTAGTATTTCATCACTTGGATGTTCGCCAAGATGCCAAGCCTGTCAAATAAAAGCTCTAAAAAATGCATCCATAGGTAACATTATTAGTCAAGAAGGAATTGGAGAAATTATTGGACACTGATTTTATCAGACCCATTGACTACTCTAATTGGATCTCCAACATAGTTCCTGTTGCCAAACCAAACAGAGACATTCAGATTTGAATAGACTTCTGGGATCTTAACAAAGCTTGTCTAAAAGATGACCTCCTGTTGCCCAATATTGACATGTTGGTCAACCTTACTGTAGGACATGAGATGTTGTCCCTTATGGATGGTTTCTTTGGTTACAATCAGATCCAAATTTCACCTAAAGACCAACACAAGACTACTTTTACAACACCTTGGGGTACTTTTTTGCTACAATTTTATGCCCTTTGGTCTCAAGAATGCAGGGGAAACATATTAGAGAGCAATGACTGTCATCTTCTATGACTCATCCATATTATCATGGAAGATTGTGTTGACAATTTTCTAAGAAAATCCAGAACCAAAGCAGAGCATCCTGCCATCCTAAAAAGGATTTTTGAGCGGTTAGAATAGTACAAGTTAATACTAAATCCAAAAAAGTGTGTCTTTGGTGTCACATCAGGGAAATTGTTGGGTTTCATAGTCTCTCAAAGAGGCATTGAGGTTGATCCCACCAAGGTGAAAACTATCTTGGATATGCCTCCCCTGCGCAATCTGAAACAACTAAGAAGTCTCCAAGGAAAGCTATAATCCATCTGTCAGTTCATAGCCCAGCTTGCAGATAAGTGTAAGTCATTCACCCATCTTCTAAAAAAAGACTCCACCTTCAAATGGAACCAATAGTGTCAACTAGGTTTCGATAAGGTCAAGGAGTACTTGGCTCATCCACTGATCTTGATGCCACCTATCCCCAGAAAACCCCTCCTGCTTTACATCTCCGCCACTTCAATCACACTAGGGGCATTATTGGCACAACATGATGAGTCCTCAAAAGAAAGAGCAATCTACTACATCAGCCGAAGACTAGTTGGCTATGAATTAAATTATTCACCCATGAAAAAATCTTGCCTTGCAGTGGTCTTCAGTACACAAAAACTCTGACACTACATGCTCAGCCATCTGGTCAAATTAATAGCAAAAAATGATCCACTAAAATATTTGTTATCCAGAACCACTTTAATCAGTTGCATGGCTAAATGGGTCATGCTCCTAAGTGAATTTGACATAGAGTACGTGGATCACAAAGCCATAAAAGGATATGTCATAGCTAATCAGTTGGCCGAGGCACTGCTAGAGGATGCTTACCCTTTGGTCTCTGAATTTCTAGATGAAGAAGTTTTCACAGTAATAGAAGCACCTACTTAGACATTGTATTTTGATGGCTCATATACTCATAATGGATCAGGAGCAGGAATTTTGTTTGTTACCCCTCAAGGTGACTACATCCCAAAATCATTCAGGATAGCATTCCTGTGTACCAACAACATAGTTGAGTACGAAGCCCTCCTCATAGGTCTCTGAATTGCGAAGTAGTGGTACATAACTCATTTGAGAGTCTTTGGTGATTCATTGTTGGTCATTAAGCAAGTTAATGATGAATTCCTAAAAAATATGACAAGTTGTTACCCTACAAATGCATGGTGGATGACTTCAAGAAGTATTTCACCTTCATACAATTTGACCAAATTCCTAGGGTACAAAATAAAGTAGCTGATGCTATGGCTACTATTGGCTCCCTGATTGACATGCCTAAAGATCAAACAGAATGTGAGTTCCTTGTAGAACAACTTTTAATCCCAGCATATGATATCCCTGAGACTGACATGGTGTGTGACATTGTGGGTCCCGCTTCCCCATGGTACCAAGATATATATACTTATCTGCATGATAATATTCTACCCCTAGACCACACACGAAACCAACGAAAATACTTTATTCAACGGTCAGCCTGATACATCATCATTGGGGATATGCTTTATCATCATGGGAATGATGGAACCCTCCTTAGGTGTTTGGATGAGACCGAAGCCCATACTGCACTAATGAAGTTAAATAGTGGTGTTTGTGGGGCCCATTCAAATGGTATGGCCTTGGCCAAAAGGATTCTCTGAGCTGGATATTATTGGCCTACATTAGAACATGATGCTTGTGAATTCATGAAGAAATGCCTTCCCTACCAACAACACGCAGATTTGATTCATGCTCTGGCACAAGACCTTCGGCCTCTTCTTGCACTGTGGCCCTTCTCTCAGTGGGGTTTCGACTTGATTGGCAAGATTTACCCACTATCTTTTGACGGCCACACATTCATAATTACTTCCACTGAGTACTTCACCAAGTGGGTGGAAGCAATGCCACTCTCACAAATCACCAGTACTCAAATTTCAAAATTCATCCTTTACCACATTCTTTGCAGATATGGTATTCCATCCACCATCCTCTCAGATAACAGAAAGCCTTTCAAAAATAAAGCCATGAAACATCTCTGACACCTTTCATATCCAACATCATTGGTCAATGCCTTATTACCCCCAGGGTAATGGTTAGGAAAAAGCTACCAACAAGACCCTTATAAACATCCTCAAAAAGGTTGTCAATAACACTGGTTGAGATTGGCACCTCCATATTCATCTCAATTTCTGGGCGTATCGCACCTCCATCCTTACCCCTACAGGCACCACCCCCTATTCTTTAGTGTACGGTGTCGAAGCTATCTTTCCAATCAAAGTTGAGAACCCATCACTTAGGATTTCTTTAAAGAACCTTATCAGTGAGGAAGATGCTCGTGTCGCACGGCTTGCATAGCTGGAATTACTTGATGAAAGATGAATCAAAGCTATGATCATCTGCAAACTTACCAAAACTACCTCAAGCATAACTACAACAAGAAGTTTTTCCCTTGACAGTTCCAGATTGTTGATCTTGTCCTTAAAGAGAACCAGTGTACCCAGCAGGACTGAGATAAGAAAGGAAAATTTGAAGCAAACCGATTGGGTCCTTATATCATAACCGCTAAATATGGATCTAGGGAAAACATACTTGCTACCCTTGAAGGAGAACCCCTAGAAGATCCTATTAATATCATGCATCTGAAGAGGTTTTACAACTAAGTTCGCTTGGTAACCCTGCTTGCAAAAAAAATACAAAAAAAATAAAAAAATCAACAAAAAAATCAAAAAATAGTAAAAAGAAATAAATTCATCCTATGGTGAAAACCACCTTTGGTGTTGCCTTGGACAGGTACGGATGGTGAAAACCTGGTAATAGGCATCATCTATAGAGGGCTTAATCATTATCTACCTTGCGTCCTAATTACTTTGTGACTCCATCCATCCTATCTTGACATCCTCTCCCATTCCATCCTTAGCCACTTGGTATATTTTGATTGAGCATTGGATGATTATATGCTATCCATCATCCTAAGCTTCTTATCCTAATCTAAGCTTATGTCACTAGTTTTTCCATATGTTAGTTTGTGTCAGCATCTAGAATCATCCATCGTGTCAGTTCCCACCTAGGCCTCATCCTATCATGTCGGTCTCTTTGGTCTTTGTTGAACTACTTTGCCCCTGCGCTTTCACGTAGGCAAGGCTAATCATTTGGTTTTCCCTCGAGGCCTTTGGATCATCCTATGATGGTCCCCCATCATCTGTCCTCATTGTATCCTTTTCACTTCTGTCCATGGTCGGTCATTGTTTGTTTGTCTTTGAACTACGTTGCCCCTGTGCTTGCACATAGGCAAGGTCGATCTTTTGATCCACCCCCAGGGTTTTGTTTTGTCATCCCTCATTAGTCTCCATTAGTCCTCTTTTTGCTTTATCCATGGTCTTTTATTGAACTATGAGGGCTCTGCGCTTTCATGTAGGCAAGGCTAATCTTTGATCAACCCCTGAGCCCTTAGGTCTTTAGGGTGTGTTGGTCTATTGTCTAGTCTCTTGTGTCATGTTGTCAAGAATGCCCTTATCCAACTGGTTCTCCACAAATGAAATCCTCTAGTGTAAGGAGATCTGGTTAATGAAAAATATCTTGCGTCACCTAGGTCATTTTAGTTTAGTATCCACCATCGGTCTCAACAGGATGCATCCTTCCTAACAGACCACATCAACCCATCCATCCTTGTGATCCTGTGGCAAAGGACGTTTGACTTTGATTATGATCTTTTCATACTTTTGGTTTTTGTTTATTAATTGAGCTCCCTATCATCACTTATCAAATCCACTATGATCCATCATATCATGGTGTGCTTGGACTGGTTAACATAGGGGCATATCTTGATCTTTTATTGGTGTTGTCTGCTAGGTTGTCCCACATAGTATCCACCAAGACCCATGTGGTCTTGTGTTACATTGGGGCATCCCTTTTGTGCTTGTGGTTATCCCAATGCTTGGCCTGACCAAATTCTTCATTGCTTTGGAGTGTTGGGATAGCCTTCTTGTTTGTGTGTTTGTTTCATGCATTCGATGCTAACTTGCCTTGGTTTCCTATACCTTGGCACTTGGTGTCTTATGCTATAGAAAAAATTAGTTCTCTAAAGATGACAAATCATATAAGGATTGCATTTCAAGATCATTACTGTTGCATTGCATTCACCCTATGATTTTGGTTATGCAAATACTTTACCCCCTATCTCCCATTCTTCTTAGGATACTAAGGGTTATTGAAAGTTGCAAAATCACACCTGTTTTCCATTTTCACTACACCTACATCTACCCCCCTTATCATGTAAAGTCCTTATTGACACTTATGATAATGTGTTATTACCCTTCATAATTTACCATTCACATTATTAATTCATTAAAGCTTTAAATCCATTACAAGTGCATTATCATTTTTAGATCCACACATATTAGGTTCATTCTACTATTCATACATACATTTCCACCTACATCATAAAGTGTTAGATTCATCATAGATAAATTCATAATACATCACATCCTAGACATCTATAACATCCATATAACCATCCACATAAACCATCATAAACATATAATACATGTCAAATATCAAATAATCATCCATGTAAGCCATCATAGATAAAACATATTCATATATCAAATCATCTATCTAACACATGAACATGGTGTCAATAAGGGCTATCATATATGATATAAATATATCAAAATTCAAAATTCCATCACATAATAATGTCCATTGATGTCATCAAAGTACATGTCCATCATATACAAAATCATAAAATGAAATATAAGTACAAGGCTCTACAAATAATAACTGCAACTTTATACTATCCATCCACCCTGCACTTGTCAAAAACTCTACATCCATATTCACTCGACTATTAGATCACTTTCTTCCCAACCCTGGGACATCTTTTTTTCTTCTCTCTTATTTTCATTTTCCTCCCCCCTCCCCATTTCGCCCTTGTCAGGGTGGACCCACCCTATAGTGGGGCGGATGCACCCCTACCCATAGGGAAGATACACCCCAACCCATGCAGGGGTAGATATGCCCCGGGTCGGGATGGATACGCCCCAACTCGCATCGAGGTGGATATGCCCCAGGCTTCCCTAACTTCCCGGGGCCTCCATTTGCAAACTGTGCATCCAATCGACTTCATTCAAATGCCGATCTTCTTGGTTTTTCGTGCTCTTTCCAATGACATATACCATGTTATACTTTCGAGAAGTTTCCTGGGACCTCTTTTCCTTCCCCATCTGCCTCCTCAAGGGGGGATACCCTATCATTCCTCTCCATCCCTCCATCATGATCCTTCTCCTGCGAGACTAGGGCATCCCTTTTCACTTCCCTCCATTTGGGCAGCTCACGTGGCCTCCCCTATGTTGGGGAATCTCTTTTTTTTTAGTTGCTTCCTCTATAGAGTCATCTGCATTTTATTTTCTTTGAAACCCTATTATCCTAATAGTGTTTCAAAGAGGGGAAAAATGTAAACATCTAAATTTTACCAGTTCCATATGGTCAAATTTGTCTCATTATTCATCCCTTTAACTCATACACCTCATCCTCTTGGTCAGTATTAATTAAATCACTCATTTAATTAATATTTTGTGGTCTTCCTAAGGTCCCTAAAGTATTTAATTCAATAATTAAATACTTTTACCACCTTTTCCTTCTCTAAATTAAATAAATATATCAATTTATTTAATTTAGTCATTTAACCTTTTTGAATAAAATCAATTTTAAATTCTTCCTTTTTCTCTCTCCTTGTCACATCCTCCATATTCCTTTTCTAATCTAGATTAATTTAATTAATTCATGATTAGGATGTGCATCCCCTTAATCAGGGATTAATGTCACATCCTCCATAATCTCCCACTTGCCTCTAATATTTCATTAACTTTCTTAATCATGTGTTTGCATAACCTAATCAAAGTCATTAGCCACATTTGGCATGCCTTTTTAGTCAACCTTTTCATTTGCCTTTCTTAGCATTGACCCCCTTTTCCATGTGAATTTTTAATTCACATTTATTCATCCTAAGTCTCTCTCCTCCCTATGTGAATTTTTAATTCATATTTTATTCTTCCAAGGCTTACCTTATCCCCATGCAACTTCTATAATATTTGACTTGTCACCTCACTCATATGTGACAAATTCCCACCTTTTTGGAAACCCTCTCTTATCCACTAGATTCTCCCAACAATGTGTATTTTTAATTCACATTTATTTCTCCAACCACTTTCTCATTTCCCATGGAGATTTTTGAGGAATTCCAAAATTCTTCAAATGTCACTTTCATCCTCACTTGGGGACAAGAAGTTCCTTTTTCAGGAAATCTTCTCACCCCCAAGGTACTTGTCCTTCCTCCACATCACATGTCCTTCCACCTCACTTACACATCATCTCATCCTAGGCCACTTCACCCTCCACATGTTAAGATGTGAGGGCTTTCAAGTCCTCAACTCACCATATCCCTACATCTTGACCTTGGTGGCTTAACCTCAACCATTGAATTCTCTAGAGAATTCAAATTTATCTATAAATACCCCCTCTTCTAAGCCATTTAGAGACTTATCCATTTTGCATCCTTATGCTTCCAAATTGTCTACTCAATTTGCAAGCATTATTTTAGCCATTTAGCCAAGCCACTTAGTCATTTTACATTTGCATCTAATCATATTGTCAATCTTGTATTTATCCATTTCCATAGCCATCGAAGGAGCATACAAGCTTACAATCACAAGGGCCAACCAATGAATTTTAGCAGCAAAGAAGGTATAACCATTTGCAATATTCATTTTATCTTCTTTCTTTGTGTTATCAAATTTTTAGGCTTATCTTGAGGTGTCCCTTTGTGTTTTTCTCTCATTTCATAACATTTTTTTTCTATATTCAGGATAGATAAAACATTTAGGATCACAGCTCCTATAATGCTCTTGTGGAAATTTCTTGATCTCATGAAAATATTAGTTATGAAACATGGTGAATTAACCTTGTATTTATACATATCTTATCATTAATTCCTGAAATTGAAATATCACAAGCCGACATCAAATCTAGGATTTAAATTCATTAAAATACTGTCAAAAACATATTTCAAAGAGGATTCCTAGGTCTAAGTGAGGACCCACTCGCCATGTGGAAAATGGTGTTGGCAAGAGACACTGCAAACATTTTTTGGTGTTGTCATTGATGGAAACCCTAGTCGGTGATTGGATCCACACGTCATCATTTTCTCCTATTGATAGGCAGATTGATGATAGTCAATGAAGAACAAATTATCCAACAATTTTGTGTTCATCAATTCACATACATATTTTATGTCGTTATTTTGGGTTGTGGATCTTATGGGAGGTTAATCTATGTATGTCTTGTGGATCGTATCAAGTCGTGTGCAAGTCTAGAGACCTGGTTGGATATCTTTATGTTCATCTATGTTTTTTGGCCGACCTAGATGATATAACATGTTGTGGATATTCGAGGAGTGTTTACTCAAATGTTTTTGTGTTTGATCATCTTGACTTGGGTTCGAGCTAAGTTGTGACTGGCCATTGTGGGTGCACATTGAGTATCATTCATGATTTGAAGCCGATAGGTTGCGATTAAATTCTTAGTCACGAATATATATAAATGATCAATTATATCATTTTGTGTGTGAACAAGGTGTGTCGTGTGTTGTGAATATCAGAAGGTTGATTGAGTGATTATGCATAGTTTCACTTGTGCATTAAATATTTTGTGATGCGAGTTAGAGCAGAGCAGAGAAGAAGTGTAGAATCAGTCAAAAGGAAAGAAGATCGAATACTAAGCCTAACTAGAACTGTAATAAAGCATTTGTAGATGCTACTCTTTCAGTTCATTCTCTTGGATCTAATCCAAATCCTTGTCAGGCAGTGTGCCTTTCTATTTTGAGCAATGATCTCTAGGCAGTGAGCTTGAATGCAAATGCATTCCCATATTGTAAACCTCTTTTTGAGTATACCCAGATCATATTGTGGATTGGCCATCCACCGTGGTTTTTCCCCTAACAAGGTTTCCACATAAAAATCCTTGTGTTATGGTGTTGTGGTTGTTTTCTTTCTGTTTTTGCATATTTCTCTTGGTTGAAAGTTTTAAGTGGGTTAAAGATCAAAATAATAAATTTAATTTTTGCACAACACTGATTCACCCCCCCTCTCAGTGTTGCTTGTTTCCAACAATTGGTATTAGAGCTAGTTCCTCAAAAGAAGTCTAACAACTTGGGGAGATCTTGGGAAGTATTTTCAATGGATACAAGTAGTCTTCAAGAACAACTTTTGGTGGCCCTGGATGATCTTGACCAGTCAAAATCTGAGAACCAAAAATTGGAGGAAAATCTTGAGAATGCAGAGAAATTTATTCAGTAATTGAAAGATGAAATCAATGAATCAAGGGAGAAAAGAAAGGAATTGTGTGATCAACTTAAGCAGAAGAATAGAAGCATGGAAGATGAACAACTAAGTCATTCCTTGAAGGAGAAAATAGAAGAATGTGAAAAATTTTCCAAAGAAAATGCTTCCCTGAAGCATGAGATGGAATCTATCATGATGAAAATGACCAAGGAGATTGAAGATAGAAAGAAGAATGAAGAAAAACTTTCTCAATCCTTGAAAAAAAAATCTAAAGAATGCAACCAATTGGACAATGAATTGGAACAATCTAAAAAAAATGAGGAAGTGCTTGAAAAACAGCTTGATGATCTCAAAAATGAACTTACTGCTGCAAATGAGTACAAGGAGAAATTAAAAGTAAGCTCAGCCAAGCTTGATGAACTGATTAAAGGTTAGAGGACTAATGGTGACAGGTAAGGTCTTGGCTATGAATAAGGAGGAATTTTTGGATCTAGACAAAGGAATTCTAGACAAGGGAGATTCAAGGAAAGAAATTAGATGAATGGAGCTAGAAGGAATCTAGTAAGGCAACCAAATGCTCAAAGATTCAATGGTTACTATTTTTCTTGCAATAAATTTGGTCATATGGCTTCTCAGTGTAGAAGCAGGATGAATCCAAGTGGACCATCATTCTCAGTTCAGTGCTTTAATTGTAATAAGTTTGGTCATAAGTCAAATGAATGCAAAAATGTGATGAATAACTTTTGTAGAGACGTTAGATGTTATGCATGCAATAGACTTGGGCATATTTCTAACCAATGCAGATCAAGGAAAATTCAGTGCAACAGTAGGTCTGGATAGAGAAATGTTGTGTTTTACAACTACAATTTTTTTTGCCACACTACTAGATTCTGTTGGAGTAGAAGAGGTCCGGTAAAACACAACATGCAACAGGATGTTAAGGGAAAAGGTAAATTCACTGCATATGTAATCAGGAAGCAAATGTAGAAGAAATGGGTGAAGGATCCCTTTGTTGAGGGAAATGTGCGAGCACCAGAATCTATTTCTAGTAATTCCTCTGAGAATTATTTTTAGGCCTTTGGCCTAGGGGGAGCTATCAAGAAAATCTCTTAACCCCCTGCTAGTAATTGACACTAGAATGTGGATAAGTCTAGTAAGTGCATAGTGTTGGATGTTGTGGATATGGTTGCTGATATGCGGTTGTCATTGATGTCAACACTATTAACATCTGGTGTATCAATTATTGTATATGTCAAGGATATTGAGAAAATTGTAAGCGAAAGTGTTCTGTGTTCCTAGTGGAACTGTGTAGGTCATGATGGTGTCCTGTTTTGTACATTGAAGAGATGCTACTTTGCTAAAGAAGCAGTGACTGATAATGAGTCTGATAAGGACAATGGAAAAGAAGATGATTGGGATTTCATTGCTACCATTGAAAATAATCTTGTGGATACTAAATCTACTAAAGATGAAAAATCTCTTGCAGCTCAAATTGAAGAAAAAGATGAATGGGTCATTGATAGTGGATGTTGACATCATATGACTAGTGATAAAAGAAAATTTGTGAGTCTAGAGAAGTATGACAGTGGGGTTGTAAGATTTGGAGACAACAATGCTGGTGTGATTCATGGAAAAGGATCTATTTCCCTTGGTGGTAAGGACAACATTGATGATTTCCTCTATGTTGAAGGCCTGAAGTACAACTTGTTGAGTGTTGGACAGATGGTTCATAAGGGATATGATCTATAGTTCAAAGATGGAAGATGCAAGATATAGGGAAGTTTCAGGAACATGATTGCAATAGGAAAACAAACAAAAGGCAACATTTTTCACTTGAATAATACTAATGGAAGTTGTCTAATTGCTCAAGTAGATGAAATTTGGTTGTCGCATAGGATATTGTGTCATGTAAACTTTGAAAAAATTATCAAGATAAGTTCTACTCAAGCAGTAAGAGATTTGCCTAGATTAGTGAAGCCTGCTAATGTAATCTACAAGGAATGTCAAATTGGTAAATAGACTAGAGTCTCTTTTTGAAACAAACAATTTAATTCAAATAATTTGTTGGAGCTGCTACATACTGACCTTTGTGGTCCCTCTAGAGTCAGAAGCATTCATAGAGAAAGGTATATTATGTTTGTTATTGATGGTTACTCTAGAATGATTTGGGTTTCCTTTTTGAGAGAAAAAAGTGAAGCACTGGAGAAATTAAAATGTTTCAAGGCTATGGAAAAAAATGAGAAAGGTCTAAAAATCAAGTGTTTGAGATCTGACAAAGGTGGTGAGTTCATTTCTAAGGAGTTCAACTCTTATTGTGAAGAGAATGGTATTAAAAGACAGTTATTTGCTCCCCGAACCCCTCAATAGAATGGAGTTGCAGAGAGAAAGAATAGAACAATTCTGGATGCTGCTAGAACCATGATGATGGAAGGAAATGTGTCTCAGATATAGTAGAGTGAAGTGATAAGAACTGTTGTGTATACCTTGAACTAGGTAAATGTGAATGGAAATTCTAGTAAGACCCCTTATGAGTTATGGTTTGGTCACAAGCCTACTATTAAGTATTTTATTATCTTTGGAAGCAAGTGTTATATATCAAGAGAGATGATGATATAGGAAAATTTGATGCTAGAAGCGATGAAGGGATCTTCCTAGGTTAATCCACTAAGAGAAAGGCATACTGGTGCTATAACAAAATATTGAGAAAAATGGTTAAGAGTTGATGAGGATTTTTTCAAATCATCCAAATGATGAAGTTATGATTCAGATGAAAACAACACAAGTCAAGTAAAGAACACTCAGACACTGAATCTACTTCAGATTATTCCATATGTTCCGATGAAGCAACCTTAATTTTTTTTGGTAAATCAATTCAGTCAAGAAGCTTAGACATTGCAGAAGCATAGACAAGTGCAAGTATAGAAGAAAGATCAAAAGAGTCAGAAGTCTGAGAATGTCCCAAAACTCCAAGGTATGTAAAGTTGAATCATTCTGAAAGTCAAATCATAGGAGATAAGAGTAAAGTAGTGCAAACTAGAAGAAAAATTATAGAAGGATATTGTCTGATTTCCAAGATTGAATCTAAGAGTGTCACTCAATCTTGTCAAGATGAACACTAGTTAGAAGCCATGAAGGAAGAGCTGACACAAATTGAGAAGAGTGACACATGGTTACTGGTTCCTAGACCTAAAGACAAAAATGTGATTTGTACTAAGTGGGTATTTAGAAGTAAGTTGAATGAAGAAGGCGAAGTGGTTTGGAAAAAAGAAAGACTAGTATGTAAAGGTTATTCTCAAATGGAAGGTATTGATTTTGAAGAAACCTTTTCCCTTGTAGCTAGAATTGAAGCTGTGAGATTATTTCTTACTTATGTTGCACATAAGAATTATAAAGTTTATCAAATGGATTTGAAGTCTGCATTTCTGAATGGAGAACTAGAAGAAGTGCACAATGAACAACCGGATGGATTCCAGCTAACAGACAAGGGAGATATGGTTTGTAGATTGAAGAAAGCTTTTTATGGACTTAAGCAAGCCCTCAGAGCCTGGTATGCTAGATTGGACAAATATCTATTGAAGCTTGGATTCACTAAAGGTACTGATGATAGCAACTTATACTTCAAGTTAGATCACAATAAGGAGTTGATTATAGAAGTTTTTGTTGATGACATCATTTTTGGAGGAGATGATAATCAATGTATGAAGTTTGTTGATGAGATGAAGAGTGAATTTGAGATGAACATTATTGGTGAGATGAAGTTCTTTCTGGGATTGAAAATTACACAGTTGGACCAGGGGATATTCATATCTCAATCCAAATATGTGAAAGAACTATTGAAGAAGTTTGGAATGGATGACTCCAAACCTGTTGGTACTCCCATGGTGACCAGATGTAAGTTAACATAGAATGATAATTCTCCAAAGGCAAATCAAACTTGGTATAGGTCAATGATCGGTGGATTGCTCTACTTAACACAGACTATACTAGACATTATGAATGTTGTATGTATGGTTGCTAGATTTCAAGCTGATTCGAAGGAATCACATGTGACTGTTGTCAAAAGAATTTTCAGATATCTAAAAGGAATAGTTGAATTTGGAATTTGGTATCCAAAGGATGATGATCTTACTTTGTGTGCATACACTAATGCAGATTAGGCTGGTGATGTAGATGATAGGAAAAGTACTAGTGGTGGCACTTTCTTCCTAGGGAAGAAGCTAGTATCTTGGTTCAGTAAAAAGAAAAACTCAATTTCTCTATCTACTGTTGAAGTAGAATACACTGTTGTTGCCAATAATTGTACTCAAGTGATATGGATTAAACAGATGTTGGAAGATATGAGGGTGATATATGAAAAACCTATTTCCATATACTGGGACAATTCAAGTGCAATAAATATCTTAAGGAATCTGGTACTACACTCTAAGACTAAACACATATCAATCAAGTTTCACTTCTTAAGGGAGAAAGTGAATGAGAAAGAAGTCAGATTGGAATATGTTCCTACCAAAGAACATATTGCAGATATATTTACTAAGCCTTTTCCAAAGGATACTTTTGAGTATCTCAGAGGAATGCTAGGGGTAATGATCCCTCTTGATAAGAACTAAATGATGCATTTGCTTGCATCAATCTATGAGCTTCATTGCTATAATTTGATCCAGATTGATGTTTTCATGGCTGCTACTCAAGGGGAGTAGTTAGATGTGCAGATATGTGGTTCAAAGCATGTGCATGGAAAGGTAATTGTTACATTTTCCATTGATGTCAAAGGGGGAGAAATGAATTGTGAAAAATATTTGTGGAGAGAAGTTCAGTTGAGAGGAGTAGTGCAGAAGAAGTCAGTTGGGTTGATGGTATTTTTCACATCATGTGTTGCCATCAATGCCAAAGGGGGATATTGTTGGATGTTGTGGATATGGTTGTTGATATGTGGTTTTCATTGATGTCAACACTATTAGCATTTGGTGTATCAATTTTTGTAAATGTCGAGGATATTGAGAAAATTGTAAGAGAAAGTGTTTTGTGTTGCTAGTGGAACTGTGCAGGTCATGATGGTGTCCTATTCTATACATTGAAGATTAGCTAATGTGGCTTTAAGGGTTTATCGTTGAGTTTATCTAGATCATCTACCAGAAGTTTTAGAGGTCTATGTGAAGTTTTGAGTATGTTGTGGTCTGACAGTGTTTTGCTAGTCTCTATCAATATTCCTGAATGAAGATTGTGTTATTATAGTTATCTCAGTTGTTGCAGATGCTTCCCTATTGTTTCTTGGTGCTCTCAGATGTCTCTAGATCATTCTCTATCTTTTTGGTACATCCACATTAATCAGTGAGCTCGTGGATGAAGATATTTTCTGGTGCATGTTCAATTTTTCATGTTTCTGGCCGACATGTTGTTGGTAGCGTGTTGTGGATCTTTGAGGTGAAATTAATTAAAGTATTTTTGCATTGGAGATGTTAATTTGGGTCTCCACTATGTTGTGGATGACCTTGGTGAATACACATTAAAATTTTATTTGTAAATTTGGGCCGACATTGAAAATATATTTTATTTTCTTGGCCGACAAAGTAGTGATGGAATCTCATGTAGCAAATATATAAGTGTGATTAGTTCATTGATGTAGATAATGCTTCATGTGCTCCTATGTGTGTATGTGTGAGTATCATTTGATTTTAGAGCAGAGTGTGAAGAAGATTATGCGAAGTGTGAAGAAGTGTTGAGCTTAATTGGAACTGTAATCAAGCTTGTGAAGAAGCTATTTTCTCAATTCACATATTGGATGGTTTTAATCCAAACCCTATTGTTGGATAGTGAGTCCTCTTTTGTAATTGAGTAGTGAGCTCTAGGAAGTGTTCCTGAATGCATGTGAATTCCCCATATTATTTCTTTTTATACTTCTAATAGATATAATCTTGTGGACTAACATCCACAACATCAATTAATTTCACCTTTTATGCCAAGTGTTGAGAGCCCAATCTAGCACCAAAAATGATGTTTGCTGGAAAAACAAGGATAGAAAAGGATGGTTCCTCTTTGTACATATCAAGGCAATTTTTCAGATATCTATGATCTAAATAAGAGACTCGGGAATTGATCCTTTTAATGCACCAGAAGTGATACCAATTTGTACCTCCTAACATAGAGAAAAAAAGAGAAAACATCACTGATGGATAATTATAAATGTCCTCAAAGATGGTATCCTTTTAGATAAAGTATAGCAATCTTCTTTTTATACTGAACTTTAGCAGTATTCAAGTTTGAAAAGTTTAAATTTAAATTGTCTTTTAATCTCAATATCAGTAATTTGGGTTGACATCTTCTGTACAGTGAAGGAGATGTTGTCATGACATCATCTTTAAGTCAGATTAATGTGGACAGGTGGATTGGAATATGTGCCTACCAAAGAATAGATTGTAGATATATTTACTAAGCCTTTTCCAAAGGATACTTTTGAGTATCTCAAAGGAATGCTAGGGGTAATTACCCCTCCTGATAAGAACTAAATGATGCATTTTCTTGCATCAATCTATGAGCTGCATTGCTATACTTTGATCCGGATTAATGTTTTTGTGGCTGCTACTTAGGGGGAGTAATCAGATGTGTAGATATGTGGTTCAAAGCATGTGCATGGAAAGGTCATTGTTACCTTTTCCATTGATGTCAAAGGGGGAGAAGTGCATTGTGAAAAATATTTGTGGAGAGAAGTTTAGTTGAGAGGAGTAGTGTAGAATAAGTTAGTTGGGTTGATGGTATTTTTCACATCATGTGTTGCCATCAATTCCAAAGGGGGAGATTGTTGGATTTTGTGGATATGGTTGCTCATATGTGGTTGTCATTGTTGTCAACACTATTAGCATTTGGTGTATCAATTGTTGTATATGTCAAGGATATTAAGAAAATTGTAAGAGAAAGTGTTCTGTGTTGCTAGTGGAACTGTGCAGGTCATGATGGTGTCCTATTTTGTACGTTGAAGATTAGATGATGTGGATTTAAGGGTTTATTGTTGAGTTTATCTAGATCATCTACTAGAAGTTTTAGAGGACCATGTGAAGTTTTGAGTATGTTGTGGTTTGACAATGTTTTACTAGTCTCTGTCAGTATTCCTAAATGAAGATTGTGTGATTTTGGTTATCTCAGTTGTTGTGGATGCTTCTTTGTTGTTTCTTGGTGCTCTCAGATGTCTCTAGATCATTCTCTAAGATCATCCTTTAGAAAAGTCTTAGTAAATATATCTGCAAGATTGTTATGTTGTCATTCTTCTTATACTGATAATTGTCTCTTTGATAACACACTTTGAAACACATATCTACTCATCTGACTACTCCCTCTGAGAGCACCAAGAAACAAAAAAGAAGCATCCGCAACAACTGAGATAACCAAAATCACATAATCTTCATTCAAGAATATTGATAGAGACCGGCAAAGCACTGTCAGACCACAACATACTCAAAACTTCACGCGGACCTCTAAAACTTTTGGTAGATGATCTAGATAAACTCAACAATAAAACCTTAAATCCACATCAGCTACTCTTTAACGTACAAAACAAGACACCATCATGACCTGCACAGTTCCACAAGGAACATAGAACACTTTCTCTTACAATTTTCTCAATATCCTCGACATATACAACAATTGATACACCAAATGCTAATAGTGTTGACATTAATGACAACCACATATCAACAACCATATCCACAACATCCAACAATCTCCCCCTTTGGCATTGATAAAAACACATGATGTGAAAAATACCATCAACCCAACTGATTAATTCCTGGTGTGATTTGTGATATTCACATAGGATTGGGTTAAGTTAGAAATGTTTTGACATTAGCTAGAATTGAAGTTATGAGAGTACCAACAGGTTTGGAGTCATCCATTCCAAACTTCTTCATTATTTCTTTCACATATTTAGACTGATAAATTGTGATCAGATTGTGGTCTTACTTGTCGGCAGCCTATTCTTGGCTTACAGGTCAATGATCAGTAGATTTACCAATATGACTCAAAAATACTAAGCCCATTGACCTGATATCAATTTCCACTATCCAACAATCAAATTTAAGAGAAAATATCCTTGAGATGATGTTCGCACAATCTTCTTCAGAGGAAATAGCTTTGATCCTGGTTAGTTCTTGTTGTATCCATTTGTATCAAGTGTTGAGAGCCCAATCCTTTGTAACTATCCAACAATTACAATAGGACTCACTATTCACAAGTGTCCTTGTGAACAATGACACTTTGAACCACATATCTGCACATCTGATTACTCCCCCTGAGTAGCAGCCACAAAAACATCAATCTAGATCAAAGTATAGCAATGAAGCTCATGGATTGATGCAAGTAAATGCATTATTTAGTTCTCATCAGGAGGGGTAATTACCCATAGAATTCCTCTAAGATACTCAAAAGTATCCTTATGCAAAGGCTTAGTAAATATATCTGCAATCTATTCTTTGGTAGGAACATATTCCAATTTGACTTCTTTCTCATTTACTTTCTCCCTTAAGAAGTGAAACTCGATTGATATATGTTTAGTCTTAGAGTGTATTATCAGATTCCTTGAGATATTTATTGCACTTGAATTGTCACAGTATATGGCAGTAGGTTCTTCATATATCACCCTCATATCTTTTAACATCTATTTAATCCATATCACTTGAGTACAATTATTGGTAGCAACAATGTATTCTACTTCAGCAGTAGATAGCGAAATTGAGTTTTTCTTTTTACTCAACCAAGATACTAGCTTCTTCCCTTAGAAGAAAGTGCCACCACTAGTACTTTTCCTATCATCTACATCACTAGCCTAATCCACATCAGTGAATGCACACAAAGTAAGATCATCATCCTTTGGATACCAAAGTCCAAAGTCAACTATTCCTTTTAGATATCTAAAAATTCTTTTGACAACAATCACATGTGATTCCTTTGGATCAACTTGAAATCTAGCAACCATACATACATCATTCATAATGTCTGGTCTATTCTATGTTAAGTAGAGAAATCCAACGATCATTGGCCTGTACCAAGTTTGATTTTCCTTTGGAGAATAATCATTATGTGTCAACTTACATCCGGTCACCATGGGAGTACCAACAGGTTTGGAGTCATCCATTCCAAACTTCTTTAATAGTTCTTTCACATATTTGGACTGAGATATGAATATCCCCTGGTCCAACTATGTAATTTGCAATCCCAAAAATAATTTCATCTCACCAATCATCCTCATCTCAAATTCACTCTTCATCTTATCAGCAAACTTCATACATTGGTTATCATCTCCTCCAAAAATGATGTCATCAACAAAAAATTCTATAATCAACTCCTTATCATGATCTAACTTGAAGTATAAGTTGTTATCAATAGTACCTTTAGTGAATCCAAGCTTCAGTAGATATTTTTCCAATCTAGCATACCAGGCTGTAGGGGCTTGCTTAAGTCCATACAAAGCTTTCTTCAATCTGCAAACCATATCTCCCTTGTTTGTTAGCTGGAATCCATCCAGCTATTCAATGTACACTTCTTCTAGTTCTCCATTCAGAAATGCAAACTTCACATCCATTTGATAAACTTTATAATTCTTGTGTGCAACATAAGCAAGAAATAATCTCACATCTTCAATTCTAGCTACAGGGGCAAAGGTTTCTTCAAAATCAACACCTTCCATTTGAGAATAACCTTTACATACCAGTCTTGCTTTATTCTAGATCACTTCGCCTTCTTCATTCAGCTTATTTCTGAATACCCACATAGTACCAATCACATTTTTTTCTTTAGGCCTAGGAACCAGTAACCATGTGTCATTCTTCTCAATCTGTGTCAGCTCTTTCTTCATGGGTTCTAACCAGTGTTCATCTTGACAGGCTTCATTGACACTCTTAGGTTCAATCTTGGAATTCAGACAATATTCTTCTGCAATTTTTCTTCTAGTTTGCACTCCTTTACTCTCATCTCGTATGATTTGAATTTCATAATGATTCAACTTTACATGGCTTGGAGTTTTGGGACTTTCTTGGACTTCTGACTCTTCTGGTCTTTCTACACTTGCACTTGTCTAAGCTTCTTGAATGACTTGATTTACTAGAACAAATTGAGGTTGCTTCACCAGAACAATCGGTATTTTTGTTGATCATTGATTTCATATCTATTTTTTTAGTTGATAGAACTCTATTCGGGGTGAAACATGAAGCATATCAAAGGAACCATAACTCTAGATGAGTATAGTAGCCAAAATATTAGGAATGAAAGAAATTTGTTATCGCTCACCGATTTTAGGAGGCTTGAAGGATCAAAGCATAAGAATTTGGATATATGGAACGAATATCCCCATTTCATCAATACAAAGATAATTCGGTTTTTTCTAAACAAATTGGACGGTGATATCCTCACTCTAGACAAACCTTATCAAATTTCTAAGGATGTGACTAGAAATCTAATGGGCTTATGCAATGTTGGTGATATACTAAAAAAGAAGTCAATTCGCAATGTGGAGGTCAAAGCCCTAACCAAAATAAGGGGAGATCAAAGGGCTCTGATAAATTACATTATTAAAGATCCTTTGACAAGGTATGTGGCACATGGAATCCCATACAAGATCTAATTCATAAACCATGAAGGATCAACCTTGGCGGGTGCTGCATATATCGCTCATAAAATGATAATTGAAAATGAAGATTTTGACCTATGTAGTCTAATAAAGGATCAACTAATGGAGAATGTTCAATTAACAAATTATATTGACTATCCCTTTAGGTTTACTCTAGAAATATGTATTACGATATATTTTCTAAATTGTTTGCCTATGAAGGACAATGTAGTGTGGAAAGAAAATATGCCGATTTGCAAGCAAATCTTCAATCATTATAACTCTTTTGAAAATTGTGAACAAGTGTATGAAAGCTTCTTTAGAAAGGTGTTAGAAAGGTTTGGGGAAAGTGTTATCCCTCTCTCGGTAAAGTTAACTAAAGTTGGTTCATCCTCCAGAAAGGCAAAGAAAAAGCAAAAGAGAGGAAGAGATATGGGTGGTGTCACTCCTCTGGTACCCAAGTTAGCAAAGGTTGAAGAAAAAGGGAAAGGAAAAATGGTTGTGGATGTAGAGTATGAAATTTCTAAAGAATATACTCTAAAAGATCAGCCAAAACTAGGTGAACAGGAAATAATAATAGCTAAAGACAGTGAAGAAGAAGGTGCTCTATTCAAAGCAAAGATAGTGCAAATCATTTAGGATGAGGATGGTATTCAAAAGATATCAGACATATGGTTAAATGGACCATCTTATGAGCAGGATATTATTGAAAACACTCTAGCAAGATACTTTGTTGTTAATAATGTTTATTTGGAGAGTCTGCAGGATGTTCTCCCAGAAGAACTAATTGAGTGTGTCAAGGAAGCTATGGAATCTGTGCCTCTGGATAGAAAAGAGGAGGAAATAATTTCTCATTTGAAGATGTAGTTTAGGCTATCTCTTACTAAATTAAAGAAGAGAATAAATGTGCTAAGATAGTGTATTTATTCAGCCAATAAAGGTTTCAATTATTGTCTTGAGTGGCTTCATGTAGTAGGCAAGTACAAGGATAAGTTGGAGGAAATCAAAAAAGAGCTTTTCAAAACTGGACAAAATTATAGTATGTCTTTGGACAAGAATGGAGATGTTAAGAAGAAGGTTCATCTCTGCAGGTTGAGCATACAAAGGTCCACTGTGCTAGGAATACCCTTATTGATGCCTTCTAGAAAGTAAAAGTCATAACTGAAGGGAGATTAGAGTAGATGATTGAAGTGCTTAAGTCAGGAGAAAAGCTAGAAGATGCATTCACCATTCCTGAGTCTCTTTTTCAGATCATCAACAAAAAATCATAGAATAATAACTTGATTATTTCCATTGGGATTGTGGTGGATTCCTGGAAGAAATTCCTTATAGAAATGAAAGCTAGGTATAAAATAATTTTCTAAATTTTTGTAGTAGTTGTCAAATTTTGATCAATTTTTGCATCATCAGTTGGGGAGATAATGGAGTAAGAGTAAGTGTAGTAAACTATTAAAGGGGAGAGAAATAATATGAGAAGTGTAGAGTGGATATAGTAGAGCTTTGTCATTGATGTCAAAGGGGGAGAGAATGAGTGGAAATTTACCTTGACATCCATAGGGGGAGCAGTAATTTTGGTCTTGCTAAGTTTTTGGTTTTGACACTTAGTCATTTTTTCACTAATTGTTGCCATCAATGCCAAAGGGGGAGATTGTTGGCATATGGCTCTAAGAGATCGTTTTAGGCTACTTGTGTTGTCATTGATGGCAACTAGAGTCCGTAGGATGATCTGCAGTATTAGCATTGTTTATACCAGCAAGGGACTTAAGATTTTGTATGCTACCGACAATAAGTATGAAGAATAAGACATATGGTTGGAAAGTTGATTCGATCACTTTATCGGATTGTTATTTTGTGATGTGGATCTCTAGAAAATATTTCTTAACATTTACACTATCCTCTGATGAGTCTTGTGGTATATTATTAAGTTGAAGTTTGAGTTAAGAGATTTGGTAGCATGAGTCATGGTTTATTTTCCATTGTGGTCGACATGTTTTATATATTGTATGATGGATCTATGTAGAATATGTATTTTTTTATCTCTTATGTTTGGAACCTTGTTTTAGGGCCCTACTAAAGTCTATCTGACTTGTGTGGGTACGCTTCATTTCCAATTAGAGATTTGAGCTGACATAAGCAGAAATATTATATTATGAGGCCGACATACTTTGAATTTCTGATTAGCGGGTATATAAAGGAGATCGAAAAACCATTTTCTATATGTTATGCAAGTCATGGTCATAGATATAATGTAGTAGTAAAGGTGTATCAAAAGAGAGCGAGAAGAGCATATCAGTTGTTTGAGGGAAGAATAGTTTTGGTTTGCTAAGTAGTGCAGAGCAGAGTAGAGAAGAAGTTCGATCTGGTCAAGAGATCCAAAATCTAATCGTGAGCCTTAGTGGAACTGAATCTTGGCATTTTTTGATGTTGTACTCTCAATTCAAAATTTTGTTGTAAACTTTATCTGTAAGGCAGTGAGCCTCTTTCCTTTGAGCAGTGAGCTATAGGTAGTGCACCTAAATGCAAGTGCATTCCCCTCTTTTATTTTACTTTTAATAGAGTAAACATTGTGGATTAATCTCCATTGTGGTTTTTCCCCTAATAGGGTTTCCATGTAAAAATATCTGGTGTTATGGTGTTCATTAATGTGATTGCATGTTCTCATTTGTTATGTGCTAGAAATGCTATATGAAGTTCTATTATTGTTGTTGATAGTTTTAGATCTATTTTGTAAATCAAAATCCTTGAACACTGATTCACTCCCCCCCTCTCAGTGTTCCCAGTGTCCAAAAATTGGTATTAGATTTTGTAATCCACAACACGCTAATAGGACTCACAAATACAAATGGTGATATTTTTGTGCCTAGGGATTGGTCCACAAGGGGAATCCTAAGGATCAACTAGTTTATTCATCAATGAAGATTTAAACAACAAGTAATACCATTGGATATTTGTGTCCTATTGTTGGAAAAACAAGGACAAACAACTGAGGGGGGGGTGATCTTTTTTTGTAATCTTCAAGGAAATTTATAATAATTGAGGTTGTGAGAGTATTGCTCATAGAAATTTAAATTGTGATACCAATATAAAAGTAAAGGAGGTTCGCAAAGAGAGATAGATAACGATGTGTTATTTCTAATTCTTTACATCTAATACTGATAACATAGGGGCATATTCTTCTTAATATCAATATCAATATCATCCACATTAAATTTAATATTTTTTTGAGTATGTTGTGGTCTAATAGTGCTTTACTATATTTATTCCTTTGTTTTGAGTATATACTTCTCTCAGATTAATGTTCTTGTGATATATGTGCAATTTTTTCTTTGGTAGGAACATATGCCAACTCAAAACAACCTTAATGTGGATGTTAATTAAGGTTGTTGGTTCTAACAATGATCAAGGGAAGAAGATCCAATCTCAGATTGGCACATATTCCAATCTGACTTCTTTTAATCTTAATCTCTTCAACAATTGGTGCTCTTCAATTGTTGTTTCTTGGTATCAGAGCTTATTAATCTCTTCAACTCACTGAGAATAAACTGTGATACCTATTTGCAAGTTGATCCTACTCCTTTGGCATTGATTTCTCAATACCAATGACAAAGGGGGAGATTGTTGGATGTTGTGGATATGGCTGCTAATATGTGGTTGACATTGATGTCAACACTATTATCATTTGGTGTATCAATTGATGTATATTTCAAGGATATTAAGAAAATTGTAAGAGAGCGTGTTCTATGTTCCTAGTGAAAATGTGCAGGTCATGATGGTGTCTTGTTTTGTACGTTGAAGATTAGCTGATGTGGATTTAAGGGTTTATTGTTGAGCTTATCTAGATCATCTACCAGAAGTTTCAGAGGTCCGTGTGAAGTTTTGAGTATGTTGTGGTCTGACAGTGTTTTGCTGGTCTATATTAGTATTCCTGAATGAAGATTTTTCAATTCTGGTTATCTCAGTTGTTGTGGATACTTCTTTGTTGTTTCTTGATGCTCTCATATGTCTCTAGATCATTCTTTATCTTTGTAGTACGTCCACATTAATCAGTGAGCTCATGGATGAAGATATTTTCTAGCGCATGTTTGGTTTTTCATGTTTTTGGCTGACATGTTGTTGGTAGCATGTTGTAAATCTTTGAGGTGAAATTAATTAAAGTCTTTTCACATTGGAGATGTTAATTTGGGTCTCCACTATGTTGTGGCCGACCTTGGTGAGTTTGCACTAAAATTTTATTTGTAAATTTGGGCCGACATTGCAAATAGATTTTATTTTCTTGGCTGACGAAGTAGTGATGGAATCTCATATAGTGGATATACAAGGGCGATTAGTTCATTGATGTAGATGATGCTTCATGTGCTCCTATGTGTGTATGTGTGAATATCATTCGATTGCAGAGCAGAGTGTGAAGAAGATTGTGTGAAGTGTGAAGAAGTGTTGAGCTTAATTGGAACTATAATTAGGCTTGTGAAGAAGCTATTTTATCAGCTCAAATCTTGGATGGTTTTAATCCAAACCCTATTGTTGGACAATGAGTCCTCTTTTGTAATTGATCAATGAGCTCTAGGTAGCATGACTAAATGCATGTGCATTCCCTTTATTATTTCTTTTTATACTTCTAATAGAGTATAATCTTGTGGACTAACATCCACCATGGTTTTTCCCCTAACAAGGTTTCCACACAAAAATCTTGGTGTTATTTGTCTCTCTGATGTGCTAATTGCTTTTGGTAAATTGCTTATTCATCAAATCCGAGATCAAGGTTAAGTTAGAAAAGTTTAAATTTCTGTGACAACTAATTCACCCCCCCTCTCAGTTGTCTATCCTTGTTTTTCCAACACATAGATTCCTTTCAGATGTTGCTCAACCAATTGGAGAAAGTATTTTACAATATTGGAGATTTGTAGAAGAATTATCTGTCTCAATGCATGGAAACAATGTAACCAGATGAATTAGGGTAAAACCATTTATTGCGACAAAAAAGGGTTAGTTGTGCAAATGATAAAAGTCATTTTTATCCTTCATTTGAAACTTTTTATTTTGGATAAAAGAAGTTTAGAGAGCCCTGGAGCAAACTTTGCTGAGTTGTGGCGAGATTCAAGTGTGAAGAAGATTTAGCGATCAAAACTCCGATTCGACGAAAAGGTATTTATTAGAAAACTTGTGATTTTGTGAATTTGTAAAAATGGCCACTCCATTGGTAGTTGAAGTCAAGGATAGACCCTGTTTAAAGTTCAAGTGGCATCCTTTTAAGTCTGTTGAGACCGAGCCCCTAGGTGTGTTTTCGTCTATACCATACAGATTCTTACACATTGAAGAAATTAAGGATTACATACATTCCAATATTGAAGAGTTAGGGAGCTCTCAAATGCTAAATTTGTATTCCAACCATATAATTGGAGAGGACTTCACTGTTAAGCTAGAATACAAAACCCTAGAAGTGAAAAAGTTCACACAATTTGTGAAATTTCCCATATTTGAGGAAAGCGAATGGGTGCAATATATTTTGAGCTGAGTTCATGTGGTTGAATATACCTTTTAAGATTATGAAAGAGGCCATAAGCACTGTCACAGGTCTAAATTCCTCTGATGGACTGCCAATTTTGAAATTTGTAAAGAATCAGAAGGTTACTAATGCAACAGGTGCATAATTTGATAGAAAGGAAATGACAATCAAAGACATTGTCGAAGTGGATGTGAAATTTGCATCGATGGTCATTGGTTACAAGGTCTACCACTCTAGCCAGGATAATTCAATATCCAGTATGACCATTTATGTAGCCTATCAGATGGTAAAAGAAAATTCAGATTATGACTTGTGTGAGTTGCTTAGAAGTCAGCTGATGGAGAATCTGGATAAGATTAAGAAGGAAAAAAAAAACTCTTTTAAATATGGTAATTTGTTGTTGTGCTTGTTCTTTTCTTTCATGAGTGAGGTTTCGGGTATTGGGAAAGTTCATTGGAAAAGTAATCAGCCTATAGTTGTGCAAATAAGATATATATTGTTTGGAATTGGTGATGGCTACACCAAAAACATTGCCCTCTAGGGGTACTTCAAATTTTTTCAAAATATGATGCATGCAAGAGAAAGAATTCCTACCTCAATTATAGAGAAGTACAAAGATACAATCTATTTCATGGTAGATATTGATCAATACCATATGGAAGCTGCTAATCCCATAATGATATGGATTATGCCTATGGGATATGAATTTGAGGAGAACATCTTGAAGATGTATGCAAAACATTTGTTGGGCATGCCTCTAGATCTAGCAGAAGAAAGGTTTGGAACTTATGCAGAAAAGAGCATGCAAGTCCATGAGCAATTACAGAAGCCAAAGATAGTCAGAAGAGTAAGGAAAGAAGTGCAATTCTTTGCAGAAAGTTTTGGTATATCTATAGTAGAATTGAAGGAATCTAGAAGGAAGAGAGATGAAGCTGAAGTAGGAAAAGAGTCAACAAGAACTAAATCTGCTAGTCCGGTAGGATCCTCTGCCTATACTAGATCAACAAGGACTTCTTCATCCCTATCCTCTCCTGCAGCCAAGCTAGTGCAAACTCAAGACAATGCTTCTGGTAAGAGGAAGAAGAACAAGAACTCAAGAACCTATGAAGCCATCTTAGAAAGTGAGGAGACTGAGTCAGATGAAGTTGTGAAAGAAATGAAGGCTACCAACACTCAGGCTACCAAGGTAACCAAGAGGAAATCCTTCGGTGAGGAAGAAAAGGAAAAGAAGAACGAAAAAATTGACAAACTAGGTATGAAAGTTGAAGAAGTTGAGAATGTTTTTCTCAAGGATGGAAATATCAACCCCCTCTACGAATGGTATGAAATGTTTGATAAATCAAGTCAAAGAATTATTGAAGAGGCAATAATAAAACACCTGAATATTTTCAATAAAGTTCTTGTTGAAATTATGTTTGGTTTATCTAAGAGTCTGTATGATGTTTTGGAGGTGAGAAGAGTAAATTCTAGGACAAAAGAATAGCATGTGAGAAAGATAATTCTTGGAGAATTATGTTCAAAAATGTCTATTGAGGAGATGAATTCACTCCTGGACAAAGCCAAGAAGGAATTCAAAATAAAAATAAGGGTGAATAAACTTATGATCAGTGAAACTGGTGTTGTTGCTGATGAAACCAAGAAAATCCTAGAAGCATTTTTTTCAAAGAATAAGATTAATGTTGAAGAAGTGAATGTTGAAGATGTTGTATTTGATCTAGAAAATGAGGAGGTGAATGTATATATTGAGGATAATCAAATTCCTCCTAATGTGGGTAATACATAAGTTCCTATGGAGATTTAAGTTCCTAAGGTTGTATTAGTTGAAGAAAAGGAGATGCCAAATGAAGAAATTGAAGCTCCTAAAGGCAATCAAGAAATAGTTTTTGAATAACAAAAAGTTGAAGAAGAAGAAAAGGTTTAGGTTAAGGAAATCCCAGTGGAAGCAAGAGACACTACCGAGGTAGTGAAGAAATCTATGGTGGAACAATAGGAAGAATTTGATCCTAAATTGGTTGAAGGATCGATCAATTTATCCACCTTGTCCCCAATTCAGATAATGAAAGTCACATCAATTGCACAAGCCAAAGCCAGTGAGAAGATTCTGAAGTCTCACATTGAGGACAGTGAATTATTAAGTCTTGCATCTAAAGTTCTAGAGAAAATTATGCCAACTCATGTTAAGGATCCATTTGGTTCCTCTTTCAGTGAACTGAAGAAGCTCATAAATTCTGTAAGTACTCATTTTGAGTCTCTTGAAAAATCAGCCATGGTTAAAGTGCAGAAGGAGTTTGATGGAAAAATATTTAGTTGGTTGAAAGAAGTGATTGCTAAGGATAAAACTCTATTAGCCACCTGTATGAAGAATATTCAAGATTCTATATCTGAAGGTGGAAAGGCCTATAAGTCATGTTTGGTTCTGTCCAAATTCACTGAAGATAATGAGAAGAAGGTGAAGGATCTTGAAAAACAATTGGCTACCATTTCTGATGCTTTTGATTCGTTAGCTGGTGATGTTGGCAAGCAAGAAGGTCAAGTAATATCTCTACTTGACAAAATAAGGAGCTTGAAGCATGAAAATGACAAGATTGTAGGAAGATCATGTGAACTCAAAGGACTAATTGGTTCAAAGATTGAAATAATGGTGAATGCATTAAAGGAGGCCAAAGATGCTATGGCAGTTAATGACCCAATGAGACTTGAGACTGCAAAAACTCAATCTTATTTAGTTTGTGGTCACATAACAATTCTATAGAGTTTCAAAAGGGTTTGGAACACAAATTTGAGTGTGTTGAAGAGATACTTTGCAGATATTTTCAAATTTGTTCCCCAATTTTTCCATTGATGTCAAAGGGGGAGAGTTGTATAGTGAAAAATATATATTCCTCTTAGGGGGAGATGCATTTCTAAGTTGAGATTGAAGATTATTTTTGAAGTTTTGAAGTGGAAGTATAATTCATGTTGGTACTGATCCAACACTTAGTTATTTTTCACTAAGTGTTGCCATCAATACCAAAGGGGGAGATTGTTGGAAAGAGACACTGCAAACATTTTCTGGTGTTGTCATTGATGGAAACCCTAGTCAGTGATTGGATCCATACATCATCATTTTCTCCTACTAGCAGGAAGATTGAGGACAGTCAAGGAAGAACAAAGCATCTGATAGTTCTGTGTTCATCGATTCACATACAAATTTTTTGTCACTATTTTGGGTTGTGGATCTTATGGGAGGTTAATCAATGTATGTCTTGTGGATCATATCAAGTTGTGTGGAAGTCTGGAGATCCAATTGGATATCTTTCTATTCATCTATTTTTGTGGCTGACCTAGATGATATAACATGTCATGGATATTCGAGGAGTGTTTACTCAAATGTTTTTGTGTTCGATCATCTTGATTTGGGTCCAAGCTAAGTTGTGACTGGCCATTGTGGGTGCGCATTGAATATCATTCATGATTTGAAGCTGACAGGTTACGATTAAATTCTTAGTCATGGATATATATAAATGATCAATTATATCATTTTGTGTGTGAACAATGTGTGTCGATGTGTGTTGCAAATATCAGAAGGGTGATTGAGTGATTATGCACAGTTTCACTTGTGCATTAAAGATTTTGTGATGCGAGTTAGAGTAGAGTAGAGCAGAAGTGCAAAATCAATAAGAAGGATAGAAGATCAACTACTGAGCCTAATCGAAACTATAATCAAGCATTTGTATATGCTAATCTTTTAGTTCATTCTCTTGGATCTAATCCAAATCCTTCCTTTCTATTTTGAGCAATGAGCTCTAGGCAGTGAGCCTGAATGCAAGTGCATTCCCATATTGTAAACCTCTTTTTGAGTATACTCAAATCATATTGTGGATTGGCCATCCCCTATGGTTTTACCCCTAACAAGGTTTCCATTTAAAAATTCTTGTGTTATGGTGTTTATGTTGTTTGCTTTCTATTTTTGCATATTTCTCTTAGTTGAATGTTTTAAGTGGGTTAAAGATCAGAATAATAAATTTAATTTTTGTACAAAACTGATTCACCTCTCCCTCTTAATGTTGCTTGTTTCCAACAAATGGGTCCTAGCACACTTTAGAGAATGTGAAAGATCATGTGAAAATAGGGTCCTAGGACATAGTGAGGACTCATTCGCCATGTGGAAAATGGGTCCTAGGTCACTAACCTAGGACACACCTCTTCTAAAATTGTTGTGTAATGGCATTTAAGAATGTCAGTCTTTATCCCTTGGAATTTATAATTAATTAGGCTTGGATTTGGATTAAAGGGGCCAATTAAGGAAAATTAACCTCAATTAATTAATAAAGCCTTAGATTAGTGTGAAAGTGTAAAGATAAACTTTACAACACCCAAAATAAGGCACAATTAAGTCCATTTATTTAAAAAGGTCCCTAAAATTAATGTGAATGTGTAAAACACATTACAACATTAAATCAAGGAAACATTAAGCTCATTTATTATTAATCCCAAACTAAGGAAAAGGGAATACTTTTTCCATTACTACATTTTTCCTCCACTTTAGTGAGAGTATGATCCCATGTCAAACTCACACTAAATTAGACATTCAAGACACTCATGTATGCAACAATGAAAAAGAGACACAATCAGACAACATCAAAGACCAAGAAAATCAAGCCTAAATGGTCCAACGCAATGTGGAACACATCTAAGCTACCGGTTTTATGCTCACTCTAGGTAGTGGAACCTCAGGTCATCCACCAGGTGATTCTTCCCCTATGAAGGTGGCTTAGTGAGAAATTCATGCCTCTATGTCAGCTCTCACTATACTTTCCATACCAAAGCTATCCCTTTGATAACTCTGATAGGACACCACTCAAATTCCTATTTCATGCTTAACAAGCTACATTATGCTAAGCACCTATGCAGATGGCAAGGCTCCATAGGAAAGCAAGGTGTGTTATGCTAGGTGGCCTTGAATTATGGTTTTGAGCTTCACAAGGCCAACAAGTTGTATTATTCCAAACACTTATGAACATTGTGTATAGGTTTTGTTCAAAGGGACTTTGCTTCATTCATGTAAGGTCTTCTTCTTAGGGAACATCATGCCTAATGTCTCTAAGAGAGGACACGTCAAGAGTAAAAGATTCACAAATTAGGGAATGTAGTGTCGTATCACCACCAAGAGGAAATTCATATATTAAGAAATATTGTACTCTTGGATGATATCAAACCCAATGACACCGCCAAGAAAAGGACACAACACAAGAAAAAAAGAAAACTGCACCATGAGACATGCAAAATGTTGAAAGATATCATTGATGTATGCCCCCGCTTTAAAGCATTTCTAACACCATAACTATGAGAAATTTCTTTAAATTAGCCAATGTTTACTCCTAAGACATGAGGTATTCCTCAAAAATCCCTATGCCAAGTCATATGTTTCCAAAATAAAGCTACGTCACAAAAAAGGAAGGAGGGATTGTCCCTAAAAATACATAAGGGATCTATGGATTTAGGGTTAGTATATCTTTACTACAATATTGTTATAGAGCTCGAAAATGTCATCATTCCCCAAATACTTATAGAATTGGAAGAATGACATAGAGAGTGAAAACAAAGAAAAATCCTTTCAGGTCAACATGGAAGAGACCTAAATGTATTGACACCTTGCATCATCTCCAAAAGGAAAACACAAGACAAGTGAAAAGGAGAATGTTTATGACACATAGAAGAATGTAGATACATATAGAGGAATACACAAAAAGAGAGAGAGATACATCAAATGAAATATTACAGGGGATCGCATTATGCACATGCAATCACATAAAAAAAATGAAAAAAAAAATAATGCAAAAGACTAGTAAGGCACATGTGAGTCAACCTATAATAGGTCATTCGCATCCCAATCTCAGTTGGTATATACAGAAGGCAGAAAAATAACCAAAGGGACAATGTTAAGTGCCAAACTAGGACATGCACCAAGTTCAACACTCTTATTAGTAGAATTGTCATATAAGTTCATGGAAGAAGAGAATAATGAATTCAACTCATTATGCACTTGTTCATCAATCTTTGCAATATCAATGTCATCATCTAGATTAATCACAACAGGAGGGCGAATGATAATGTCTCTTGAAGGTTTTTGTTTACGTTGTGGTGAGGGTATAGAGTCATCATGCATTACTTCAGGAAAGTGAGGATTTTGATTTTTGATGTTCTTCTTTTCTTCTTTAGTTTGTAACATACGAGCAATAGCATGATGTCTATGCCTATGCTCTTGAGCATTTTGATTTCATTTCAATCTATTGTCAATTTGTATTTTTGTAGGAGTAGGTTTGTCAACCATAGGTTTCTTTTCTTCCCTTAGGGGAGGAATGGAAGGAACCATGGGAAGTTGTTCAACCACTTTCTCTTTAGCTTTGTAAACTTGTTTGACTTTAAGAGGAAAAATGGGATTGTTTTGGTTGTCTCGTGGAATCTTATAGGAAATGGTAGGAGGATTTTTCATAGGTTGCTCTTGGATATTTGGTACGAGTTTTGGTTTGATCATGATTTTTTCAATGATAGGTGGCTCAATCGCAATTTGTGACATTTGTAATGGATAATTCTGCTATGTGCTTCACCTTAAACTTTTGATATGATTTGAAAAATTAGTCCTCACAAGGTCTAATAGGTTCAATATTCTTGGGCCAAAATAAATCCAATGAAAAGTTCCCTCAGGAAGACACAGGATTAAAGCCACTATGATTCACAATAAATAGTTCATTTCCAAAGGGAAGTTTTAAACATTTATGAACTATAAAAAAGATGGCATTCATGGAGTGAAGTCATGGATAGCCTAACTTCACACAAAATCCATCTGACGAAAAAATTATGGTGAATGAGACACTTAATGTTTTCAAAACAACTTTTAGAGGGAGATTTATTAATCCCATCACAAGACAAGAAAAACCAATATGCATTTTGATCCATGCTTTCAATTTGTCATATGTATCTTGGTAAAGTCATGCACAAATAGGAATTATTCATTGATCACATTATCTTCACAAAGGGGATCAATTAATATCCCATTAGTAATTTTGTCATTGATTCTTTTGGCTATATAAAGAGGACCATCGAGTGCATGCTTAATTATCTTTTTATGAGAAAGAAATATCAAGAGGCATTTTGGTTGAGCCTCGATGAGTTTTAGCTTCAACAAATTCCACTACTTCAATTGTTTTGTTCTCATTTTCATCTTTTGTATTTTCATCATCCATGTCAAAATTCATCACATCATTCTTTGTTTCACTAGCTTTGACAAATGAAATAGTGTTGGCATGAGATTTGTAAAGATTTGTAAGTTTTGGTTAGGAGGAGCTATAGGCTTATTACCTTGATCATTCACACCTCCAATTAGAAGATGATTAGAATTAATGATGTCTTGCACAAGATGTTTAAGATGCTTACAATATTTTGTATCATGTCCATTTTTTTAGTGGTAATGGCAATAAGAATTCGGTCTATAGTTTGCGGGTAATGGTTTATTAGGATCAGGAGCTCAAAAAGGAGGTAAGGAAATCATATTCTTTTATATGAGCTACAACATGATATTATGAAGAGTATTGGGTAGAAGAGTAAATTTTCTATTCCTATCTGCAAAGTCAAAAGGATTTTTCATCTTTATATCAGCCACATGGTTATCAACTTGTTGATTTGATTGAGGGGAACTAAGTTGTAAAAATCCCCTATTTTGTTTCTTGTAAGGTTGGTAACTATTTTGAGGTGAAAATTCAAACATTTTTAGGATGGTTGGGTGTATTTTTCACATCACAAATATAAGCCAAATTTTGATAATCACAAAGGATTGTACATAATTGTGTGAAGGATGGAAATTTCAACATCTCAAGTTTGTTTTGGAGCTTGCTTTGTAAATTGGAAATAAACATTTGTTGAAGGTCGGTATAATGAATCTTAATGTTTATTTGTGAATAAAGTGTTTGGTATCTTGCTATGAAATCAATCACCTTCTCATCATCCTTTTGCTTGCATGCCATTAAATTAGCTAGGGTCATCTTGGGATCCATGTGAATGTGGAAGTGTTTGTAAAAGGCATCAACAAGCTCATTGAATGAACCAATTGAATTATTCAGTAAGGAAGAAAACCACTATAGAGTAGTTTCTTTCAAGGATCTATGGAATAGTTTAGCAAAAAAAAATTCTTCAAAGATGAAATCACTACATAGATTTGTGTAAGCAGAAACATGGGTAATGTGATCTCCTTTCCCACCATATTTCTCAAATCAACAAACTTCTATACCTTGTGGCATTGGTGTTCTCAATATCTCCAAGGATAATAGGCTAGTTTTGATGTATTGTGAAGGTTGACCATTGTTGTTTTGAGTTAGGATTTTGACATGTTGTTGAATGGATGACACACTTTGTATAGTGTGTTATGGCATCATTGCTATTATTGTAAGGTGGAGGGGAATAAGGTGGAGTAGTGTATGTATACAGAGGGAAAGTGAATTGTAAATTTGTGAAGGCGGATGGTTGAGGAGATATGGAATGTGAATACACAAAGCTAGAAGGATTCCTTGTGGAAATACCTAAGGAGGTGTTGACATTGTTAGTAGGTTGAATGGTTGTAGTAACTTGAGTTCTAGTGTATGTAGGAATGGAAATGGGTATTGTAGAAGGAGGAATTGAAGTTCCACCTTGGCTTTGGGTATACCCCAAAGCTTGAGTACAACTAGTGATGATAGGGATGGTGTTGTTAACATTATTCACATTGGTTGTAGGAAGGGAAGTCATGGGAAACGACGTATGCACGCTATGATCCATAGGAGGTTGATTATCAACACTATTAGAAAGAGAGTTAGAAAACCCAAGATCCATGATGAATGGTGTATCATGAGATGACATGAGCCTCAAACTACATCTCACAATAGTATTGCTAATAGGGCACCAAGTTGTAAATCTCATACAAGTTTCACAAACTTTGTGTACAAACTCAAAATGGAAAGAGGCTTAAAATGCAATGAAATGACCTAGAGTGTAAATGCAATTTTTTAGATTCTAAACAAGGTAATTTTTTTATTACACTATGTAACAATCTTAAAATAAAATCTTGTAAATGCAATTTTGAAATCACACAATGCAATTAATATACAAAATTAAGCTAGATACAATGAAATTAATGAAACAAAAATTTAATAGACTGTAATAGAAATCTGAAAGTAGCAAATAGAAGCACAAAAATGAATATTTGAATTTTCAAAAATGCAAATTCATAGGGCCTAATCAGGGAATTGTTGGTGTTTTTTGCAATAGGACCTTGAAATTCTCTAAAGGGTAGCCAACCCTTATTTTCAAGAAATTCATAGGCTAGTGGCCAACACAATGAGTAGAGGATTCTGAGGTCTTTACTCCTACACTTTAGGATCTGTGAGACCTAGGAGGGTGTTCCTTGGTGTTTTCATTTCGATTTATTTGATGGAGAGAACTTCTATTTGCTAGGAACAAGGGGATATTTATAACACATACTTCATGATTGAAGGATTATTTAATGAATTTTGTTCTCATTATAAATCAATAGCCAGGTGCATCACCAATTCATCTAATTACAAGAATTCTCAACAAATAGACTAGTACTTCATCGACCAGGCATGTAGATTCAAATATGCAATAATTAGTAATTCATAAGCTAATTAATTTAGAAAATAGTGGACTATCATCATAGTGCTTTGCAATATGAAAACTTACAATGTCTGAAATGTAACTTCTTAACATATCCTATGAAATTTCTTACAAATCTATGACTCTCTTCAAGCATTTAATTAACTCTTGGAGTTAAAGCCAAAACAAAGCCACACATTCAATTGAACCACTAAAGATAAATGAAAAGACCCTTGATATTTTCATTTATAACTTGCAAAAAAGTTATAGAGGAGAGTATTTATTTTAGAACTAAGATTTGTTTTGATATTTGTAGCTTATATAAACCTAATTTAATACTATTACATATAGGATCTATACCCAAGATGATTTACTACTCTATTCATTAAGCTTTCTACAATATATTCATTCCTAAACTTAGCTTCTTCCTAGACCATGCTATGACTAAAAAATTGAACCCCTTTCAATGAGCCCTGAGATCCCTTTTATAGATTAAGGGAGTGACAAGCATCCAACTCAAATGCAATTACATTTCAAAATGAATTTCAACTGTATCTTAGATATTCCCAAAATAGTTTCTTGTAATCATTTTCCAAGCAGGGGAAACAAAATTCACACCATTTGCACAAGAAGAAAAGGTTGATGCCACCAAAAAACACCTTTAACCCCTGACGAGCCTTTACATTGCATACCTGCATCGAGCCAAAAGTTTTTTTATGATATCATCCCAAGGAATCCTTAGTTAGCACAAAAGAAAAAAACCCACATATGCAAAGAGTGTAGGAACGACCACCACAATAATATTAATACCAACACAAAAATGAGGACCCAGATACCAACTCTTTCAACCAGAACAAGAAAAATCATGAGAACTAGAACCAAAGTACACACACCTGCTTCATGTCTTTACAGAGGTTGGGGGAGAGAATACCACGTCTTCTTCCTTTGTATCCATACCAACAACATAGTAGGTATGCCCACTAGGTGTCTTCACTAAAATTGGGGTGACTGCTATCACATCCTCCTCTGAGTCCATTAATTCATTTAAAACCATGAGGTACTGATGATAACTAGAATCTATCTTTGTTTCACTATCTGAGGGGATATTATCGACATCAATAGGAGAATTGTGTCATCACATAGAAGCTCAACCATACCTTATCTTCCTCCTTATTCCTCTCACAAACCCTGTAGGCTCTTTTCCTTTAGCCTCTATTGTCTCCTCGGTCACAACTTGATTCCTTAACCTATAGTTGCTTCTCACAGCAATTCATGTGGACCTCTTCCCACAATCATCCTTCTTACATTCCTCCTCTAGCATTGAAATAGTTCCTAGTGCACTCTGCTCATTCCTTGGTGCACTATTGTGAGATTCCTAGAGTTTGAGTCTTGGTGACCTCCACACTAGTGATGCAACAAAAACTGACTTGCTCATTTTGTAGAGGATAACACTCCTCTCATAGACTTAGATAATTTTAGTTCTTAATTGTAGTGGTGAAAACAAAAGCAATCAGTCTTCCATTTATCAAGTAATTTGATCATCAATGCTCAATGAAGATCGCATGAGTGAGTAGATGACCAACCACTAGCATCTACATCACCACCATTAATTACCCAGGTACATGAAAATCCATGTATCATCTGCAATGATTTCAAGATATTAATAGTTTGCACACACCACGATCAAATTGATCACTCATACAGAGCTTATACCATTAGTTCTCACATGTGCAAGGAAAAATGGCTAAAGCCTTCACATTTCTAGTTTCAAAATTTGGTCATGAATTTCTTGATGAGGTGGTGAATCGAATGACTCAAATTGAGTCAATCAGGTTTGAATTCTTGACACCATCGCTCGCCAATTCTTTTCCAATAGCATTCATCCACCTAGGTACCAACACATCCACTAGTGGGCTCCACCATCTTATTTTCCAATTGGCCAAGGAATCCACGTGGCATCAGCCCACTAACCCCGTAGCTTCAAATTAACTATTGTTTAAATATCATAGGGTTAGTGGGGAATGACTAAGATTTGATTTCACCCCTCAGATCAAAACATTGAAGCATTGGGTTCACCATCAAAGACTAGGCCCCACACCAGTGGAGGGACACGTGTTGAAAGTCTGCAGACCCTGTGTTATTTAGCCATTATTTTAATCACACGGGGCTGGCTAGGAACGACCAAGATTTACTCTAGAAATCGAATGGTGATCCAATCTACATGTGCAAATAACAATAGTTTTAAAAAGGGGCCATGAATAGGCTAATGGGACTTGACCCAAACGATTAAAGACTTAGGACTTAAGTCTTTCGAAAAAATATTTGGGTTCAACTTAGGGGAACTTAAGTCGATAAAGAGCATAGTGCAACCGGTGGACCTAGATAAAGGGGTTGATAACAACAAAATTTTGAAAGGCCTAAGTCATGACTTAAGCGACTGGAAACCGGCTCTAGCAGGTCAATGCAAAAATAGAAAAACCAAGGGCTTATGATGGAGAATTTGTAAAAATAGGGTTTCTAGGCCAAAACCCTAACCTACCCTTGGACAAAAGTCTCAGAAATCATGATTAGAACAAGGGCCTAGTCAAGATTTTGCAAAAAAATTGGAAGCTCTATTAGGACTCATTCAACCTATGGTGAATGGGTCCTAGATGAGGTTTTTGAAATAGATTTTTATTGATCTTCAAGTGATTTCCAATGGTTTTCATATTCAAGTTTATAATAGTAAGTTTCAATTTGATTTTCTATAGAATGTAATGTGAAATGCAAGTGTAAGTTTTGACAAAATGATGACATAAAAGACCTAGTTTGATATGAAATTTTGTTTCAATTTTCAAACACAAGTTTATGTGATGTATATGATATGCAAGATGACTACTTTTTTTATATTTTTCAGATTTAAAGAATGCAAACAATGCAATCCTAAAACCTTAGATGCAATGCAAAGTTGAATGCAAATTAGACACCCTAAATGAGACCTAATTCAATGCAAATTGATGCAAATGAATGCAATATATAAATCTAGGATGAAAAGAACTCAAAAATCAGAAAACTAAAATTCTCAAAAGGTTGGGTTCACCATAATGAAACCAAGGGAAATAGGGTGGTTCACCAAATGAATTAATGAACCATGTACGTATCTTCCTAGTTTCATTCAATATGAAGGTTATGATGTGTAAATGAGTAATAGAAATTAAACCTAACTAATATTCCAATCAAAAGGTAGGTTTTAAGAGGGTCAAATTTTGTGTACCTATTGCAAAAAGTGATTTTTCAAACCTCATCGAGGACTCATTCGCCCTATGGTGAATGGGTTCTAGATAGGGCTCTAGAAAAATGGTGAATGGGTTCTATTATTCAAGGTTTGTGCTTCCAGATCCTAGTCGAGCACTATCAAAGAGCCAAAAATAAATCCTTTCACTTAGTTTCCCTAATTTGATAACTTTCTTAGCAACTTTGAAAACTTTTGCAATTTTTCTCTTCAAATGATCTTCAACCTAAAATCTGCATCACACATTAAAGGAGAGAAAAATGTTGTTTTGTTAGGGAATGGAGGTTTGCCTTGGTCAAACCCCACTTTGGTAATTAAACCTTGAAATGAAACAATGCATGAAATGAATGATGAATGAGCAAACAATATTGTCACAACTCACCACACCTTAGTTGAAACCTTATATTGTGGATTTGAAAACTAGCATGAAGTGGCTTTAATGAATGTGGATCTTCATCTTGAACTTGATTAGAAACAATGCTTGAATAGGATCTTGAATGCTACATCAACACATTGGCTCAACAAAATGCATGATACATTATGCCTTTGACATGAGGAAATGGATCTTGATTGTTGCAATAATCTTCCCTTCAATGCCTTAGAAATGCTCTTGAATGCTCCTATAATGCTCTTGTGGAAATTGCTTGATCTCATAAAAATCTTAATTATGAAACATAGTGAATAAACCTTGTATTTATACATATCTCATCATTAATTAACAAAATTCAAATATCACAAGCCAACATCAAATCTAGGATTTGAAATCATTAAACTACCACCAAAAACATATTTCAAAGAGAGGTACTAGGTCTAAGTGAGGACCCATTCACCATGTGGCGAATGGGTCCTAGCACACTTAGCTAGGATACACTTCAAATAATGTGAAAGATCATGTGAAATAGGGTCCTAGGACCTAGTGAGGACCTAGTGAGGACCCATTCACCATGTGGTGAATGGGTCCTAGGTCACTAACCTAGGACACACACCTTCTAAAATTACTTTTTTGTAATGACATTTAAGAATGACGAGTTTTATCCCTTAGAATTTTTAATTAATTAGACTTGGATTTGAATTAAAGGGGCCAATTAAGGAAAATTAATTTTAATTAATTAATAAAGCCCTAGATTAGTGTGAAAGTGTAAAGATACACTTTACAACACCCAAATTAAGGCACAATTAAGTCCATTTAGTTATAAAGGGCCCTAAACGTAATGTGAATATGTAAAACACATTACAACACTAAATCAAGGCAACATTAAGCTCATTTATTATTAATCCCAAACTAAGGAAAAAGGGATATTTTTTCCATTACTACACCTTATAATGTGTCGCTTGGCCTATATTTTTATTTTTTAGTTTTCTTTGGATGACCTTTGATTCTCTTGGTGGCACAAGGATACAAAGAGAACGAATCTGTTGTGACATTTCTGTATTTGTATCTTTATTCTCTCATGTATCATAAATGTCTTTTTTGTTCCTTTTAGGAATGATGCAAAGTGTTGGGACATTTAGGTGTTTTGAATGTTAACCCAAAAGAATGTTTATTTTTTCTTCATGTGTTATTCCTCCCTTGTGTTCATACTTCCATGAGTATTTGAGGAATGATGTCAATTTAAACCATATGATCATATTAATATACATTATCTCTCGATTATACCAACCCCAAATCTTTGGATACCTCATGTGCTATTTTATCATATTTTTGGGGTAACCCCTTATCATGAGTTAGCTTTTTGGTAATATCAATTGGAATAGAGTTTCCCAACAAGCTCTCATCCCTACCACTTTGCAAATATCCCTTTCTCTCTACTTTACATAAAAATTTCTCCCAATTGGTATTATCATTTACTTTAAGGTGGGTGGATACATTCCACTATGTGCTTCACTTTGTTCACACACTATGAACTTAGTGATGCTATCACAACATGTTGACCATCTATGTATCACCTTATTAGAGTTATTTAGCTAATAATGTTTTTCTCCTTATAATTCTTGATATGGTTGATATGGGAACCCACTATCCTGTGTATTTTCATTTTCTACCCCTTTTGAAATTCCTCTAGTGAATATCCAACTTCACTAGCCTATGTTATTTCTTATCAAGCTCTCCTAGTGGATACTTGACTTCACTAGTTTGTGGTGCCTATATCTATTCAAGAATTGCCTATAAAATATCAGACTTTGCTAGCCAATGATTTATAGATGCCTTATGGTATGGATATTTTAAAAAATATATATATCTTGCTAGTCCATGATGTCATACCATTTTTTATATTCCTTTTGTTTGTATCGTGTTTGCATCTTGTTTTGCATTATATTTTTTTCATTTTTTCTTTGTCTTTATTATGTATGTCTCATGTATCTTTTTTTACATTGTGTATTACATGTGTGTGTGTTCTTTTATATTGAAATTGTTTTTTAGTAGGATCCTAAGCCTAAGGGGCTAGTGAAAGAAACATTTTTTTCTTCTCCATAATTCAATATGAGTATGAGCATAATTGCATATCCTTGCTAATGTGGGGGCTAAATGTAGCATCGTAAATTGTCACCCTTGAAAATTTCACACTATCTTTGGCTCCCCCTAAGTGCTTGAGCCTAATTATATGTATTAATAGTGCGCATACATCCTATGCCCAAGGAAATCCCCAAATAAATCAAGGTGGACCTCAGCTTAATCCATAGACTCAGGTTAGTAATCCACAAAAAAAATTAGGAGGGTATGGATAATATAGGAATTATCATCAATATAACCCAAATGTGGGAAATCATGTACGTGGATAAAATGAAAATACACCAGGTGGTCAAAATGATCAAGGTAATCCTCAAATAAATCTTGATGTAGGAAATTTCCCTGCAAGAAGACCACTACAATTGGAGAGGTACAAGAAATTGAACTTCATTGGTATCCTTGGATATCCCAATCCTATCCCAAATGATATTATAAATGTGTTGCTTGGGTTCTCTAGAAATAATGTAATCTAGAAGATCACCTAAGATCCTTTTCGAACCTAATTGATGATTTTGAAATTGAAGATGAGGATGTTGTCATGAAATTGTTCATGAAATATGTAATAGATGATGCAAGAAATTGGTATAGAAGTTTACCTGAAGCTAACATTGGGTCTTGGGAAGATTTCAAGAGAGTTTTTAGAGAATAATATGGTGAAAATACTAAAAAGAAGAAAATAGGGGGCTCTCTTTTGCTTTTTAGGGTTTTGGACCTAAATCAGAGAGGCTATTTCCTTACTCTTCACTCAAGAACAAAACCTTGAGACTTCAATGCAAAGGAGATTGAAATCTGACAAAGGGATGTCCTAGGGACTGAAAATGATCTAATGATGGGTTCACCACCAAGTGTAAACTTGGTAAAGACAATGAAATGAAAAACATAGTGTGAAATGTAAACTAACTCTAAATGACCTAAGAAAATGAACAAAATATAACAAAAATCTATGAAACTAAAAGTGTGCACCTGGAAGACTGAAGAAGGTAGAATGGAGGTCTAGATCACTAAAAAATCTATTGTTGATGTTGATTGGGACTCATTCACCAAGCTGGATGAATCAGTCCAATTTCTGGGAAAATGTGTAGGAACAGGTTTAAGCCAAAAGGGTATCCAGATATGTAAAAATCTATGCCAGGCTTGTACAGTGGGACTCATTTTCCACTTGTGGCGAATCAATCCACTTCTACTTTTCTAAAAATTTTGAACTATATTTTGTGCCTTTCAGTATGCTCTGCTCTTTTTGACTGGTTTATGGATCTAAAACTGCAAATTGCCACCTATAGACCTTCTCCAATCTTCTCCAAGGCTTGATGACAACTTTGAAAACTTTGGGGATTTGAAAAAATTTCTCCAACTTGGCTTATTGGTAAATCTACAACCTATCCTTGCAAATCACACACAAGAAGAGGGAAAAATGTTGTGGGGGTTAGTGAATAGGGGTTTTCCTTGGTAAAACCCCTTGTTGGTAATTAAACTTTGAAATGAAAGAAAATGTGAAAGGAGAATGATGAATGAACAAAAGATAATGTTGTAACTCACCAAACCCTTGCAATAAGGTGTCACAATAATGCTTGAAATGGCTACAATGGATGTGGTTCTTGAATCTAGCTTGAATGATGTTGATCTTGCTTGAAACACTTGCTTGGATCATGAACTCTACATCACAAATGTTAGCACAATAACAAACATGAAGAATGCAATCTTTGACATGATGAATGACACTTGAAGAAATTATCTTGAATGCTTGATAATCTACTCTTGAAATGCTTTGAATGATCTTGTGAATGCTCAAATACTCTTGTGAACTCTCTAAGCGATCTCTTGAATGTTAGGTGTTGAATACTTAAATTCTTGGGATGAAAATGAGTGAAAGAACTTTGTATTTATACTTAATTATGCAATAATTCCTGAAATTACAACACTACAAGCCAACATTAGATCTAGGAGAATAAAATCCCACCGGAAATTTGATTTAAATTTGAATTTTGGTCACACGGGACTCATTCATCCAAGGTGGCGAATGAGTCCCATCACACATAATGTATGGGACCAAAAATGGAAAATACCTAGAAATGTGTGAAACCTACATCGGGGCCAAAAAGACCTAGGTGGGACTCATTCACCCAAGGTGGCAAATGAGTTCCAGACACTAAATCTAGGCCACACAAGCCAGGAAGGTAAAAGCACAAAGTTGTGTCATACTTTATAAAAGAAACAACCAACACTGATCCAACTTTTAAACTTGAATCACTAAAAAGTGGCATATATATTTTGAATTTTGAAATGATGTAAACTAGTAAAATATGTATTTTTTAGTATATTTTATATTTATATTTAAAAAAAATAAAATCAAAATATATATTTTAAGCTAGTTTTTAATAAATTAACACTATAATTTAGTTGCTGATAAAATCCTAAAAAATGAAGTTGCATGAGATGTCAAACTTTTTATAGTAAATTTTATTTGTTTTCTTTCAATTTTTTTGTGTGTATTTATAACTTGAAACTTTAGTGCATGGATATATTTTTTCCAATTTTGATATACATTTTTAAATAAATATTAAAATGTGTGTGAATCAAAAAATAGTTATTTCCATGGGACGTCAACTTTCATATTAAATATTTATCTAAAATGGTAAAAAAATTATACCATCTTGAAATAGATTCTTTTATCTAGTGCATCATTTTTTTTTTAAGAAGTTTTAGTATTTTTCCTTGGCGTGTTAGTGAACCTAATATTTTTTGTTGATAACCTACTTTTAGTAAAAATAAAAAATAAAACATAAATAATAATTAAACTATTAAAATAAGTATTTTTGAAAATACACTTATGGATCTACAAAAGGGTATTTTTATATTTTTTTAAAAATGGTATTTACACTAGGAGTTATTGAAACTTCAAGTTTTTCAAATAATTTTATTTTTTTGGTAAATTGGACTCAAAGTGGTGCTCCATATAGTTTTAACCAACAATTTTAGTTGAAAAAATTATGGAAGTATCTAACTTAGCTTTAATGTATCTTACTAGATCATATGTTTGACCAAAATCGAGTTTTAGTTAGAAATACTTAAATTTAGTTGTACTGATAAGTTGGATGAAAGTGTTACAAAACTTTGTTCTTTTACCTAGGAACACCTGAATTATGATTGGTTACTGATTGGTGTCGAGATTATCCTCGAAAAGATGCAATAAATGAAGCTTGTGGATGCAAAATAGGGCCAATTAAAGCATAGGAAATCCCAATTGTTAATGACAAACCTAGAGGAATGTGAAAGTGTGTTACAACATTACAACACTCCAAATAAGGCAAGATTAATGTTGATTATGATTGAAATTGTATTTCTTATGCTTAGTTAATTGATAAAACCCTATAAAAGTGTGAAAGTGTGTTACAAAACTTCACAAAACTTTAGCAAGGCACCATTAAATTATATTAGTTTAAAAGGTCCCAATGTTAAAAAGGCACAAGAAAATTGAGAGGGAGGGGTGAATCAGTTGTCACAAAATTCAAACTTAAAGGGTATGTGTAGGATCATCATGGAAAAAATAGGCCCTTAAGTGGCAAAAAATTAGAAAAATCAGAGTTAGGCAACTTGACATAAAAATTTGAATAAGTTATCTATATTATTTCAAAAATATGTAAGAATATAATCTGTAGCAAATTGAATTTAGTTTCTAAACTACTAGGTTTATTTATAAGAAAAGAAAATCTATTTGGTGAAAATTTGAAATTTCAATGTAGTAGTACTTAAATTTTAGGGAAAAAATAAGAAGTAGGTGTTTGTCTGACCACCCTAACCACAATAAAATGATAATATTTTTTTATAAGATTTTAGATATAAGTAGAGGACTCATGTCTAGATTTTATGCATATTTTTTGTAATTTTTTTCTAAGTAAATAATTAATTATGATTTTTTTATTACAACTTTTAAAAAATATAAAAACTTGTATGTCTAACCACCTTAACTTGGTCAAAACTTCATGAAATTCAATTTTTTTTTTTAATCCTATATTATGTGAAGCATAGAATGTGACACATGTTTTGGATTCAAAAAATGTGATACCGTTTGAAAGCTATAGATGTTTTTCAATTAACCTATCAATCAAGACTTTAGTCGTAATTCAAATAGAAAATGAATAATAATTATTTATTAAATTCAAAGTAAAGAATAATTTATATTGGTGGAAAGTTAAGAATCTCCTTTAAAAAACCTTTTCGTTTCATCAATTTTGGGTAAAAAAAGTTGTCAGCCACATACCCTACACATACCCATCATATCGCCACTTTTTGGCCCATCATGATCTTGCACATACCCTAAAACTTCAACACTTATCAATTCCACAAGCACACTATTTGTTATTAAGTTGAGCATAAAACACAAATAAAAAAAAATAAATCAACACAATGAATACTATATTTTTACGTGGAAAACCCAATGAGGGAAAAACCAGGGTGAGGATTAACTCACAATATAAAGTAATTTTAGAACTAAATATATAAGGCTCACTACCAAGGGAATTGCCTTGAATAGGACTCACTATCTAGATACAAAAGCTCACTGCCCTGAATAGGACTAATCCAAGAAGTTGGCTAGAAATAGACTTCATTGCAAAATTAATCAACAAAATAATTCAAATACGTCATACGAGCATTAGAGCACATGAAATTCTGAACATACATGCCTTCAACAACCATAAACCATTTCCCAAAACTGCAAGTAGTAACTGTCAATTGTGGAGGATTGCGAACTACAATACCAGATAGTACAGCTTGAAAACTAGGTTAGCTACCAGACCAAAATATCGGATCAGACAATAACTTAGACTTGTAACCACAACATGGTGACATTAATGACAACACAAAACTGTAGAGATAATCATTCTTCTTCATTCTTCCAACAATCTCCCCCTTTGACATTGATGGCAACATGTGCCAAAATTTTCAAAAACTCTCCTCCAATCTCTCCCAACTTTCCAAATCTCTCCCCCTTTGACATCAATGGCAAAGGGCAACTAAAAATATGTAAACATGGTGACATCAAAATTGCAAAAAGATTCCAATTCTTCCAAAAAATTCCAGCCATCCAAAATACTTTCAAACCTTCAATAATTTAACTATTCTTCATCTTGTTTAGATTCCCTTTTTCTCTTTCTTTTCTTCTTAAAACAAAAATAGTAGAAATTGAACATTCTGGATTCAAGTAAAAATGACATTCTTCACCTCAAACACCTTTTTGTACCTTTCTTTGATAACTGTAAATAGCTTCTTCTAGTTAAATGTAGTTGAATCCATTCTTATGCATATGCTTTCCAATAGGGACAACAGAGTAAACAACAATGGCCAATATGAGTACTGTCTTTCACAATCTTCTGCATTAGTAAGTATTCCAGAAAGATGGTGTAACCAAACCTCAACAATCTCCTTAAGGAGCTAGAAATTCTTTACCATATCATCTCTTTGTCTCTATACAACAATTAGCTCAGCCTGTAATTCACCAACTCTTAGCCTTTGTTTACCTTCTTTGTCTTCAAAGATATCAATGTTCTTTCCAATGTTGTTCACCTTAGATTCAATTGCTTCAATTCTACTTCTAAAATTGTCTATTGCAGCAAGCCACCAGAGACAATATTTGTAAATATTTGATATTTCTTTGATGCGTTTCTTTGTTTCCACGATAAGTTTAGATAATCTCTACTTAGATTTAGTACATATTTTTTCAACCAAGACTTTAAACTTACATCCTTCCGAGCCTTGAAGCAACATTCTTTCTTCAACAATCTCAACTAAATTCTCTAGTAAGGAGTCAAAGACAATTGGTACGTCAATACCTTTTCAAAGTAGATACTCTACTAGAGCATCATCAATTTTTAGTCTGTCAATAGGAGAGGTTGCATTCCATATCTCACCAATCTTCTTCATCTTTCCTTTAACCAACATAGACTAGATGTCATCTAGATCAGAGGATTTAGATCTAGGGAAAGATTTGTTTTCCTTCTCAATGATGTCTTTAGTTATAGTTTTTCTTATCTTTGATTTCAGAGGGGAATCACTAATGACAACTTCCAATTCTCTTTTACCGGAGGATGAACCCACTTCAAACTGACTCAATGCTAACATACCTGAGCATAGATTTGTTCTTAAAGATGTGAAATATGATTTTCACACACTTACATTATTTGCCAATGATTCCAAGTATATGTAGACTTGTTTCCCAATAGGAATATTGGATTCCCACACAACACTTTCTTTTCCTGGTAGGAAGCTAAAAAGGTAAAAGACCAACCACACAAGAAAAGATCCAAACTAAAAGGGATAACCCTCAACCACTGACATTAAAACATTTTCAGATAGATTTTCAAGTAATAGGCTACACAAATTAAACTGCCTATTTTTCTTAACCATCATATGTGCAATGTAAACAACAATAGTCGAAGTCGAGCCTTCACGATTTCTAAGAGATTTTGTAAGACACACTGTATGCAACATACCTTACAATTGAATTTTCAAGAGTGTTTATCAATAGAGCTCGAGGATCTTTGTTAATGCAAGTAAGTTCCTCCACATCTTTGTATTTCATGATTTTCTTTCCTGGAAGATCCCTAATACTGCGTAAGCTAGTAATCGCTTTGATCGCTTCCTTTGTAATTAGGTAGGGTTTTTCCAATACAATGATGTCATTCTTGAGATGATTCAACAAGAACAAAATAAACTCTTTATCAGCAAACCACAAAAATTCTCCCCACAGATCCATACCTAGTGTTTTTATGCTCTGTAATTTGTTTTCCTTCAGCCATAGTTCCATTTCTTTCATATTCCTATGATCAAATTCTTCCAATTCAACTCCTTTCAGCTTTAGTGGAATGTCACCACTCAATCCTTTGTCCATTGCCATGATAATCTTGTTAACATTCAATTGAAACTTCTTCCTTTCCTTCGTAGACAAAATGATAATTCCTGATTACCCGACAATTTCTTTGAATTCCCTTCAAAATTGTTTCAAACTGCTTGAAGATTTCTTCAAGGAACTTTTCCAATTCTTCAAATTCTCAACTAATAAAAAATGCTTACAAATTTCATCTTATTCACCATCAATTTTCCCTAAGACACATTAAATGCAGCAAACATCAAAAAGCTGCTAAAAACATTTTTCTCAACACAAAAAACCCTAATATAGTCCACAAATTATCATGTCAAGATGTTTTCTTTTGGTTCCTTTTCCAAAACATTTGAATAATCATTATTCACATTCCATCGTCATTCTAGCCTCTGACATACCATTTATCCAAGGGGTTTTATAATTTTTTGATAATGCTCCCTCTAAGACCATGCTAGGTCTAATTTCTAAATAAATCGTTTATACCAGATGAGGGCATATACACATTAGTAGTTTCAAGTTCTTCTTCTTTCTTCTTTGATATTGTATTCATCTCCTTCATCTCTTCTTTGTTGATCTTCTTTACTAGATCATTCTTCTCTACCAGAGCGGGCTGCTTTCCTTTCTTACTTCTGCAAACCTTTGAGATATGTCCTGGTTTATTGCAACTATAGAAGACAACACCTTTCTGATTAGTTTGACCTCCATTACTTCTCGATCTACATTGATTTTCTTTGTGTCCAAATTTGTTATAGGTATAACAATAGCCATTACAGGATTGATTCATTCTCCCTTCATTAAATCTATTTCATCATCACCTGACTGATCATTCTCAACTGAGATGTACATTTAGTAGCCTTATGTCCAAACTTCTTAAATCGAAAGCATTATTCGGTCAAGGGTCTATAAAATTGGTTCTTCGTACTACATTCTATTGCCTTGTGACCATATTTATTATAGGAAAAACAAATACCATTGAAGGAGGGATACCTTTGTGCATTAGGTTGTCTCATAAGCAGTCTCCTTGCAAAATTTCTTGAATTTATTTTTTGCTTCCCTTTGTCCTAAGTCATTTGATTGTCCTTATAACTTTCACTTGGATCATTTCCCAAGCCAAATTTGTCTTTACTTGGTTTCTATCCAGCAAGTAATTATTCAAGATTATTGGAGATGGATCTGAAAATATTCTCACAAAGTTTTTCCTTTTCTAGTTCTACTCTCAATTTTACTGCCTCTTGTTCCAGTTTAGAGAATTCATCAGATTTTTTTTGCATCATTGATTTTAGACATTCATCAATTCTCTTCTTTTCTTCTACAGTCACTTTTAGTCCAATTATCTCTTGTTTCAACTACTCACTTACTTCTTTGTATCTTTCCTTGAATTTCTTCAATTTTTCTTTCAGCTTCCAGACACATTCATTTGCTTCATCAAGATTCTCTTTTAGATTTTTGTTTTCTCTTTCCACTTTATCAAGATCTTCAAGAGCAGTCTGAAGCTCTCCTTTATCATTCATTTCTTCCATCTTTAGGATCTCCCTCAAGCTATTAGGCTTTTCCGGTGGGACTAGGCTCTAATACCAATTGTTAAAAATGTGCAGGACAACTGAGAGGGGGGGTGAATCAATTGTCACAAAATTCAAACTTAAAACTTCAACACTTATCAATTCCACAACCACACTATTCTATTATTAAGTATGAGCATAAAACAAAAATAACAAAAAGTAAATCAACACATGAACACCATATTTTTATGTGGAAAACCCAATGAGGGAAAAACCACAGTGAGGATTAACTCACAATATAAAGTAGTTTCATAATTGAATATATGAGGCTTACTGCCAATGGCTCACTACCCTGAATAGGACTCACTGTCCAAATACAAAAGCTCACTACTTACAAGGGAGGCTCACTACCTACAAAATATTCACAAAATAAAATTTGGCTCATCAATAACACACACATTCACACACACACACATCCAAACTTCTCCAAAAAAATTTCAACAGACATATATATACTTGATCTATCTACAAGCATCAATTAGGTCGTCCTAATTAGATGCACTTCTTATTTACCAAAAATACCAACTATTAGCTTCAAGTATTCACAGATTCTTCCGAAATGGTAATTCAAATGCTTAATACACTATATCATGTCAGCATAGACCTAAGATAGGTCCCACATATATCTACATAACAAAATTAATTCATCATATCATGACTAATCCAAGAAATCGGCCAGAAATAGACTTCATTGTAAAAAGTAATCAACAAAATAATGCCAATACATCGTACAAGCACCAGAGCACACAAAGTTATGAACATACATGCCTTCAACAACCATAAACCATTTCCCAAAACCGCAAGTAGTAATTGTCAACTATGGAGGATTAAGGACTACAATACTAGATAGTACAACTTGAAAACTAGTTCAGATATCAGACCAAAATAATGGATCAGACACTGACTTAGACTTGTAACCATAACATGGTGACATCAATAACAACACAAAACTGTAGAGATAATCATTCTTCTTCATTCTTCCTACACCCAAGAACTAAATTGAATGTGTTATCCACACTACAACACTAAAACAAGGCAATATTAAGTCAAAATCCACAAAGAGGACCCAAACAAGTGAGAAAATGTCAAAGGATCCTTCTCTCAACACTACATCTATCCCCCACTTTAGTGAAAGGATGAACTTGCTTCAAACTCACACTAAAGTAGAAAAACACACACCAAAAGGGGTTCCAATGAACAAATGCTAGCAAGATGAGATGAAAAAGATCAAGAGGGGTGACCAAGCCCCCAGGATCAAGATCCCATAGCAAACCAACATAAGCACAAAGGAACACACATGAAAATGATAGAAAGAAAAATGACAAGACCAAGCGTACACTGCTAAATAAGAAAGGGAAGGAGAGAAAAAAAATCAGATCAAGCTTCGACTGTTTATCCATCCTGATGTGGATCAGGTCTAGGTTGTTTGTCCAAAAAATGCATACTCACTTTGAGGTGACGAAACTCTTGGATGTCTGCTGGGTGAGAAGTCCTAAAAGGTGAGAAACATACACTCATGGCTGGTATGCACTCACACACATGCAAGTGGCTATGGGGAAAGTTATGCCTCAGATTGGGCTTCCCACTCAACCATACCAAGGTTATACCTCCTAATAACTTTAATAAGGTGCCACACAAAAATTATTTTCGAACTTCATGAGGCAAGTAAAACTTCGTATGCTTGGAGCTCATGAACAAACATGATGGCTCCATAGGCATGCAAGCTGTGTTATGCAAGGTGGCCATATAACACCAAATGCAAAAATGAAAAAATAGGTAATGTTCAAAGGAGTCTTGCTTAGTTCATGTGAGGTCTTTAAATTAGGGAATATTGTGCTTAATTTCTCCAAGAGAGGACTAATTAGAGAATAGAAGATTCACAATTTAGGGGATGCAATGCATCGTATCAAGCCACTAATAGGAATGCAATATGCTAAGAGAGATCATCCTCCTAAAGGAAATTACACCCAATGTCATCCACAAAGCAACAAACACATCGTATGAAGTAAGAAGGTTGCACTAAGAACCATGAAAAAGGAAAATGAAAAAGAATAATGCCAATGTATTCCCCAATTTTAAAGAAATTGTAAAACACCATACTATGAGCAATTAATTTAAAGTATCAAATGAAAAATGTAAACAAGAAGGAAGACATGAGAGATAACTTGGAAATCCCTATGCCAAGTCATATGTTTTCGAGTAAAGTTGCATCATTCAAGAGAAAAAGAAAAGAGAGGGGTTGCCTCCAAGATGAAAATACCAAACACATAAGGGATCTATGGATTTTGGGTCAATATGTTCTTTGCTACAATGTTTTTAAAGATCTTGGAATTGTCATCATTCCCCAAATACACATAGAACTGGAAGAATGACACAAAGAGAGTGAAAACAAAGAAAAAAAATTTGGTTCAACATGGAAGAGATATAGGGTGTCTCGATGCCTTGCATCATCCCCAAAAGGAAAACATAAGACAAATGAAAAAGAGAAACTGAAAAGGAAAAAAGGAAAAAGAAAAGCCTTTTGGGTCAACATGGAAGAGACATAGGGTGGCTTGACGCCTTGTTTCATCTCCAAAAGAAAAACACAAGGAAAATGTAAAAGAGAAAATGAAAGGGAAAAAAGGAAAAAGAAAATCCTTTTGGGTCAACATGGAAGAGACATAGGGTGTCTCCACGCCTTGCATCATCCCCAAAAGGAAAACACAAGACAAATGAAAAAGAGAAATTAAAAGAAAAAAAGGAAAAAGAAAAGCCTTTTGGATCAACATGGAAGAGACATAGGGTGTCTCGATGCCTTGCGTCATCCCCAAAAGGAAAACACAAGACAAATGAAAAAGAAAAACTAAAAAGGCTAAAAGAAAAAAGAAAAGCCTTTTGGGTCAAAATGGAAGACATAGGGTGTCTCGACACCTTGCATCATCCCCAAAAGGAAACATCAAATAAAAAGTGAAAGAGATGCACGACATAGAGAAGAATGAAGCTACAGATAGAGGAATTGCACAAAGAGAGGTAGAACATCAAACAAAATGTCACGGGGGATCACACTATGCATATGCAACTACAAAAAATAAAATGAAAAAGAAATAAAGAAAAAGGCTAGTAAGGCAAATACAAGTCAGCCTATGATCAAGTAATCCACCTTCCAATCTCATTCTATATAAGTGGAAGGTGAACAACGAAGCCAAGGGATAATGACAAATGCATTACTAGGACAACACTATCAACTTTTTGCCCCCTCTATTCATGCGAGACAAGAATGAGCCGAGGTAGGTGATAGAAAAGGTCATGTAATAGTGAGAATATAATGTTCTACAACTATTATATGACAAGGGGTGAAACAATATTAAGCTAGGCAATAACACGATGGCAATCATTGCCATCAACGTGAATTTTTTTTAATACTAACTAGAATGCACGACATTCATCGGTACTATGTCTAAGAATTTGATGATATGCAAAATGTGAGGGGTTTGTGCAAGATCATGGGGGTCCAAAAAGTGGCGATGCAAAAAAAGGGCATTTTTAACATGTCCAAAAATGCAAAATTCACGCCTTTGACTTTTTGCAGGAAAAAGTATAATATCCGTTTTGGTTTAGTAATACAAAACCAAAACAGATATCCATTCTAAAATAGATATCCATTTTATAACAGATATCCGTTATTTGTGTTATAATAAAAAAAACCCCAAGAAGTCATATTATATAATATTATTATATTATACTATAATATAATATACTATTAGTATATATTATGATATGATATAATATAATATAATATTATATTATAAATAATAAAATATATATTATATATAATAATATGTATTGTATTAAAATTAATATAATATAATATATATTATATATATAATATATAATATAATATTATAATATAACATAATATATTTTATATTAAATAATAAATATTTGAAAAAAACAAATTTAAATGTGGTTGGACTCGACCATTTTATTAAAAAGCCTATAAATCAGAAAATGGATATCTGTTTCCTATTTTAAAAGCAAAAAAAAAAAACTCGAGAGCTATTTTAATATTATAATATTATATCTTATATGATATTATAATATAATATAATATTATATTATATTATATCATATTGATATTATATTAAAATATAATATATATTATATTAAATATTAAATATTTGAAAAAATCAAATTTAAATGTGGTCGGACCTGACCATTTTATTAAAAAACCTATAAATAAGAAAATGGATATCCAACATATACAAATATCTGTTTCCTGTTTTAAAAGAAAAATTAAAAAAACTTGAGCTATTTTAACATTATAATATTATATACTAGCATAAATATATTAAATATTAATATATATAAAATACGCTGAGAGTTATCTTTTCTCCAGGTGCCTATTTTCATCATCTTATTCAAAACAATAGTAAACTGCCCATATGCTATCACCATTTCAATTAATCAAATAATATATGAGCAAAATAAATCAGACGGAAAGACTCAATAGTGAGATAAAGCTAGAAAAGACTCAATAGCACATTAGAGGTTAAGCACAAAAATGCTTAGTTATCTTATGAGTTCCCTGTAAAATTTGAATTGACTGATTTTAATTATAATTTGATTTTCAATACATATGTCCAATTTCTTCTTTAAACAAATGTGATACAATTGTCAATTAAGATAGATCAAATATTAAATTTATGTTATTTCTTCACAAAGATACAAGATAAGGTAACCAAACCCTAGTTTTGATTCTAGCGTGTATTAAGAAAATATAACCTTGCCAGGTTCCAAACCAAATAAGCCCTAGCAAGTCCAACAAACTCAACGTGGGAGACTTTCCATCCCACTCAATAATAAAACAACCACAAATAAAAAGCAATAAACCTTACAACTCCTTGAATCTTTGTTTTGTTTTACTGCAACAACATATTATAACAATGCAATTGGTTTTAACGGGACAAAAGCCAAATTTGTGATAGTTAAATTCAAGTGAATCCAAAAATGTGAGAAATCCAACTCTAGGAGAATAAAGCCAAACCTGCAACTGCGAAGTTTTGAAATGGTTATGATTCAATAACCTCTTTTAATAGAGGTATTCATGAATTCAAAGATAAGAACATCTAAAGAAAGTTGTGAATAAAACAGATTTAAAATTGCTTTAAAAACAAAGAAAAAAAACTAAAAACTATTGAAAAATAAATAAAAATAAAATAAATACACTATTGAAAAATAAACAATTTTTTTTTACAAATAAATACATTGAAATTTCTTATAATTATAAAAAATATATTGAAATTTCTTAAAATTACAAATAAATACATTGAAATTTCTTAAAATTACAAATAAATACATTGAAATTTCTTAAAATTACAAATAAATACATTGAAATTTCTTATAATTATAATACATACATTGAAATTTCTTATAATTATAATTATAAAATAAATTACAAACCTCTACAATATATTCTCCAGAAAGTTTGGATGTTATTAGATAAGTTTCAAGAATTATTAATCTCTCACACTTATCAAGAAGGGAAAAAATTAGCAGATTGTTTATCAAATTTGGGTTGCGATTCAATACAAGTTTCGATTCAAAAATATATTATATTATATTAAATATTAAATATTTGAAAAATCAAATTTAAATAAGGTCAGACCTGACCATTTTATGAAAAAGCCTATAAATAAGGAAACGGATATCTGCTTCCTATTTTATAAGAAGAATTTAAAAAACCTGAGAACTATTTTAACATTATAATATTATATATTATATTATACTATATTATAACATATATTATATTTTATTATAATATAATATATTATAATATTATATCTTATAAGATATTATAATATTATAATATTATATTATATTATATCATATTGATATTATATTATGTATACTATATTATAAATATATATTATATTAAATATTAAATATTTGAAAAAATCAAATTTAAATGTGGTCGGACCTAACCATTTTATTAAAAAATCTATAAATAAGAAAACGGATATCTGTTTCCTATTTTAAAAGGAAAATTAGAAAAACCCAAGCTATTTTAACATTATAATATTATATATTATATTTTATTATAATATAATATAGTATAATATAATATTATACTATATCATATTGATATTATATTATATTATATAATATATTATATATATTATATTATAATATATAATATATATTATATCAAATATTAAATATTTACAAAAATCAAATTTAAATAATGTAATACCCCTCATATTGTTGAGACTTGATACTTTTGTGGTTTTTATTTATGCTTTGTGGCTGTGATTGTACTCCTTATTGCTTGGTTTGGTGGTTGGTTAGTAGACTGTTGGTGATTATGCTTTTACATTTGAGGACATGGATATTTCTTATGATATTGTGGTTTGGTGATATTAGTTGATTTCAGAGATATATTATGATGCAGTGATTTAGTAATTTATTTTATGATATGATCTGTTAGTTAGAAATGCTATTTATGATTTATATTATAATTGTTAGAATAGATGTGATGAAAGGACAATGTAGCATCACTCGTTTGCGAGTTCCCTGCTACACTGCAATTCCTTCTGACAATGTAATGATTTGATTATTTATATATATGTACATGTATACGACTTTGTTTGGATGCAGGGATTGTAGGTACAGAGTCTCGATTCCACCTACTTCGGCAAGACAAGGCGAGCACCAATAATCCAACAACATAATGTTGAAACAGAGATGACTAGGAAGTCACCCCATCCCATGTTGTCAAACCGTCTTGATTGAATGGTATTGTGCATTCTTGTAATTGTCGTTTTTGTATTTATTATTGTGGTTTGTGTAGTGCCTTGTTCGTATGTTATTTATGTTGGTATTTTATAAGTTGTGATTTACTTAATTAAATGGTGGTAATAATTGTTTATTATAATGTTAGATTAATTTGTATTTAAATATTTAAAAAAATTTAGTTTAAAAGACATGTGTTTTAGTTAAATGGTAATTAAATATTAAATTGTGTTTTGTTAATATTAATTAAAATTATCTTGTTGAAGATAATTATAAAATAAATAAATTAAATGAATTAAATTATGTGCATTGCAAGTAAAGCCTGCAAAAGCATATTTAAAATAGAAAGTATTGATAAAAGGAAACATAAATAAATAAAAGAATAGAAAAGATAAAAGGACGAATGAGAATTAAGTGTTGGCTGAAAAAAATGGAATTAAATTAGATAGTTTCTTTTATATTGGATTTTTTTTTAGAGTTTTCGAAAAGGAAAGAGGTATATATAATTTAATTGCATAATTGTGAGTTTTCAAAAAAAAAAAGAGGAAGATTCAGATAGAAGTTGAAAAAGAATAAAAATAAAAATAATGACTTTGAATGTGGATATCTTCTAAAGTTTTTGGAAAAGGTATTTGTCATTCTATTGCTTCATGTTTTTGGGAAGGGTTTCTGAGTATAATATTTTAGATTTGAATTTGAGCATGGTATTCTGGAGAGGAGATTCTGAAGGAGGAATGAAAGCTATTCGAGAAGACTGTCGGAATCAAGCGAGCTTCATCAAATTCTCAAATAGCGCAGGACTCCAGGTTCCATTCTCTCCTTTTGACTTCTTTGAATCTGTAAAAGAAATAAAAATTTGATCTGAATAAATCTATGCTTGTTATGGAAAAATCTGTCTGAGAATTGGATAAATAGGATTTCTGTGAGAAAATAAACTGTGATAGTTTAGAAAACTTTTTCTTGAAAACATTTGATTGCAATATTTGTTTGTTGAGGATATCCAAATTATCCATGTTTGATTTGGAAAGAAAATTGGTTTCCCTTTTGAAAATTAAATGTGCTTTGAAATCCATACCCTCTTATTTGTATATAGTTATTCTACTTATTTTATTTTTTACCAGTTTCTCATACTGGATCAATCTGAGTAAATATATATATATATATATATTTAGTATATGTAATTGTATAGAGATATATATTCAATTGTTTCATATTTTATATTGTTATTGGGGACTGTAATTTTTTTTTTTTTTTATGGTCTGAATCATACGGTGTCGAAATTCTGTGTTGGGAAGTCTTTTATAAAAAAAATTATATGAAATATTTTTTTTGTATTGGGCAGGAGGGAGGGACGGCAGTGCTGTACCCTTCCCCATACCCAGGGGGGCCAGCAGACTACACAACAGCCCACATGGACTGCTGCGTAGTCCCCATACAGACTACCACTTGCCTTGTATATTTCTTTTGGGCACCAAAATTTTTAAATATATATATCTCTTATATATATATATATATTTATCAATATGAATCATTTTATTATTTTTTTTTTTAAGAATTATATATATATATATACATATATATATTTTGAAGTGCTTCGTAAGTTGTTTAAATTATGAAATTCAATTTCATGTATTTATTAAAAGAAAATAATTTATCAGCTATGTTAAACCTTGTTAGAACTTTGTACTAAGTTATAATATTAAAAAATGGGGATTGTAAATGCAATAAAACTGGGTGTTTATTTGGAATTGTGATAGGATCGTGTGAAAATTGAAATGGTGTCTTGAATCATGGGATCTCGATTGTGTTTAATTTTCCATTCTAGCATTGTTTTTTCTTTTATATCGATGTGGGAACCCTATTGTAAATTGTGAAACCTTAGTCTTTCCAGAGGTGTGCTTTACCCTTGGATGTTATTCTCATATTTTTGTGCTCATGATGTTGCGTGATTTCAGTATTGCTATTATTTTGGAAGGGTTGTATGAGGTTGTTGTGAGATTTGATTATGAGTTATTGCAAGATGGGTTTGCCTCACATGTCCTTGTTTTGAGTTATAAGCTTTATTCATCATGGTACAACCCTTACCTGGTTCTAATTATTGTTTCAGGGTCTTAGGGAGAGTGGCTCTTCATGGGGGCCAGTGCCTTGAAAGGAGGAAGAGCACATGATAACCCACGTAAGAGTAGTATAACAAGTGATAACCTAAAAATAGAATTTAGGGGGATGGGTAGTAAAACACACAAGATAATAAATATTGGATACCTCGTCTATGCATTAGGGCTATCATAGACTAATGATAGACTGAGAAGGCCGTGGTCAAAAAAGTTGTAACCTCGTCCCTATGAGAGGTTATCGGCTCTGCATGAGCTACCCTATGGTGTCGGTGCCTCAAGTAGGAGGAAGGGCCAGGAGATCCATAGATGGGTGTCAGCACCTCAAGTTGGAGGAAGGGCTAGGATATCCCATGAGAGCTATGCGATGACACTCTCCACTAGACACTTGTTTGCCTTGTTACTTTTGCCTCTGGAAATGTCTTTTGGATGTTGTATCAGTTCTGCTAGTTTTGTACTCTTATTGTTGATTCAGATTCTTGTGAAAATGATTTATGAATGTTCCTTGGTGACTTGTTTAATTGTTATTGCTTGGGTTAATTGTGATAAGTTTCATAGCTTTATTTTATTATGTTGACTCGTGAATGTTGTTGGTTATGTTATTGTAATCTCTGAGTTGTATTTGAGTATGTACTTTGTTGTTCTCTTGGAGTTAGTTTTGACATTCATGGTCGTGATCTCTTCCTTGTCATCTCTGAGCATGGGGGTGAGTTATTTATAACTCACGTGGTTGGGTGGAATGTGCTCCACAACCGTTGGGTTCCTCATCAACATTCTTTATTTGTAGCATTCCTTCAGTTGGAGTTTGTTTCCAGTGGATCACTTGTAATTCTGATATTATTGTACTTTGTATCATCCCACATGTATGGGAAATGTATTGTAACTCATTATTGAAAACATGTAATCTTATGTTTAAACAATGATGTAATAGTTAGGATCCTTTGTAACGTTATTGTAAATGACTCATTATGGTTGTAATATGTGATGTAGTGATACTTTCACTCTTGGTTTATAGATGTACCTTTATTAATGGTTATTGTAATATAATTGGATAAGTTGTTTAATAATTATCTTTTACTTGTATATTTGTTGTGTTGCGATGTGACCTTGTGTGCCCCAAAGAATGTAATGTTAAGATGTTAATGTGCAATGTAAATGTGTTTAAAGTTTAGTGCATGTTTACTTTATGTTATTTAAAAAAAAAAATGGTTGCAATGTTTGTTCTCTAGGGTTTGCACGACGGGCGTTACAACTTGGTATCAGAGTGTAGGTTCGCACACTGGGGCACTATGATCCCATTGTGTTGACCTAGCTGCTCGTACTCGTAAGGGTGTGTCATGTCATTTGTGTAGTTTGTGGTGTGTTCTCTGCAAAGTTATTTTGGGTGTGCTACTCTTATTTATTTAATGGCTTCCAAGAGTAAGCCATGTCCTAGGGGGGGAGGATGTAATACCCCTCATACTGTTGAGACTTGATACTTTTGTGGTTTTTATTTATGCTTTGTGGCTGTGATTGTACTCCTTATTGCTTGGTTTGGTGGTTGGTTAGTAGACTGTTGGTGATTATGCTTATACATTTGAGGACATGGATATTTCTTATGATATTGTGGTTTGGTGATATTAGTTGATTTCAAAGATATATTATGATGTAGTGATTTAGTAATTTATTTTATGATATGATCTGTTAGTTAGAAATGCTATTTATCATTTATATTATAATTATTAGAATAGATGTGATGAAAGGACAGTGTAGCATCACTCGTTCGCGAGTGCCCTGCTACACTGCAATTCCTTCCCAAAATGTAATGATTTGATTATTTATATATATGTACATGTATATGACTTTGTTTGGATGCAAGGATTGCAGGTACAGAGTCTTGATTCCACCTACTTCGGCAGGACAGGGCGAGCACCAATAACCCAATGACATAATGTTGAAATAGAGATGACTAGGAAGTCACCCCGTCCCATGTTGTCAAACCGTCCTAATTGAATGGTATTGTGCGTTCTTGTAATTGTCGTTTCTGTATTTATTATTGTGGTTTGTGTAGTTCCTTGTTTGTATGTTATTTATGTTGGCATTTTATAAGTTGTGATTTACTTAATTAAATGGTGGTAATAATTGTTTATTATAATGTTAGATTAATTTGTATTTAAATATTTAAAAAAATTTAGTTTAAAAGACATGTGTTTTAGTTAAATGGTAATTAAATATTAAATTGTGTTTTGTTAATATTAATTAAAATTATCTTGTTGAAGATAATTATAAAATAAATAAATTAAATGAATTAAATTATGTGCATTGCAAATAAAGCTTACAAAAACAGATTTAAAATAGAAAGTATTGATAAAAGGAAACATAAATAAATAAAAGAATAGAAAAGATAAAAGGACGAATGAGAATTAAGTGTTGGCTGAAAAAATTGGAATTAAATTAGATAGTTTCTTTTATATTGGATTTTTTTTTAGAGTTTTCGAAAAGGAAAGAGGAATCTTTTATTTAATTGCATAATTGTGAGTTTTCAAAAAAAAAAAAAAGAGGAAGATTCAGACAGAAGTTGAAAAAGAATAAAAATAAAAATAATTACTTTGAATGTGGAGATCTTCTAAAGTTTTCGGAAAAGGGATTTGTCATTCTATTGCTTCATGTTTTTGGGAAGGGTTTCTAAGTAGAATATTTTAGATTTGAATTTGAGCATGGTATTCTGGAGAGGAGATTCTGAAGGAGGAATGAAAGTTGTTCGAGAAGATTGTCGGAATCAAGCAAGCTTCATCATATTCTCAAATAGCTCAAGACTCCAGGTTCCATTCTCTTCTTTTGACTTCTTTGAATCTGTAAAAGAAATAAAAATTTGATTTGAATAAATCTATGCTTGTTATGGAAAAAAATTTCTGGATTTCTGTGAGAAAAGAAACTGTGAGGGTTTAGAAAACTTTTCTTGAAAACATTTGATTGCAATATTCATTTGTTGAGGATGTCCAAATTATCCATGTTTGATTTGGAAAGAAAATTGGTTTCCCTTTTGAAAATTAAATGTGCTTTGAAATCCATACCCTCTTATTTGTATATAGTTATTTTACTTATTTTATTTTTTACCAGTTTCTCATACTGGATCAATCTAAGTAAATATATATATATATATATTACCTAGTGTATATATATATATTTATTGTATATGTAATTGTATAGAGATATATATTCAGTTGTTTTATATTTTATATTGTTATTGGGGACTATAATTTTTGTTTTTTTTTATGGGCTGAATCGTACAGTGTCGAAATTCTATGTTGGGAAGTCTTTTATAAAAAAAATTATATGAAATAAATTTTTTGTATTGGGCAGGAAGGAGGGACGGTAGTGTCATACCCTTCCCCATACCCAGGGGGGTTGGCGGACTGCACAACAGCCCACACGGACTCTGCGTACAGCAGGCCATGGGGACTGTTGCACAGTCCCCATACAGACTACCACTTGCCTTGTATATTTCTTTTGGGCAGCAAAATTTTTAAATATATATATATTTATCAATATGAATCATTTTATTATTATTTGTTTTTAGAATTTTATCAATATGAATCATTTTATTATTATTTGTTTTTTTAGAATTTTATCAATATGAATCATTTTATTATTATTTGTTTTTAGAATTATATATATATATATATTGAAGTGCTTCGTAGGTTGTTTAAATTATGAAATTCAGTTTCATGTATTTATTCAAAGAAAATAATTTATCAGCTATGTTAAACCTTGTTAAAACTTTGTACTAAGTTATAATATTAAAAAATGGGGATTGTAAATGCAATAAAACTGGGCGTTTATTTGGAATTGTGATAGGATTGTGTGAAAATTGAAATGGTGTCTTGAATCATGGGATCTCGATTGTGTTTAATTTTCCATTCTAGCATTGTTTTGACTTTTATATCGATGTAGGAACCCTATTGTAAATTGCGAAACCTTAGTCTTTCCAGAGGTGTGCTTTACCCTTGGATGTTATTCTCGTATTTTTGTGCTCGTGATGTTGCGTGATTTTAGTATTGCTATTATTTTGGAAGGGTTGTACGAGGTTGTTGTGTATTTGATTATGAGTTATTGCAAGATGGGTTTGCCTCGCATGTCCTTGTTTTGAGTTATAAGCTTTATTTGTCATGGTACAACCCTTACCTGGTTTTGATTATTGTTTTAGGGTCTTAGGGAGAGTGGCTCTTCATGGGGGCCAGTGCCTTGAAAGGAGGAAGAGCACATGATAACCCACGTAAGAGTAGTATAACAAGTGATAACCTAAAAATAGAATTTAGGGGGATGGGTAGTAAAACACACAAGATAATAAATATTGGATACCTCATCTATGCATTAGGGCTATCATAGACTAATGATAGACTGAGAAGGCTGTGGTCGGAAAAGTTGTAACCTCGTCCCCATGAGAGGTTATCGGCTCCACATGAGCTACCCTATGGTGTCGGTGCCTCAAGTAGGAGGAAGGGCCAGGAGATCCATAGATGGGTGCCTGCGCCTCAAGTTGGAGGAAGGGCCGGATATCCCATGAGAGCTATGCGATGACACTCTCCACTAGACACCCGTTTTCCTTGTTGCTTTTTCCTCTGGAAATGTCTTTTGGATGTTGTATCGGTTCTGCTAGTTTTGTACTCTTATTGTTGATTCAGATTCTTGTGAAAATGATTTATGAATGTTCCTTGGTGACTTGTTTAATTGTTATTGCTTGGGTTAATTGTGATGAGTTTCATAGCTTTATTTTATTATGTTGACTCATGAATGTTGTTGGTTATGTCATTGTAATCTCTGAGTTGTATTTGAGTATGTACTTTGTTGTTCTCTTGGAGTCAATTTTGACAATCATGGTCATGATCTCTTCCTTGTCATCTCTGAGCATGGGGGGTGAGTTATTTATAACTCATGTGGTTGGGTGGAATGTGCTCCGCAACTGTTGGGTTCCCCATCAGCATTCTTTATTTGCAGCATTCCTTCAGTTGGAGTTTGTTTCCAGTGGATCACTTGTAATTCTGATATTATTGTACTTTGTATCATCCCACATGTATGGGAAATGTATTGTAACTCATTATTGAAAACATGTAATCTTATGTTTAAATGATTCAATGTAATAGTTAGGATCCTTTGTAACGTTATTGTAAATGACTCATTATGGTTGTAATATGTGATGTAGTGATACTTTCACTCTTGGTTTATGGATGTACCTTTATTAATGGTTATTGTAATATAATTGGATAAGTTGTTTAATAAATATCTTTTACTTGTATATTTGTTGTGTTGTGATGTGACCTCGCGTGCCCCAGAGAATGTAATGTTAAGATGTTAATGTGCAATGTAAATGTGTTTAAAGTTTAGTGCATGTTTACTTTATGTTATTTAAAAAAAAAATTGGTTGCAATGTTTGTTCTCTGGGGTTTGCATGATAGGCATTACAAATAAGGTCGGACCCGACCATTTTATGAAAAATCCTATAAATAAGGAAACGGATATCTATTATAAACGAATATCTGTTTCCTATTTTATAAGTAGAATTTAAAAAACTCGAGAGCTATTTTTTACATTGTTTTGGTGCTGGGTTTGGTGTTAGCAACTCGGATATCCATCTGGGAGAGCTCAAATTCCCACAAAATTCATCAAATTTGTAAGTTATGTTTGATTTTTTCAATTTTTATTGAATTTAAATTCATTTTGCATTTTTTTTTAATTTTAGTCAAAAATAGGGTATATTTGGTAGATTTTTTATTAAATTAAAACCATTGTTAATTTTGAATTTTTTTTATCAATTAACAGGTTTAAAATGGATGAAAATGAAAACCCTAACCCCGCACAAAATGAAAACCTTGATCCTGCAAAAAATGAGAACCCTAATTTTTTAGAAAATCAAAACCCTCCAAAGCCAACAATACACAAGTGTATTCACAAAAAAATAGATCAATTAAGAAAAGTGTGTAAAATCTATGAGACACTCGATGAACTATCAGACATTAAAAGCACCTTGAAAGCAATCATTTTAAATCTTGAAACTTTGACAACTCAACATAATAGATTTGCACAATCAAGAGGAGCAAAGACTATTTTATGTTGATGGATTGTCATATGATGAGGTGAAGGCTCTTGATATTGAGAAAGCTCAATTAGCCCAGTTATTCATTGATCATAGAACTGGACAGCCTGTTAATGTGCAAAAACCAAAATTTTCAATTAAATGGTGCACCCATAGAAGCATACTAGAAATTTTTTTGAGATGTTGGTGGATGGTTTTTGATAAACCACCCAACAACAATCTTGATGTTCCTCAATATTTTCTTCAAAAATTATATGTTGAATTTGTGCTAGGGAAACATGTCAATTACTTTGAAATGTGGGATTTCCAGGATGTTGGTAGAGGGATACCACATGATAGACCTAGGGCACGCCGAGTCACCCCAGTTCGTCCTCCTCCACCTATTGCTGCTCCAACTCCACTACCCTACCCTGAGATTGTTGTAGATGTAGGGTCTTTGAGCATTCATGCATTGCATTCGTTGAGTGATCATTTAGTCATTCAAATCCATCATCTTGCACAACCATTTGATGGTGCATCCCATCACGGTGGTGTTGTAGCTAATACATCTGAGCATGATGGTGGTGCACCTATTGCAACAACTCGCACTGGTACACAACCATCAGTTTCCACTGGTAGACCATCCTCTTTGGGACATATTTGTGTGCCTCATCATTGCATGATGTGCAACAATTTATGTTTAGGTCCTCTTGATGGTCCACTGAGGCTCCCATGGACACATCTGACTTTGCGGTTCATGATATGCCAGATGTAGGAGTTGATAGAGCACAAAGTGGACCATTTGCAGGAGATACACCGACTACCAATGATGATATGGGAGGACTAGTAAGTCTTAAAGCAATCTCATAGTGTGTTTTATGTAAATTCTTTCATAGTTTATGAAAGATATTTGTACTAATAAATGTTTATGTGCTAGAATCTTTAATAGTTGTTGTCAGAGGAGTAGATGTTAGAAGTGTAGCAGGCTACACATACTGCCATTTCATTTTCCTTAGAGAATCAATACATGGTAAATTATTTGAATTTTTATTTTAGATGTTAATCTTTGAAATCTATTATGTTTAAATACATGTTTAAGTATATTGATAGTCTAATGTAATCTTGTCTTTTTATGCAGCATCCCAGTTCTTATACAACCTTATTGAATGGGTCTGACACATTGGATGAACTTGCACAATAGGTATATATTTTTTTTTATTCTCGACATTATAATTATATGTGTATGTGCATTTACATTCTTGTCAATTTTTATATAGGAAACCATCTCAGCTGATCCATCCACTATGAGCCCATTTGGTGTCATTGCATCATAGTAGGTATGTGTTTATTTTATATTGTAAATCATTTACTTTTAGATAGGAGTAGATATGTGACTGTAGATACGATTATTTGTCAACAATTATATGTTAATTTGTATCATTTTTATTTTATCTGTTATAGTCCTATGTTTGACTCAACATTGTGAGGAGTGAGAGACCATTACTTTATACAAGGACTCCTGATCGTCCTAAGGGACAATCATATGCAGAACATCTTGTAGAGAAGAGAGCAAGATTTGAGGTAAACAAGAATTGCATTGATATAATATTGTACATGTATAATAATTTTGATGTTAAATTTGTAATTTATAAATGATGGTATGTAAGTTTCTATTTACTAGTCTATCTTGTAAACCATTCACATTATCTAATTTTTGGTTTGAAATGTTATTGTGCAGGAAACTTCAAAGCAGCTAACTTCTTTGAGGAGGCTTGATTTTGATGGTCTAGCACAAGATTAGGATATGATATAGATTGACATGTACTTAGGGTTTGATAGATCTTGAGATGGCATATATGCCACAATTTATAAAACTTGTTCTGAGTAGGCATATGCCAAATTTGTATATGCACAAACATAATTATTCTATAGTTTGATATATAAGAACTGATATTCGATCTAATTTTTTCCTCATATGCATGTCTTTCTACTTTGAATTTTCAAAATGGAATGTATAATTATCTTACAATTTTTTAAAGTTATGATTGATAATGTATGTTATAGATTAACAAAATAACATTTGAATAGAACTTATGAATTACAATTGTTAATCCATCTATTTCTTTGAGGAATTTTTTCAAACAATGAATTGCCAAGTTTCTATTGTACATCTTTCATACATGTCTATCAATACATTTTTATCAAACACTCATTTTGAGAATAGCCATGATTTCAAAATTTGTTGAATTAATTTACATTTGACATTATTTTGTTTTTTAAACTTGTGTAATGAAGTGTGCAGCTGATTTTTATTTCAAAAGAAGTTAAAATTAATGAAAAGTGGATACAACTTAATGAAATGCATTTCATATTATGGTGTTCATTCAAAAGTAATATAATCATCTTGATAAATATCAATGTCACTTAATGTTCCTTGAAACATAATAACATGTAAAAGGTATAAAATCATCTTGAGTAAGAATCAATATCTTCACAAAATCAACTCAAGCCCAGAAAACAAAAGGTTGTGAGAGACACCCATTACCCTTCTCTTCAACATATCTAATAACCTAATGTGCCTGTTTTGGAACAACCCCAATGAAATTGAACTATTATGCTGAACAGGGCTCCAATTAGCCCAATTTTGCAAAACAACTCCTCTTTAAAACAACTTCCCCTCCAAGATTCCTTTGGATAGTGTCTCACCAGGCTATAAACATCAAAATTCCACAACTATCATCCTTGTAAATTCCATCTAAGTCACTTAATCATGAAACCCTCATTTTGGCTAGATTATAAGGAGGTTTATTGAAAGTATACATTTCCACACTTATCTCACTCAAACAACACCTCAAACATGTTTATAGAAGTCTGCATATGCTTAATACACCTTTAGAAACTACTGCCCCAATAGATTTCAATAAGGTAACACCCTTAAACCTCTCAATTTCATGTAAAAACCACACTTTTCACATCTAGGGAATCATGCCCAAACCTCGATTGACCTCAATTATAGATATGAGCAAACAAATTCCAACTATTTTCCAATGAACTACAACAAGATGACTTGAACTTCCATCATTTGACAATAAGTTGCAATTTTGACAAGTAGTGTAAAGTTGCAAAGTGGTGCAACTTTCGTTTTGCAACTCATAGGACCAAACAGATTGTTCCAACACATCCAGATGGGTACATGTATGCTAGGGATGGTCCTATTTTTCACCCAAATACATCAAATCAGTTCGAGCTACATTGGACCGATGATTTCCCTTAAGAGTCCAAAGTGCTAAAAGACAACAATCTTTGAATCTTTATTTCTTAGAAATTGTGACACCTACAAACTCTCTTTTTGAGGCTATAGGATTATGTTGGGATCCTCTACAATAACCTCTCTCAGTTTTTGCTACCTTGGAGGGGTTTTTGTACGGTGGTGAGTTTCTTGTTGAGGAAAAAGTTGTCAGATTCAAGTAGTGTAAAGTTGCAAAGTGGTGCAACTTTTGTTCTGCAACTCGTAGGACCAAACATGTTGTTCCAACACGTTCGGATGGGTACGTTTGCACTAGGGATGGTTCTAATTTGCACCCAAATATGTCGAATCACTATGAGCTACATTGGACCGACAATTTCCCTTAAGAGTCTAAAGTGCTAAAAGGTAGCAATCTTTGGATCTCTATTTCTTAGAAACCGTGATGCCTATAGACTCTTCGTCTGAGGCTATGAGATCATGTTGGGACCCTCTACAATAACCTCTCTTAGTTTTTTCTACCTCCAAGGTGTTTTCCTATGGTGATGAGTTTTATGTTGAGGAAAAAGTTGTCAGATGCAAGTAGTGTAAAGTTGCAAAGTGGTGCAACTTTCATTTTGCAACTTGTAGGACCAAATGAACTGTTCCAACATGTCTGGATGGGTACATTTATGCTAGGTATGGTCCTCTTTTTCACCCAAATACGCCGAATTGGTCTGAGCTACATTGGACCAGCGATTTCTCTTAAGAGTCCAAAGTGTTAAAAGGAAGCAATCTTTGAATATCTATTTCTCAGAAACCATGATTCCTATAGACTCTCTGTTTGAGGCTATGGGATCATGTTGGGACCCTCTATAATAACCTCTCTCAGTTTTTGCTACCTCAAAGGCATTTTCTTGCGATGATGAGTTTTCTATTAAGGAAAAAGTTGTCAGATGCAAGCAATGTAAAGTTGCAAAGTGGTGCAACTTTTTTTTTACAACTCATAGGTTCAAATAGACTATTCCAACACATTTGTATGGGTACGTTTATGCTAGGTATGGTCCTCTTTAGCACCCAAATATGTCAAATCGGTCATAGCTACATTGGACCGACGATTTCCCTTAAGAGTCCAAAGTGCTAAAAGGCATCAATCTTTGAATATCTATTTCTTGGAAACCGTGAAACCTAAAAAATCATTTTCTAAGGCTATGGGATCATGTTGGGACCCTCTACAATAACCTCTCTCAATTTTTGCTACCTTAGAGGCATTTTCTAGCAGTGATGAGTTTTCTGTTGAGGAAAAAGTTGTCAGTTGCAAGCAGTGTAAAGTTGCAAAGTGGTGCAACTTTCATTCTAAAACTCATAGGACCAAACGGACTATTACAACACATCTAGATGGGTACATTTATGCTAGGTATGGTCCTCTTTTGCACCCAAATATGTTGAATCACTCTGAGCTACATTGGATCGGCGATTTCCCTTAAGAGTCCAAAGTGCTAAATGGTAGCAATATTTGAATATCTATTTCTTGAAAACCGTGATGCCTACAGATTCTTTGTTTGAGGCTATGGGATCGTGTTGGGACCCTCTACAATAACCTCTCTCATTTTTTGCTAACTCAGAGTCATTTTCCTGCAGGGATGAGTTTTATGTTGAGGAAACAGTTGTTAGATGCAAGTAGTGTAAAGTTGCAAAGTGGTGCAACTTTTGTTCTGTAACTCATAGGACCAAACAGACTATTCCAACATGTCTGGAACGTTTACACTAGGGATGGTCCTCTTTTGTGCCCAAATACGTCAAATCACTCTAAGCTACATTGGACCAATGATTTCCCTTAAGAGTCAAATTTTAAGTTGATGGAAAAAAAGGTCAAATGGATGCGATGTAAAGGTGAAAAGGGGCTTAGGGTTCATTTTGTTCCTTGTGAGTAAGTGAAAAAGTGATTCATTTACTCAAATACACTTAAGTTGTGAACTACACACATGAATACAAAGTATATGCATTAAAACATGTAGGTCGTAAAGTATACATTACAATACTCAAATACACTTAAGTCATGAACTACAGATATGAATACAAAGTATATGCATTTAAACATGTAGGTCGTAAAGTATACATTGCAATACTCATAAGTGACAAAGTATACACTTAAGTTGTAAAACATACACTTGAATACACATAAAGTGTACACAATATGAATGATATCAAATATATGATTTACAAAATTCCACGTAGGAATACAACAAAGACCCTAATACATAGTCATTTCCCAGTAGGGGAAGCAAATAGAGCTCGCGTTGCCTTCGCGGTTGGCACAGTCTTCCACAAGAGTAGCTTATTGAAATTTTCGAGTGACAACCACTTGTACAAACCATTAAGGTAGCAGTCAAACTATGTACAATAGAATAACAAATCTATATTATTCTAGACTTAATTGATGATGAAATGGTAATGCAAACTATAAAAGATGCTTAGAATAATCAATCTATATTATTCTAATCTCTCACATACCTCTCCCAAAGGATCTGAGGTGGCTATTGTTGCAGCAGGTCCATGATCTACCGTACTAGGAACATCGCAATATACTTCAAATGGGAAATCTATATTGTCACAATAGAAAAGATTCTTAGACTAACAAATCTATATTATTCTAAATAACCTGAATGATGATGAATCGGTAATGCAAACTATAAAAAATGCTTAGAATAACCAATCTATATTATTCTAAACAATCTAAATAATGAACCTTAGTAGATAAACAATATCAAAATATGATGAATAATATCATACTTGTCCCATACAACAAATGATCCGCTACTCAAGTGTGCCTGCAGGGTCATCTCTTACCTTCAGATTTTCCAGTAATGCTTCATGATCAACACTAATAATTGTCCATATTTTTTTTGATTTTGGTCTAGCATGATGTCTCAATAACTTAACATTTGTTGCTATAACAAGGTGTGAATACATCAGAATGGTTTTGTGTTTCTCATAGTCTTCAAATGCAAGTACGTAATTTTTTTAATCATATATGTTCCCAACCAAGTTCTGAAAACAACAACTAAACCTATGTGATCATAAATTTTTTATCAACATCTAAATTTACTTAGAATAACAAATCTATATTAATGTAAACAGCCTAAATGATGGTAAACAACCTAAATGATGGTGAAATGGAAATGCAACCAAGTTTGAGAAATAAAAACTAAACCTGTAGGATACATGAAACCATCATCATCTGTCATCGGTTGTGTTAGCTTTTTCTTTCCCTGTACACATTGTGCCAACCAATAATCTAATCCCTCTTCATTCCCTTGCGGTGCTACAACTGCATAGACATGTCCTAGTTGTACAAGATCTGAAAGATGATTGTAGTCAACCAAACTTTCCATTACATATTGTAATGAGGATTGTGGTACAGATAAATGAGTTAGGTACTATGGAATCCATGTATCTACCCATTCACTTGATTTGCACTGATTCCAATCACACTCAATACAATTCTGACAAAAACAAGCCATCTCTCATATCCATATGGTCCATGCACTCGCATCTGAGCTTCAAATTGAATGCATCTTTGAAGAATCTTAATTGTTTGACATTCCATTATATCTCCCACTGTGCCCTCCTCAACCAACCAAAAGAACCTATAGACCTATGAATCAAGTGTCCCTCCTCGTGATAGTGCATAACTACACCAATCCACAATAGAACATGCATCACTGAATGTTGCACCACCTCTAATCTTCATTTTTTCCTTAACCAAAACTCTCTTCACACATGCACTTGCACCATCATGCTTGCCTTTTCCATGCCTAGCTTCAAAAAAACTCCAAATATGTGATACACCCCTCTCTATATTCATCCTGCTCAACTAATAAAACATGCAAGCATTCTTGAATTGCCTTGTGCAGTTATATGACCAAATCAAATGTTGACCCATTGCAATTCCTTTTTCCTGCAAGAACTCAAAAAGAATTTCAAAAAAATGTTGTACAAACTCGGATGAATGAGATTTATCATCACTCATGTAAAAATGGTACTCCTTGATTATCTTTCTGTCATCTTCTATACTATTAGGGGCATGCCTATATGTTATGTGGACAAAAATAGCAATTTGAATAGAATTATAATATTGTGATTGAACTTCATTTTGTGGTTGCAATGTGTAATTTTTAACAAAATCAACTACAGATACAATAGTTCCAATGGGGAAAGAGTCCTTACACATCCTAAATTGTCAATCCAACCACTGCGACCTATGGCTATGCCTTTCATACTTATAAAAAATATTTTTCTTAAAATCTGAAATAAAATCAGCAATACTCACCTCTCTTGCAACCAACTCGCATCTAGAACCCTCACCTCCACTCTTCAATGTGTACTTCATTGTCTCATACTTGTTTTTATCAACAATTTTGTTACCAAAATCATGATCGCTGTCCTCATGAAAGCATGTTACAAACTTGGATAAACCACCACATTGCAAACACGTTCCATTTAAACAATCATTTCTATAAAATAAGCAACCATCACCTCTAATGCATAAAAATGAATCTAACAAATCCTTGGATGACTTGGGAAGTTGCACTACATGACACTCCTATAACATTTTGTCAGTATGCATAGTAGAACGAATATGGAATAAAAATTCATGATACATTGAAAACTCAACATGGTATTTACAACATGTATTACGAACCTTAATAGGAACACAATAAAATGGTTTGCAAGATTAAAAAGCCCTTTGTGAAATTTGAAAATGTGGATGTTCTTGACAAAATTGTTCATACACAATTATTTGGCTACATTCCAAAAAATGTTTAGGATGTGGTGTAAGATCTCTATTACCAATTCGTAACTTTAGAACATCCTTTATATTCGGTGATACTCTAGAGTAAGAATTCCAATATTGTTCAATTTGCATCTTTACATTATTGGTTAGCTTTTTATCAACACGTGGAAGCCTCCCACTAAAAGCCCACATATCATTTTGAAGAGCTCTATTGAGTCTTCCTCTTCTTGACAGTGCTCTACTCAATGTTTTACGATTTAAGTTAAAATCAATACAAGTTTGTCTCATTAAACGAGCATTTTTCAAATGATGGCTTACTAGTGATGTTGTGATCACTCTTTGAGCAGCCCTTTTATCTTTTTTCTTACTAGTCTTTCCAATAGAGGTTAGAGCATTAAAAATATTTTTTACAATAAGACTATTTTTTCCAATATTTTTGTGAGACGAATCTTCATTTTTTTTAAATAATGGTCTCATTTTGTAAATCTTAAGTAATTGCACAAAAAGTTGGCATTGTTCGGTTAATGTCTTATTGGAAAAGAATTCATTGAACAATTTTGTAGCCCACAAATGAACCGTTCATTGTGACCTTTTTCTTTGAAGATTATCAATTATGTTCTCATCTATTTCAACCAACCATTTAGGGGTTATTTTGTATTTAGGTGTTGCATAAAGTTCATTTTCAACATTTTCAATAACAATTTCATTTTGAACAACGTTTTCATTGTCAAAAACAATTTCATTTTCAACCACATTTTCATTTTCAACATTTTCAATAACAATTTCATTTTGAACAACATTTTCATTGTCAAAAACAATTTCATTTTCAACCACATTTTCATTTTCAACATTTTCAATAACAATTTCATTTTGAACAACATTTTCATTTTCAATTTCAATATGATGTTCAATATTTTCAATTCCTATATCATCTTCACTTGAATTAACATTCAATGGTTCAAAAGAAGCTTCATTTTGAATATTTTGCATACCTTGTCTTCTTTTCTTATGACTTCTTTATCTTTTTTTCTATATGCTTCAATTTGATCTGCTATAAGTTTCCTTTTATCTTTTCTCTTACGTCAACTCTTGTTCCCCATTGTACAAACAAAAAAACACACACCAATGATTGGAATGCTAAAAAAAGTGTACAAAAATCTTAGAAAAGCTGAATTTCATCAGTTGCAGACAGAAATCACGAGAATTTCGCGAGAAAAAGAATGTAGGGTCCGTTAAAGTACTCAAAACGGTCCCTATTTTGTTTTTTATATAACTTACAAAATGGATATCTGTTATGTGGAATAATTGGCATGCCCTCAACACTTTAAACAATTCGCACAAACATAATAGATATTCATTACCTCTTCTATGTCATCTGTTATAGAATATAAAGTATATATATTAATATATAGTATATATAATATATATAATATTTATATTAATATAGTATATATATTATGTATATTATATATAGTATATATATTAAAACAATTCACACACACATAACGGATATCTGTTACCTCTTCTATGTCATATGATATAGATATTATATATTATATAATATATTATATTATATATATATATTATATATAGAATATATATTATATATTATATAATATATTATATTATATAAAATATATATTATATATTATATATATTATATATTATATATATTATATATTATATTATATAAAATATATACTATATATTATATATAGTATATATATAATATATAATAGATATATTAATATTAATATATTTTTCTTCTCAAACCCTCTCCCACCCTCTCCAACCCACTCCAACCCTCTCTCCCACTCTCTCCAACCCTCTTCATCCCTCTCCAACCCTCTCCCACACTCTCAAACCCTCTCCCACTATCTCCAACCCTCTCCCACACTCTCCAACCCTCTCCAACATTCTCCCACCCTCTCCCACACTCTCAAATCCTCTCTCACCCTCTCCCACCCTCTCCAACCCTCTCCAATCCTCTCTCGCACCCTCTCCCACACTCTCAAACCATCTCCTACCCTCTCCCACCCTCTCCCACACTCTCCAACCCTCTCCAACCCACTCCAACCCTCTCTCCCACTCTCTCCAACCCTCTCCATCCCTCTCACACCCTCTCCCACCCTCTCTATCACTCTCCCACCCTCTCCCACACTCTTAAACCCTCTCCCACTCTCTCCAACCCTCTACATCCCTCTCCCACCCTCTCTATCACTCTCCCACCCTCTCAAACCATCTCCCACTCTCTCCAACCCTCTCTATCACTCACCGACCCTCTCCAACCCTCTCCCACACTCTCAAACCCTCTCCCACTATCTCCAACCCTCTCCCACACTCTCCAACCCTCTCTAACATTCTCCCACCCTCTCCCACACTCTCAAATCCTCTCTCACCCTCTCCCACCCTCTCCAACCCTCTCCAATCCTCTCTTGCACCCTCTCCCACACTCTCAAACCATCTCCTACCCTCTCCCACCCTCTCCCACACTCTCCAACCCTCTCCAACCTCACCTACCACTCTCTCAACCCTCTCCATCCCTCTCACCCTCTCTCCCTTCCTCTCTATCACTCTCCCACCCTCCAACCATCTCACACTCTCAAAACCCTCTCCCACCCTCTTCCACCCTCTCCCACTCTCTCCAACCCTCTCCAACCCTCTCCAATCCTCTCTCCCACCCACTTCCACACTCTCAAACCCTATCGCACCCTCTGCCACCCTCTGCCACCCTCTCCCACACTCTCCAACCCTCTCCCACCCTCTCCAACCCACTCTAACTGTAACAACCCCCATGTTTGTATTTTGTTGTGGTCTTTCCTTGATGTATTCCGATAATTGTATATTTTGTATTTATTTACTCTATTCATCCCTTCATTATTTTGTATAGACAACTGAGAGGTGTAATTTTGTGACTGTTATGCTAGATTACATGTTTACATGCTTACATGTTTATATACTGTTATGTTGTTGACATGATTATTGTTCATGCTAGATTTCATGCTTACATGGCTAGATACTATGTTGGATTACATGCTTATGTTTTTATGTATACATCATTGTCCTTGCTTTTGTATGATTATGGATAGGAAAAAGATGATATCATAACACTCGCAGCTGAGAGGCTTATGATATTATGACTTTTTTTACTGATGGTTGACGTTGCTTTAGATATACAATATATGATTCATGCACATGTACTTTAACGTTTGATTAGAGTGATGCATGTACTGAGAATCGACTCCACCTAAATTCATAGGCCTAATTGTACTCTCTTTCCCCGATGGTGGTTACTGGAGGTAGTCACAGGCCAAATATCCCCTACCCTAGCCCACTGTACCTTGTTAGGGCAGTGTTTCCTTATTGTTGTCTTCCATCTAGTTACTTAATGGTAACATCTAGAACACCCTTCAACCATATGTGACTTTCCTACTTGTCTCATTGAGGTATTTGGTTTTGGTTTTCATTAATATTTCATGCATATTTTAACATTGCTTATTTTGTGATTTTAATTAGTTGCTCCTTTTGGGGGAACTTTAATGCATAATTTTATCAAAAATGCTTTATTCTCTTTTTGGGATGGTTTTTGGGAAAAATATAGAAAGGAAAGAGAACTTTGTTTTAAAGGAGGATTTCTATTTTGGAGAGAAAAAGAAAGAAATAACTGTTTTGCATGTGAAAGAAACCCTATGATTTGGGTGATTGAGTTGGGAGATTGTGAAGGTTTTCGGAAAAGAATTTGTGGGTAGAAAATTATTGAAATCAGCCTGCCAGCTCTTGCTTATTGTCTGATTTTGGAGCTTGGTCGTGCCTTCTCCATTGAGAAAATTTTCCATTCCAGTTTTGGTACAATTTGAGGTAATTTTTTATTGTTCTTCATTGATGTTTGACTGGTAAATTTTCTTTCTAATTTGGGTTATTTCTGTCCCATGAAAATTTGAGGAACTCCTTTATGTCTTTTTTTGGTATTGTTTGGAGTTGAATGTTGGATTGCTTAGATTGGTTATTGTTGCTTTGTAGTGTTTTGTGTGATTGGTTTTTGTAAATCTCCAGCAAACTTGAATTGGGTTTATGGGAAAAATTTGATTATGGGCTCTTTTTTATTTTTCTTTTTGCTCAAATTGTATAGAAAAAATATTTTTTTAATTGCTGCTCATTACCCTATTGATAAAAATGAAAATTAAGAGTGGATTTCAGGTAGTAATGCCAAGATCTCAACTAGGTCTTTGGCAGATTTGAAATCTGGGCACTTTTATTTTTCTGTGTTTTTTCTTGCTTAAGTTTGGAAAAAGACGTTTTTCTGAACACCACTTCATTTTTGTCATAAACTAAAAAATTGAAGGTGGATTTTAGCTTGAAACACCAAAATCTGAATTGGGTCGGGCTTAGATTCGTAATCCGGGCACTTTGAATTTTTACATGATTTCTATGCCTTCTTTTCATGCTGAATTACAACCATTAGATGTGTCTTTTACATCAATGTTAGTTGGTTGTTTTTAATTGGTTTATTTGATAGAAATTGTGGCCCTTCATGTTATTTCAAGTATTCTTTGGTTTCCTCATTTGTTTAAACGAGATGAGCATAGGTCTAGGTAATAGAGTGGTCATATGGAGTGGCTCTCTATAGGCCCGGGGCCCGCAAGTGGCTGTTACGGGAACTAGTAGCAGAGTTAAAGTAAACAAGTGATAACTAAATAAAATTAATGGGGTAAAACACTAATAAGATAATGATTCCTCGTGCATGGCCTTGAGCGCTTGTAAAGACTAAGGATGCACTCGAGAAGACCCATCCGTCTGCGGGGCGTTGAGTCATCTGTCTGCGGGGCATGGATTCGGGCATGATTGAGTCTCCTCATCCCTATGAGAGGTGTATTTGATTCAATGTGGTTCCATCCCTTTGAGCATGCATGATGACACTCCATCTGATATGCACTCTATTATCTAGCCCTTGGTAGACGTGAGTAGTACCTGTCATGATATTTGATGAGCATTTCTTGTGGTGACTTTGATTGTGTGCATTACCTTCCATGTTGGCTTCGTGATTGATGTGAGTGTTTTCCTTACTTTGTCTTTATCTTGCTACCCCTATTTTGGGCCTTGTGACTATCTCCGAACATGGTGGGATGACCTCTTTTGAGTCCAGATGGTAGGGAGGCGTTGCCACCGCCATTGGGGACCAGTGTACAGGTTATTGGAGCACCAGTTGGAGTCATCCCCTCTTCCGTATTTATCTTTCAGATGATGTATTTTATTCATGTAAATACTATTGTATTCAAAATTATTCCTTTATGCTCATTGTACTCACTTGAGAGTGAAATAAATCATAAATATAATGAGAAGATATGTGATGATTATGTTTGGCTTTCGGGTTCTGGTGTTGGTATTAGAATCGCATGTTCTATGATAATTCTTTTATGGCTTCATTCTTATTTCATGTAAAATTAGAGCTATGGTTATACTTTCTTCCGTTATGTACCATGTTGTTAAGTTTCTAGTGCAACACAACTTGCTCTAATAATCTGTGTAGTTGCTACCAAGGTTCCAGAGCAGTGTTGTTAAAGTTCCAGAGCAGTGTTGGAGGTTCTAGAGAAACGTTGTTAAAGTTCTGGAGCAACGTTGAAAGTTTTATAGTAGCACTGAAGGTTTTGGAGCAGCGTTGTTAAAGTTTTGGAGCAACTCTGAAAGTTCTAGAGCAATGCTGTTAATGTTCTGAAGTAGTGTTGTTAAAGTTCTGAAGCAGTTCTGAAGGTTCCAGAGCAGCATTGTTAAGGTTCTGAAGCAGCGTTGTTAAAGTTTTGGAGCAACGCTGAAAGTTCTGTAGTAGTGTTGTTAAAGTTTCGGAGTAGCATAGAAAGTTCTAGAGCAGCGCTGCTAAGGTTCCAGAGCTTTTTCCCTAGAGCTATCTTATTTTCTCTTGTTTGGTTTTTCTTTGGAGGCTAGATTAATCCTCTCCTTTGGGCTACATTAGGCCATACTTGGCCTTGCATGTGGTCATATTAATGTATTGAAAACTTATTTTGTGTATGTTATCCTTTATGTTTTAAGAAAAAAATATCTTGTCCTCTTTTGGCTCTTAACCTTCAAGGTCATATAGTGGGATGTTACATCCAATATCAGAGCCCATGTTCACACACTGGAAGCTCTGGCGTACTTGAGCCTTCTATATTATGTTGTGTTTGGCGTGTGTGGTGTGTGCTTGTTATATTGTTTAATAGTCTTGTTGTTATGATTTCATGTCGTAGTTTGGTGAATAGGTCATCCTTGTGATGATCTATTTTGATGTGTTCTTTGTTTTTTTTTAGAATGCCTCCTAGGGGTAGATCCAGAGGAAGATTTTGAGGTAGAGCCTTTGTTCCCCGTCGGAGCACCTAGCTTAATGCGGATCAGGGTAATCAAGGTGAGCAACAGGGGGAACAATGTGCTAAGAACCAAGCTAAAGGGCTTGGGGGTGCTCAGGCTTTAGCTCTTTTGCAGCAGATTGTGGATCATTTAGGACCTTGTCAGGAGGTATCTCACAAGGAGTCACACCCTTCTCGTCAAGATGGTCGAGATGCTAGAGCTGATTAGGAGCGTTCTCATGGTTCGGGTCATTCGAGAGCAGATGTTGTGAGGGATAGGGTGGATGGAGACAGGGTTGATGCTGGTCACATGAGGGATCTCCTTAGAGCCCATCCCCCTACTTTTGATGGTTCTGATACAGGTACCGAGGCAGAGACTTGGTTGATCGATCTCGATCAATGCTTTGCTATGCATCCTTATAGTAGCAATACTAGAGCTTGGTGTGCCATTATGCATCTCAGAGGCTTTGCGTCTACATGGTGGAGAGTAGAGGAGAAAAAGCTTCACCTAGACATTGCTTTTGTTTCTTGGGGACCATTCTTAGAGAGGTTTCATGCATGATTTCTTTTTGACTTCTACCGGCAGAGATGTGTTGATGAGTTTCATGAGCTTCGTCAGTTGACTATGATGGTAGATCAGTATGAGCATCATTTCTTTGAGCTTAAGAAGTATGCTAGCATCTCTGATGATTAGCTGATGTTAGTGCAACATTTCATCAGGAGCTTGAATGCATGTATTAGTGGTGGTGTTCAGGTGTTTGAACCGAAGACCTTAGAGATCATCGTGGAAAAGGTGAGGTTGATAGAGGAGAATTTGGTTAGAGGCTTTGGTGGTCAGGCAAGTGTTCAAGTTGGTAGTGCCCCTCTTTCAGGATCAGTTACTCAGGGTACACAGTCTCAGGGAGCTAGACCATCTAGATCTCAGTCTACACCTTCTAGATCTGGTCAACGGCATAGGAATAGGCCTTCTCAGTCTCAACAAAGTGGGCAGAGCCCTGGCACTCCATTTTCTAGGGATCGTCTATGTCATCGTTCTCTGAGTAGGCAGCAAAGTGGTTTGGTGCAGAGTTCTCAAAGTGCACAACAGAGTTCTAGGGGTGAAGGAACCCAGCAGTCACGTGCACCATTTTCAGGCCAAGGTTTTGGTAGAGGTGGTTGTTTTTCTTGTGGGAAGCATGGTCATATAGTTGTTCAGTGTCCTCAGAGATCAGTAGCTAGAGGTAGTCAGAGACAGGTTACTTCAGAGCCTATAGTAGGTGATACTGGCAGATCTCATAGAGTTTTTGCGGCGGAGGATAACCATCAAGTTGAGCATCAGGGCACCATGGTCGAGTATTTAAGTGATTTATGTGGGATTACCACATCTATTTTGTTTGATTCAGGAGCTTCAAATTCTTTTATTTCTCCTTCACTCATAGAGCATTATGGACTCGTGGTGGCAAGGAAAGATGTTGGTTGGCAAGTTGAGTTAGCCATTGGAGCCAAGGTGGTTATAGACTCCCTTATTCATGGTTGTGTGTTGGATTTGGGCACCTTCACTACCACAGTGGATCTTCATGTGTTGCCATTGGGATCCTATGGAATTGTTTTAGGCATGGATTCATTGGAGACACACCAAGCCAGTATAGATTTCCGACGTAAGTTAGTTTGGTGTGTAGATGATGTTGGGAAGAGTGTTGTGTTAGTCGGGGTCTAGAGACACATTTCACTCCGTGTGATTTCAGCCATGCAGCTGAAGTGTGCCATGCGGCAAGGTTGTCATATGTTCTCTATTTCAGTTAGTGATCTTGCTGAGGGTGGGATTCAGGAGGTATCTCTTGACAACCATTCTCTTCTTCAAGAGTTTGTGGATGTCTTTCTGAGTGTTATTCCAGGTATGCTGCCTAAGCGCGACATAGACTTCTGTATTGATCTCATTCTTGGAGCAGAGCCTATCTCTTGGGCACCGTATTGTATGAGTACTTAGGAGTTGAGTGAGTTGTGGTTGTAGTTAGAGGAGTTACTGGAGAAGGGTTTCATTCTTCCTAGTGTATCCCCTTGAGGAGCACCTGTCATCTTTGTGAAGAAGGATGGATCTCTGCACTTGTGCATTGATTATCTCTAGTTAAACAAAGTGACGGTGAAGAATCATTACCCGTTGCCTCAGATAGATGATTTGTTTGATCAGATGAGGGGATCCAAGGTTTTCTCCAAGATAGATATGAAGTGAGGATACCATTAGCTTCACATTCATTAGGCATACATTCATCGGACAACATTTCATACACGCTATCGACATTAGGAGTTCACATTTGTCCCTTTCGGATTGACCAATGCTCCATCAGTTTTCATGAGTTTGATGAATGGGGTGTTTTGCACCTATCTTGACTAATTTGTTTTCGTGTTGATGATATTTTGATTTATTCGAGGACTATGGAGGAGCATGAAGGCCATTTTCGGCAAGTGTTGTAGTGCTTTTGAGATAATTAGTTGTTTGGAAATTTGGCCAAGTGTGAGCTCTTCTAGACTGGGGTGAGATATTTGGGCCATATCATCTCAAGAGAGGGTATCATTATGGATCCTTCTAAGATTCAAGCCATTTTTGATTGGCCAGCACCAATGGATGTGGCTGAGGTTCATAGTTTCATGGGATTGACAGGTTACTACCGCCGATTTGTGAGAGATTTCTCTTGGGTAGCCCATCCCATCACCTCTGTTCAGCGGAAAGGAAAGAAGTTTGTGTGGTCAAATCAATGTGAGTCAGCTTTTCAGGCTCTTAAGGAGCAACTGACCAGTGCACCCATCCTTGTAGTGCCAGCTCCTACAGGTGATTTTATAGTGTGCATCGATGCTTCGTTGGAAGGTGTGGGGGCAGTTCTTATGCAGGAGGGATGAGTGATTGCATATGAGTCTCGTAAGCTCAAGGATCATGAGTTGAACTACCCCAGCCGTGATTTGGAGTTAGCGGCTATCATCCATGCACTTGTACATTGGAGACATTTCCTCTTGGGACATTAGTTTGAGTTACATAGTGATCATCGCAGTTTGCAGTATATCTTCACTCAGCTGAATCTGAATGCTCAACAATGTCGTTGGATGGAGTTCCTCTACGAGTATGACTTTGAGGTTCGCTATATCCAGGGCAAGGAAAATGTTGTTGTAGATGCCTTGAGAGGAGGAGATGAGATCTTAGTTTTGTCCCTTGGAGTGGATTTGCGGAGCCATATTTTGGAGTCACTTCCTAGGGATACTTGGTATCAAGAGGTGAAAGCAGAAATTGAGTCTAGGAGAGTCCTTGAGGGTAGGTTTGTAGGTTTCTCTCTCAAGCCTGATGGACTGCTGCGACATCTTGGTCACATTTATGTTTCAGATTCTGGCGATCTTCGTTCCTTGGTTTTTTCATAGGCCCATCGTGCACCCTATTCAGCTCATCTGAGTGTCACGAAGATGCATGTTGATCTTCAACAATTGTATCATTGGGCAGGGTTGTGACGTGATATTGCTGATTTTGTGGCTCAATGTCTTGAGTGCCAGTGGGTGAAGGCAGAACATCAGTGCTCAGCAGGACTGTTGTAGCCTCACTCCATCCCTGGATGGAAGTGGGATACGATATCTCTTGATTTTATAGTGGGGCTACCTATGTCTTCGTGTTGCCATGATGCTATTATGGTTGCAATGGACAAGTTGTCCAAGGTGGCACACTTTTCACCCATGAGGTCTTCATACACTGCAGCATCCGTAGCTCGAGTGTTTATGGAGGATATTGTGCGTTTGCATGGTATTCCTCATAGGATCATTTCCGATCATGATCCAGTGTTCACTTCAGCTTTTTGGACTTCTCTCCAGCATGCTTTGGGAGCTCAACTTAATTTCAGCTCTACATACCATCCCGAGACTGACTGACTAACAAAGTGGGTTAATAAGGTTTTAGAGGATATGCTTCGGATGTACATTATGGATCAGCAGTCTCGTTGGGAGGACTACTTGTACCTGGTTGAGTTTGCTTATAATAATGGGTACCATAGTTCTCTTTGTATGTCCCCCTTCCAGGCATTGTATGGTAGGCCGTTCCAAACACTGTTGAGTTGGGATCACTTAGATGACCAAGTTCTTTTGGGTCTAGAGATGCTTCAAGATATGGAGTAGGAGATAGTACGGATTAGAGAATAGTTGGCTACAACTCAGGATCGACAAAGGAAGTATGCCGATGCCCATAGGTTGGACCACCACTTTTCAGTGGGTGACCGTGTGTTTATGAGAGTTCGCCTGCGGAAGAGTCCCATCCATTATGGGAAAGGCTCAAAGTTGGCACCTTGTTTTGTTGGACCTTTTGAAATCCTTGAGAGGATTGGTTTAGTTTCCTATAGCCTTGCATTGCCACTGATTCTATTGCACATCCATGATGTTTTCCATGTTTTTTTTCTTAGATAGTATATTCCTAATGTGACCCATGTTCTTGATTGGATTGCTTTGCAGGTCGAGGTGGATGGGCAGCTTTCTTTGGAGCCCGTACGAATCCTACAACATCAGAGGTTGACCCTCAGGGGTCAGGACATAGAGCAGGTAAGGGTCTAGTGGGATCCTAATGGTGAGTCCTTAGGATCTTGGGAGGATGTGGCGAGGATGAGAGACCTTTATCCATATCTTTTTGCAGGCTTCCAGGAGTAAGCCTTGCACTAGGGGGAAAGGATGTAACAACCCCCATGTTTTTATTTTGTTGTGGTCTTTCCTTGATGGATTCTGATAACTGTATATTTTGTATTTACTCTATTCATCCCTTCATTATTTTGTATTGACACCTAAGAGGTGTACTTCCGTGACTGTTATGCTAGATTACATGTTTACATGCTTACATGTTTATATACTATTATGTTGTTGACATGATTATTGTTCATGTTGGATTTCATGCTTACATGGCTTCATATTATACTGGATTACATGCTTATGTTTCTATGTATACATCATTGTCTTTGCTTTTGTATGATTATGGATAGGAAAAAGATGATATCATAACACTCGTAGCCAAAAGGCTTATGATATTACGACTCTTTTTCCTAATGGTTGACATTGCTTTAGATATATGATATATGATTCATGCACATGTACTTTAACATTTGATTGGAGTGATGTAGGTACTAAGTATTGACTCTTCCTAAATTCATAGGCCTGAGCATACTCTCTTTCCCCGATGGTGGTTACTAGAGGTAGTCATAGGCCAAATATCTCCTACCCTAGCCCACTATACCATGTTAGGGCAGTGTTTCCGTATTGTTGTCTTCCATCCGGTTACCTAATGGTAACGTCCAGAGCACCCTTCTACAATATGTGACTTTCCTGCTTGTCTCATTAAGGTATTTGGTTTTGGTTTTCATTAATATTTCATACATATTTTAATATTGCTCATTTTGTGATTTTAATTAGTTGTTCCTTTTGGGGGAACTTTAATGCATAATTTTATCAAAAATGCTTTATTCTCTTTTTGGGATGGTTTTTGGGAAAAATATAGAAATGAAAGAGAGCTTTGTTTTAAAGGAGGATTTTTATTTTGGAGAGAAAAAAGAAATAGTTGTTTTGCATGGGAAAGAAACCCTATGATTTGGTTGATTGAGTTGGGAGATTGTGAAGGTTTTCGGAGAAGAATTTGTGGGTCATCCTGTGAGCTCTTGCTTATTGTCTGATTTTGGAGCTTAGTCGTGCCTTCTCCATTGAGAAAATTCTCCATTTCGGTTTTGGGGAAATTTGAGGTACTTTTCTATTGTTCTTCATTGATGTTTGACTGGTAAATTTTCTTTCTAATTTGGGTTATTTCTGGCCCATAAAAATTTGAGGACCTCCTTTATGTCTTTTTTTTGGTATTGTTTGGAGTTGAATGTTGGATTTCTTAGATTGGTTATTGCTGCTTTGTAGTGTTTTGTGTGACTAGTTTTTGTAAATCTCCAACAAACTTGAATTGGGTTTATGAGAAAAATCTAATTATGGGCTCTTTCTTATTTTTCTTTTTGCCCAAATTGTAAAGAAAAAACCATTTTTTTTTAATTGCTGCTCATTACCCTATTGATAAAAATAAAAATTAAGGGTGAATTTCACGTAGTAATGCCAAGATATCAACTAGGTCTTTGGAAGATTTGAAATCTAGGCACTTTTATTTTTCTATGCTTTTTCTTGCTTAAGTTTGGAAAAAGACATTTTTCTGAACAACACTTCATTTTTTGTCATAAACTCAAAAATAAAAGGTGTATTTCAACTTGAAACACCAAAATCTAAACTAGGTCGGGCTTAGATTCATAATCTGGGTAGCTTGAATTTTTACATGATTTCTATGCCTTTTTATCATGCTGAATTACAACCATTAGATGTGTCTTTTACAGCAATGTTAGTTGGTTGTTTTTAATTGGTTTCTTTGACAAAAATTGTGGCCCTTCATGTTATTTCAAGTATTCTTTGGTTTCCTTGTTTGGTTAAAAGAGATGAGCATAGGTCTAGGTAATAGAGTGGTCATATGGAGTGGCTCTCTACGAGCTCGGGGCCCGCAAGTGGCTGCCAAGGGAACTAGTAGCAGAGTTAAAGTAAACAAGTGATAACTAAATAAAATTAATGGGGTAAAAAACTAATAAGATAATGATTCCTCGTGCATGGCCTTGAGCGCTTGTAAAGGCTAAGGATGCACTCAAGAAGGCCCATCCGTCTATAGGGCGTTGAGTCATCCATTTGCAGGGCGTGGATTCGGGCATGATTGAGTCTCCTCGTCCCTATGAGAGGTGTACTTGATTCCATGTGGTTCCATCCCTTTGAGCATGCATGATGACACTCCATCTGATATGCACTCTATTATCTAGCCCTTGGTAGACGTGAGTAGTACCTGTCATGATATTTGATGAGCATTTTTTGTGGTGACTTTGATTGTGTGCATTACCTTCCATGTTGGCTTCGTGATTGATGTGATTGTTGGCCTTACTTTTTCTTTGTCTTACTACCCCTATTTTGGGCCTTGTGACTATCTCCGAGCACAATGGGGTGGCCTCTTTTGAGTCCACATGGTAGGGTGCCACCGCCATTGGGAACCGGTGTACAGGTTATTGGAGCACCAGTTGGAGTCATCCCCTCTTCCGTATTTATCTTTCAGATGATGTATTTTATTCATGTAAATGATATTGTATTCAAAATTATTCCTTTATGCTCATTGTACTCACTTGAGAGTGAAATAAATCATAAATCTAATGAGAAGATATGTGATGATTATGTTTGGCTTTCGGGTTCCGGTGTTGGTATCGGAATCACATGTTCTATGATAATTCTTTTATGGATTCATTCTTGTTTCATGTAAAATTATAGCTATGGTTGTACTTTCTTTCGTTATGTACCATGTTGTTAAGTTTCCAACATAACACAACTTGCTCTAATAATCTGTCTAGTTGCTGCTAAGGTTCTAGAGCAGTGTTGTTAAAGTTCCAGAGCGGTGCTGAAGGTTCCGGAGTAGCACTATTAAAGTTCTAAAGCAGTGCTAAAAGTTTTGGAGTGGCGCTATTAAGGTTCCGGAGCAGCGTTGTTAAAGTTCCAGAGCAACGCTGAAAGTTCCAGAGTAGCGTTGTTAAAGTTTCGGAGCAGCGCTAAAAGTTTTGGAGTAGCATTGTTAAGGTTCCAAAGTAGCACTGTTAAAGTTCTGAAGCAATGCTAAAAGTTCCAGAGCAGCGCTGTTAAAGTTCCAGAGCAGCGCAAAAAGTTTTAGAACAGTGCTGCTAAGGTTCCAGAGCTTTTTCCCTGGAGCAATCTTATTTTCTCTTGTCTGGTTTTTATTTGGAGGGTAGTTTGATCCTCTCCCTTATGCTGCATTAGGCCATACTTGGCCTTGTATGTGGTCGTATTAATGTATTGGAAACTTCTTTTGTGTATGTTATCCTTTATGTTTTCCTCTTTTGGCTTTGTCTCACTCTTCTCCTCTCCACCTTACACCTCCCACACTCTCCAACCCTCTCCCACACTCTCCAATCCTCTCTTCCACCCTCTCTGACCCTTTCCCACCCTCTTCCACCCTTTCCCACACTCTCAAACCCTCTCCCACCCTCTCCAACTCTCTCCAACCCTTTGCCACCCTCTCCCACACTCTCCTACACTCTCCAACACTCTCCCACCCTCTCTATCACTCTCCCACCCTCTCCAACCCTCTTCCACACTCTCCAACCCTCTCTCACCCTCTTCGAACCTCTCCCACACTCTCCCACAATCTCCTACCCTCTCCCTCTCTCTCCCTCACCCCTACTCTCCCTCTCTCCCTAAACCCTACACAAAATATCTGAAAGGGAGATGGAGGCTTCAAAGGGATACTATGTATTGAATATATTATATAATATATTATATATAATATACTCTAATATATTTTATATTATATATTATAGTATATATTATATATAATATATCCTATAATATATTTTATATAAATAATATATATATATAATATATACTATAATATATACTATGATATATTTAATATATAATATATAGTATATTTATATGTAATAAATTTATAATTTAAATAACGGATATCCATTATTGACTCGTTTGGATATCTGTTTTGTTCTCTCATTTTCAAATGAAGAAAATGTATTCATAATATATAATATATATTATAACATATATATTATATATAATATATATAATATAATATATATATTATATATTATATTATATATTACAATATAATATATTATATATATAATAAATTTATGATATAATGGACGGATATCCATTAATTACGGATATTTTTTTTTAATCCAATCAATCGAAGCCAAATGGGAATATAATGTACTTCCATGAAATGGATATCGGTTTGTAACATATATCTGTTTTGTACTTTATATCGCAAATTATTCATCTTCATGATCCAGTCTTCATTTTGGCGACACAACAGTCAAGCAACGACCTCCAGTGACCTCCAGGTTTTTTTTTTTTGCATTTTTTCAATTTTTTTTGCTAACTAACTTGACAAATTTTAAGATTTTTTTTCATTTCTATTTAAAGTTACAACAAAATTTGAAACCCTAGTTAGTGAAAAAAAAAACATCAAACAAAAAAATGAAACCTTTATTACTAGAAAAAAGGCATATAGTTCAACCTAGCATACTAAGCAAACATAAAATAGAACTTTCATTACCTCCTTTCTCCATTTTTTAAACCATTTTACATTCTTTTCTATTTTTCATTATTCTTTATCACTTATTTTCATGTTTCTTAAATTCTTGCTTTGTTTATTATTTTTAAATTAGTATTTCTTTGCTAAACAATTTGTTTTTTAATTTTTTAATTGTTTTGAATCTCTTCAGCTCTCAAAATAGAAAGGATCCTTGTTGGAAGTGCTCTAAATTTCTAATTCTTGGTGAATCTGGATCCATTGATAGTATTGACCAGAAAAAACTTGTCCCTGCAACCATAGAGAAATGGGCAAAGTGAATGGGTAATAATCGATGTGCTATGCAGGAGGCTATTATTTTGAATCATATACAAATGATAGCCTCTCGCACAGCCCATCGATTATTACCCATTAACTTTTCCCATTTTCCTATGGCTATAGGGACAAGTTTTTGTTTAACTAACTATGTATACAAATTCACTAAGTATTGGAAATTTAAGGAAAAACACGTCCACCTTTGTTGAATCAATTTGGAGCTTAACACTTCCACATTGCAGCGAGGTAAAAATTTAATGTATTTTTAAATGAGATTCTACATTACTTTAACAATTATTTGTTTTCTATTTACACACCTTAGACATAAATGAACTTTACACATTTTTTCATTTGTATTCAATTAAGTCATTTATATTGAATGGTTTAAGGGGATTTTAAACATGTATCTTACAATTTTCAATTACAAATTTAATGCAAGTTCACTTATATCTAAATCATGGATCCACGCCCTCCATCTCCAACCACTCCACCTTGAAACCCCCCACCTCCACCACCTGCATCTGATGGTGCTCGCTTTCGAGAACAAGTCAATGTGAATGTTAGAACCATTCAGGATCAAGTTAACACTATTCAAAACGAAGAATGTGTTCACCCATTATTGAAGAGTTTTGCATAAAAAATGAAAACTATTTTTGATGTGTGTAGGTCCATGGAAGTGGACTTAGATGAGCATCAATGATGGCTAGAGGAAAGGAGATAGTCCCAATCTAAAGAGGAAAACACAAAGAAATGAATAAATGCAATTGAGAGCCACAAAACTTTATTAAGACAATGATCTTACATTTATAAAAAGATTGATCTTCGATGGATATTTTATAAAGAATTTTGTTGGATGCATAATTTATAAAGAATTTGGTTGGATGGATATTTTTAGTGTTGAATTCATGAATATTTAATAGTATAATGATGAGACAAAAATTTAGTAATACATATTAAATAATATATTAATTTAGTGTTTGTTAATGTATATAGTGTGTATATATAGCGTTTATTCATGCATCATGGCTGACTAATGACTTATTTGTTGATCATATTCATTGTATAGATTTCACATGAACAATCTAATTAACATGTATCTTGATACATCTTCTAAGGATTTTTTTTGAAAGTTGCATAATGTTCTTGTTTATGTACCATGATTGGAAGATAGTGATTCTTATTCATGATAATTTTATGGTCTTTTACATGATTGATCTAATGACATGTTATTAAACTTGAAGGTTTTAATGGCATGAATGTTTAATTGAGTTGTAATGGTTTTGTTTGATGGTTGTATCAATTCTTATTCTAGAGCCCATCCCAACATGGGAAAACACTCTTCCTCTCAACTCTCTCTCTCCCCCTCTCTCTCAGGTCTCTCCCTCTCTTTCTATCTCTCTATCCCTCTCTTTGTCTCAACTCTTTGTCTATCTCTCCCTCTCACTCTCAAGTTCCTCCAACCCCCCTCTCTCTCTCTCAAGTCTTCCAAATCTTCCTCTCTCGCTCCCTTTCTCCCTCTCAAGTCTCTATCTCTCCCTAGATCAAGTCTCTCTCTCTCTTCAAGTCTCTCTCTGCCTCTTTACCTCCATATCTCCCTCTTTGTACTCTCTCTATCTATCTATCTCTCTCTCTCACTCTCAAGCCCCCCTCTGTCTCTCTCAAGTCTCTCTCTTGGACTCTCTCCCTCCCTTTCTCTCTCTCAAGTCTCTTTCTCTCTCTCTCTCTCCATCTCAAGATTCTCTCTTCCTCTGTCCCTCTCTCTCTCCATCTCCCTCTTAAGATTATCTCCCTCTCTCTCTCTCTCCCTCCAAACTATATATATATCTCTCTCATTCCCTCTATACCTCCCTCTCTCCCCCCTCTCTCTCTCCCTCTACATTTTCCTTGGTGTTATTAATATTTAGCTACTTTTAAGTTTTCTTTACAACTCATCTTCCTTGGTGGGAAAATTGATGGGAAATCCTATCATTATTAATATTTAGCTGCTATTAAGTTTTTTATAAGCATTTATAAGGCCATACGAGTTATATTTCAAATCTATTTAATAATAGTGTTACCTGATATAGGATATGATTGATGTTACAATCTTTTTCTAATTCTACTTAGAAAAAGCCCACCTCGTTTTGAAAGGGAGACAATGTATTCAATATATTATATAATATATAATATATATTACATAATATATATAATATATATTAAATATATTATATATTATATATTATATAATATATTATAATACATCCCTCTTTCCCCCCTCTCTCTCTCCCCCTCATCTCTCTCTCCCCATCCCTCTCAGGTCTTTCACTCCCACTTCTAAGGTCTTTCTCTCTCCCTCTCTCTCAAGTTGCCCCCATTCCCTCTCTCTCTTTCTTGTGAATTGGCTGCACATCAATAAATATATAATATATACTATGTATTAAATATATTATATAATATATATTACATAATATTAATATAACATATAATATTTCATATATATACTATATGCTATATATAATAATTAATATGTATACTATATATAATATATAGTATACTATACAAAAATTATGTAATATATAGTATAATATAATATATATAACATAATATTATATATTTATGTATTATAAATAATATAAAAATTTATAACTGAAAGAGACATTAATCGATGATAACTGTCATAGTAAATCTTTCCACCAAAATCTTCCAATGTAAGATGCATACCCATGTTGGTTAGTCTAAAAAAACTCAACAAGATCAACATTGTGTTACAAAAAAAATTATGCAATACACCAAGGTTTCAAACCCTAACCCTCATTTCCTTGCAAATAAATAAGCAGAGTTATTCAAACTCAAAAACCTACTTTTTCTTTTTCTTTCTTAACAAAAACAATAACCCTTTTTGCCATATAACTATTTATGCAAAAGTAGAAACAACAACAACTGAAAATAAAAGATATCACCTGAAAATAATGACTATATCACCATTTTTGCTATGCTAGGTCAACTCCTTCCACTACTCACATTAGCTAAGCATTGTATTTTCAAGCTCCACCGACACCATCATTCCTCAACTTCTTGAAACCATTACCTCTTTCCTCCTTATTGCCATAATCTTCACAACTTTCTTCCAAACCATAAGAAGACTATTTACAACCCGTGCTTGGTTGATTTTCCAAATGATAGCTTTTAGGGAAACACAATTATTGTGTCGATGATCACAATACATTCCTTAGTGAATACAAAACCAAAAGCTCATAAGTATGTCAATAATAATCACCATTTACATGTGGATGATAAACCATGTGTTGCAAAGACTTTAAAATTAATGCCAAATAACATGTGTCAATCCACCTTATTCAATTTTACAAAATGAGCTCTAGGTGTCAATAATAATCACCATTTCCTCTTTTATTTTCAAAGCCTTTGGAAATGTTAATACCCAAGACCTTAAACATTGTGCTCATGTTCATTATCATAAACTTTTCATTAGGCACCAAGAAGACTTTCTCTAAGGATCATTCAAGGTTATTTTTAAACAACCATGCTATGATACTCCTCATCTTCTCAATATAAAAAGACTTGATTAGTATGAAAAAACTTTCTCAAGAACTTATATGTTGTGTAATGTAATCACATTAATAGGACAAGTAATATGATGTACATTTGATCACACAAGTTTGTCACCTTAGGAAATTTGAATTAGGAACTTTGATTGATATACCACACACAATTCCAAGGAGAGTAATGTTGCAAGATCACCTCACTATGTTATTTCCTTTGACATTAATGCCAACATGCTTGAGGGGGCAACAAAATCCCCCTTTAGCATTGATGTCAAACTCCAATAAGATAAAACATCAAAGCCAAATGTCAACTAAAAACAATATACCTGAACTAGAAATGTCACTGTGATGAGCACATAATCTACCATGTCAAAAGTCACAAAGACTGTTAGATCAAACTGTGAGTATTCGAGACCAAACAAGAAATCATCAATGCGACTACTCAAAATATACCACTATAATGCCAAAATACCCTGTTCAATCTATTATCAAAAATTGCTCAAGAAACATTATGTTGGTATTTTTTCCAATACGCCCAAGATATCTCTAAGGAATAGCCAGTTCCTATACTCAAGACTCTTGAAATAAATGGCCAACTTAACAAGATCTAGCCAAAGGCTAGGATCTTCTACGCTTTAGGCTCTATGGGACCAAGGAGGGTACTCCTAGTGTATTCACTTAAGATTTAGCTATGTTGAATACATCATTACATAGATTGATAATGACAAAGGATAACTTTGCAGCAATTACTAGGAAATTGGCTTTTTTCTAAGTAACGTGCTATCCATTCATCAAAATCATGACACCCCAAGTAAGAATTATCACAAATAAATAATGGAATCAATGAATTTTGAAATAAATTGGCACCCCAGCTAGAGTTTAGTCAATTGAACGATTATTTGATAAACCCCTTAGGAAAATCATTAAGGAACAAATCAGTGTCGTATTTATTGGGAAAAATGGAGTCACATAAGCAAGAATCAATAAAACAAAAATGATCCAACAATGAAATAGACTACCCTCATAATACTTTGCATTATAGAGCTCAAATTTTCTGATACACAACTACTTATCAAATCCTCTGAAAATAAAAGAAAATTCACATCCCCATCTAAGTATTTAGTCGATTACTTGAATCAAGACAAAGAAATGAGACATGCATTTGAACAAATGATTCAAAGCAGAACAAAAATATCATTAATATTTCATTCCAAATTCATCTCAAACTTGCACAAAGAGAGAAATGTATCAGAATTACGTATATTCACTTATACTTGGATCAAATCTGAAAAACCATTTAAGGTACTTGCCATAGTTCATTCATAAAAACCCAAAGATGACTAACTATCACATTCCTATCTATCTATATGTATTTAACAAAAAACCCTAGCCCTTGAATGTCATCTTCTCTCTCTACATTCGAGTCCTGAATTCCCTTTATACCAATAGGGAGCAACAAGCTTCAGACTCAAATGCAGTTACATTGAAAAATGATCATTTCATCAAAATTTTAGCTGAATTTGATTTGAATTTCAAAAATACCACATGTTGAAATTGCAAAAACTAGTATAACAAGAGGGAGACTAAAATATAACCGCCACCAAGGAAGAGAAAGCAAAGTACCACCAAAACCTCCCTTGTTTCCATTCGAGCTTCACTAACCAGGCAACCAAAGATACCATGAAGGCACACGACTGATGTCGAATCATCAAAATATGCCACAAATGCATAACAAAAGGCCACCACAATGAAATTCATAAACACCAGCAAAAGAAGACTTCACATGCAGCAAATTCATTTACCACTCACACCATCATGACCAAAGTCACAACCATGGCATACCCGACCACTTCTTGTCACTGCAAGAGGAAGAGAAGAAACCTCGGCTTCCTCTTCCTTCTTTTCCTTTCCAAACACACTCCCAGTATGTCCACTTGGGGTTTTGACTACTAGTAACAACACAAAGATCACCTCCTCATCTGAGGGCAAGCACTCATTTAGCAACGCCAAGTACCAAGCATAAGCAGAATCAATCTCCAAATCGTCGTTGCTAGAGGAGGTGCTCATAAAGTTGATGGGAGAATGTTGGCACCCATAGGATCCACGCCCATACCTCACTTTCCACTTTGACCCAGTCAGAGATTGCACTGGATGTCTTCCTTTGTTTCCCACTTCTTCAGCATCGCCACCCTAGAATTGCAGTCAGTGGCTGCATCTACTTGGCGCTAATTTATACTTAGAAGAAGTACCCACTTCCATAGTAGGAGTAGCACCATGCAAACCAAGGCTGAACCCTTGTAAATTTAAATGAACTAACCTTCTTGCTAGTTTTCTCATCTTTCTCTCTTGATAATTTCTCACACTATAAAATGTTTAACTCTTGAGTGATAATGACGCAAATAACAACCACCTTCGATGTATTTATCAGGTGAAACAATGGCATTCAAACTTAGTATTCATCACACATGCATAATTTTGGCATCTCGTTGGCAGATGTACTAACACCCTTTAATTCCCATTTGCATGGAAATTTGTTGATTATTCTTCATGATTATCTGCATTTGCATATCCACACGATTTGAGATAAACTTGATTGCTCTACAGAGTTAGCCATTAATGCAAGCTAGTCATATAGAGTAGAAACGACCATCAGGTGTCACTTGCCAGCTTTGAATGCGATCCATTGATATTTTTGTCTTGATGGATGATCGAATGGCCAACTTATGTTTGACCTCCTTTGATTTCCAGCGGTGCTTAGCTGAACCATTTTCAACTAATCATTCCTATCCATGTCGGATGACACTGTCACTATGTGTGGGCTCCACTGTCTGAGCAAGTGAGGGATAGGTATCGAGATCTCACTGGATTTAATCATCGTTCACCTTTATTCTGTGAGCTATCGAGGAATAGTGAGGATTGTTTCACCCGGTTGATCTCAGTTGCTCATCAAACATGCAGGTCCATAGGGGTGGTAGTGGGAGGTGGGTCATGTGCTATACCTGGGACACATGTTAGCTTCTCACTAACCTCGCTGCATTTATCCGACATGCACTTAACTCCTATAGGTTGGTGGGGTATGGTTCAAATCTAATCTTTGATCTTTGAATCTTGAAAACTACATAATATGTGACATTAGCATTAAATGGACAAGACTCGGCCCAATTGATGGTGCCATGACTGCAAGGTTAATGACTTAATCCTTAAGTCACCAGGTTAAAATTTGAAACCCCACTTTAGAAAAGATTTGACATGGTGGGAAAAGGATGACCAGTTGCTTAGGTAAATGGGGCCAGTAGGAAAACGTGCCAAATGGCTCAAAGGATCACTTAAGAAATTGATGACCAACTAAACTAGTCAACATGAAAATATAACCTTAGCACATTTTCTTGATTAAAAACCCTACTCACTTATGAAGACAAGGAGTTATCAAAGGCTAACCAGACCCATGGGGGTGAAAATCCATCTTGATTTTAGAAGCTCTAACACATTACAACAAATTTCACTCACTATCATTGTAATCACTGTCACCAACTATATCAAAGTCACTATCACTACACACTGTCAAACCACTGCACATTTTCTCCCCCTTTTGACAACAATGCCAAAGGAGAGACAATCAGAAATGCTGCAAAAATGAAAGTATGGTGCACAAAAGTATAGTGTATTGTCATGCATCAGAGATCCACCATAGAAAACCATAATGTCAACCCTACCAACATGGGTAAAAATAAGCATGAAAAGCTCCCCCTAACTCTATGAATAAGTGTAAATCACTGAAGAGAATTGTTCTTTCTCTTTGAATAAACTCGTAAACCACAAAGAAAATCATAATGTGAAACCATAATTAACAAACTACCAAATGCAACAATGCACACCACTTGTTAAGTATGAATGTATTGAAGGAATCAACACAATATGAACAAGATCACTATCAAGATGTATGTAGTGTGAGGAAACCAAAGCAATTTCCAAAAATTCATAGTGAAGATGCCAAGTACCAACTGTTCCAAACAATCTAAATGTAAATGATATCAAATAAAGTGAACCAATATTTCAACAAGATTCAAATGACCCAAGTGTAAAGCTTCAAATTTAATGTCTTCATATAGTTGCATAAACATTGAATTTTCATTATCCAACATCTAGTACAAGTGTTAAATTAATTCCATTACTCTCCTTGTGAATTATCAAGGTGGAAATAGTAATAGACCCATTATATTGAAAAAAGTGTCAAGAACATCCTTGTAATATTTCATATTTACAACTTGATACTTGAAACATATATACCTTATATGAAATTAGGTCATCAATGACTTATATACAAAGAATATAATAAGAATTCAATGGCTTATCAATGAAAGTTGATAAGACATGAATTGCTTATTTAGAAACAGGTATATTTATAAGTCATCAAAAATCTAATGCAAATAAAAAAAATAGATTGTCAAGTAGCATGAATGTAAACAAAGTATAAAGGATATCACTCATATCAATCAACATTATTAAGTGGAATGATCACTAAATTTATCCCATATTCCCATACTAATCATTGTATTCCCATATCAAGACCAACTATCGTAATGAAGAAGAATGTTGTATACTTGTATCAAATAGAAATGGAGAAGAATGTTGTCTATCTGTACCAATCATACTTGTTGAAAAATGTAACACTGAAGCATACCACTGTTTATACCAAGAAAAGAAGTAAGTTCTTGTCCAAATTATAACTCTATCTTGCATATACCACCATTTCATCAGAAATAAATCTACTCATCTCAAAAGAAATCTGCATATCATCAAGAATCCAATATCAAATCAATCATATAAAATCATCAGTAGTAGCACTGCATCTATTACAACAATGATCTGATTTAACTATTGTCCACTGTCACTTCCTTAATACTACTTTTGGAAGAAGAATTGACATATCATTTCCCAAAAAATGCTATATTATTCCAACAAAAAACTATCTTTTGAGCCTTCCAAAAACTTCAATGATAGAATTACTTTATTAATTAGTACTACAACAATAGAATCCAAGGAAAAAACTAATCACAGGGATAAAAGAAAAAATACTTGAAATGCACGCTGAAACTACATATAGATGATTTAGTGAAGAGGAATATGAGAAAGATCATTCATTGTTTCCCTCAACTGAGCACTCATTTTCACACATCTTGTTTCTTGCATATTTTAAATGTTCCCTTGAGTTCTTGAACCTATAGCAACAATTTCACCTATTTTCTTTCTAATCTCACACTCAAGTGCATTAAAAATAATATAAAAACCTTGATCACAGATCTGAGTCATGCTTAGAAGATTATGATTGAGACCTTCTACATAGTACACATCCTGAAAAACACAAGTTATCATCCAAATAAACTATACCTTTCCCAATGATCTGAATGCAATCATCATTTCCAAACCATACTAAACCACCATCACAATATTCAAAATTGAGAAAGTTGCTTTTATCAATTGTCATATGGTGTGAGAACCTACTATCTAGAATCCATTTTTTTTTCACCTTAGAATGTAAGATTATTTGACTAAATGTATCCTCTGCCTTTTCATTAATCTTCTTTGGTTTCCAAGTCAACCTTGTTTCAGCAATATCAAAAAAAAAAATTGGACTTGTAACTCTTTGCTACATATCTGAGATTTCTACACTGTTGATTTAAAATTCTATTGAACACAACTATTGGCTTCAAATAATTTTCTTTTGTCACATTGTTATGCTAGGATTTATCAGAATGAGAGCAATGATCTTCTATAAACCCAAGACCTATTTTATCATTATAATTTCTTTGTTTACCTAGAAGCTCTACTAGTTTATTACTATTGTCACACATATCAAGTTCTTTCCACAGGTCAGCAACTTTTTCCTCTAAAGTACAACATTCTTTTTCTTTGATTTCTAACTGCACTTTTGTAACTTCTAGTATTTTAATTTGAAGTTTCATCAGCAATTTGTTTTTCAAAATTATTTTTCTTCACCACAACTTCCTCTTTAAGTTTTTGAATGTCTCTTAAGGCACTGTTTAATTCACTCTCAAGATCAACCTCTTCCTCTTTGTTAACAAAAAAACCTTCACTTCCAGATGTGCCACAACCTGTATCAATTTTTGAGGATGTTTCTTCCTGCAACTCATCATTTTGATACATTTCAATCAGTTTGTTCCAAACTTCCTTTGCATCCTTGCAATAAATGAGCTTAGCAATAATTTCATTTGGCAAACTATTAAAGATAGCATCCATATCCCTAACATTGTATTAAAGAGCCTTATTTTCATCTAATGTAGGAGGAGATGTTGTAGATACTAAACAACCTTTTTCAATTGCTTCCCATACATTAAATCCTAAGGAAGATAAATACGTTTCCATCCTACATTTCCAAAAAATAAATTTTGTGCCTTCAAACTGAGGTATTCTAAATATAGGATAATTTTCTATTTTTGAGCTATTGTTCATGACATTATCAATCTCTTTATTATGATCTCGACTTGGATTAATAGTTATCATAAATAGTGTTTCATCTCCTTCCTCAATAGATGCATCTATATGACTGCCGGATATATCTGCAATCAGACTTTTCTTTTTTTAAAAGACATTTTTCTTTTTAGAATTAGTATGTTTTTTCTTCCCCTACCTATTATTTGTTTCTTCATCACTTTCACAGTCCTTGTTAAGACATTGAGCAACATAATGCCCAATTTTTCCACAATTAAAACATTTAAAAGGTAGTTTCCCTTTATATCTACCAGATCCTCTTTTTAGTTTGCTCACAAGGACGGACTCATTGTCATCCAATTTCTTTGGATCAGAGTTTATTTTGTTATCCTTTTTCACAAACTTAAAGGCTACTTCTTTGGTAGTGGTATTTATAGTACACATTCTCATTTCATAGGCTATGAAGACACCTTGTAGTTCATCAATAGTGAGGTAGCTGAGTTCACAACTTCCTAAACTCCTAAAAGGTAATCAACTACCTTCTCTTCCTCATTCATCTTTAAACTTTCAAACTTGGCCCTGAAAGATAGTAATTTAGCTTCTTTAACTTTTTTCTCACCTTCATAAATACTATAAAATCTATCCCAGATAGACTTTACACTTTTATAGTCCATGATTTTAACCAACACATCATTAGTCAACCCACAACAAATGGCATTTGTAGCCCTAGCATCATTTTCATATGATTTTTCCTGGTCTGCAGTAGAGGGTGTCGATGTGGTAGTGTATTCATGTTCAATAGCATACCAAACCTCATAACCAAGAGAGCTTATATGACATTTCATTCTAAATTTCCAAAAAGCATAGCTAGTACCATCAAATAATGGTGCTCTAAAGGTAGAAAGACCTTCTTGATTTTCCATAACTAGTACTCCATTACCAGGAACCCCTTAATTTTGTTAAAATTTTGTCAATAGTTTGGATCTAATACCAATTGTTGGAGTATGATACCACTGAGAAGGGAGGGGGCACCGAATCAGTGGTATGGAAAATTCCAAAAATACTCCAAAAATACTTTTAATTAATTTTTCAAGAAATTGTCCTTACAAAGTGTGTATGAGGAGTAGCAAGCTTGTTCTAACAACAAGAATCTCAATTTGAATTAATAAGATTGCATCAATCAGTGCTTATGAAATTTTAGTGATATAATCCTTCATTGATTGCAGTAGAAAAATTTAAATATGAAATACTTGAGCAAGAATAGAGTTAATTAATGAAACCAATCACACCATAACACAAATGACTTTCATGAGTAGAAAACCCTTTGGGGTAGAAAAACCAATTGTAAAATCGCCTCACTAGCTTAATTAGAAAAGTGCCTCACTGGCAACAAAAAGCATCACTAGCTACCAAATACCACACTGACATTGTAACTTGCTTCAACAAATAAGATGGAAAAAAAAATATACAGAGGATCACTCTGTCTCTTTGCAAACCATTACAACACCTTTTCACTAATATATTCTATTTCCTAAAGATTCATAATATGGAACCTTTCAAACATACAATATACTAGGTACTCTTCATTGTTTTGTGCACAATCTTTTTCAAAAATAGATTTCTGCATTTTTCTCAAGAAGTATTTATGGCATGATAACCACAATAATATTCACATATACAAGCTATGATATTTTTGTATTGTGTTCAACCAACCAAACCCAAAATCCAGATATGATTTTATATCCTTTAGGGTTGCTCATATTTGAGCTCATAACTGAAAGAGGCATTAATCAATGATAACTATCACAATAAATATTTCCACCAAAAACCTCCAATGTAAGATGCATACCCACGTTGGTTAGACTAAAACAACTCAACAAGATCAACATTGTGTTACAAAAACAAGTATGCAAAACAACAAGGTTACAAACCCTAACCCTCATTTTGTTGTAAATAAATAACCCAAGTTATTCAAACTCAAAAACCCACTTTTTCTTTTTCTTGTTTAATGAAAACAATAACCCTTTTTCACCATATAACTATTTATGCAAAAGTAGAAACAACAAAAATTGAAAATGAAAGATATCACCTGAAAATAACGACTATATCACCACTTTTTCTATGTTGGGTCAACTCCTTCCACTGCTCACATTAGCTGAGCATTATCTTTTCAAGCTCCACCCACACCATCATTCCTCAACTGTCTAAAACTGTTACCTCTTTCCTCCCTGCCAGCATAAGCTTCACAACTTTCTTCCAAGCCCTAAGAAGACTGTTTACAACCCGTGCTTGGTTGATTTTCCAAATGATAGCTTTTAGGGAAACACAATTATTGTGCCAGTTATCACAATACATTCCTTAGTCAATGCAAAACCAAAAACTCATAATTGTGTCGATAATATTCACCATTTACATGTGGATGATAAACCATGTCTTGAAAAGACTTTAAAATTAATGCCAAATAACATGTGTCAATCCACCTTATTCACTTTTTCAAAATGAGCTCTGGGGTTTTTTCCTTATTACTTTTTTGTTGTATTTCTTTAGGATTTATGACCCCGAAATGTGATTAATTTCCTCTTTTATTTTCAAAGCCTTAGGAAATGTTAATACCCAAGGCCTTAAACATTGTGTTCATGTTCATTATCATAAAATTTCCATTAGGTGCCAAGAAGACTTTCTTTAAGGATCATTCAAGACTATTTTTAAACAACCATGCTATGATATTCCTTCTCATCTTCTCAATATAAAAAGACTTGATTAGTATGCAAAAAAATTCTCAAGAACTTG